>CM019157.1:11284307-11599312 GCA_009733165.1 Naja naja
CTCTCCTTCCTGGCTTAGACTGGGAGATGAGGTGAAGCATCTGCTTGAAATTAGCCAACTCCTTTTGCCAAGGTTGGGATTCACAAGCTTCCCTCATGGTTGCTTCCCACAGTGGAGTGCTTTGATGATTTGCAGGCCACAACCTGCTCGCTGAGCACCACGGATATCATGCTGCAAGAAGGGGCCTTGTTCTTCAGTAGCCCAAATCAGGAGTGGGCAGCAGCGGACTTGGTCCCAGATAAATCTGGCCCAGAATTGAATTGCATTTCAAAGCCTGCAATTGGGATACCTGATTTGTCCCAAATTTGGGCTTCTTTCCACAGAAAGCCTTAGTGGTTTAGTTCATTGGGACTTTAAATTAGAACAGACTTTGATCACATGGAGAGAATTTATCATAGTTTTAATTTCATTTTGCAATTCAGTTGTACCATCTGCTGCTCCTCACATTTGTATTCTGCCTAGAATCAAAGAGGCATTTTAGGTTTTTTTTTTAATATTATAGGCAATATATGCATATAAAAGAATATCTGCAATTACATCATGAAATATTGAAAATCCCAAGGATACTTTAAATCTTTTAAACCCTCCTTTATTCACCCCGATTTTTTTTTCTACTGCTTTATCCTCCTTGGGGTTTTTTCTGCCTTTTCTGTTTATATCTTTCTCATGGTGTTCAGCAAAATGTAGTTTTGAACCTCAGCCAAAGGCAAAGAAAGGGAAAAGGAGCTGTGGCCTTCCAGAGCCTGGGTGGGACCCCAGGGGTCAGGGGTGGCATCCAAGCAGGCAGACAGCGCAGGTCTGGGGGACACAGGTGACCCTTCTGCACAGGCCACCCTCACTGCTGCAGTCAGGTGGGTCCTGGGGCAGGATGGCCACATGGCAGCTGGCCTTGGACAGTCTCTCGGCCATTAGAGAGGGTTGCTGTTCCAGGGGTGTCAAACTTGATCACTGAGGTCAGGGTTGTGTTTGATCTCAGGGGCAGATGGGTGGGGGTGCTGGGGGCGGCAAGGATGGGCATGGCTAGAAGTCACTTGTTGAGGCTCCATGTCTGGAATCAACTGCTCTGGAGTCTGCCTGGCCCCTGATCCTGCCATCTCACATCTTCCCACAGGAATTAAAGACCTGGTTGTTTGACCAACCGGGCTGTGACCCTTCCTTGGGGGAGGATGGGTTTTAATGTATTTTATTGTTGTGTTTTATATTGGGCTTGTTTGGTTTAATGTCTTTTAAATATTTAATTTGTGTTTTTAGTTGTGAGTCACCAGTCTTCGGAGATGGGGTGGCATGTTCAAATATAAATAAAATAAACTCATAAAATATTTCTATGGTCTTTTAGAGTTGCCAACAGAAAGGGAGGAGGGAGCAGTGCGACAGCTTGCAAACCAAAAGTGCATTCCATAAATGTTTTCAAAGATAGTAACTAGGTGACTGAAGTTTCTGCCGACAAATATCTAACTGGAGAACCTGATTGATGACCCTTGGCTATGGATGTGTCCCATTGGAAGAATATGAATTATGATACACCCAGAAGGGTGAGGGAAGACCAAGGTCAAGGGTGACAATGAATGATGTGCCTCAGAGTCGCTACACCCAGGAAGTGCCGGCATGTTAACTCCCAATAAATCCTTTTGAAGTTTGGAAGTCGAGACCATGATTTAAATGGGGGTAACTGCCGAATCCTGACAGCTAGCCGAGACATCCTAACACTCCATTTGACCGCTGACGCCTCCTACCACCCTCTCCCTCCTCTGCCAGCTTAAATGGAGAGCCGCCAGTTGTCGTGGCCAAAAACGAGGCCCTGGAGGGCCTTGCCCCCCACAAGCTCTCATTTTCACTGGCAGAGGCCCCACGGGCTGATCCTTCTGCCTCCAGGGTAGCTACGGGCAGATCTAAGCACCCCAAGAGACCAGATCCGGTCCCCAGGCCTTGAGTTGGATGACACCCCTGGTCCAGGCGACCAGGCGGGTTGGGGTGGGGTCAGAGACAAAGGTGGGCTTCAGGTCTATCTTTGTTGATCTTTTCAAGGAATGTACCCTGAAGGTCCAGGAGGGGTTCAAGCTCCAAGATCTGCTGGTGGTGCCATGCAGCAAGTCCTGAAGTATCACTCCCCTCCTGCTCAGTGAGTCATTTTCCACCTTCCAGAGGGATGGAAAACACAGATACATTTCTAGAGTGGGCAGGTGGGCTTCAGTCAGTCAGAGCATCCCAGGGGTTACAGAACTTGAAGGGGTCTTGGAGGTCTTCTAGTCCACCACCACCACTACCACCACCACCTCTGCTGAAAGCAGGAGACCTTACACCATTCCAGACAAATGGCTGTTTAATCATCATCATCATTTAACGGCCCCATAATCCCCTTGCATTGGGGTGGAGTCTGTGCAACTGATTGGAGCTAGCAGAGCGCTTCATGGCCAAATGCCTTTCCTTCCTACAAGTTGGGTGCAGAGTTTGTTCGGCAAATTATTCTCATTGTGCCCAGATCACAGGAATCTGATCTCACTAGATCGAACTTACAGCCTTCTGATTGGGAGGCCAGCAGGGGTGGGATTCTACCTGGTTCTGTCCACTTGTAGAACTGTCAAGTTGTCGAAGAGAAGAGAATAGGGAGCATACACAGAACGGTGTGTCTGTGCTGTTTTGGCCACCCACCCACCCACCTGGGCTCTTACTGACCTTTATTTCCTTTGCTTTTCTTTTTAATAAACTTTATTAATTTTACAATTAAAATAGACAAACAACACGCATAAATGTGAGAAAGGAAAAAGAAACAAAGAAAAAGAGTAGAAAGAAAAGTCAAGAAACAATTAAAAACAATTTCATCCTCGACAGTTTGTGGGACCTTATTTTTATCCTTATTTTATGCCATATGTACAATTAATCCTTGATGCAAATATATAATCACTACTACAATTATAACATATCTTCTTTTACAATTTATTATGTAATCTATCTTTGATCTATCCACACAGCAGTTCCAGCTATCATAATACATTGATGTTTCTTTATTTTTTAATGCCAAAGTTAATTTGTCCATTTCTGCACAATTTGATATTTTTGAATAATCATTTCCTCTGATGGAACATGAGGTTGTTTCCAACATTGTGCAAAAGCCAATCTGGCAGCTGTCAAAATATGTACTATTGTATACTTCACTTTTTGGGGAATTGTTTATTAAAGATCCCTAATAGAAAGAATTCTGGTTTAAATTGATCTGTTCTTTTGTCATTTCCTCCAACCATCTTCTAATTTTCTGCCAATATCTTTGAGCCTCTGTACAAGACCACCACATATGGAAGAATGTTCCTCCTTTTTGCATTTCCAGCAATTCAGACTCATGTTGGGGTGCATCTTCGCTAGTCTCGAGGGGAAGGTGCCATCTATAAAACATTTTATAGGCATTTTCCTTGTATGCTGCTGATTTTGTGATTTTATTATTTCTACTCCAGACCTTCTCCCATTCAGTTAAAGTGATACTACGTCCTATATTCCTACTCCAGGCTATCATGTTCCTTTGACAATTTCTTCCTCTAATTCTGTCTCTAGTATAAAAATTTTTTTCTCTGGGCCTAATAGAATTTTGTCTAGTTGCTGAAGTTTATTATTGATTCCAAATTCTTTCTTATCCTGTTTGTATCTACTCTGGACTTGAAGATATGCCCATCGATCAATTTGTACTCCCTGGTCTTGAAGATCTTGCCACAGTTTCAAATTTCCTTGCAAACAATAGATCCTTATATTTAATCATCTTAGTAATGTCCAGATTATTTGGGTGAATCATCACCTCCATTGTTGAAATTCAGATCGTATCTTTAGCTCTTCATATCTTGCATTGCCTTTAAATTTATTCTCGGTTTTTCCTTGCCAAATGAATTTTGCAATTGTCTTGTTGAGTTCTTCAAAATACTTTTTGTGTACTTTAATTGGTATCGTCTGAAATATATAGAGGAATTTTGGGAGAATAGTCATTTTAATTGTAGCAATCCTACCTAATAATGAAAGTTGCAGTTTAACCCATGTTTCTAAATCCTTCTTTACCTGTTGCATTAATTTGTCATAATTATTTTCCTTTAGTGTCTTACAATGTGCTGTCAACCATATTCCTAAGTATTTAACTTTCTTTATCACTTGTAATCCCATAACCTTTTCTAATTCTAGCTTCTGTTTTCCTGTTAAATTTTTAGTCATTAATTTCATTTTCTTTCTATTAATTTTTAGTTCTGCAACTGCTCCAAATTGTTCTAGCTCATTCATCAATTTTTGTCCTCTTTCTGTTGGTTCTTCAATAAAAAAGTCATATCATCCGCAGCTTATATTCTTCTTTCTTAACCTTTAATCCTTTTATATCTGGATTCTGTCTAATTCGCGTTAATAATGTTTCCAACGCTAATATGAAGAGCAGGGGTGAGAGTAGACAACCCTGTCTAACTCCTTTCTCAATTTTTATTGAACTGGTATATTCCCCATTTATTATAATATTCACCTGTTGTGTGCCATAGATAGTAGTTATAATATTTTCAAATTTGGTGCCTAAATTCATATTATAAATTTTGTGAATTAAAAATTGCCAATTTAAGTTATTGAAGGCCTTCTGTGCATCTAAAAACAGGGCTATTTGTTTTTCGGGATGGGCTTCATAGAATTCTAAAACATTTAATACTATTCTTAAATTATTCCTAATATGTCTGTTCGGGAGAAATCCATTTTGATCTTCATGTATATTCTCATTCAAAATTCTTTTTAATCTGTTTGCTATAATGGAAGCAAATATTTTATAGTCAGTATTTAACAAGGAAATTGGCCTATAATTTTGTATATATCGAATCCAAATCTTCCTTCGGATCAGTGAGATCAATGCCCCCTCCATGAGTCCGCATCCTGGCTGCCAATAAGACGTCATTAAAACTTCCACCATAAGAGGTCCTATTTGTTCTCCTATTGCCTTGTACAGTTCCCTGGGATCCCATCTGGTCCTGGAGATTTACTATTTTTCTGGTTCTCTATTGCTGTTTTCAATTCGGACCAAGTAATATCTTTGTTTAATAGTTCTTTCATCTCTTCCCCAATTGCTTTATCTTTCATTTTATCTAAATAGTTTCTTATCCTTTCCTCCTTAACCTCCTCCTTTTATATAAATCTTCAAAATACTTATGGGCAATTTCTTTTTCTGTTCTATCCCTGTTGTGTATCCCCATTTCCATCTATTAGTTGGTAAATCAATCTTTTTCTTTCCCTTTTTAAGTCTGTAGGACAGCCATCTCCCTGGCTTGTTGGCATGCTCAAAATAAGTTTGTCTAGTTGTATTCAAATTTATAATCATTCTCTCTTGTTCAATTAAATTCAGTTTATGTTTAGTTATTGTCATCTGATTTTGCAATCTTGAATCCTTTGGGGTACTTTGTAATTGGGTTTCTAATTCCTTAATTTTTTGTTGTAATTTGTTTTGCTGGGCATATTTTTCTTTATTCCTCTTGGCATTATAAGAGATTGTTATACCTCTTATTACTGCCTTCATTGTGTCCCAAATGTTTTGTTTCATAGTTACTCCATTATTATTTTCCTTTAAGAAATAGTTTAATTCCTCCTTAAGCTTATTCATATATTCTTTTTCTCTAATTAACTGGGTATTTAACGTCCACCTTTTCTTTGGTTTTCCTACCTTTCCAGATTATCTGAATTGGATTGTGATCTGCCCATTCATTGGGTAAGATTTCAATCCCTTTTATTTCATTTGCTATTTCCCCATTCATCCATGCCATGTCAATTCGTGTCCATATTTGGTGAGGTTTGAGTAGAATGTAAATTGTTTTTCTCAGGATTTAACCTTCTCCATATATCAATCAAATTTAACTCCATCATCATTTCCATACATATTTTTGGTAGCTCTCTTTTTTTTCCTGTTCCTCCCCCCATTACTGTGATCTTTTTGGTAATCAGCAATAGCATTGAAATCCCCTATGATACAAATATTTCTTTTTTCCAATCTTACTATTTTTTCATATAGATACTTTAAAAACTCTTTTTGATCTTCATTCGGGGCATAAATTACCACTAAAAGAATTGGGATAGCATTGATCCAGATATGCAAAGCCAGAATTCTTCCATCAGAATCCGACCATATTAAATCTACTTTCACATCCTCTTTAACATACACTGCGATCCCTTTCTTTTTCCCATCATCTGCCGGTGTGGTGAATAACTTCCCTAATTTCGGGCATTCTAAATATTTTTTGTCTGATTTCTTTATATGGGTTTCTTGTAGGCAAACTATATCAGTGTTTTGTTTGATTAATTTAGCTATTGCCCTTTTCCTTTTTATCATAGAGTTTAGACCATTTATGTTGATTGATAATATTTTCTTCTTCCATTATTTAGTTATGTTTCGCTCTTCGTCTTGTGACTGCTCTGGTTTCTCTTTGTGCCTGAAAATGTATCCTACCTTCTTCTCTCTCCTGTTGTAATTGATTATTTTCTTGATTTCCTAATGTTCCATCACTATTCTTGTGTTGATCTTGATGTTCTTGGGAGTTCGCTTCTAATTCATCCTTACTGCTCTGTTCTTCTGGACCTACCAACCGCTCATAAAATTCCTGGGCCTTTCCCATAGAGTCTATTTTGATTTTCCTTTCCTCCCATGAAACTAACATCCCCTCAGGGATTAGCCATTTAAATACAATTCCTTTTTGATTTAGATGGGCCACTAGAAATTTATAATCTCGTCTTTGTTCTCTTACTCTTCTTGGTATTTGTTTGAGAACCAAAACTTCTTTACTTTTATACGTGATTGGTACTTCTCTTGATATCTTGTATATGATGTCCTGGATGCTCCTTCTTGCAAATCGTATCTGGACTTCTCTTGGGCATTTGTGGCGTCTCGCATAATTTGTACTAACTCTGTAAACTTCATCGAACTCTCTCAAGATATCGTCTTTGTCCTTTTCCAATAATCCCACCAGTATTTCTGCCATTACCTGTTCCAGATCTTCTTCTCTTGATTCCACTATGTTCTGGAATCTCAAATATGTAGCAGCCTTGTCCATCTCTAGGTAGACCAGTGAGTCCTCCATTTCTTCAACTACATTCTTTAGTTGTTCATCTACCCTTTCCAATTTCCTTTCAGTTCTTTCTGTCCTTTTATCTACCTCTTTTATTGTTGCTTCATTTTTCTCCAAGGCCTGCTGTATTATTCCAACTTTCTCCTCTACTTTAGAAATATCTGCTTTCATTTCTCCTTTTAGTTTCCCCATCTCTTCTTTTAATTCATTTATGTCTGCTCTCGGCTCATTATGATTTTTCATCATTGTTTCTTGCAGCTTCAACATCGATTCTTGTAGAGTAAGCAGGATCAATTGGATATTGGCATTCGATGTGGTAGCTTGTTTCTCCAGTGGTATTGTTTCTTCAGTTGTCTTTTGTGACATGGGCGAAGATATTTCCTGCGTTTAAAACTGCAGCTGCTTTGCACGACACAGCTGCGGTTGAAAAAGCAGGAAAAAAGGGCTTTTTCAACCACTGTGCACCCGCGCGCAGCACTGCTCAGCTGTCCAGGCAGCTAGCTGACGATGATATACACGTGCGCACAGTGCACTACCGAACCGGTAGTTACACTGGTCAGATCCCACCCCTGGGGGCGAGAGCTCCACCTCTAGGCCACCGCACCACTCACACATGGCTCTTCAATCTTTGCTTAAAAACCTCCAGTGATTGAGCAGCCACAACTTCTGGATGCTTGATTGTTCTTAATGTCAGGAAGTCCTCGATTGGGATCTCTATTTGATTAGTTGCAACCCGTTGCTTCTTGTCCTGCCTTCAGGTGCTTTGGAGAATGGGAGCTGCAGCAAACTGCAGGCTCATACCGGACTAGGTATCCACAAGGACACCTAGATTGCTCTCAGAGTTACTATTGTTGAGCTAGGTTCTGTACCTGTGCATAACACCTTAACATTTCTCACCACTGAAATGCATTTTGTTGGATAGGGCGCAGTGTTCAAATCTGTCAAGATCCTTCTGTATTCTGAGCCTATCTTCTGGAGGGTTGGCTATTCCTGCCAGCTTGGTGTCATCTGCAGATTTGATGACTTCCTTTCTATCCTCTAATCTAAATCATTTATGAAGATCAATATCAAGAGTATTGGGCCTAAGGCAGAACCTTGGGTACCCTATTGCTTCCTTTTCTCCGTTTAGATAGATGTAGCTCCATTAAGAACTACATGCTGAGTGCCGTTGGTCTACCAGTTAAGAATCCATCTGGTGTTGATGCTGTCTATCCCACAGTTTTAGACCTTGCCAAGAAGTAGGCTGTGGTCTGCTTTGTCAAACGCCTCACTGAAGTCCAAGTAAATTACGTAGACATCGTTTTGCCGGTCACTTCATCATTTTGTCAAAGAATGCACTAACATTTGTCTGGCATGATCTGGTTTTGGCTCCTACAGCATAACAGATTGGGACATCTCCTAAATGCCGACTCCAGTTGGGTTGGTAGAACCAACAGCCAGGCCCAGGCTGCCCACGTGTCTCCTGGAGCCCAGATGAGATCCGGAGGCTCTGCATCGGGTGTGCCTCAGGCAAGGGGGCAGGTGTCCCCAGCTGACCAGGGAGTCTTTCAGACAACTTCAGCCTGGGCTGCCTCTGTGCCCAGGATTCTCCCCTGTGCAAATGCTTTTGGTTCCACCCAGAAATTAATAATGCAACTATTCTCACAAACCTTGATTAATTCTGGCACATTTGTTCAAGCTTACACCAAACCATCTGATTCTGCATGTGTCGTTTCCCAACCCGCCCCCGCCTCCCCGCCTTTGTCCTTGGGACAAGCAACTCCAACCCTTGTCCCAAAGGTGCTTTTTTCAAGAGGCAACTAGACTTTCTGGTTTTTCTTTGAAGACATTTCACTTCTCATCCAAGAAGCTTCTTCAGCTCTGACTGGATGGTGGGGAAGGGAAGGATTTATACTCCTTGCAGACAGCTGGTCATTTGCACCCTTTGAGAAAGTCATTGAGGCAGCTTGGAGGTTTATCTGTGTCCTCAGGATAACCTGAGTGGTGCAAATGGGTGTGGAGCCTTCTTGGAACTGTTATAGACTGGAGATAGATGATGGCGTATCCCTCCCCCTCTGTTGCACCACTCAGGTGACCCTGACAACACAGATAAACCTCAGCCTCAATGACTCTCTAAAAAGGATGCAAATGACCAGCTGTCTGCGAGGAATATAAATCCTTCCATTCCCCACTTTTTTTTGGGATGAGAAGCGAAATGTCTTGAAAGAAAAACAAGGAAGTCCATTTGCCAGTTGAAAAAAGCCCCTTTGGGACAACCATGACCTGGATGGCTGAGGACCTCCATAGAGAACTCCATCCCTTGTTTCTTGGCAGGGCCTCTCCTGCCACCTACTCCAGTGGCCTTGAACCCCTCGTATGGTGAGGTGGAGCAGGAAGCAGGCAGGCAGGCAGTGGATACAGTAACCCATGATGATGGTTTGTCTTCTAGGAGTTGCTCAGCCACTCATCCGACCGGCCAGAGAAGCAGCAGCTGAAGGAAGCATTGGAGGCCATGCAGGTGTGGTCCGTGGGAGGTCTTTTGGGGGGGGGGCACTGCACAGAGGACGGTCTGATCTCTGGATTCCTGATCTCTCTCCCCAAGCCCCGCCCTTCACCCCAGCTTTGCTGAGCCTGGCTTGGCCATGCTCTGCTTCTGCCCACCCCCCAGGGGGGGGCTGGGAATGGCACAGGCACCCTGAAGCTGCTGGGCGAAGGAGGCTGAGCCCAGAAGTCAACCCGTCTTTCTGCTCTCGGAGCAGATCCCTGCCCGGCGCTTTCGGCTTGCAATGCCACTGACCGGCCCCTTCTTCACCTTTCAGGACTTGGCCATGTTCATCAATGAAGTCAAACGGGACAAAGAAACCCTGAAGAAGATAAGCGAATTCCAGAGCTCCATCGAAAACCTGGTAAGGGCAAAGGAGCCGCGTGGGCTCTGAGTGACAAGCGACAGAGAGGCCCCCCGGTCCCTGTCCACTCCGGAAGCCCCGGTGGTTCTGGCCATCCTGGTGGCTCCTCGGTCAAGAGTTTGGGCCTCCCGTAATGGCTGCTGCGGTGATTGCAAACTGCCTTAGCCAGCCGAAGGGCACCAACGGTGCCAACCGGAGCAGGCTCCAGGGCAGGGCAGTCCCCACTCTGGCCCGTGCAACAAGGGGCCTAGCGCTGCCCCAATGGGGGGTCACAGCTGTTGGGCGGGGGCTCTGATGCCTGAGACCCTGGCAGGCTGAAAGGGATTGCTGGGCTCAGGCAGGCGGGCATGGGAGGCTGCCTCTGGGGGTGGGCAACACCCCAAAGGAAAGGGGACACCGACCCTCCCCTGCTCTCTGGTCTCGCCCAGATGTTAGTTTGCCTGCTCACAGGTCCCCAGACCTGGATCGCCCAGGAAGGGGCTTCACTGCCATCTAACCCCCGAAGCGCCCAGGACCCCCCCCCTTTTCTTCCTCTGTTAGCTGAGGGGCCCCTTTGGAGTCTTCGGGGTTAGTGGGGATTTGGCCCTTTTCACCTTTGTCCCCTTTTCCCACAGCCGGTGAAGCTGGAGGAGTATGGGCGGCCAAAGATCGATGGGGAGCTGAAGGTCCGGTCCATCATCAACCACACAAAGCAGGATCGGTGAGTCAGCCAAGCAGGAAAAGCCTCCTCTGGGGCCCCTGGCTGAGCAGAGACCCCCAAGGGCAATGCTGGTGCAGGTGGCTAAGTTCCCAGGACACTCTGGATTGAGCGGGGGGTTGCCTTCCAGAGGCAGGAACCCCACCCATGGCAGCCCATTCAGCAAAGCAGGGAGGGTTAGCATCATGTATGAAGGCAGTGTCCTTCCTTCCTTCCTTCCTTCCTTCCTTCCTTCCTTCCTTCCCTCCTTCTCTGTTTTTCATCTTTTTTCCTTTCTTGCTCCTCCCTCCCTTCCTCCCTTCCTCTCCCCTCAGTCCTGGCAGATGCAGATTCCACTTTTGTGCATTTGCCCCCTGGGTTCCACACCGGTGGGAGGGTCCCTCCCTGTGCCAGGCCCTCCTGTCCTCTCCTTCCCCTGCTAGAGAGCAGCAGCAGCAAGGCAAGAGGGCTCAGGGCTGTCCTTACCTGCCAGATGAGTTGAGCCCACTTGTTGGCCTCTTCAGCAGCTGCCCTCCTCCTGGAAGTGGGTTCGAGTCGGGGGCTTGAGGAAACGGACCCTCTGCTTCCCCACCCCTTCCTGCATTAATGGGGAAGACCCTGGCCTTGGCTCATCCCCCAAAGCTGGACTAAGGCAAAAGGCTGGTGCTGCCTGGACTCCCCGTCCCTCTTGGGGGCCACTTAGAGGGTGATGGCTGCCCTTGGCACCAGCCATGTGCCAAGCCCCCCGGCGTTCCTGGCCCTGCCCTGAGCCCCATGGCAGGTGGTGGGAGTGGCTTTTAAAGGGGCCCCAGGAAGAGACAAGGAGGAGGGCTTGGGGGGCGTGGACTCCCAGGGAGCCAACTGCAACTTCTTGGGGCCAGAACCTGGGCATGCTGGCCAGAGATGATAAACCCTCTGGACCAAGGCCTCCAGTTGGGACATCTGGGCCCAAGCTGCCCCTCTTCAGGCTGGCATGGTTCTCCCAGGAGGAGAGGGGGGAGGATGGGAGCCCCTTCCCCGAGGCCTGGGGGAGCGGGAGTGTGCAGGCATGGTTGCTGAGGTTTCCTCTTCTGATTCTGGGACAGGTATTTGTTTTTGTTTGATAAAGTGGTGATTGTCTGCAAGAGGAAAGGCTACAGCTACGAGCAGAAAGACATCCTGGAGCTGCTCTGCTACAAGATGACCGATGACCCCACCAACAACAAGGACATCAAGAAGGTGGGCACCTCCCTCCCCTCCCCCTCTTTTTTCTCCCTTCCCTTCATGGCCAGGGAGGGAGAGCTCCAGCCGCTAGAAGCAGATTTGGCGTCTCCCTGGGGGCAACCTTGCCTGAGGGTGCTCCAAGAGGCTATAGAGGGCCAGCCCCAAAAGGACTGGGGTGCTCAGGCTGCCCAGGGGCTGGAGGCTGTTGACTTCCCCATTCTCCAGGGGGCAGGGGGTGTCCTTGCCAGGATGCCTGTGTCCTTTGGCAAGCTGGCCTGGCAATGGCCCGACTCGTGCCACATTTGCCACAAGGAGAAACCAACAAGGGTTTCCACGTGGAGTGTAGCTGCTTGAAGCGATGTGTGGATGGACGAAGGAGGGCTCAGGAAACCCAGCCCCTCGTTTTTGCCTGTTTTCTCCCCTGCACGAAGGAACCCCTGTTTTTCTAGGGGGCTTAGCGGGTGGAACCCCCGCCCCCCAGGCTCTGGAGGTGCAGATGCAGAAAGAGGGCCCTCCCACTCATTCCCTGAACATCTGGCCCACATGGGGGCTGTGGGGATGGGGAGAAAGGGTGCTCCTTGTTTTAGAGTCTGAACAGGTGGGATTTGGAGCTTGTGGTAACCAACTGTGTCTCCCCTTCACTTCCTTTTTGCTTCTCAGTCGCATGGGAAAATGGTAAGCTGTCTCTACCGATTCTGACTCTCTTTGCCTTTTGCTGCTGCTATAATAATGCTGGACGAGGCTGAATGGGCATCATCCAGGGGGCTGCATGGTGGGTGGGGCTGCAGTTAGTGCAGGAAGGCTTACAAGCAGCCCTGTGAGGTGGGCATTCCTGACAAGGGCGAGTGGAGCAGAGAGGACGAAAGCATCTTCGAAGGCGAGGCAGCCTGCTCCTGGGCTCCTGGCAGCCTCTTTCGTGCTGCTGGCAAAGAGAAGGAAGATGAACCCTGCCAGCTTCTGCTTCTGCCCTCCTGGAGCCGGCACTGAATTCCCAGTCCTTGTGGCCAGGAACGGAGGGCAGCTGGCCAAGCTTGATGCCTCTGGTGCTGCGACTTGGCCACCCAAGGGTGCCTCTTAAGGGCAGATTTCAGGGTGGGGCGATGGCTTCCATACACACGCCCCGGCCCTCCCTGGCCTGCACTGGCCTTGGGTTTCTCCTGCCTCTGTGTCCAGCTCCATCCTCTCCCTCTCTCTTTCCCCACAGTGGTCTTATGGCTTCTACCTCACTCACCTTCAAGGCAAGCAGGGATTCCAGTTCTTTTGCAAGACGGAGGAGATGAAACGGAAGTGGATGGAGCAGTTTGAAATGGCCATGTGAGTGTCCGGGCCCAGGCCGAAAGGCTGAATGGTCAAGAAGCCAGCAGACATGGCTGGCTCTGGCTGGCAGTCTTGACCCGGGCCTTGGCACAGGGGATGCATGGGCAGGACTAAGTTGTGCCGTGTGGCCTGGCCCTGAGCATCAAAGGGCGCCCTCAGTGCAAAGGGGACCCTCTTCACAAGACCCGAACTGAGTGGGGCTCCTTTTCTTTCCCCAGATCCAACATCAAGCCCGAGAAAGCCACAGCGAACAACCACCAGTTCCAGATGTTCACCTTTGACAAGACCACCAACTGCAAAGCCTGCAAGATGTTTTTAAGGTGAGAGTTCTTCCTTCTTCAGGCACCCACAGACTCCTCCAATGGTGCTGCTTGTTTTACTGTAAAGCTGCATGATTACGAAAAGGCTGGCAGCCGCAGTGCCACGGGCAGCCTGGCAGCCATGCAGCTCTGGGGCTTCTTGGCACACCGAAGCAGGGGAGGTCTTGCCCCAAGCAGCCCCTGGGCTGCCATATGGCAAACGGCACCTGCTTTGGAGCCCACCTCTTCCAGGGCCCCACCAGCAGCTCCCCGAATGCAAAGCACCCTGTGTTGCTGGCCAGGGTTCACGATGGCCACAACTCTGCCACCTTCCAAGAGCCACACCTGTGTGGGCTGCCAAGGAACTGGTTCTCAGTGCCCCCCAGACCAAGGGGAGAGTTTCTGCCTGGATTCTCCCCTCCACCCCAGAAATCTGGCTCAGGTTCGAGGGGGTGTCTCCGCACTCTGATGTCACCAGCCTGTTTCCATGGTGTCTCCCCATGCATGGCCAGCATGCTAAGCCCAGGGAAAGGGATGCAGGCGAGGACCAGAAGGAAAGGCAGCTAGGGGGCAGCAGGAGGGGTGGGTAGGAAATGTGACCGTTGAAAGTTTGAGGGTTTGTCACGTCCAGCTTTTTTCACTGCCACTGTAACTTTGATTAACCGGCATTCATCAAGGGCTGCCTGCCTATTTAAATGATCCAGGGATGTCCTAGAAGGACAGGATGCAAGAGCTGGAAGGGATTTGGGGGAACCACCTGCTCCACCCTCCAGCCCAGTGCGTTCCTTCCGGCCCCCTCTCTCTAAATGCCCAGTGGAGGTATTTCTGCCCAGGACCCTTCATGGGCCGGTGAGAGTGCGATAGCCAAGCCTAGTGTGGGGACTGGCAAGGCCCCTCATGCAGAGCCACAGTGCCCCAGGGCCGAGTCCACGGATCCAGACCCCCCAGGTGACTTCTCACCTGGCACCCAACTGGGTTGAAGGCCAACCTCCGGCCATTTGAACTTAGGCAGACATGGGGGTGCAGAGCAACCCAGAAAATGGCTTTGTTTGGTAGCCGTTTGGGGCAAGGTCAGCAGTGACCCAGCAGGGTGCTTACAAGAGGGGGCAGCAGCGGCTCAGGGCTTTCTTCCCCAGCTGGCCTCAGTGGAGGGTCTCCTCCTTGGCTCCGGGCCCCCAGTGCCATGGCTGCCTTCGATGGGGGGTGGGCTCAGCCCCAGCCCAGAATCTGAGCAGGAGGGCTTCCTTGTGTCTGAGGAGAGGTCTAGACATCTGGAGCCCACAGGGGGCCTTCCGGTATCGGGGAGCCTCCCCTGGGCCTGCTCCAAGGGGTTGCACTCCCCAGGGGTGCAACCTGCTGGACAGAGGTGCCCCCCAGGGGTTCAGCTCTAGGCAGGCATGCTGGGCTAGCAGTGTCTCTTTCCACAGGGGAACCTTCTACCAAGGCTACCAGTGCCTGAAGTGCAAGGCAGGCGCCCACAAGGAATGCCTGGAGGTCATCCCACCCTGCAAATTCAGTAAGTGATCCACGCATACGGCGGTGCACACCCCCCCCATCAGATCTTGCAGAACTGCCCTCTAGCCCAGGAAACAGGGCAGGGCTGTGTCTGCTGCCAGGAGTCCGTTGTCCTGGTGTCCCCAGGTGAAGCAGAGAACCTGGGCTGACCACTCCACTGCCCCAGGAATGTCTGGTGGGCCATCCATGGGGACAGGCTTGGAGTGGTGCTCTCCAAACCAGCACACGTTTCCCTGCAATAAAAGGATGGTTCATGAGCCGCAGTGGTGCAGTGGTTAGAGTGCAGTACTGCAGGCTCCTTCTGCTGACTGCCGGCTGCCAGCAATTTGGCAGTTCAAATCTCCCCAGGCTCAAGATTGAGTCAGCCTTCCGTCCTTCCAAAGTGCGTAAAAGGAGGACCCAGAATGTTGGGGGCAAATAGGCTGACTCTGTAAACAGCAGAGAGAAGCGATATCTAAGTGCTATTGCTAGGTGAGAAGTGAGGGAAGGAGGGAGGGAGGCAGATGAAGGAAGGAAGGAAGGAAGGAAGGAAGGAAGGAAGGAAGGAAGGAAGGAAGGAAGGAAGGAAGGAAGGAAGGAAAGGCAGTGGTGTCACAGTGGTTGGAATGCAATATTGCAGCCTAATTCTGCTCACTGTCAGGAGTTCGATCCTGACTGGCTCAAGGTTGACTCAGCCTTCTGTGGGTAAAGTGAGGACCCAGATTGTTGGGGGCAAGAGGCTGATTCTGTAAACCGCTTAGAGAGGGGCTGTGAAGCGATATATAAATCTATTGCTATTGCTATTGGCTCCAATGGCTGCCTGTTGAGCCTGGTGCCCTGCATCTTGCGCTGGGCTGCTGCATCCCGAGAACTTGTCTCCGTGGGCTTCTTTCTCAGGGGCAGATGGAAGAGCTGAGCCCCCCCACCCCCACCCGGACACCTTCCTTATTGGGGTCCTCATCAGCCTCACCTGTCCCAGAAGGGCAGAGCAGATGTGGAGACACGTCCCTTCAGCAGCTGTGTAGGGGATTTGGCATGTCATAAATTGTTTTGAAAAATAGGCTTTGCCCTCCTCTAACATCACCATCGTTTAACAATCATATTTGTAACTCTGAAAGAGCAGTCTAAACATTGAAGGTGGGTCAAAGGGCGAGGAAGGGAGGAGAATGTGGAAAAGCAAGAAATGAGCAGGGGGGATCCAGGTGGTCTTGAGATCTGCACGCACAAACTCACCAGCTGTGCTGCTCCTCTTAGGTGGCTTCTCCATTAACCAGCCACTTTTTAACGTTGCCTTCTAGGTTCTCCTGCTGAGCAGGTAAGAAATGTGGATTTTCTTCCTTCTTCTCTGGGGGGGGGGGACACACACACGGGGAGCAAAGTGCCAGGCGAAGACACCGGGCTCACCTTTCCCCCAGGCCCCTCCCCTCCTTTTCTTAGATGCAAGGCTGAGGTCTTGGTTTTTCTCGGCTCCCTTTTCTTCCCCAATTTGAATGCGGGGGCGGGGGCTGCAGCTCAGAATCCAAACTGTCGCATCTCTGCAAGGCCTTTGCTGGTGGTGGGGCCTTTGGGGGAGGGTCAGTTCTAAGAGCAAGAATAGATCATAGTGTGGACAAAAAGGCTCCAGGAGATTGAAACTTCTTTCTTTTTATTTCTGGACAGGAATCACTGAATCTAGGTAAGCCTCCTCCTCCTCCTCTTACTCCTCCTCCTCCTCCTCCTCCTCTTACTCCTACTCAAGACTGTAGCCAGGCAGCTTCCTGGTTGGTGCATAAGAACAAATTCTGGGTTTAATAGTAGAAAAGTTTCAGGCAGAACCAGGGTGATTGCAAAATACGGCAGGCAGAGATGCCTGCGTGGTTACAGCTGCCCCAGGGGCACTTGAGGGCCCAGATGTCCCCTCACAGGCACGTTGACCATGCTGCTCCCTGCCAAGCAGCAAACAGGGAGAAGCAGAGCAGAGTCCTGGGCATCACAGTGCAGAAGGCAGGATGGGGAAAGGAGAGGGTAAGCAAGCCGCTACTTTCTGTTGCAGGCAAAGCTATGCCTGCCAGCCAAGCATGCTGGCACTGCTACCCAGCAGGATGTGCCCCAAGGAAAGACTTCAGAAGGACAGCAGCTCTTACTTGCCTGTTAGAAATCATCATCATCATCTCTTTTCATGATCCCTTGTGGGGTGGAGTCAGGGCAACTGAATGGAGCTAGCTGAGTGTTTACTGGCCAGATGCCTTTCCTGTCGCCAAGGCAGAGTTTTTTCTCAGCCGATCTATTCTCATTGTGCCCAGAGAGAGAAATACCTGCCTCTACCTAGAATCAAACTCACAGCCTCCTGATTGTGAGGAGAGAGCGCCACCGCACCACCCACTTGCCTGTAGAAAAAGTGCCCCTTAAATCAAAAAGCAGAGTTAATACTCAGTGCAGCTTGTCCCTTTGAAGATTTGTGCTGGTGGTGTGAGACGTTCTGTAAGGGAGGTAGGGACGAGTGCAGCAGATGAAGCCAACCGCTTAGCCCCGCTTCCAAATCCTGCAGTTGGCTGACCTCTTCCACGTTATATTATTTCATTATTTTAATAAGCTGCCTCGAAAAACGGTAAGGGAGAGCAGACATATTCTTAAATTAAAAAATAAAGTTCATTGTGTACCTTCTGCAGCCAGCAATTTGCCAGTAAGCCCATCTGAGGTACACACACACACACACACACACACACACACACACAAGTCTTTAGCTAAGTCTACTCCAAGCAGCTGCTCCCAGGTGGAAGCTCTCCTTTAAACAGCCTTTTTGTTCAAGGAGCCCAAAGGGATAGTGGACACTCTTGAGCACTTGTTAGGGAAGAGCTGGGTCCCTAGGCGGATTCCTGGGGAGCTGAAGGCCTGCACTCTGCCCCCTCCCCATGGCCCCTGCCCAGAAATTGGCAGCTCAGGGCGAGATGGGCCCTCCTTTTGCACCAGACACTGGGCACCTACTGCAGGGCGGCGTCGAGAGGCCCAGAAGTCGGAAGCCCCTCTGAGCAGAACAGAACAACAGAGTTGGAAGGGATCTTAAGGCTCTCCCAGCTGCCACCGCCTTGGCTGAGAGATCCATCAAGGCCTCTGCAAAGGTTTCTGCCTTCCTTTCTAGGCCCTAAAATGGTGGCTCTCCAGAATTACCATGGCAACCCGGCTCCACCAGGGAAACCTGTGTTAACTTTCCAAATGGGCGAAGTGATTGAGCTGCTCCGAGGGGAACCGGATTCCCAGTGGTGGGAGGTGAGTGGATCCTCCAGGAATGGGCAGGAAGGACGAAACCTTCCTCGGTTCCTTATCCACAAAATTCAGCTTTGGGCCTGCTGGGCATTTTAACCTGAAATTCTGTACTGGGGGGGGAGGGATGAGGAGATGCTGGCTGGCTAGGATGGATGCCTCCCTCCCTTCTGCTGGGTTTATTCAATGGATTTAGGATTTAGGATCCAGCACCCTTGGCCAGTCTGGGGTCCTGCTCTGCCATCCGCCAGGGTGAACTCAGAGCATGGCATCCTGGCTTGCAAGTCCAGCTAATCCTGTTTGCCGCATCAAATAGGAGGAAGCCTGGGCTGAGCCTCTTCCCCACAGCATCCAGGGTCACCTCTGGGTGGCCAGCAAGACCCGTTGGCTGAAGGAGTTCCACGCCCCGGGCTGTAGTTTAACCAGGTTGCATAGCAGAGCTGCAAACCAGGTTGCAAACCCAAATCAAGGTTGTGGGAACTCAGCCCTTAGCACACTTGCTGAGCCAGCCCATTGCATTAACACATTCAACATTATAGAGACGGCATCACTGTGTCTTGTTGACTTGTGTTATGGGTGTTGTGTGAACCGTTGAGAGAGAGAAAACCTCCTCACGTGGGAGAGAAGAAAGAAACCTACACTCACGGTGGACAAAGGGAGTCCATGATGTTGCTGCTTCTTTTATGCCCCTGCCTGGGTTTCCACCCCACATGGCAGGAGGGACCTGTTCTGACCTGGCTCCCAAACATGACAAACCCTCTGTAGTTACCTAATTGTTCCCTTTATTAGGAGGGCCAGCAGTCCCAGCAAAAAGTCTCTTTCTCTCACACACACAACAGGCTAACAAGTCTGTCCGTCCGGAGATAAATAGTTGTCTGTCACACCTGTTCATCTCCGCCCCCTGCCTTTTATCCCCAAAGCTTGGGTAGGGCTTCACTAGAAGCGGTGGCTCTTCCATCCCAAGGACTGGCCCATAGATTTCCACTGCTCTCCTCTCCTCTGCATTCTGTGCATCCGCACTTCAGGCACTGGACCCAGCTGTTCCTCCTCTTCCTCATCAGCCACCTCCAGACCTGGAGGCTGTTTATTCTCTATTTGAGGGCTGATAGACAGCCCAGGCTCCACCTCTCTCTCTCTCTCTCTCTGACAGCTCGATTCCCACTTCCCCCTCGGAGCTCCCTGGGTTGCCTTGATGCTGACCCTGACTCCCACTCCTCCTCCTCCTCTGATTCAGCTGCTGGAGGGGCTGGTGGCTGACAGGCCACAACAGGGCCCTTGTGAGGGACTCTTCTCTTTCTTCCAGGGGAGGCTCGTCGTGTCCAAGAAATCTGGCTATTTCCCCAGCTCGTTGGTCAAGCCTTGCCCAGTGGATGCCCGGGTAAGAGTCCTGGAGGCAATCCAGGCCCTGCGCCCCTGCCCTACCCCCATGGCTGAGTCCCCAGACTGACGGCTGCTGCATTCAGGGGCTGACCCCTTTTTGGTTTGAGGATGGATTCCCTGCTCCTGGCTCTGGGGGTCTTCTGCTCCACTGCTCACAGCTGAGACCCCCCTGCATGGGGTGCCCTTGGGAAGAATTCATTAGCATTCCCCCACCCCAAATCACCACTTTGTTCTCTGCTGCAGCCTCCCAGCAGCCGCCCTCCTTCAAGAGAGATGGACTACTCCACGTACCCCTGGTGAGTTGGGCCCCTCCCCCTAATCTGGAATCTTCTCATCGGTGAGGAGATCGGGGGGGGGTGTAGAAATACAAAGCAGCTGGGATGCAGGGGACAGTTTCTTGCCCGCTGGGTGCAAACCAGCTCCCTCTTCAGCATCGTTCTTTGAAATAACCAGCACTCGGGATGTGAGGAATAATAAAATGGGAGACCCTCAAAGGGAATCATTTCTCTCCGAGTCCCGTTGACGGGTGTTCCTTGGAAGAGCTCCCCAAGCTTTGGAGAGTTGTGTTTCTGGAGGCCTTCCTTGGTTTTCTAAGACTTTCCCAGTTGCACCTGTGAAAAGGAAGAAAAAGCACCTGAAGAATAAAACAACTCTCTTTGTCCTGTAGGACAGAGTTCCCCAGGGTCTCCAGCTTTGCGGACTAGGGTAGGGGTAGATGGTTTCACAGGAGCAGCCAGCAGGCATGCATGCAGAGCTCCATTTGCACAAGCGGTGTGCATGTCCACCTGCCCCTCGTGCAAATTTGCACACGCTCACTGGACATTTCGGCTGCCCAGTTGCAGACCCCTCCTGCGGCCTACAGGTTGGGGACCCTTTGCTGTAAGACTTTTCCCCCCCAAGTCTTGCTCAAAACGACAAAGAGCTTCGTCCCTCAGAAAGGATGCTGGGAAGGCTTCCTTCGGACCAGGGCCTCTTGTGGCTTTTGGTGTGCTGTTGCCTCTTCAGCCGAAGTGGGAAGGGAGGAAGAATTATTGCAGCGGGGTAGGTGAGAAATGGCCTCCTCTTCAGTTTTGGGTTGAACCTCTTTTGGGAGGTGTTGCTTGAAACCGCAACCTGGAGCCACAGGAGAGGGCCTCATTGTCCCCCAAAGTTCCAGGTTTTGAGGGCCTGCCCCAGAGAGGAGGAGGGGCTCAAGCAGTTTTCCAAGGTACCCAAAGGCCAGACAAGGAACAATGGATGGAAACTGAACAAGGAGAGATTCAACCTGGAAATAAGGAGGAAATTTCCTGACAGTGAGGACTACCAAAGGAACAGAATGTTTGGGAGCTTCATCCTGGAAACTTTCAAGAACTGGACTGCCTTTGGTCAGAAATGATGCAGGGTCTCCTGCTTGAGCAGGGGGTTGGACTAGATGACCTACAAGGTCCTTCCAACTCTGTTAATCTGTAGAGGTGCACGAGTGCAGATTGAGGGCAGCCGGAGAAGGACGGGTGGCTGAGGAGACTTGGGATTGGCGCAGCAGGAGCTGCGAAGGGGAAGACCGAGGGTTCCCAGGGGATTCTGGCATGAGACCAGCGTCCCAACATCAGAGGGCCGCCTGGGGGATCTGAGGGGATCTCTCCTAACCCAGAGGGTGGGTCTTAGGTTTGCAGGCAACATGGAGAGGCAGCAGACGGACAACCTCCTGAAGCAGCACGCCAGTGGGACCTACCTGATCCGGGAGAGGCCAGCAGAAGCCGAGCGTTTTGCCATCAGCATCAAGTCAGTGGCTCGCGAAGGGCAGCCTCTTGCACCCCTGAGGGGCACGCTGGGTTCACACAGACCCCAGCTAGCTTCCAGACCCGTCCCCATCTCCCTATTCCAGAGAGTCCGCCATGGCTTAAGGGGTGGCCCTTTTCAACTGGCCTCGCAAACCCCTTTCCTTTCTACTTGGTGAAGGAGAGTTCTTGTTTTTAGAGTTCACCAAAGAGAACTTTTCTGCTTCCGGTAATTGGTCCCCAATCAGCCTGCACCGGGGTCCTCCCTGGGAGGCCACATTCACATCTCAAGCCTCCAATGGGGGAGGGGTCTGCTTGCCCCCGGTGGAGCAAGCTTTCAATTCCAGCATTTCAGCACATAGGGGGCACCCACTCCAGATGGGATCTTTGGTTTAAGCCCAGCTCTGCCAACCTCTTCCATGGGGCAAATATGGAGGGGTGGTCTTTTGGATGGGAAACACCCCTGCAATGGTCTTCTGGAACCCCTGCCCTCTCCCTTGCAGGTTCAATGACGAGGTCAAGCACATTAAAGTGGTTGAAAAAGATAACTGGATCCACATCACAGAAGCCAAGAAGTTTGAAAGCCTCTTGGTAGGTTGGTATTTTGGGACACAACAACAGGCTGGTCTTGGACCTGGGCTTCCCAGGGGCTCATGGGCTCTGACCTGTCTTCTGCAGGAATTGGTGGAGTACTACCAAGCCCATTCGCTGAAGGAGAGCTTCAAACAGCTGGACACAACATTAAAGTATCCCTACAAATCCCGGGAACGCTCGGCCTCAAGAACCTTGGCTCGATCCCCAGGTAAGGATTGTCTCCATCCTGCTGGGGGTCGCGGAGCAGATGGAGAGCTTGCAAAAGGAGCCCCCCCACTTTGCTCCCGCAATGGAAGCCCTTGGGCTGCATGGCTGGCACCCCCAGGCTGCCCCTTGAAGGCCCAGCCCCCACCAGCGGCTTGCTTTCCACTTGGCCTGAAGGCCTGGCCGGCCGACAGAGAAGCCCAGCAGGGGAAAGACTCCTGCTATGGGGATGGGGCACACCCCACAACCTTTCAAGACCCAGCGCCCCATGGCTTTCCACCCACAGCAGCCACCCTTGTGGCTCAGCCCAGCAGGGCGAGGGGCCCGATTTAACCAGGGGTGGTCAGTGGCTGCTTTGGGTTGGAGGGAGGCGTTTGCAACAGATCTCCAACTTTCCACACATACACTTCAACAGGGAGCAGCTGGGAAAGAGGATTCCCCACCCCCCAATTCTCTTTTCTTCTGTGGAAGCTGCTCTGTGTTCCTCCCTGCAGAAGCTCAGGGCAGCATCTCGAGGTGTTTATAACCACAGAAATGCCCAAGAAATTCTAAAACACTCCTGAGGCTGAAACGAAACAATTTTAATGCCTGAATTTGAGTTTATGTAAGGGACACTGGGGTCCCCTTGGAAGGGGACGGGCTTTTGCCAGATCTCTCGGCTTAATGGGGAGAAAACAGCCCCCAACCCAGCCCCAGGAGAAAGCAGGACTTCCCTGCCCTCCGCCATGCTCTTTCATGAAAGAACTGACTCCCCAACTGACCACAAAGCCCCCACACACACACGGCTGAGGGGTGAGTGATGAAGGGGCTGGTCTGAGTGTGTGGACAAGCAGGGGGACCAATGGCCTCTGCTTGGCCAAACGAACCAGGAAGCTCCATCCCGATTTTTTTATGGCTCGGGACGAGATTGCTCGGGCAGTCCTTCCTGTGTGATTCTGGCTTCATCCCCAAAACTCACTTGGAGGAGGAAGAGGACGAGGAGAAGAAAGCCTGTGGCGGAGGCTGGTTCTGCAACTTGGCTCTCTGGGCAAGCGGGGTGGGCTTCCAAACGCCCTCGGTGGTCCTTTTGGATGCTGCCCACTTGCTCCGAGCTGTGCTCCACAGTCCGGTTGCTGGGCAGCCGCATCTGAGAGCAACGGCCCTTTGGTGCTTTAAGGAAAAAGGCAAAATCCTCCCCAGGAGCCAAGTCTGCTGGGCCTGCCCTCCCTGGCCCCACGGGGGACAGGTGTCCTTCCCAGGCCGATGCTTTGTTCGATCCCCTCCAGGCAGGAGAGCACCTGGCTCCCTCTGTGAACCTCGGCCTGCAGCAGGGCCTCCACCTGGGCAGGCAGATGGAGTGGAGAGGGAAGCTGGTCAGCTACCTCTGTCTCCCTGTCAGGCCGGAGCGTGAGGAGCCGGGTGGGCTGGGTGGGCTTTCCCCCTGCCTTGCTGATTGCTCCCCTGTTTCGTAAACGTCCCCCTTTAACGCTGTCTCCCCCCTCCCCTTTCTCCTGCTGCCTCCATTTCCCTCTAACTTCTTTTCTGCAGCTGCCTGTGCTTCCTACAATTTTTCCTTTCTCAGTCCTCAGGGCCACCACTTCACTTCTCAGAATCCCTCCACTCCTTTTTGGTCAGGTAGATATAGCTCTCTCTCTCTCTCTCTCTCTCTGGATATAATAAATACAGTCCATGTATCATATCTATATCTATATATATATGCATGCAGAGATGCCCTCCCTCCATTTGCTGAAGGACAGTGACACCTGCTGGCCACCTAAGAAAGGACGGGGTTGACCCTCTGCCCACAGCTGGCAGGTCAGCCCCCAGCTTCTAGTCCAGCCTTGGCAGGGCAGCTTAACAGCAGCTGAGAAAGGCTCCTTGCGGCCAGAAAGGCTACAGAGGGGCCCAGGGAGAACTCGGACCGCCACATTTTAGCCAGAAAGAAAAAGCAACAACCAGAAACCTGCTGACGTTGCTCTCGCCTGAGCTGGACAGGCCAGGCCGTGGGAAGCCCCTTCACTCTTCTTCCTTCGTATCTCCCTCCCGCCAGTCTTCACCCCTCGGGCCATCGGGACTGCAGTGGCCAGGTACAACTTTGCTGCCCGGGACATGCGGGAGCTCTCCCTGCAGGAAGGGGACGTGGTGAAGATCTACAGCCGGATCGGCGGGGACCAAGGCTGGTGGAAGGGGGAGGCCAACGGCCGAGTAAGTAGCCTCTGGGAGGGGCACTGCCCTCTCGTGCCCCTTCCCTTTCCGAATTGGGGAGGGGGCATCCAGCCAGGGAGCAGCAATGCAGGCAGCTGAGCACAAGGCCAGTGCCAGCCCCTGCTCTCTCAAGCCCACTGAGCCACAAAAGCCCCTCCACCCCACCTGGCCTGGCCTGGTCCTCTGCCCCGTCTGGGCTGCCCCTCCGTCCTTATGCTCCCTCCTGCTTCCTTGCAGATTGGCTGGTTCCCTTCGACCTACGTGGAGGAGGAAGGGGTGCAGTGATGCCCAGACTGGCAGGAGCTACTGTCTCCAAGGGCAGCCCCGACCGTCTCTGGGCCTCCAAGGGAAACTGGACTGTTCTTCCAGCACCGAGGAGAGAGCCCCCCTGGCCCACTCCCCAGCCCGTCGGCGTCAGTGCATGAGGGGCATGTGCAGCGGCAGGGCTGGGGCCACGTGCACGCATGGGCCAGACCCGGCTGCTTCTCTCCTGCTGCTTTCCTGGCACGGAAGAGCCAAACGGCGTTTGCAGAAAACCACGAAGCCTCTGGGGAAGGCAGGCTGGACCGATGGCCTGGCCAGAAGCGGCTGCACTACAAGCCTTCTGAGGTGTGGAAGATGGGCTTGGTGGTGTCTGATGCTTGGGTGGGATACTGGAAGAGATGCTTCTCTGGGATTTGGGAGGATGCTGCAAGGAGTGCTCTTGGCTTAGGGGATTTTGGGGGGGGGGGAGTTTCTGCAAGTCCTGGCATGTCCACTGTGGCCGTGGGCCAACTGAAGCAGCCCTAAATGTGATTGGGCCCCTTTGTGGTTGAGGAGAGAAGCCACCCAGTTACCAAGTGAGCATCCCCAGAATTGCTGGGATTCTTCCTGAGCCTGCCTTGAATCCGGGACCGCAATGCAAACATCTGGCTGGAGAGAAGGAAGCACGGGGGAGACGTGGGCTGCACCCCACAGCTGCCTCTCCCTCTGTTTGGTGGGTCTTTCCTCCATCAGTGCTGGGAGCCTGCCTGAGCCGGCTGCCAGAACGGACCCCAGGGGCCTCCAGGAGCCTCGGCCAGTCACACAACCAGCTTGGCCCGGCATCGCTTGGCCTTCTCAGGGCCTGCTGGCTCCTGCTGCTGCCCTCGAGTTCCCCAGGAAGCTTTTGCCTTATTGCTCATCCTGCTGGCAAAACGGTTCCCGTCCATCCAGGGGCCCTCGGAGCTGGAGGAGCTTCCGCTGGGAGGAGAGGCGGCCAAAGAGGATTAGCATCCGCTAGAACAGGCTCCGTCCCCATGGCTGCCACAGATGCACGCAAATCCCCTGCAGGGACCCCTCCAGCATTTGGCTCCCCAGCCCACACCCGGAAAATCTGGGCAGTTGCTGCAAAGGTGGAATCTCTCTGCCTTTGGGACTTTGGGGAGATGAAGGCCATAAGTTGGTTTAGCTTTCCCTTCCAAACATGCCTCAAGGAGCTCTCTTGAGCACCGGCTTCCTCAGCTCCCTTGCAAAAGGCTTTGGGGCCAGGGGGCTGCTTGTGGGGCAGGAGCTTGGCCTTTCGGGGGGAGGGGGGCAGAGGCCAAGGTCTCCTGGAGGCTGTCGAGGCCACCTGCTGCCCCATAGTGCAGCGAGATTGGCACAGCAGCCCCTCCGCTTGCCAGCTCCCAGCAGATCAGCTCTGAGCCCACAGCAGATTCGCCTCCATTTGAGGTTTGCCTGCAATCAGCCTCACCTTTCAAGCCCTCTCGGCTTTTCCTGGCTGCTTCTGTCCTTTCGGCCATTGCAGACAGCCTGGCAAAGCAAACACTCCCTGACATGGGTGCCCCTCCAGAAATGGGGCTGGCCCTGGGCCAGAGAGCCGAGGGATCTTTCTGTCATTCCCCTTTTCATGTAGGGAAATACCTACGTGTGGCAGGGAGAGACAGACAGACAGACAGACAGACAGACAGACAGACACACACACACACACACACACACACACACACGGGTGATCTCAACCAAGTTGATCAGCAGCAGCTGAGTGGGATCCCTTGCTAAACCCTTTGGATCATCAAGCAAATCACCCCAAGTGAGGGAGGTAGCTCAGCTGCCCTTCCCACTTATACTGAAGCAACTGGGGCGGTAGTACGTAGGTAGGAGAAAGGAACGAGGAGTCCGTCTGTCTGGCCTGCGAAAACCCCAGTGACCACTAGATGGCTGAAGAGGGACTGTTGGTGTTCTCTTCGCTGCTCTCTCGGCCTTGCCTGGCGTTCTGCAGCCTGGGTGGGATTCAGCGCTCTGAGCTGGGGCCCAGAGATGCTTTGCAGAACCAGAGCAGAGAAATATGCTGCTCACATCTCCTGGAGCGCTCTCCAGGTTCTCCCAAAGCCAAGAGAGGGTTAGAAAGAGGCGTGAAGGCACCAGGGAGGACCCACCGCAGCACACCCAGTGCTAGAAGGGAGCGCATGCAGCATCTTCCTAACTGGCCCAGTCGGCCGGCCCCTTTCCCCTCTTGGAGACAGCCTCTCTCCTGTGCTGCAGATGGGGCAGAGGCCACCAGGAGAAGGCCAGGCTTGAGGCCCCTGCTCTCCACCTGTTGTGTCTTTCCCCTCTTTCTGGATCCCTCCAGAATTCCCCCCTCCGTGGATGCAGTGGGGGAAGGTGTGGGAGGAACAGAAGGAGACTGTGACTCCATCCGTGGAGAAGGACAAGCGAAAGAAAGCCAACCACCGAGTCCCCACCACGCCTGCGTGTTCTGTGAACTAGGCAATGGGGGAGCAAAGGTGAGGGAAGTGCTGGCCAGGACCGGGAGGCCGGGGCCAAAGCCCACTCCTGGCTGAGTGAGCCCCAGGAGACGAGGCCACCTGCGCAGGGCTGTTGTGGAGAGCAGCCGGTGCTGTGGGGCCGCCTCTGTTGCAGGCGCCACTTGTCTGAGCACGTGCAGAAGTTCAGCCCTTACAGAAGTCTATCTGTATGTTTGGAAAACGAGGTTAGGCAAGAGGGAAGGCTGAAAAGAGGCGTTTCTTCTCAAAATACTCCTTGCCATCGTACCTACGCGAGATGGTCCTTCTGAAGAAGTCAAAATAGTTCTTGATTGGAAAAAAAGGAAGGCTGTTTTTTGTTTGTGGATGTAACATTTCTTTTCCCACCCACCCCAGGAGGTGCTTGATTTGTAATGAATTCCTCTCCCCAGCCACTCTCCTATTTGTGAATAAGAAAAAAGATTTTTTATTAAAAGGACAAAATATTGTACATATATTTTGATTTTGCAAAAATGTTTTTAAAAAGAAATATAATAATGGAAAAATAATATGGACAACATTCTCTGATGTATT
The DNA here is from genome assembly GCA_009733165.1 of Naja naja. Lineage (NCBI taxonomy): Eukaryota > Metazoa > Chordata > Lepidosauria > Squamata > Elapidae > Naja > Naja naja. The sequence goes on from CM019157.1 coordinate 11,311,889, forward strand.
GGTCTCTCTCTCTCTTTTTTTCACTTTCTGTTTTGCACTGTCCTAAATTGAGGCCAGGAAGGAATGGATGAAAAATGGGTAATATATACAATATCCTTAATTCCCAACACTTAAAGAAATCTCTTATTTTCTGCAGCAAACACTGAGAATTTCCCCTCCTTTTACATGGTTTCCTGGGCCATCTGACATCTGAGCACAGCAGACATCTTACCTATTTTTGATTTTGTGCCATTAAGTCATTTTGACTCCATGGTGACCTGTCCACAATCTTTCTTTCAAGTCTCCCCCAGGTGACCTGCTGCCAGTGAAGTCTCTCATCTGTTGGTCCACCTCAAAATACTTGTGTTCTGCTGCTGCACTTGGAGGCAGCTTTGCAATGAACCAGCTGCAAAGATAAAACGTTAAATGTTGATTAAAAATGGTACGTTTCAAATGAATACATGTGTGTCTGCAAGGGGACATGCAGGTCCTGGTTGTCCCAAAGGTTCAAGAGGCAACTGGATTTTCTGTTTTTTTCTTTGAAGAGGTTTCTCTTCTCATCTAGGAGTCCTAGTCAGAGCTGAAGAAGCTTCTTGGATGAGAAGTGAAACCTCTTCAAAGAAAAAACAGAAAGTCCAGTTGCCTCTTGAAAAAGCCACTTTGAATACTTTTATGTTTCTCTGGACAAGTCCAACTTTCATTTCCATGTAACCAAGTGAGCAGAAGTACACATACACTCACACCTTCCCCATCTTTTGCAAAACCACATACTTTTTGGAAGTATCTTTTTTTTCTTAAATTATCTCCACCAATTCCCCATCTTTATAAGCCCTAAAGTGCAAAGATTCATTGACTTGAGTTGATCTTTCACTGCAGTTCGGAGCTAAGCTAATAATGGCTTTCTTCATTTTTCCTATTCTAGCATAACCAACTTGGTCTGGAGTACTTTAATTTCTGACCTGCACTGCAACTCTTTTTAAGATTGGCTGCAACAATGCAGCATGAGCTGCAGACAGGCTGGCCTGACCAATTCCTCTCATGTCTTTAGCAATACACTGAAGACAACCTTATTACCAACTCAAATTTGATTTTAATCTACACTTTGCTTCCATTACTCTTTATATTCCTTTGGGCAGCAGCTTTGTCAGCCCATATCCATGCAAATGTCTGATGACTCAGCTCTTTTTCTTCCTCCAAATTAGTACAAACCATCTTGCACCATTCATTCCTCACTCAGCTGCTGAAGAGCCAGATCTGGTCTCTGCGCCTGGCCAGCATTTACTCTGCAGCTTCACTACTCCTCTGTCTTCTGCAGTCCGATCCCTGGGCCGGCCACGACTGTCCCCAGGCAAAGTTCTCAACTACTGACATTTTCTTACTTTCATCCCAAATCGATTCATTCGCTTCATCTATAATTCTGTTCCCTCCGCTGGAGTTCTCCTATGTATCCTTTTCCGCTCGCTTAGAAAATCATTTTTGGAAAATTTTCCATCTAATTTCTCAGTATTTTCTTCCCCTCTTTTAGTTTCAATTGTTCCTTCTGGCCTCCAGCATTCTGCACAAGTATCTTTTTCTCTGTACGCCTTCCGTAGTCTTTCATCCCCCATTTTTTTTTTATAAAAAGTTTTATTATTTTCCATAAAACAAAATTGAGATTGGTTTATGTATTGTATGTTTGTTTGTCTTGCTTTTTTCATCCCCAATTTTTACTGAACAGAACGATTTACTTATTTATTATGTTTGCCCCAATCTGTTACCATTCTGGGTGGCTTAACAAAATGCAACAATTAAAAAACAGAATTAAAAGAATAATTATGACAGGATCAGAAGAGAAAAAAATTCAACAAACTTATATAAGATCAAATCACCCAAATGGGTGCATCACCCCACCTCCTTTCAGCTTGTGGATACAGCCACGTTTTAAGGCTTATTTAAATAGGGCCAGCTTGGAGCACAGCTGTCTTGGAGAATGTTGGTCCAGAGGGCAGGTGCGGTGACAGAGATGACACACTTCCATTGGTTGGGCCCAGAATATGCTGGTGATGCTGTCAAATTGGATGCAGCAGATGGAAGCTATCAGCTGGGTGGTCCTTCAAGCCCAGGCAGTGAAAAGGCTGGACCATGTCACGAATTGTGCCCACAACCTAAAGTGCCAGCAGTCCAGCTCATAACACATGGCGACCTCTGGGCATCCCATAACTGTCCAGGCTGCTGTGTTCTGGACTAGCTGCAATGCTCAATTTGTCTTCAAGGGAAGCCCCAAGAAGGGCATATTGTGACAGTCCAAATGCAAAGTGACCAAAACATGCATGATCATCTAAAAGGCTTCCTAATCTAGGTGTAGGTGCAACTGGGTGCAGGCATTCCTGATCATTTGCCACCTGCTGCTTGGGCAGGAGCTGCCCCCCTCCCACCTGTCAAAATCTGAAGAGATTCCTTATAGTCCTAATCCGGATCAAAGATGGAACCACTCCGGATTCAGAAGTGTGCAAACATCCACATCTATTCAGTCTTGTCCCTGTTGAGTTCAAGCCTGCTCAGTCATGGGGATGAAGCAAAAAACCGCATTGGCTGCCTGGGCAAGAAGGCGATGTATAATTTGGATTTGCTAAGATGGGTCTTCTGGCCAGGAAGCCACAAGCCACCACCAAAGCTCCAACTTCTTCACGTAATTCTATGGAAGAAGCGTAGAGCCCAAAGCCAGGGATGGAGCCAAGGTGGGGAAGGAGGAGCTGCTTCCCTTCCAGCTTCATCCTTTGGCAGGACACCTATGTGGAGGGTCATACAGGATGCAGGTCATGCAGAACATTCCATTGGATGGATAACATTGTTTCCTTTCTAACTCCATGACTCACTCTCTCTCTCTCTCTCTCTCTCTCCTCCCTCCCTCCCCCTCTCCCTCTCTCTCACACACAGGGGCGAGGGGGAGAGAGAGAGACTTATCCTGGCTCCTGCTGAATCTCCCAGTGAGAGCAGCGTAAAATAATTGAAGAGCATCCACTATTGCTTTGTGCCCACATCCTGTCTGAGAGGCCTGGAATAACCATCCCTTTTGCCCACCCAAATGTCCTCAATGTAATAACACTGAAATAATCCAGCCTAAAAGTTTTCATAACTTCTTAAGCCGAAAAAAGCCCCAGTAAACCAGAATCCCAGAAGAATAACCCTAGCTGACAAGAGCTAAATAGCTTGAAATAGATCTGTGTACTAGTCTCCTTTATTGCTTTGTCGGTAAATATAAATTTAATGTCAAAAATAATGTTTAAAAGTTCAAAAGGGTGGAGGGGGAATGGATCCAGGAAACTACAGACCAATCAGCCCAACGTCAGTATCTGGAAGATCCTGGAAAAGGTAATCAAGCAACTGATCTGCAAATACCTAGAAGTGAACAAAGCTATAATCAGAAACCAACATGTATTTGTCAAAGATAGATCATGCCAAACAAATTTTATTTCATTCTTTGACACAGTGACTAGTAGACCAGTGAAATGCTGTCAGCACAGTATAGTTATATTTCAATAAGGCATTTGACAAAGTAGATCACAACCTACTTCTTGGTAAGGTAGAAAAATGTAGGATACACAACATCACCACCTGATGGATTTGTAACTGGTTGACTAGCCACACTTAAATGTGTAGTCCTCAGTAGAACATGGAGGGAAGCATGCAATCAGGAACTCCAAAATTCTATCTTAGACCAAGAACTTTTCAACATTTACACAAATGATTTGGATGAAGGGAAACTCCTCAAAATTGTGGATGACACTAAGCTAGTGTGAATAGGTAACACTTCAGAAGGTAAGACTCAAGATGCGGAAAGAACTTGACAGACCTGAACACCTGAACACCGTATCAAAGAAAATGAAATTCAGTGGTCAGAAAAGTAACATCCTACACTTAGGCAGGAGAAACCAAATGCACAGGTATAGAACAGTGGTCTAAGGATCTGTCCCAACTATCTCCTCATGAGTCTTGAAAGAAGTAGTTATCAAAATGATTTTTTCTTGAGAGAAAGGGATTGGAAACAAGTCAGGCAGAATCTGAAGTTCCCACACAAAGCTATTCTTCCCCATTCAAAACCCCACCCTGCCTTCACCAGTAGCCAATACAGTACCACAAAGGTGTTTTGAGAACTCCGAGGTGTTGGCTTGATAGCAGTTCATCCCCAGGGTAAGCGGCCTTGGTGTCAGACTAAAACCAGCTGGGAAGAAGTCCATCATGTCTCTCAGATAGTCCCTTGCTCTAAATTCCATGCAATTACAGCAAAAGCATGCAAAAATGCAACCGACAGCCTCCTCCCACCCCTCCATCAGAATGGCAGCATCCCAGAAGGAGACCTGGTTAAACAATAACTGGGAGAGGGATCTAGGAGTCTTAGTGGACAACCACTTAGGTCTGAGCCGTGCGCTGCAGCTTTCAAAAAAGCCAACACCGTCCTAAGTTGCATCAACAGAAGTAGAGCATCAAGAACATGAGAAATGATAATACTGCTTTATATTGTACCAGGGAGGCCAAACTTGGAATATGGCATACAGTTTGGGTCATGATGAAAAAAGAAGCTAAGACCATAGAAAATATACAGAGTAGAGCAACAGAGATGATAAAGAGTCTGAAAGCTAGATCTTATGATGAACAGTTGAAGAACGGTTGAGGGAGCTAGGTATGTACTCTATCAAAGGACTGAGGGGGAGTGTTTTCCAATACTTGAGCGCCTGTCACACAGAATATGGGATGGACTATTCTCCAAAAGCACCTGAGGCCAGGATATGAAGTAATGGATGGAAAGTGTGTATGGTGGGGGCGCAGTGGTTAGAGTGCAGTACTGCAGGCTCCTTCTGCTGACTGCCAGCTGACTGCAATTTGGCAGTTCGATTCTCACCAGGTCCAGGTTGACTCAGCCTCCCATCCTTCTGAGGTGGGTAAAACGAGGACCCAGATTGTGGCAGGCAAAAGGCTGCCTCCGTAAACCGCTTAGATATAAGTTTAAGGGCTATCATTCCTTTCCTTTCCTTCCTTTCCTCCCTCCCTCCCTGCACAGTGGTTAGAATGCAGCATTGCAGGCTAATTCTGCCCACAGCCAAGAGATTGATCCTGACTAGCTCCAGGTTGACTCAGCCTCCCATCCTTCTGAGGTGGGTAAGAGGAGGACCCAGATTGTTGGGGGCAAGAGGTTGGCTCTATAAACCACTTAGAGAGGACTGGAAAGCACTGTGAAGCAGTATATAAGTCTTAAGATTTCTAAGTGCTATTGCTGTCTGTCTATCATCTATCTATTATCTCTCTATATCTAATCTGTATCTATCTATAAAATCTTATTATCTATCTCTTTATCTCTATCATCTATCTATCTATCTATCTATCTATCTATCTATCTATCTATCTATCTATCAGCTGTGTTAGCACAATGGTTAGAATGCAGCATTGCAGGCTAATTCTGCCCATTGCTAGCAGTTTGATCCTGACCGGCTTAAGGTTGACTCAGCCTTCCGTCCTTCCAAGGTGGGTAAAATGAGGACCCAGATTGTTGGGGGCAACAGGCTGGCTCTATAAACTGCTTAGAGAGGCCTGTGAAGCAGTATATAGAAGCCTAAGGGTGATGGCTATTGGAGATTCTCAGCCATCCAGAGATCATGGTTGTCCTAAGTTTCCAGAACTGAAGAAGTTTCTTTGATGAGAAACAAAACGCCTTCAAGGAGAACGCAAGAAAGTCCACTTGCCTTTTGAAAAAGCACCTTTGGGTTAACAGAGGGAAACTCATGGCAACTCAGTCTACCTAGAACTAAAGGAGAGATTGTTGGACAATGCAAACGGGGCAGCTTCCTCTAGGAGGGGTCGGTGCCACATCCTCTCGGAGGTCTTCGCGGAAAGGTCCGGCGGCCCCTTGACTGCGATGCCTTCAGACCTGCGGCTCCAGCAGGCGGTTGGAGGAAGGAAGCCCCGGGCGGTCCCTTCCAACTTACCGATTGGGAGTTGAGGCCTGGCGGGGGCGCTTTGGGGGGAGCCAGGCGTGCGCGGCGCTGCGTCCGTCGCAGGCGCGAAACGGGGCCGGGCAACGGCCCAGCAGGGAGAGGTGGTGGCAGCAGCTGCTCCCGCAACAGGCGAGCCGGGACCGCCTCCGCCCGCCCGGCCAATGAGCGAGAGGCCGAGCCGCCGCGCCCCCCGCCGAGGGGGGGTCTCCTTTGCCCTCCTTCTCCGCCCAGCCCCCCCTCTTTGCCCTCGGCTCGGCGGAGGCTTCCTTGCCGGCTCCGCCCCGGCTGCTGTCCCCCTGGCTGGGGCTTTCAGCGCGGGAACTGCTCGCCGGGCTCCTCCTGCTCGGTGGCTCCGGGCGCTTCTGAGCGGCGGCCGCGGGGCACCCAGGTGGGCGCGGAGACGAAGTTGCCCGAGGCGGCGCCGACCTGACCGGAGAGGTAACCGAGCGGCGGGGAGGCGCGCCAAGCCCGTCGGCTCTCGCGGGCGGCCGCTGAAGGCTCCTCTCCCGGCCGCGGGGCGGGCTAGAGACGGGTCCGCTCCGGCGGCTCTTCCGCGCGGCCACCTGCTCGAAGCCTGCGACGTGGCTCTGGCGCCTGCCGGGTTCTTGCGGGGAAACGGCGCTCGCCCCGCGGCTCTTTGGCGGAGGGGCTCGGGAAGCGCCGCGAGGCTCGGCTGGAGGGCAGCGGGGGCTGGGCAACATTCGGGACCCTGCGAGACTCCGGAGGGCGGAGCCGCCAAAGCGGCGTTTCCCGGGGCTGGACGGGCATTTCTGGGGATGAGCCGCAGCTGCTGGGCGAGAGCCGCGGAGTGCAGGGTCCACGTGGGAGAGAGGGGGGGCTGCCTCTTTATCCTCCCCCCGCCCGAGCCAATCCGAGCGGGTTCTGCGGCTCCTCCTGCTTGTATTGGGGTGGGGAGCAATATTCTGTTTCCCATAGTGACCGATAGGCCGGAATGGGTAGGCCGGGAGTGGGGAGCGCTGCACCTCTTGCAGAGTCTCTGCCCTGCGCCCCTTCTCGGGGCCGTTGAGCCGCTCTGCTCCCCAGAAGGCAGATCCAGGGCTCCTCTTTCTTCCCTGGGCAGCCTTTTCCCTGTAAGGGGAAGTAGGGGGCGTGCATAAGTGCACCAACGTGCCTACTGTCCTTGTCCTATTGTTTCTTTTATTTTTCTTATATGTATTCATTTCATGTATTCACAACTATGTTTATCCTTGTAAGCAGTTGACAAAAGAAAGGAAGGGAAGGGAAGGGAAGGGAAGGGAAGAGGAAGGAAGGAAGGAAGGAAGGAAGGAAGGAAGGAAGGAAGGAAGGCAGGCTCCAGCTGGGAAGCCCCCATTCCTGGGGTTGCTGTGCGAAGGCCCTGAAGTGGCACAGCAGCATTTTGGCAGCTTCCCAGCAGCTGCACCCATGGTTGTAATTGCCACCCGCAGCCCCTGGGTGCGGGTGTGGGCATGTATGCATCACCTTTTGCCTCCTTTAGAATAATTACAATTCTGTGAAAAATCATTCAGGCCTTTTTAGATTTTTCTGGGCATTGGCATATCTTAGTTAAGGTTCTTGGAGCTTCTGGGCGCCCTGCAGGAAGAGAGGTGAGAATCGGAGTAAGCAGCTAGCAACAAACACAGAACATAGAATCATAGAGCTGGAAGGGACCTTGGAGGTCTACTAGTCCAACCAAGGCAGGAGACCTTATATCATCCCTGACAAATCTCATGTTGAAAACCTCCAGTGATGGAGCACCAGGATCTTCCACCAATTAATTGTTCTCACTGTCAGAAAAGTTCTCCTTACTTCTAGTTGGATCTTTCTTTAACAAGCCTCCACGCAATACCTCCTGCCCCCTCATGCTTTGAAGAATAAGTCAACCCCTCTTCTCTGTGGCAGTCCCTCAAGTACTGGAAGATAGTTATCCTAACTCTCCCCCCCAGTTCTTCTCAATAGGCTAACTCCTAGTTCCCCAACTGTTCATCTTACAGATTTAACATCAACCCCTTATCATGTTGCTATGCTTCTCTGCAAATTTTCCAGGGTCTCAACATCTTTTTTTGTATTGTGGTAACCAGAACTGGCAAAAGTGTGAGCCATTCCCTCCAACCTATGTTTCGTCTGCAGATTGGATGGGTTTCCCTTCTATACTGCAATGCTCTCTATATGGAGCTACCCTTGCATGTCATACGGAGACTTCAACTGGTGCAAAATGCAGCCGCGCGGGTAGTGATGGGAGTGTCCCGATTCTCCCATATTACACCCCTCCTGCTCGACTTGCATTGGTTGCCAGCTGCCTTCCGTGTGAGATTCAAGGTTTTGGTAACAACTTACAAAGCCCTATATGGCTTGGGTCTGGGCTACTTGCAAGAACGTCTCCTTCCGTTGACGAATACCAATCGCCCAGTGCTCTCCCACAGACGGGGCCTCCTGGGGATACCGTCAGCTAAACAGTGTAGGCTGGCAGCCCCTAGGAGTAGGGCCTTCTCTGTGGGGGCGCCCACCCTCTGGAATCAACTACCCCTTGAGTTGCGCCTGGCCCCTGATCTCCGCTCCTTCCGCCGTGACCTCAAAACATGGTTATTCTTACAATCCGGCCTGGACTGACAGGAGATCGGGGTTTTAATTCGATAGGTTATTTGGCGTTGATTTAATATTTTTTAATTTGTTTTTAACTTTTGTATTCTCTGTTTTTATGTACGCTGCCCTGAGTCCTTCGGGAGAGAGGGTGGCTTATAAGTCCAAATAAACCTAAACCTAAACCTATCCCCTCATCTAAATTGTTTATGAAGATGTTGAAGAGTCCTGGCCTAAGACAGAACCTGGAGGAATCTGACTGCTTACTTCCCTCCATGTAGATGCAGTTTCCATTCTCACACTGATCAGATCATTCTCATGTTGGTCAGACAGTTATGAATCCATGTGGTGGTTATGCTGTCTCTGCACATTGTTCTATCTCACCAAGACGTATGCTGTGGTCTCCTTTATCCAATGCCTTGCTGAAGTTTAAGTAAACTATGCCCACAGTATTTCCCTGATCCACAAGGCAATAAGGTTTGTTCAGCATCACCTACTTTTTAAGAAACCCATGTTGGCTTCTAGTAATTGCCTTGTTCATTTCTAGGTGCTCACAAACCTGCTGCCTGATTTTGCAGGTAATCAGTGTCAAGCATTGGTTGCAGAGTCTTGGTTCCATTGTTTTTCCTGTTTGAAATTTGGAACCACACCAGCTCTTTTCCAGTCCTCTGGCAGTTCCCCCATGGTCCAGGAGCTTTGATTCCCACCCCCCAATAGTTCCAAGATGACATCTGCCAGTTCCTTCAGAACCCTGGAATGTAATCCATCTGGTCCTGTTGATTTGAACTCACCTAAAGTGAATAGATGATTAAGCATCCACAACTTCTGACGGCAGGCTCTTCCATTGGTTGATGGTCCTCATTGTTAGGAAGTTTCTCTTCAATTCCAGTTTGCTTCTCTCCTTGATTAGTTTCTATCCATGGTTTCTTGTCTTGCATTCTGGTGCTTTGGGAAATAGATTGGCCCCCTCTTCTTTGTGGCAGACCCTCAAATACTGGAATAGTGCTATAATGTCACCCCTAATTCTTCTTTTCTCTAAACTACCCAAACCAATAGCTGCAACCATTCTTCACATGTTTTAATCTCCAGATCTTTAATCATCTTAGTTGCTCTTCTTTGCACATTTTCCGAAGTCTCAACATCTTTTTTGTAATGTGGTGACCAAAACTGGATGCAATATTCCAGGTGTGATCTTACTAAGAACCACTTTATAAATATAAATATAAAGTGGTTGCCCCCCATTGCTACAGCGGTGTGTTTCCTGCACACTACACTTTACTGATTAACAGAAAGTTATCTATTTCCTCCTTGGTTGGGTATATGCCTATGGCGACATCATTCCTTTCCCCCTCTGATAGTCACACAAATGCATTCTGAAAGGCTTTCATCCATGGCATTGTGTAGTTTTGTAGAGGTGTAGTGGTTTCTTGCATACAGTGTAACTCCTCCCCTTTGGTTAGGTCTGTTTCTTTTGAACAATTTATGTCCTAGCAGTATGTTCCAATCACGGGTTCCATCCCACCAAATTTCAATCATGACAACCATTTTGTACTTCCCCTTATGTACCCGGACTTCAAGTTCTCCCTTTCTGTTCCCCAAACTCTGGGCATTAGTGTGTAGGCATCTGAGCTCTTTATGGTTGCATTTGCTTCCTACATCTCCTGATTTATATCCGATTCCCCTTCTTTCTCACCATCGCCTTCTTCATTGTCTGGTTTATGGAATAGCTTGCTTCCTGAAATTGTGGGCGCTCCATCACTGGAGGTTTTTAAGAAGAGACTACCGTGTTTCCCCGAAAATAAGACCTACCCCGAAAGTAAGACCTAGCACTATTTTCTAAACCTGCCCTAATATAAGACCTACCCCGAAAATAAGACCTAGTGTAAATCTCCAGTTCCAGGAAGACTTTTCAGGGAGCAACCGTGCACCCGAAACACCCCCTACACACTCACACCCACTATTTGGCACCATAAATATATAAGACCTACCCCGAAAATAAGACCTAGTGTGTTTTTGGGAGCCAAAAGAAAATATAAGACAGTGTCTTATTTTTGGGGAAACACAGTAGATTGCTACTCCTATTCTATTCTATTCTATTCAGAGAGAAGCAACCTGGAATTAAGGAGAAACTTCATAACGGTGAGGACAATGAACCAGTGGAACTGCTTGCCCCCAGAAGTTGTGGCTGCTCCATCACTGGAGGTTTTCAAGAAGTGGACAGTCGCTTATCTGAACTAGTATAGGTTCTCCTGCTTGAGCAGGGGCTGGACTAGAAGACCTCCAAGGTCCCTTCCACCTCTACTAAAAAGGGTTGTGCTTGGGGTTTGGTCTTAAAGATTAGTCACCCTCTTCTTCCCTTTTTCATTTAAAGCCCTTCAGATGACCTGAGGCAGTTACCTCTGCCTCCTCCTCCCTTGTATGGTTCCACTTATTTCCACCCCACTGAGGCTTTGGTTGGCTTGCAGCATTGGGTCTGGGGCCCAGAGCTGAGCAAGACGTATCATATGGCAACTTGGTCAGGCTGAGGCAGGCAGCTCCTAGGCTTTGCTGACTTGGATAATGTGGGGAGAAGAATTCTCCTGGCAGAGACGGTGTCCAGTTCTCATGGGGGCATCACAGCTGCTTGGTTCCCCAGGGGTATTCTTTGCCTTCTGGGTGCCTGGCAACAGTGTCCTCTCTCTCCAGATGGCCATGGCCCACCTGGGGCGTGTGCTCCAAGCAGCAGCAGCGGCTCGACAATTACCCCACTCTGGACGAAGGCTCCGGTTCTTCACTAGCGGTGCTGGCCTGACTACAGAGAAGAACGTCCCGTACCAGAAGACGCTGAAGGAAGAGGGCCACTCCTCCCGTGGAGGGCCTACAAAGCCCCTTCCCACCTCCGCAGATGTGGTGGTGGTAGGTGGGGGCAGCCTTGGATGCCAGACAATCTACCACCTTGCCAAGATGGGCATGACCAACGTGGTCCTGCTTGAAAGGGACCGTTTGACCTCGGGGACCACCTGGCACACCGCAGGTAAAGAGGGGAGCTGCTGGTGGGAGAGTCCTCTTTGGGGGATTATGTGGGTGGCCATCGTGGAGTGTCCATCACCACTCGTGTGATCCAAGCTGTTGGTCAGGATGGGGCCAGAAAGCAGTCTTCTCTTCTTTTAGCAGCTGATCAGGTCCTCAAGCTTAAATGTTTTCCTTATAGTGATTACACGGATGGTTCATCCCTGCAGCTGCTACCTTTGATCTGGTACCTATGTAATAGCAATAGCCCCTAGACTTATACATAGCTTCACAGTGCTTTCACAGACCCCTCTAAGCATTTTTTTCAGGGTCAGTCTATTGCCCCCAACAGTCTGGGTCCTCATTTTACCCACCTTGGAAGGATGGAAGGGTGAGTCAACCTGGAGCTGGTCAGGATCGAACTGATGGCAGTGGGTAGAGTTAGCCTGCGATACTGCATTCTGACCACTGCGCCACCACAGCTCTTAGATAGATGGTAGATAGATAGATAGATAGATAGATAGATAGATAGATGATAGATAGATAGATAGATAGATAGATAGATAGATAGATAGATAGACAGACAGACAGACAGACAGACAGACATAGCATTTAGACTTATATATCACTTCACAGCCCTCTCTAAGTGGTTTTACAGAATCAGCCTCTTGCCCCCAACAATCTGGGTCCTCATTTTACTCACCTTGGAAGGACGGAAGGCTGAGTCAACCTGGAGCTGGTCAGGATCAAACTGATGGCAGCGGGTAGAGTTAGCCTACAATACCACATTCTGACCACCGGGAGGGATGGAGGGACGAAGCAATAGCCCTTAGACTTACATACCGTTTCCCAGTGCTTTGCAGCCCTCTCTAAGCAGTTTGCAGAGTCAGTCTCTTGCCCCCAACAATTTTTGGGTTTTCATTTTACCCACCTCGGAAGGATGGAAGGCTGAGTCAACCTTGAGCCTGATGAGATTTGAACTGCCAAATTGCAGGCAGTCGGCAGTCAGCAGAAGTAGGCTGCAGTACTGCACTCTAGCCCTGTGCCACCATGTGCCACCATAAAAAGGCACACAGTTTACAAAATTGCCAGGCCAGAGAATGTCCCCATCAGAAATAAGGTCATGGATCCCCGGTGTTCCAAAGAGAAAATTCAATAAAAATGTTACTCCTGTAAAGAAACATTGTTAAATATTAGGAGATCCATTTCAATGGGACCTTGTTGTGTTACAGAATACAGTCTTTTCAAAAATGGATAAACTCTACACTTCTTAAACAAACCCAGATGTCCAGAGCAGTACTACAGTTCCAATTTCTCTGTGTTATTCCCTTAGCTATTCCCATGTCCTGCATAGGCAGAGTTCTTCTGAAACAAAGTCAAAAATTTGGAGATAGAAATCAGAATATTAGCTAACATGAAAATATCCAGGAAGTTATTAACCTGTGAAATAGTTTTATTCCAAAAAGAAACAGACAAGACCAAATCCTATGGGTTTAATGTATCTCCAGATTTCATGTATCATCAACTAAGAAAATCTTTCAGAGATGCATTTTTGGGGTTACAATAAAGTCCAAGTAAAATCTTTTGATGCATTAATTTCAAGTCCAAAGAAACAAATTTAACAATTTTAAAGACTTAGTTCTATTATCAAATATTACAATATTCATTGTCCATTGTCTTTGTAAATGTCCGTAATTTCAACTTTAAAGATACATTTAAGTTTGTGATACAAACTAAGGTTCCAAAAGATATAACCAAAGCATCTGTCCATATTGAATTATGAAACACACCCTTTCCAATAGAACATCTCAACCTATTTGTAGAATAGTATTTTCCATGAATATGCCCGAGAGTAGCATCAAACTCCAATCTGTATCTCAAGATGCTCTAAATATGCCTAGCTCTTATCCAACTGGGAGGTGAAAGACCCTTTTTGTTATATGTGGCTCCCAGTAATCATCGTAGCCTTAATGGGAATAAATAATAACTTTCTGATAAGGCCAGAGCTTTCCTTCCACATAAATACAGCAGATTACAGATTAGCAGAGTTGGAAGGGACCTTGTAGGTCATCTAGTCCAACCCCCTGCTCAAGCAGATCAAACAAATGCCTGGGCTTTCAGTCTGATTGTTCTTGGTGCCACCAGATCTGAAGGGAAGGTCCTCAGGTTGGACGTGGGAATAACTAGGCCAGCCGGGTGGCAGACAAGTCAAACGAATGAACAAACGAGCACATAATCACTCCTGAGGGTGGTCCTGGCAGGGAGCCTTTTGCAAATGGAGAAGACAGAGAATGGGTGTTGGGAATTTCATCCTTTGCAATTCTTTCTATCCTCTGCTGAATCCACCGCACATCACATTGCTGTTCACTTGGAATTCATAGCGCCTGGCTGAATGTAATTGTGTTTTCAGTGTTTACATTTTAGAACCTGTTTTAAGTTAATACATGCAAACTTTATTTATTTATTTATTTATTTATTTATTTATTTATTTATTTATTAATGGGACTTATATGCCGCCCCATCTCCGAAGACTCGGGCTTACAAATAAAACAACAACAACAATAAATAATTTAAAAGCGAATTAAACTAAATAAGCCCCATTACAACTACAAATTCAACCCATAAAAATTATCCTATAAAAAACTATCCCATAAAACCATCCCATCCCAAAAATCACAACCGGATTGGTTAAACAACCACGTCTTCAAGTCATGGCGGAAGGTGCGGAGGTCAGGGCCAGGCGAGCTCCAGGGAAGTTGGTTCCAGAGGTCAGGGGCCGCTATAGAATAGGCTCGTCGTCGGGGGACCGCCAGCCGGCATTGGCCAGCTGATGGGACCCCAAGGAGTCCTTGCCTATGTGCTCGCACAGGGCGGTTGGCACTCGATGTCGGCAGGAGCCGCTCCCTTAAATATTGGGGACCCATGTCATGAAGGACTTTGTATGTTAACACTAGGACCTTGAATCTCACCCGGAGCGCAACCGGCAACCAATGAAGGCAGCGCAGGAGGGGGGTAACCTGAGTCTTGGGCCTATGAAGTGTACATCATCCCTTTAGGACACCCACTTTATGGACTCTGGGAAAAGAGAATTTTGCTCTAGAGTGGAGGGGCCAATGACTGGGTTGGCTCTCGATGCCACTTGGCGTGTTCCAAATTCCTCCCTTCATCCCTGGGAGCAACAAATGGAGGCAAAGGAGTCTGAAGGAGATGTTCCTCCCTTGGGACCCCCTCAGAAAGCCCTGCCGGCTTATGGCCCAGTTGTGTCCTCATGGCCTTCCCTCCTCGCCTTCCCCAGGGCTCTTGTGGCAGTTGCGCCCGAGTGATGTGGAGGTGGAGCTGTTGACTCACACCCGGAATGTGGTCAGCTGGGAGCTGGAGGAAGAGACGGGCCTCCACACAGGCTGGATCCAAAACGGAGGACTCTTCATTGCTTCCAACAAGCAAAGGCTGGACGAGTACAAGAGGCTCATGTCAGTAAGTAGGAAGCCGCCAGCCTGCTGCTTGAGTGTTGGCATCATCTCTCTGGTCCTTCCTGGAAATCCTTCTCGCAGCAGCCTTTCCCTTTTATGTTGGCCTTCCTTAAACCTTTGGAGTGGCTTTGGCCATCTGACCAGGGGTGGGATTCAAATTTTTTAACAACGGGTTCTGTGGGTGTGGCCATATGGGCGTGGCCAGGTGGGTGTGGCCATGTGACTGGGTGGGCTTCTCTCTTTTTTTGCACAAACCCCCCCCCCCATTTTTTGCCTCCTGGGCCTCAGGGTTGCCTCCTGGGCGAAGCACTAAGACAGCGAGGGGGATTCCGGCACAGCTGATCATCAGGAGGGGAAAAAACAAAGAAATACCTTAAGGAGTGACTGGGCAGGGAAGAACACAGTCAGCGATGTTGCTAAGGACTGACTAGGCAGGGAGGAGAGGGGTGGGTGGAGAGGGGAGGGGCCAGCCATGGGTACGATTTGCCGGTTCTCCGAACTGTGCAGAATTGTAACAAAATGAGCCTTGGTGGTGCAGGCTGTTAAACACCTAGCACTTAGCTCCAGCTGCCTGCAATTAGTGCAGGCTGAAATCCCACCAGGCTCAAGGTTGACTCAGCCTCCCATCCTCTCAGGGCAGGTAAATTGAGGACCCAAGATTGTTGGGGGCAATTAGCTGACTTGGTAAAAATGCCGCTTAGTAATAAGCAGGCATATACAATGGAATGAAGGCTATTGCTGAGCACACTGGGTTGTGCTCCAAAGACTGTAAGCCGCCCTGAGTCTCTGGAGAAGGGCGGCATATAAATATGAATTAAAAAAACCAGTTCTATAGAACCTATCTGAACTGGTAGAATTCCCACCCCTGCATCTATCTATGATTTCGTTGTACGAGGTGCAATGACAATAAAGTAAACTAAATTAAATCCCTCTGCATCCTTCTGACTCTTTACCAGCTCTGTGCCTTTGTGTCCCTCTTAAAATAGGCTCCTGGAGGCAGGTGGAGGTGCCCTCTGTAGTTCAGGCCACCAATTCACCTCTGAATTCTATGGAATGCATCTTCCTCATGGGGATTTGCGGGAAGGGACAGGATTCAGAACCCTCAGCTAATTAGGAGGGTCCCACTTTTGAAAGCACACAGTCCTAGCAAGAGGGGAGGTAGGGCTGGTGCCAGGTTCGGTTCGAACTTGACAGCTGGTTTATGTAACAGAAGCCAGAACTGTGCTTACAGAAGGGGAGTCGTGCAATTCCAGTAAGTTTTTCCTAGTACATATCGGCTTTACTAGGTAAAAAGTCCAAGAATCAACTCCACAGAAAGGCTAAAACTCAGTTGACTAGAGGTTCCTGCAAACCAATCTGTGATGTGCGTCCTTCCTTCCTTAAGGAGAAACTTCCTGACGGTGAGAACAATTAAACAGTGAACGTCTTTCCCTCCAGAAGTTGTGGCTGCTCCATCACTGGAGGTTTTTAAGAAGAGACTGGACAGCCATTTGTCCAGAACAGTATAGGGTCTCCTGCTTGAGCAGGGGGTTGGACTAGATGACCTATAAGGTCCCTTCCACCTCTGTCAGGTTGGCTGTTTTTGAATGGCGTTTAAATGGATTTAAAACATGTTTGAGCCCTTTTTAGAATAGAATAGAATTCTTTATTGAGCAAATGTGATTGGACACACAAGGAGTTTGTCTTTGGTGCATAAAAAGAAAGAAAAAATACATTCATCAAGAATCATAAGATACAACACTTAGTCATAGGTTACTAAATAGGCAGTCAAATCATACTAGGAAACAAAACAATATAAATCATAGAGATACAAGCAACAAGGCTATAGTCATAAGTGGGTAGAGATAAATTATAGGAAGGATGAGAAGAAGAATAGTAATACAGACTCAGTAAATAGTTTGACAGTGGGAATTAGTTGTTTAGCAGAGCAATGGCATGTGGGAAAAAACTCCCCTTGTGTCTAGTTGTTCTGGGTGCTCTATAGCATCATTTTGAGGGAAGGAGTTGAAACAGTTTCTGTCCGGGATGTGAGGGGTCTGTAGATACATTCACAGCCCTCTTTTTGACTCGTGCCTAGGGAAGGGTTCCTGCATGTCTTATATTGAGGTCATCTTGCTTACTCCCTATGGTATGTCTGGACACCATATTCTGGATGTGGCTGAGATGTTCCCAGAGCATCAGTGCTGACTCTTCTACAAATAGGCCCCAGCTGATGTGCTACAGTCATTCTGCATCCAATCTTTCCAGCAAAAGATCGGCATGGATCAGGGACCCATCCAGCTCGTTCTTCATTGATGGATAGTCAGGCACATTCGGAAGTTCCCACAGGAAGGAGCCAATACGTAGCCTGCGATTCCAGAATGGCCTGGTCCTCTGTGCCTCAGGTGTCCAGCGGCTTCTTTGCCTGCCAGGAAATTCCAGAGTTCGCCTCTGAGGAGTGTAGAGATCCGCCCCCTCCATTTCTCTTCTCTTTCTGGGAAAGGAGTTGTTGCCAGCTTGGTTGACCTGCTTGGCACCTCTTGCAGCCTGCAGCTCCCTTGCCAGTCTCAGCCAGGGTTTGGAGCTCTCTGAGTCCGCTGGGACTGGGGAGATGGCAGCCCCAGAGGGGAAGTGATGCTGCCCCATTTCTGCCAGGGCCTCCCCCTGGCTGGGAAACTTTGCCTGTAGCCAGTAGTAGACCATCCAGCTGTGCACCATTGGAGCAGACTTTATCCTGAAGGCTTTCAGAATTGCCTGCCCTGTGCCTGGCAAAGGCCTCCGTAGCTTTCCTGCCTGTTTATGTGATTGTTCTTTTGGTGGCTTCTTCTTCTTGTTGTGTCATATCCATCATCAGTTATTGGCAATTTTTGAAGCTGCTCTGGAAATTAGCAGATTAACAGAGTTGGAAAGGGACCTTGTGGGCCGTGAGAAAATTTTGGTGGTCTGCAGAGAAATCTCACCTGCAGAGCACCCCCTCAAAGCAATTAATCCAGGCTGCGCAGAAACACAAGGCTGCACTGTCCACATGGCCCGCGGGAGCCCTCCCCGCCCACTCACTCCTTCCCTGGCAAACTTGCCTGCTAAATTGCTATTTTTCCTTTTTCCAACCATCATCTGTTCTGCTGTGCCGGGAGATTTAGATTAGCTAGGAAGCAGGAAATGGTTGGATTTCTGGCTTTCTAGCTAGCTTTAGATCTTCAGCTCTGCTTTTAAGCACAGCCGAACCTCCCTTAGGACTGAAGGTTCTATTATTCAGTGCAGACTCACGGCAAGCAAACTTGAGAGACTGAGCTAGCTGATGGCAGATAGATAGATCACTGAATGATTCTGTGAGCAACTCAATCTGCCTGACTGCTTTGCCTGATTTTGGGTAAAAGTTGCTCTTTTTTTTCAATAAAAACTCAATTTTTACATACATGGTGTGTTGTGAGTTAATTTTGTGAGTTTGCTTGCTAGCAAATTTTATGTGACAGACTGAGCTAGCCAATGGCAAATAGATAGATCTCTGAATGAATCTGTGATTCTGTGAGCAACTCAATCTGCCTGCCTGCTTTGCCTGTTTGTGGGTAAAAGTTGCTCTTTTTTATAAAAAAATCAACATTTATATAAATATAATATTTACATACAAGCCATGCCCAACCAGTCACATGACCACCAAGCCACACCCACAAATTGGGCCATGCCCACAGAACCGGTTAGTGGTCCCTGGGATCTAAAATTATGAGTTTGGTGGTCCCTGAGGTCCAAAAGGTTGGTGACCCCTGATCTAGTCCAAGCCCTCACCCAAGCAGGAGACCCCAAATCAGGGGTGGGATTCTACCAGTTTGGACCAGTTCTATAGAACCGGTTGTTATGATTCTGCGCAATTTGGAGAACCGCCAAATCATGCCCCTGGCTGGCCCTGCCCCTCTTCGTCCACCCCTCCCCTCCCACCCTGTCAGTCCTTATCACGCACGTGCAAGTCACTGCTGCTCAGTCACTCCTTAAGGTATTTTTTTTACCCTCTCCCAACGATCAGCTGTTCCGATGATCGGCTGTGCCGGGATCCCCCTTGCTGTCTTACTGCTTTGCCCAGGAGGCTTCCCTGAGGCCCAGGAGGCAAAAAAGGGTGCAAGGAGGGGGTGGGAAGGAGGCGGGGTGAGTGCTGTGCCCCCCCATTGCACTCCATTTTCTGCCTTCTTAGGCCCCAGGGAGCAAAAACGTCCCTGCCCGGGAGGCTTCCCTGAGACCCAGGAGGCAAAAAAACCGAGGGGGGGGTTTACTGCAAAAAAGGAAGCCATGCCCACCCAGTCACATGGCCATGCCCACCTAGCCACACCCACCTAGCCATGCCCACAGACCAGTTGCTAAAAAAATTGAATCCCACACTTGCCCCAAATCATTTTTGACAGATGGCAGCTCTGTCTCTTCTTGAAAGCTTCCAGGGATGAAGCTCCCAGAACTTCCAAAGGCAACTTCTGTTCCACTGGTTGATTGTACTCACTGTCAGGAAATTCCTCCTTATTTCCAGGTTGAATCTCTCCTTGATCCGTTTCCATCCATTGTTCCTTGTCTGGTCTTTGGGTGCCTTGGAAACTGGCTTGACCCCCTCCTCCTCTCTGGGGCAGCCCCTCCAATATTGGAACAATAATTGAATCTATTGAAAACCATGTTGGAAATTCTGGTCTTCTTTTGCAGCTGGGCAAAGTTTTTGGCATTGAATCGCATGTCCTGTCTCCAGAGGAAACCAAAGAGCTCTACCCCTTGATGAATGTGGATGACCTGTACGGAACCCTCTATGTCCCGGAGGATGGCACAATGGACCCTGCTGGGACCCCCGCACGTGCCTACTCGGGCAGCCAAGCAAGAACAGGGGCTCTGGTAGGATCCCTGAGCCATTTGAAACATTGAAGTGGCCTGAGAGAAAGAGCGGAGATAAAGCCGCTTTGCCTGATGAGATCATCTGAGTTCCTTAGGGAGGGAATCGAGCATGGTGATATGAGGAGGCTCCTCTTCTGCCCTTTGGCAACCCGACCTCATGGGGGGGTGGGGTGGAGGACATCCCTGCGGGGCCCTCAACTACGAGCTCCTGCATGGGCAGCTTTTCTAGGAAATGCAAGAACCTTCAAGTGCTGACAGGGACCTAATTTGGCCAGCAAAGCACTGGGAGAAGTGGGGGAGGGCAACAATGACAGACAGCCCAGGAGTTCTTCCTGCCAGGGTTCCAAGTAATACACCCATAGCAAACAGAACTCCGAGGCAGGTAGATTCCTCAAAGAATAGGTCTATTTGTTGTGGTTTGCTGGCAGTTGGTGCAGACAGCAGCAGAGACGGACAGTGGGGAAGAAAGGGGACCAGGCAGGGAGTCTGGAGGGGACTCGGATGAGGGTCCTGTGTCCGATGCAGAGATGGGGCCAGGGCCATCTGGGAGTGGGGTGCTGCCTTCGGAGCCTTCGGAGTCTGGCAGCAGCGAAGCAGAGGTCCCAGGGGAGCCAGTTCCCAGTGTTGTGTGTGCAGAGTTGCTAAAAGGCAAGAGCAGCTGAAGCAGAAGGGGCGACTCAGGAGTAAAGCTGGGAGGTGATTGCCCCTCCCATCAGGGATAAAAGTTAGACCTCAATGATGAATGCTTTGCAGGAAGATTCCGAGTCCTCCTCGCAGCTCTGGGAACTCTGGTCGGTTTTTGCGGGTACTTCAGGTTGGTTTCTGTTATCACTAATTTGGATACTCCTGTTTTTTGGCAGCCTTCTACAGCCCTGAAAGCTCTTATCTTGGGGAACTGTTTATAATTAGTTCTGGCTGGGAATGCAAGTAATTCCCAGTGTTGCATTAAAATAGGTTTGCCTTTTAAAATAAGTTTATGTTTCATTAAGTTTGACGAAGCCTGGGTGGGAACACTATTGGACATATCACATTGGCCCAGATCATCGCTGAATAGGCCCCCTGGTCACTGGTCTTGAACTGGACTCCAGACCAGACGAGCAGGACTGTTTATGGCTCTTGGTTTTCTTAGATCGTTGAAAACTGCCCTGTGACTGGCATTGAAGTCAGGACAGATGACTTTGGGGTCCCACGAGTGGCGGCTGTGCTGACGAAACAGGGAGCCATCCAGACATCCTGTGTGGTCAACTGCTGTGGTAAGGAAGGCACCCAGTTGGCTCCTGCAAAAGAGGGGCTGGGACTCCTGGGGTCTGAATGCAGGCTTAGCCAGTGTAGAACTGGGATGCATTGGGTTCTGTGTCAGGAGAAGGTAGTGGGAAAAAGGAGTTCCTAAAATCTTATTGTCAACTCACAAAACATTCCTATGCCTATTTTAGTAGTTGCCATAAAAAGCGGGGGAAAGCGTACATTCCCCACTTACCTTACAAAGTTTGTAACTAAGCTACCAAATCTTCTGCCTGGGAAAATCCTTAATTGGAGAATGTGATTGATATCACCCAGCCTGTGAATGGGCTCAATTGGAGAATCTGTTTTATGAGACCCTGTGGGGGGAGTGGAAACGGGGTCACAGGTGATTGTAAATTACATGTGCCAGAGTTGGCTTCGTACAGGGCAGGGCCAGTATGTTGCCTCGAATGAATCCTTTGAAGCTTTTTGAAGTTTGGCTCGAGAAGGCTGAACTTATCACTGTTGTCTTTAAATTTGACGTTTCGACGAGGTCCCACTCGCCATCTTCAGGGTGGTGCTTTCGGCTTCGTGCTTTTCAAGCACGAAGCCGAAAGCACCAGCCTGAAGATGGCAGTGGACCTCATCAAACGTGCCAGATACTCTCAATCTTACACGGGCAAAGACCCGAACACACCAAGACCTGCATATATATATATATATATATTATTTATACATTTTTCTTTAACATACATAAGTGCTTAGTAAGCAATGTATTGTCTGGGTCAATTTACTTATATAATAATGATAATAATAATAATATTTACTTATACACAGTAGTAATCTTCCAGTTTCTCATTTCTACCTCTGTTACCTAACAGAACCAATCCCATGTTGAAAAATGTCCAGTCTCCACAACTAAAGGCAAACCATCCCACAGATTAATAATGGTTCTCACCAACTGGGAATTTCTCCGTAGTTCTAGGCTGGATCTCTCTTTAACAATTTTGCACCTGCTGCTTCTTGTCCTGCCCTCAGGTACTTTGGAGCAGGGTCTCCCACCGTGGCAACTTTAAGACCTGTCGGCTTCAACTCCCAGAGTTGAATTCTGGGCGTTGAAGTTCACAAGTCTTAAAGTGGCCACGGTTGGAGACCCCTGCTTTGGAGAATAGGCCAGTCCCCCCCTTTTTTTCTGACAACCCCTCAAATACTGGAAGATTGCTGTCATGTCACCTCAAGGACTTCTCTTGGTTAGACTAGACCTATCCAGTTCCTGCAACTGTTCATTCTGTGCTTTAACC
The DNA here is from genome assembly GCA_009733165.1 of Naja naja. NCBI lineage: Eukaryota > Metazoa > Chordata > Lepidosauria > Squamata > Elapidae > Naja > Naja naja. The sequence continues at coordinate 11,334,215 of CM019157.1, forward strand.
TCCAGTCTCTTAGTCTTCTCATCACTCTTTCTACAATCTCAGCAATATTTTTGTGCTGTGACCAGAATTGGATGCATCCCTGTATCCCAAGTGTGGTCTTACCAGTGCTGTATAAAGTGTCACTCCACCTAAATGTTCTACCCAGGACATTTTTCCTTCCCTGAGGCTTTTCAGGGGAGCAACCCTTTCCTCTAGTCCCTTCACTTTCTCTTCCAATTGGGAGATGAGTTTGCACCTGAAGCAGGTGTAAAAATCCTTATCTGCTCCCCTTGTTTACGTGGTGTTGAAGTGGCAGGACAGAGAGAGGGCTCTCTTCAGCATCCATCCCTGAGTTTAGGACTAGTCAGCAAAGGAGACAAGGCAACAGGTTTGACGTCCCTCTTCTGTGCTCTCATCAGGATATTGACCAGAGTACCATATTTTTGCGCTCCAGGCCATAAGACCCACCCAGCTTTTGGGGAGGAAAACAAGAAAAAAAAATCTGCCTCTGCCTCCCAGCAATTTGCCTCCTTGCAGCAAACAGCCTGGGTAAGCTTCAGCACAGCCTGATTTAGCACAAGCAGCTGATTGGCGGCTGGATTGGCCTCCCGGAATACCGCTGATCAGCTGTTCCAGGATCCCTGCTGCCTGGAATGGGCCGAAAACAGGAAGCACGGAGGCCAAATATGGGATACGTGGAGGCCAAAAACAGGACACCTGGAGGCCCAAAACAAGGTGCACAGAGGCCAAACATGGGGCACGTGGAGGCTGAAAACAGGGTGCATGGAAGCTGAAAATGGGGTGCATGGAGGCCAAAAAGGGCCTTGGTGGTGCAGGCTGCTAAATGCCTAGCACTTAAGTTCCAGCTGCCTGCAATTATTGCAGGCTCGAATCCCACCAGGCTCAAGGTTGACTCAGCCTTCCATCCTCTCGGGGTAGGTAAATTGAGGACCCAAGATTGTTGGGGGCAATAAGCTGACTTTGTAAAAATGCCGCTTAGTAATAATAAGCAGGCATATACAATGGAATGAAGGCTGAGCACATTGGTTGTATCCCAAAAATTGTGCCGCCCTGAGTCTTTGGAGAAGGCGGCATATAAATGTAATTTTAAAAATGGGGCACGTGTAAGGCTGAAAACAAGGTGCGTGGAGGCCAAAAATGGGGCACACAGAGGTGGCAGCAGCAATCAGTGGTGAGGTTGGCGATGGGTGGTGGCGTTCCTGCAACCTGGAACAGCTGATTGGCGGTATTCCAGGAGGCCGATCCAACCACCAATCAGCTGCTTGCGCTAAATCAGGCTGTGCTGAAACTGACCAGGCTGTTTGCTGCAAGGATGCAAATGGCTGGAAGGCAGAGGCAGAAGGGTAGGGGACAGCGGGTGGGTGGGACTTCAGCAACATTCACTCTATAAGACGCACAGACATTTCCACCCACTTTTTTGAGGGGGAGGAAGTGCGTCTTATAGTGTGAGAAATATGATACTTCTTTTCCTAATGCAGCAGCAGCCATGAGCCTGCAAGGGTCCCATGGCCAGGTTCGTTCTGCTGTGGCTTCCCCTTCTGTTTCCTCTTCCAAGCCACCTGCCCCCCCCCCCCCGGGCCCTTTGGATGATGGCAGTTGTTTTCCTTCTCCCACAGGTGTCTGGGCCCAAGCCCTGGGGGAAATGGCTGGCGTCCAGGTGCCCCTGGTGGCCATGCACCATGCCTATGTGGTGACAGAGAAGATCGAGGGGATCCAGGTCAGTGTGGGGGTGGGGAGTCCTGGGCTCTCGGGGGAGTTTCTGTCCTGGTGGGAAGATACAAACGTTAGTAGCAACAGGTGCTGTGAGAAATTCAGGTACTTCCCTTGATTCTAGGCATCTTTGCACAGTGGGAGAACACCTCCTTTGTCACACTCATCACACATGCAGCTCAGAGGGTCTCCCCTCCTTCTCGGGGTAGGATTGCTACCTCTTCCTGAACTATCAATGTGACTCCCTGATGCTTCCTGGGAGGCAAAGGGGACCTGGATTTTCCTGTCTATTCCTCTGGCTTCCTGTCTGCTTCCCACTATTTACTAGGCAGGAAGAAGTTTTCATACTTAACCCTTGTTTGCAGGAATTTTTTTTTTTCAAATGTAAAGCATACCATATCTTTAGCATTTACACGGAATTTTGGAAGCATAGAAAACCAGAAAGTTTTCCATGAAAACTCTTATTACATGCAGTATTCCAGATGTGGTCTGATTAAGGTTTTATAAAGCGCTACTAATTCTTCATGTGATCTTGACTCTGTTGAGGGCAGGACAAGAAGCGATGGGTGGAAACTCACCAAGGAGAGAAGCAACCAGGAACTAAGGAGAGATTTCTTCACTGTTAGAACAATTAATCAGTGGAACAACTTGTCTCCAGAAGTTGTGAATGCTCCAACACTGGAAGTTTTAAAGAAAAGATTGGATAACCCTTTGTCTGAAGTGGTCTAGGGTTTCCTGCCTAAGCAGGGGGTTGGACTAGAAGACCTCCAAGGTCCCCTTCCAACTCTGTTATTCTGTGTTCTGAGAACCTTACATCTTTTTCTTCCATGTCATCTGGGTTGTTTCTTCTGGATACATGTCAAGTTGTTAGTGCCAAACCCTAAAATGATGTGGTATGAGCAACATAGAAGATCACTTTTGATCTTGTTGTTCTACTTCAGCCAAAGTTCACATTTGCTTTTTTGCAACTGGATTAGGCTACTGACTCAGCTTGTGACCCACCAAGACATCGAGATGCTTTTTATGTGCTACTCATTTTTTACTCAGGCCTCTGAATTCTTTCCACCTAATTGAAAGGTAGGAGGAATAGAAGATGGTGGCAGATTCAGAAGGATTTTGGCCAGCTGGAACAATGGGCAGATAGCAAATAGGATTAGCTTCCAGGGACAATAAATGACTTAGATGAGTTTCATAAATGACTTTCATAAATTCATAAATGGCTTAGATGAGGGAATAGAAGGAGAAGTCATCAAATTTGCAGATGACACTAAGCTGGCAGGAATAGCCAACACCCCAGAAGACAAGATCAGGATCCAAAAGATCTTGACAGACTTGATCAATGGGCCTTATCCAACAAGATGAAATTTCATGTGGAGAAGAGCAAGATTTTACACCTAGGTGGGAAAACCAAAGGTACAAGTACAGAGTAGGTGAAACCTGGCTCAAAAAAATGTAACTCTGAGAGAACCTTTGAGTTGTAATGGACAATAACTTAAAATGAGTGAGCAGTGTGTGGCAGCAGCCAGAAAAGCTAATACAATCCTGGGTTGTATAAAGAGAGGCATAGAATCAAAATGACATGAAGTATTAGTACCACTTTATAAATACTTAGTAAGATCACACCTGGAATATTGCATCCAGTTTTGGTCACCACATTACAAAAAGATGTTGAGACTTTGGAAAAGTGCAAAGAAGAACAACTAAGATAATTAAAAGTCTGGAGACAAAAACATAAGAAGAAAAGTTGCAGGTATTGGTTATGGCCGGTCTAGAGAAAAGAAGGACTAAGCGGGACATGAGAGCCATCTTCCAGTATTTGAGGGTCTGCCACAAAGAAGAGGGTGGGGTCAAATTATTCTCCAGAGCACCTGAAGGCAGGACAAGAAACAATGGATGGAAACTAATCAAGGTGAGAAGCAACCTGGAATTGTGGAGAAACTTCCTAACAGGGAGGACAATTAACCAGGGGAACAGCTTTGCCTTCAGAAGTAGTGGATGTTTCATCACTGGAGGTTATGAAAAGTCTAGACAGTCACTTATCTGCAATGATATAGAGTTTCTGCTTGAGCAGGGGGGGTGGGCTAGAAGACCTCCAAGATCCCATCCAGATTTCTATTCCTATTCCATTCCATTCTACTCCACTCCACTCCATTCCATAAAATACAGAATGTATAATGCCTGTTTCACAAGAATATACTGTAGTAAAAAAAAAGCGGAAACAGTTTTGAAGAGGCCCCAAAATACAGGTCACCTGCAGGAGATCCAGGTTCTGCCACTAGAGGCCCCTCCAAGGCTGGTTAAGGAACTCCACAATGAGACACCTGGGGATGTGAAGGGCAGAGACCAGCTAGCATGCTGGGCCTCCCCGCAGAGCTTCAGCTTGTGGCCCCAGGGGATGCACAGCCCATTGACCTGGGACTGGGAGAGCCAGACCCCAAGTTTACCCTCCGCTGGGAAAGCTCTGCAAGGCCCCACAGCCCCCCTTCCAGACTGAGAGGATTAGAGGAAGGAGAGTTCCCTGCAACGAGGGCTGCATGCAGTGAAACTCAGTGGTGAGAAAAGCCAGATTTTACCCTTGGGCAAGACAAACCAAATGCACAGGTATAGGATAGGGGGTACCTGGTTCAGTAGCAGTAACTGCCAGAGGGATCTAGGAGTCCTAGTGGACAATCACTGAAATAGCAGCCAGAGTGTGCTGTAGCCGCCAAAAAAGCCAGTGCAGTCCTAAGGCTGCGTTAACAGAGGGATGGAATACAGATCATGCAAAGAGTTAGCACTGCTTTAGGCCGCACTGGTAAGACCACACTTTGGAATATTGCGCCCATTTTTGGTTGCTGCAGTATAGATTCTGGAAAGAGTGCAGAGGAGAGCAATAAGAATGATGAGGGGACTGGAGGCTAAAACATATGAAGAACGGTTGCAGGAATCGGGTACGTCTAGCTGGATGAAAAGAAGGACTAGGGATAACATGGTAGCAGTGTTCTGATATCTCAGGGGCTGCCTCAAAGAAGAGGGAGTCAAGCTATTCTCCAAAGCACCAGAAGGCAGGACAAGAAGCAACGGATGGAAACCAGTCAAGGAGAGAAGCAACTTGGAATTAAGGAGAAATTTCCTGATAGGGAGAACAATTATTCAGTGGCACGGCTTGTCTCCAGAAGTTGTGGGTGCTCCAACACTGGAGATTTTAAAGAAGAGATTGGACAACCATTGGTCTGAAATGGTGCAGGGTTTCCTGCCTAAGCAGGGGGTTAGACTAGAAGACCTCAAAGGTCCCTTCCAACCCTGTTGTTCAGTATTCTAGTTTTTTTGTCCATGCTCATGCATTAGGTCTCCCTTCCTGCCAACTTTAGCTTTAGGTACAGGTGAAACTCAAAAAATTTGAATATCGTGCAAAAGTTCATTTATTTCCGTAATGCAACTTAAAAGGTGAAACTAATATATGAGAGACTCATTCCAGCAAGATAAGCCGTGATTTGTCATAATTGTGATGATTATGGCTTACAGCTCATGAAAACCCCACATCTACAATCTCAGAAAATTAGAATATTGTGAAAAGGTTCAATATTATGTTATTGATTGCATGTAATATTCTAATTTTCTGAGATTGTAGATTTGGGGTTTTCATGAGCTGTAAGCCATAATCATCACAATTGTGACAAATCACGACTTGAACTATCTTGCTTTGCATGGAATGAGTCTCCCATATATTAGTTTCACCTTTTAAGTTGCATTACGGAAATAAATGAACTTTTGCATGATATTCAAATTTTTTGAGTTTCACCTGTAGATGCGGCCTACAGCATCTTCCTGGCAGCAGCCCTGAGGGATAACATTTGGCATGATGGACCCTTCCTCCATGCCCCAGGTTGCATGGCCAAGGCAAGACTTCTGTGCTCCTCGTTTGGGCCACTGTTTAAACTTGCCAGGCATACTTTGGGAGTTGTACATTCCTCGGAGATACGTGGAAAAGCCCAGCGCTGAAAAAAGGGAGGCCCAGAAACAGGTTCTCAGTTGAATGCCAACTTTGGAGGCTCTGGAGCACCTTCCTCAGCCTGGCCCTTCAGGGTTGCCCCATGGCTCCTGGAGTCTGCGGATAGAATCCTGGCAGCCACCCTGAGGCGAGAGGGGCTCTCCCAGCCTCACTCGCTGGTGCCAGGGAGGGCAGCTCTTGGGCCTTAGGAGCAACCGGTCTTCAGCAGGGCTTCTTCAGAAAGCAACAGCATTGGGGCCTATGGAGAGGGGAGCCAGGACCCTTTGCCCTTCCAGAGGGAGGAGAGAGGGAAGAAGCCGAGTGAAGCTCCTGCCTCAATGGAGGCCACAGGAGGGGAGGCAGTGGGCCAAGTGCCGAAGGGGTCCTCCGTGCGAGCTGAGGTTAGCGGGTCTCTGGGTCTGCAGCCAGCAAGGCCGGTCCTGCCTTGCCCCAGGTACCCTTCCCCTCTGGCTTCCTGGCTGTGAGGTGGACAGGAGGTGGCCGAGCAAAAATGCTGACCCGGGAGCCTTTTTGAGGCTGAGCAGTGGTTTTTCTCTGGGTATTTTTAGAACATGCCGAACGTTCGAGACCACGATGCCTCCGTGTATTTGCGTCTCCAAGGTGATGCCCTTTCTGTGGGTGGCTATGAGTCAAACCCCGTCTTCTGCGAGGAGGTGAGTGGCGTTTAAGGAATCGCAAGGAGGGAGTGCGAACGCTGCAGAAGCCGGCTAGGGGGCTCCGTGTTGGTGGGGCCGAGGGCTAAACCAGGGGCTCAAAAGGAGATTTCGTTGCACGTAGGGAAATCCACAAAGACGTTGACCCCCTGACTGGGAAAGCTTTGATCCCAGACTAGCAGAGGAGAGGCTCCTGGGGAAGGAGAGGGTCTCATCTGGGCAGCTGCTGGGTGGACCCCTCAGCCCCCTTTGCTTCTCACATCTGCTTTTTTATTTATTGATTTGTAGTATACAAAATTACAATGTATGAATTAAAATTCTTTTAGAGGGAGGCAAAAATAATTAGATAAAGTACGTGCGTGCTAGTCGTTTCCGGCTCTAGGGGGCGCTGCTCACCTCCGTGACAAAGCCGAAGAAGAGCCGGCGCTGTCCAAAGACGTCTCTGTGGTCATGTGGCCAGCATGGCTAAACGCCTTCGAAGGCACATGGAATGCTGTTCCCTTCCCACCAAAGCGGTCCCTATTTTGCTACTTGCAATTTTTTTACGTGCTTTCGAACCGTTAGTTTGGCAGAAGCTGGGACAAGGAACAGGAGCTCACTCTGTGACATGGCGCTAGGGATTCAGACCGCTGAACTTCCGACCTTTCTGATCGACAAGCTCAACATCTTAGCCCCTGAGCCACTGCGTCCCTCCCAAAATAATTAAGCCCTGTTAAAAATCAACTGAAAAGGCGAAGGGAGGGCTTTCAGGGGACTAACTAAGCAGCCCCACAGCTGGGTGCCCACCTGTTCACGCCAAACAAGGCCACGGAGCCAGGCTTTCACCCCTTCTCTGAAGGACAGTGGGGTTGGGTGTCCATCTCACCGGCGGGTGGGAATATTCCACAGGATGGGGGTAACGGCAGAGAAGGCTCTCTTCCTGGACCTCCATAACATCCCTTCCCTGCCTGACCGGGTGGGATGGGCCGATGTAACGGGATGAAGTCGGCTCCATAGGCAGCCTGGCCATGTAGGGCTTTATAGGTCATCACCAATACCTGGAATTGGACCCACAAGCAGACTGGCACCCAGTGCAGCTCTTGCACTGGGTGCCATTCTTTGAGTGCCAAAAATTTGTTCACCTGGCCACATTTTTTACCAGCTGAAGCTTCTAGATACTTTTCAAGGGAAGCCCCATGTAGAGCATATAGCAGTAGTCCAAATGGGAGATGGCCAGAGCCGGAGGGACCGGAAAGGGAGCGTGCTTATCCAGGAAAGGGCGTAACTGGCACACAAGGCAGACGCTTTGCTCCTCTACTTCCTCCTCTCCCCCAAAGTTTTGGAAGAGCTCAGGTGGGGGAACATGGACTGTGTTGGGCTTGCAGACAGAGTAGCCAGAGCCCCTGTTATTGTGCATGTCACGGTGGCTCCCTGCATGTTCCTGTTACGTGCTGGAAAGAACATGGGTTGCACAACAATAGCAATAGCCCTTAGACTTATATACCCCTTCACAGCAGCCCTCTCTAAGTGGTTTACAGAGTCAGCCTCTTCCCCCCCCCCCAACAATCTGGGTCCTCTTTTTACCCACCTCGGAAGGACGGAAGGCTGAGTCAACTTGGAGCTGGGTGAAGTTCGAACTGCCAAATTGCAGGCGGCCGGCAGTCAGCAGAAGGAGCCTGCAGTCCTGCACTCTAACCACTGCACCACCATGGCTCATCCTACCTTTGCTTGCAGTCCTTCCCCCCTCCCTGTTCCTTAAGGTGATGAGCAGCCTTGTCCCCTGGCCTGCCATCCGGAGAGAATGAAGAGTGGTGACTTGGCACTGAGTTATAAGATGCAGGATGGCTTCTTGCATGAATATTAATGGTGAAGGGTTGATTTAATCACAGATGACGAGGCCATTGCTTTATCGGATTGATCAGAGCGGCCAAGTTTAATCAGGGAAGGAGAGGCAGAAGCGTCCTTGCCCGTCCTGAAGCTCCCGGCTGGTGCTCGAGGTCAAAGGCTCCCTTTGAGGGCAAACTGACGAAGGCAAAGCAAGTGAGGAAATCTGCATTGGTTGCATAAGAACTTCTGTCCGTGCAGAGCCTTTTCCCAGTCCAGGAAACACACCTTGATTCCCAGGATCTCCAAAAGAAGTCTGGGGGAATGGTGGACATTCAGGATAGGAGGAGGAGCTGATGTGGGGCCACATACTTCTTCATCCAGTTCTGGTCATCCTGATACCAAAGAGATGCTGAGACCCTGGAGAGACTTGCTCAAGAAGAGCAAGAAAGATGATGAGGGGGCTGGAGGCTAAATCATATGGTGAGGGAACTAGGCGGGTCCAGCGTATTGAAGAGAAGGATTGGGGGGACATGATAACTGTCTTCCAATATTGAAGGGCTGTCACAGAAATGAGGAGGGTGACTTGTTCCCCAGAGCCCCCGAGGGCAGGGCAAGAAGTAATGGGTGGGAGCTTGTTAACGAGAGATCCAACCTAGAAGTAAGGAAAACAATTCTGACATTTATTTTTAAATAAAGTTTTATTTGAGTTTTACAAAACATACAAATGCAAATAAAATGTCTTTTTTGGAGAACAGCATGCTCCTGGGTTATCACTTCTCCATACAGACATAAGCTCAATTACATATTCATCTTATATATTCTAATTCATGTAACTATTTTCACAGTTTTCTCAATGATTTTCCCCTTTTCTTTGCTTTCTCTAACCTCATTTTTAATTATCTAATTTCTTTCTAAGTTCAATTACATGCCTTATTCTAGTTTTCAATATCTTTTGAATCAATATTTTTACGCTTTCGTCTGTCCTGTTTACAATTTCATATTTTCTTTTCTAATAAAACACATTTTCCCCTGTAGTTACTAGACTGGAGTATAACACCTTTGTATCTTTTAATTATCCATTCAAATCTTGTTTAAAGTTTATATTGTAGCTTTACAATTATAATATTCATTTTCTAATCTCTATTTTATAACTCATAGCTATTATCAACCGAATTCTGCTTTGTACATTCCCTTAAAAATACACACTAGGTTCTTGAAAAAAAAAGATATTTTTATTTATATATATATATATATATATATATATATATATATATATATATATATGTAGGTCTTGGTGTATTCGGTCTTATCCCATGTAAGATTGAGAATACCTTGGCGACGCGACGAGATCCCACTCGCCATCTTCAGGCTGGTGTCTTCGCTTTGTGCTTGTGCCAGCAAAGCGATCTGAGCTGCCTCTCTCTATAAATACTGGAGGGAGGTGGTGTGCTGGCTCTGCTGTAAGCGGTTGGTTGGCTGTGCTGTTGGCTGTGTTGTCGCTTCTTGATTGGTTGATGGAGTTGATGTTTGCTGATTGGTTGGCTTTTTGTAAGAGCCTGTGTGGCTGTGGTAGTGGCTGTGTGTCCTTCAGCCTTTTGTGTTGTAGCTACCTGGGTAGTGGGCTGTGTGATGACCTTCTGAGTTTTATTGTTGTGACATCCTGGGTCTTGTGCTGTTATCTCCTGGGTCGTTGTCTGTGTTGCAACCTCCTGAGGTTTTGTGTTGTAATCTCCTGAGTTCCATGATGTAGTATCCTGGGTGGAAGGCTGTGATGTGACATTCGGCCTTGGTTTGGCTCGAAGTTTGAGGTCTGGCTATGTGTTTATAGCGTGTGTCAGTTTGGGGTGGAGGGGGTAGCAGCTGGAGTTGCAGCTATGGTCTGGTTTCTGGACAGTGGTTGCCTTTGTCTGTGGGGTGGGCTTGGGTTTGAGTCTGGTGAGGGAGATTGGTGGTGGCATCATGTGTTATTTTGGGTCCGATGTTGGTTTTCGTGGCTGGGACTCGTTTGTTGTTTAGGGCTAGTTTCCAGATGTCTGGTAGGCGGGAAGTATCATCCCATTTATTCATGTTATGGGGGTGTTTCTCTATTTCAATGGCTTCCCTAATTATTCTCTTGTTGAAGTGTTCAGTGTTGGAGATAAGTTTGGATCCTCAAAATCAATTTCATGTCCTGTGGCTTTAAGGTGCTGGAAAAGGAGGAAGTTTTTCTTCTTTTCTGACTGCTTCTTGTGTTCTGCATGCGCATTTATTCTCCTGTTGGTTTGTCCAATGTATGTGGCTGGGCAAATTTTGCATGGTATTTCATAAACTCCTTGGTTTTAGCTGGATCTTGTCTTTGGGGTTTCTTAAGATGTTGGCTATTTTTTGGTCAGTGCCAAAGGCTGTCCTGATATTGTGTTTGTGGAGAATTTTGCTGATTTTATCTGTGGTGCCTTTGATGTAAGGGAAGGAGGATGCCATTGTCCTGTTCTGTGTCTTGGTTTTGGGGGAGTCTCCTCGATTAGGTTGGTGATTGTGCTTCTTTGGAATCCATTGGACATTGATAATGCTAGTGAGGGTGTGTAATTCTGTTCTCAAGTGGTCTTTGTCAGCTAGGCGCTTGGTTCTGGAGATGAGGGTCTTGGCTACAGAGTTGATCTGTGCAGGGTGGTGATGGGATTGTGTATTTAAGTAGTTGGTGTGTGTCTTCTTCTGATAGATGGTGTGTCCTAGGGAGCCATTGGGTTTTTGTAAATTAGGACGCCTAGGAACGGAAGTTGGTTGTTGGTTTCTGTTTCCATGGTAAATTGTATTTTGGGGTGTAGACTGTTGAGATGTGTGAGGAAGTTGTCCAGTTTTTCTTTCCGTGGCCAACAAAAGTGTCATCTACATATCTAAGCCAGAGTTTGGGTTTGTATTCGGATTTGTCTAGAGCATTGGTTTCAAAATGTTCCATGTATAGGTTAGCGATGACGGGTGAGAGGGGTGATCCCATAGGTGCTCCTTCTATCTGTTTATATCTTTGTCCATTGTGGATGAAGTATGTGTTGGAAAGGCAATGGTTGGTCAGATCTAGGATGTGCTTAGGGGGGTTGTATTTGTTTTGGATAGCTGTCAAGGCTTCTTTAATAGGTACTTGGGTGAAGAGGGATATGACATCAAAGCTCACAAGTAGGTCACTGAGTTGCAGGCATACACACACACACACACACACATATTTGCATATATATGAATAACAATAATAAATAAAAATTATTCTATTCAAATTCAGCTCCACCATTAATATTAATAACAGTCTTGTATATTTCTATTTAAAAAATTTCCATAACAAACATTGCCTAATAATATCAGTTGTCATTCACTTAATCTCCTATATTTCATATTTAATGTATTACTATCTTTGAACAAAAAACAAAACAATAGTTATTAACAATAGTCAATTAAATTATTATTCTTATTCAAATTCATCCTGTCAATTGATATTAATTTCATTGAAAATCTTCCATGTTTCTTTTCAATATTTATACTTTCTTTTTAAATCATTGAGAGCCTTATTCTCTTGTCCTCTTTGTTTCATTTAATTACTAACAAGTGTTCCATTACACATCAATGTCAATTTTATCTGTCACTTCAATCATCTATCATATTTTCTAATTCTTTTCTATTTCTAGTATAACAATGCTATCTCATGTACCTTTGCAGAATCCTCTCTTTAAGTTAAATTTTTAACCATTGTCTCTGTGTCTTTTAAATAGGTTTATCCCTTTAATTCTTGTACGCTTTTCCTGTTTCTCTATATCTTGTTTCTGTCCTTTATAACTTCTTTTCCTTTCCATCTTCCTCTTCTCCTTCTTCCTCTTTGTTCCCTTTTCTATCTGGTTCTCGCTTCTGTGATCCTCCCTTCTGCTTCTTCCCAATGTTATAGTTACTTTTCAAGTTATTCTCTTTTTTTGGTTGTTGCTCCAGATCTTAAGTTTTTAACTCCCTTTCCACCCTTTCCCTTTTTAAAATTGCTTGGTCATTAAGGATGGCTTCTTCTTTGTCCTGCCCTTCTTGTTCTGCAAGCATCCTTGTTGTTTTTCATAGTTCAAAATCTCCATTTCTATAAATTGAAGTGCGAAGCCAAAAGATTCTCTTCCTTCTTCTTTTGTTCTAAGTATCATTTTTAGCTCTTCAAGGAGTGATGGCATTTTGAGAAAAAAAATTTTTTTTAAACAACCCCCAATTGATTTTATTTCATTTCATTAGGATCCACCATCCAGGAATCACCCAATAATTCAAAGCTGTATCTTGCTTCTCTTCTCACTTTCTCTTTCCAGGGGCTTTATTGTCTTGTAGCAAAGTTTCAGCTACAATGTGTCTTTTTCAGATCTTACTAAAATTCCACTCTCGATTCTTTTTAGTTCCAGGTGGTCTCCTCCATTTTTCCAGATTCCACCCTCTTTTTGTTTTTTCCTCCTCTGCTTGCTTTCTTTTTAGAAAATTTTAAATTATCCAAGAATCTTTATCCCTTTGACACTTTATTTTCAGCTAGGAATAGCCTATTAATGTCAAAGTGGATTAGTATCAAGTCCCTTCTTCTTAGCATTCCAACTCAATTAAAACTGTCAATGTGAGAGAAAAAAAAACCAGTTCTTTTTTCTTTCTCTTTCTCTTTCACCGCTTTAAAACTCTTTTTTTTAGGAATAACAATAGTCTTTATAATTCAAGTTCTAGGTACCTTAAGTGGATGTTTTCTCCGTTCAACCCGGTCAGTCAAACTTTCTTCTTTAAACTTCCTCCTGCACAATCTTGTCCAGTCGGGTTCTTCTTTGAGGTGGCCATTTCTGACCACCGCTACAACCGCCTTCAGGAAAGGGAGTAAAGACCAGCTGGGGAGGAGCGATGTGGCTCTCCTCGACCCTGCTGGTGGTCTCCCTCCTCTTCACCACCTCTACAGGGTGGCTTAGTCCTGAATTCAGCTGGCTCGGGACGCTCCAGCGGTGAGCACGGATCGAAACTGCGCATGATCGTGGAGTTTGGTCCGTTGCCGAAGAGACCCAAACCGGAAGTGCAAAAAAAAATTTTCTGACATTGAGAGCAATTAATCAATGGAACACTTTGCCTCTCCAAGTTGGGGTGCTCCATCAGTGGAGGTTTTTAAGAAGAGGCTGGAGAGCCATTTGTCTGGGATGGTACAAGGACTCCTGCTTTTGGCAGGGGGTTGGACTAGAAGACCTCCAAGACCCCTTCCAACCCTTTGTGTTAGGGTTCCAAGTAACATACCCATAGCAAACAGGTAGATTCCTCAAAGAATAAGTTTATTGGATATGTCATATTGGTACAGGCTGGTGAAAACTGGCTCTGATTATTCCTGCGGTTTCCACCTAATTAAAAGTAAAAGTTTGTCACTTTCTCAAAACAACCAGTCACATGGTCCAATCAGGATACTGTCCAGTTGCTAAGTGACTCCAGTCTCCTCCTCCTGAGCACCTGCAGGAATATCCTTGGTTCCCATGAGAAAGCATTTTGTTTTGACTGCAACACCCCAACTCTCTCTTTCCCCCTTCCTGTCCCTCTTCTCCAGTGTGTCAGTGTTAAAGTCTCAAAATGGACTCAGTCAGGCCAGCTTCAGGGTTGACACTGTGATTCTATGACTTATTCCACCCGCAAAGTTCTTGGTGGACAGAGGTCGTCTCAATAATGATGCTGAGTTCAGGCAGCAAGAAACAGTTTGGAGGAGAAAGTGTGCCTCAAAAGCCAGGAGGGAGCAGGTGGAGAATCTGATCTGTGATTTGCCACCATGTCTAAGTTGTCTTCTGGGGGCTGACATGTCATAATCAGTGCCTAATGTTTGCAGTGCGTATTTTGCTCTTCCAGGTGTTGGACGATTTTGCTTTTGGTCTCTTCAATCTGGACTGGGATGTATTTACACAGCATATTGATGGTGCTATCAACCGAGTCCCAGTGCTGGAGAAAACTGGAATTAAATCAACTGTCTGTGGACCAGGTAAGGACCCCAGACTCCATAAAAGTATCCACAATATTAAGAACTTCCTTGAAAGAGGAGGGGAACTGTAGCAAGCATCTCCTTCAACATGATTTTTTTACTCTTCACAATCACATTTATGGCTGGGGGCTTTGGTAAACACAGGTTGTTTTGGTAATTCTTCACCACCATCAAAAAGGTGGGGAGTTAAGCTGCACAGAAGGTTGGGCACTATACCTTTCGGTTCAGTTTCCAATAGCCCACCTTTTAGGAAACCATCTACTTGGCTGATGTTGCTGGTGGACTTTCAGTTCTCATCCATGTATCTCTACGTCTCTTGGAAGAAGAGAGAACGAAAGAACAGAAGGAAGCTCTCGGCTGTTAGCTACTAAGCTGCTTGTGTGTCAACCATTGGGAAACCCAACAATCAGCTGTCCAGCCAGCAACCAGTTCTCCTGTCCTTCCCCTGGCATCTGTTTTGGGACTAGGGAAGAAGTCCACTTGGCCAGGAAGTGGCACTGGAGAGGCAGAGGTCCTGATGCCTTGACTTCAGGAAGGAAGAGCGGGGCATAGGAGAAGCCCAAGAGAGACAAGGAGGAGATGCCTCCCCTACCCCTGGAGGGCTGCTTTTGCAGTCCTTGCGTTTTTTGTGGGGCGACATTTGAAATGGACATCACGCCACTGAGTTGCAGGAAGCCCCCAACTGCTCCCTCAAGCCCAGTAATCTCAACTCAACCCAGCCAGAATATGGGAGGGGTCACGGAGGCTCTCACAGGCCCAGGAACTGCTTAGGCTGGCTTTTTCTTTGCCAGCGGAACGTCCTTAGTGGAGTTTGCTTCTCCATTCATTCATAATCCCACTTTATATGCTAAATGATGGGATCCAACCCACCATTCATCAGAAGAGAATGTCAGGGGGCCTGTGGTGATTGTGTGAGATTGGCTGAAAGAAATTCCCTCCAGGTCCCCAGTGAAAGCAATCTGTGCATCTCCGGTGGATAATTGAAGCAATTAACGTATTTTGTCAGCCTGTTTGATTGGTTTTTTCTTCCCTGTTGTAAATTCCACTGAGCGTCTCTTGAAGAGCCTCAGCAGGAGATGCAGCTGATGGGTTGATGGATGTGGGGTTCAACAGGTGCCCTGAAAGATGACTTGGTAGAAAGATGGGGGGGAGGAAGAGGGGGAATTGCCTCCCTGGATTCAGACTCTGCAGACTTATATACCACTTCACAGTTTCACAGCCTTCCCTAAGCGGCTTATAGACTCTGCATATGGCCCCCAACAATCTGGCTCCTCATTTTATGGACCTTGGAAGGATGGAAAAGCAGAGTCAGCCTTGAGCCAGTGAGAATCGAACTGCTGGCAGTGAGCTGAATTAGCCTGCACTGCACCACCGTGGCTCTTGTCGTGTCCTGTCATGGCTGTTGCATTAGTCGCATCAGGGCGTTCTTCAGATTGGTCCTTTGGGCATCAACCTGACGCTTGTATTGCCTGTAGAAGATGTGTCACTTTTTCACTGCCGGGTCTTGACTTTTGCCTTGGTGCTTCTTCAGGGCGGGCAGCATTTCTGAGCTTCAGCCCGGCATGTCCCAAGGGGGGGAGACTTTCCTTCTTTTTTTCTTTTGAAGACATTTCACTTCTCATCCCGGAAGCTTCTTCAGCTCTGACTGTCTGATGGTGGGGAATGGGAGGATTTAGATTCCTTGCAAGCAGCTGGTCATTTGCATTCTTTTACTGAGTCATTGAGGCCACTTGGGGTTTTCTCTGTGTCCTCAGGATCACCTGAGTGGTGCTCCTGGTGCCTCTAGTCTGCAATGTTTTCCTCTGGAAATCCCTTCCTCCTCCCACACCATTCAAAGGTGCATAGCTAAAAGTCTGTAGAGATTCTCCGCCCTCCAGGTCATGGTTGTCCCAAAGGTGCTTTTTCAGGAGGCAATTGGACTTCTTGTTTTTTTTTTTCTTTGAAAACATTTCGCTCCTCATCCAAGAAGCTTCTACAGCTCTGACAGGATAGTGGGGAATGGAAGGATGCAAATGACCAGCTGTCTGCAAGGAGTATCAATCCTTCCCTTCACCACCATCCAGTCAGAGCCGAAGAATGAGGAGCGAAACATCTTCAGAGAAAAAACAAGGCAGTCCAGTTGCCTCCTGCAAAAAAAGCACCTTGGATGATGGAGAATCTCTACAGACTTTCAGCCCAGCCTGGTTCCTCTCAGAGGTCTCTGTTCACTGCTTTCTGCTGCAACCAGCCCTCAGGTTTCGCCTGTGGTCCTTTTGCCCAAAGGCTCCCCACTCCTCCGCTGGCAGAATTCAGGAGGGTCTTCCTAAGCTGCTTCAAATGCTATTCCCATGTTTCACTTCTCCTCCCACTTGCCCAGTGGGGACCAGAGCTCTTCTTTGGTCCAAGATCTACCACTTCCCCAGTTCTCACCTGACGCTTCCTGTCCCACTGAAGACATCTGGTTGATCCGTTTCTGTGCCATTGACTTCTTTCTGCATTGAGCCTTCCAGCTGGACTCTCATTTTACTTGAGGAATTCTGCACCCAAGATGACGCGGAAAACCGCTCTGTCTTGGACAGGAACTGCATCTTTGTGGGCCTTCGCCCTCTGCCTTGCCAACCCTTACATTGGCATGATGAGTTGCCATCATTTTTTTGTGGGAGAAGATATCTAGTTCCTGTCACATATGCCAGAGGACAAATGCTCCAAGTTGGAAACATCTTGTTTTGCCAAGCAGGAACGAAAGATGCTTCCCTCTGCAGCTGATTCATTGGTCTCTTGATACACTCCATGCTAGTTTTGGCTACATAGCTTGTGTGGGAGGCAAGATGGAGGCACCTGAGTTCTGGTTGTGCAATACAGGTTGGACGATTACGCACATGCAGGCAATGTGTCAGTGTGCTATATGTGGGGATGCAGCGTGTAGCTTGTTTACTACCACAAAGGCAACACAGATCTACCGCATAAAAGGAGCAGATGGAGCAGAGCTGCTACAAAAACAAACTGGATCAGTGCAATAATATTATTGGGCCTCTTATAACTCCTGGTGGGCATGCGTTGGAAAAATTGTTCTTTTCCAGACTCTCTGGGAAGAAGAGCCAGAGATCAGGATCCTAGGATCTTGGAGGAGGAATTAGGACTCTCAGGAGGGCAAAGGGCCTGGGAACCTGGGCCCCTCCAAGGTCTGGACTGATGGGCTGCTTTGAGCCTTTTGAGCCGCCTGGACTGGTCCAGTCCCAGTTCACGCTTGTCTCAGCTACCGTCCATCTTACAGGAATGCTATCCAAGACCATGAAAAGACAGAAGAAATTTCTGAACTGCAGCAATAAGTCTAGCAATACGTCTGAGCCAAGGCAGCCGTTGGGCTTAGCCTGCCAGCAAAGAACTGAGGTGGTGCAGTGGTTAAAGTGCAGTACTGCAGTCTGCTCCTGCTGACTGCCGGCTACCTGCAATTTGGCAGTTCAAATCTCACCAGTTCCAGGTTGACTCAGCCTCCCATCCTTCCGAGGTGGGTAAAATGAGGCCCCAGATTGTTGGGGGCAAGAGGCTGACTCTGTAAACCGCTTAGAGAGGGCTGTGAAGTGGTACATAGGTCTAAGGGCTGTTGCTATTGCTATTACTGACTGGATCGTCACTGCCCAAGACAAGGGTCACCTGATAGGGATGAGGCCATCCTCTGGCCGTAGATCTCTATGGGTCACCAGGAGGAAGAGGAGGAACCATCACTTGGACTGGCCCCAAGCCAAATGGTATTCCTGGGGAGGGACTGGATTTCTAGAAGGTTCTGAAGGGAGGCATGAAATCCACGCAAGTGAAAACCTTTCCCAGATCTCTGGAGACCTTCCTGTGCATCAGGCCTCAGGTGGCAGCCACAGCCACCAGCCCAGAGCTTCCTCCCCTTCCTTTCCTTGTCAAAGTGGAGAAGAGGCAAGACATGGCTGGAAGCTGCTGAAGACCAGGGAGGAAATCAGGCAGGGAGCGATTCATCAGGAGGTGGGGGAGGAAGGGGGTGGCCTCCTCCTCTGCCTAGAAGCCCCTGGGCACTTGGGAGAAGGGCGAGGCAGGGTTTTTGCCATGGTGGGCAGTGGTCCCCAAGGGGATGGGGGAGGGAAGGTCTGGGAAGGCCCCCCCTCGCCTGGATTCATGCTCCGTCTCCCCGCTGCCTTTTGCCTTTCCAAGTTGCTGCTTTCTGTAATCTGACAGCTGCCCTTCCAGATGTCAACAAGGAGGAAGAAAGTCTTCTGCGCTGAGCTGCAGCCAGAGAAGTTGAATGTAGCTGGAGTATTTATAGCTCACCTTTTCCTCATAGTTCAATCCCCAAACTAATAAGACTGTAATCGGCAAAAACTGAATCAGCTTTTTTAAGCCTCTTACTTTCCTCTATTAGTCATAATGAAATAAATATTAAGCTGAAGGGGAAAAAATGCAGAATGCTACTTTCTTGGAATGTGTGGGTTAAGTCAGAAAAAGACGACTCTTTTGGAGACAGTTTTTAAAAATATGAACAACTCTGTAAAGTATTTTCAGCTCAATTAGGGGAGGTTTTTGCCAAGGACTCTCAAGGAGGCTGGTTTTTTTGAGCTCTGAAATAATAAGACTTGCCCTGAGGAAGAGGCAGAGACCGGGGTGAGGCCCAAGGCATTTGGGGTGGATGAAGTGGCCACCAGTTCCTTTATGTGCAGTCCCATGGCCTGCAGTGGGAGATGCAGGTGGGCTGGTGCTCTCCCTTCCTCTCTCCTCTCCTCTCCTCTCCTCTCCTCTCCTCTCTCTCTCTCTCCTATCCCTCTCCCCTCCCACCCCTCTATTTCCTCTTCTGCACTGTCTTTGTGCACTGGTCTCTGGTGTTCCAAGTACGATCTTTCCACAGAGAAATCTATGTGTGTGTGTGAGAGAGAGGGAGGGAGGGAGGGAGGGAGGAGAGAGAGATTGTGTGTGTGTTTTCATTTCCAGGCATTACTTCTTGACGTGGGTCTGACTCTTGGTGCACATACCATATCTAAAGTTGCAGCATTAATGTGCAGGATTAAAGCCAGAATTGCTGCGCTTTGTTTAATCCTCCCTCTTGCTTTCTCCCTGCCGCAGAATCTTTCACTGCAGACCATAAGCCTCTCCTAGGAGAAGCGCCAGAGGTCCGTGGCTTTTTCCTGGGATGTGGCTTCAACAGTGCCGGTAAGGAGCAAGCCGCCTTGGCCCCCAAAAGTAACCCTAGCAGCCTTCCCGAGCAGGACGGTTGGGGAAATGCACACCTGACTGGCTCCTGGCATGGAAAATGCTCAGCCCAAGTCCACAAGAAGAAGGTGCTGGCCAGTGGTAGCCCTTGGGCCAAGCCATGCGCCCAGGACCCACTGGTTGGGGAAAGAGAAGACGGAGGCGGGGACAATATTTCAAAGGCGCCTCAAAAGCACAACCCCAACTTGAACCCGGGGAGAGCTGTTGAGTCCTAGGGAGATTTGCTCAGAGGGGGGGATGTTTTTGGAGCGGAGGTGGAAGAGCGTTTTCACATCCTAGAAGAGCGTAGTAGGTGAGAGCAGCATAAACACAACAGCAGAGAAACACCTCCGTTTACATAAATGCACTTGGCAGAGTTGGTCAATGGAGCCCCGTTGGTCATCCTGCCCCACTCCAATGCCTTGGGGATGACCCAGAGGCCAGAGATGCTCCTGATGCAAAAATCTTGCCCAACCTGGCACCCTCACCCTGCCAGAGGATTGGGGAGACACCCCCGACACCCCATTTCAAGGCCTTGCCCTGCAGAAGCAGCACCTGCCCTTGGCCAGTTGTGCTGCCTCTCCAGGTTTCTCCTGCCATCATTGCTTCCCACTCCGCACTCGGAGGGGGTGAAGGGCTGAGTTCAAGATGGGTTTTTCCCTGGCACTGAGGAGCGAAACTTGGTGTTTATCCACTGGGTCTCCTCTGCTTTCCCCAGCCCTTATTTGAGCTTCTGGTTAATTTTATCTCCTGCAGCTTCTAGTTCTTCAGATCTCCATGTAGCCTTGAGTGAAAAGCTGCCACCTGTAAAGGTCACATTTAAATAAATTTGCAAGCTGGAAGGGCCATTCCAAGCCAATAAAGCGAGTGAGGTCCCTGCAAGATTTGTCAGAAAATAGCTTTCTTCCACATGTAGGAAAGCAGAAATGTGGTTGTCTATGGCAACCAGAGTTGTCCAGCATAAGAAGCAGCCCCGATTTAACGGCAAGGAATTGGTACAAGGTGCATTTTAGAAAGGAGCATCTTTGTGCGCCCTCTGACTTCTGGCCCTCCCTTTCCACAGGAATGATGCTTGGAGGAGGCTGTGGGAAGGAACTGGCCCACTGGATTGTCCACGGACATCCGGAGAAGGACATGTTCAGCTATGACATTAGGTGAGCAGCAGCCTTTCGCTGTTGTCCTGCCAAGCAAATTCAGGATGGGACCCTAATCCGGTGGAGAGGAGAAGGTGGTGGGAGAAATGCTCTTCTTGCACTGGGGTCCGGCAGGGCCGTTCCTTACAGGTTGTGTGCAGCCCCCCACCAGCCCTTGAGTGGACCGCATCACTTCCCCTGCTGCCCCAGCAGCCGGTGGGAGAAAGCACCGAGTCCTTGATGTATGTGGGGGAGGGGCTGAGACGGGCACTTTAGCCACGTTCCCAGTTGTGGAAGTCACAGGGTGCCTCCCTGAGGTGTTGATTGCCTGTAATCTGCCCTTCTGGACATGGATCTGCTGGTCTTCTGGGAGATGGGTTGGCGGGATGAACCCCAAGTGACTTACAGATTTACAGATTAAAAGAGTTGGAAGGGACCTTGTGGGTCATCTAGTCCAACGCCCCGCCCAAGCAGGAGACCCTACACCATTTCTGACAGAGGGCAGTCCAGTCTCTTCTTGAAAGCCTCCAGGGATGAAGCTCCATCAACTTCCGAAATCAACTTCTGTTCCACGGGTTGATCGTTCTCACTGCCAGAAAGTTTCTCCTTATTTCCAGGTTGAATCTCTCCTTGTTCAGTTTCCGTCCGTTGTTCCTTGTCTGGCCTCTGGGTGCCTGGGAACATAGCTTGACCCCTTCCTCCTCTCTGTGGAAGCCCCTGAGATATTGGAAGGCTGCTTTTATGTGTCTCCTTGTCCTTCTCTTCCCTAGACTAGCCAGGCCCGGTTCCTGCAACCGTTCATCGTATATTTCATCCTCCAGTCCCCTAATCCTCCTGGTTGCTCTTCTCTGCACTCTTTCCAGAGTCTCAACATCTTTTTTATAGTGTGGGCAGCAAAAATGGATGCAGAATTCCAACTGTGGTCTCACTAAGGCTTTACAGAGTGGGAGCAGCACCTCCCTTGAATCCCTCTGTTGATGCAGCTTAGGAGATGCAGGAAAAGCCAAAGTGGAGCAAGAGGGTGATAGGAGCTGAGCAAAATCCGGATCTGGCTTTCCAAAGGCCGCCAGATTTCACGGAGCTGCTCCAGCCTCTCCAAAACCGTTTCCAGTTGCTGGAGATAAAGGAGAGATCGGAATCCTGGCTTGGTGGGGTCTTCCTTGAAGTTTCCCAGTTCCCTTTGCGGTGTCAGTACAAACCATCAATTCTTCCGACTCAGCAGGGGCAGTTATAATAGGCATTAAACTGGTTCCTGTCCGATTCCAGCCCTCTTCACTCCCCTATGGTCTGCCTTCCCTCCAGCCCCTGATAAGCCCCCCACCCTCCCCAGAGACCCAGATGCCAGAGAGTCCTGTGCCATGGATCTGTGGATGTCATGCTTGGTCCTAAGGCCGCCTCCGGCCCCCGGGGCTCCTCCAGCCAGGGGTCCTTCAGCTGCTTCCCCTGGAGGGTCCCAGGCGCTGGCTGTCCAAGGCCTCCCGCTCCTCCCAGCTGTGGTGATGAGGTCCATTCACTTTTCAGGAGGTTTCACCGCTTCCTCACGGGCAACAGCCGCTGGATCCGAGAGAGGAGCCACGAGTCCTACGCCAAGAACTACTCCATCGTGTTCCCTTACGACGAGCCCCTGGCCGGCCGTAACTTGAGGAAGGACCCTCTCTACGAGGTGAGGCTGGAGCTGCTGGGTGCCTTTGCCCCCCATCACCACCACCACATGCCTCAGGCAAAGATGCAGTGGCCAGTTGGCCTGATCTTGCTGCTGGCCACAGAGCCCTGAGGCACTCTTCCCATGCCCATAGACACTCTTGTCCGGCAGCCCAGGCCCTTAGGCCCCTTCCCCCCAGCGGCCCTGGTGGTTGGTCTGAAGAACCTGGATTAATTGAAGCCAAGTGGCATTGGGAGGGGGGGTGTTGGGGAAGGCTCCGTTTCTGGGGTGCCAGAGCAAAATGTGGGCAGCAGAAGAATGCAGAACTCTTCCGGACAGGATCAGCTGAGCCACAGCGAGGAGACCCCCCCTGTAAGCATTTCTATCTCCCCAAAAAACGGTCCTTCCCATCCCCACTTCAAGAGTTGCTCCTGGCTTTTTGCAAAAGGAGGGGAATCCCATTGCCAAGGCAACCGGACCCTGGCACTAGGTGCCCACCGCTTACTGCTTGTGGGAGGTTGGTGGATGAAGGGCTCCAAGATGCCCACTTTACCCCCAAAACAACCCGTTCCTGCCCCTTCATTCCTCTCGCATGTCCCTCAAGGCACAAACTTTGCAGAAAGCGTGCCGGAGTTCAGTCTCCTTTGTCCATGGCTCAGTTCTGGGCAGAGGAATTGGGAATTTCTGCTTTTACCAGCCTCGGAGGGCCAAGCAGGGGGAGCCGTTTTCGTTTGACTCTGGGAGAGACACGGATGCGGCCTCATCCTCATCCTGCCTGGGAAGCTCTACAAGCAGCCCTTGGAAAGGGAAGAGCAAAGAGGTGGGCGGCGGGTGGCAAGGGGTTGGCATGGAGAGGTCCACGTGGCTCACCGCCCGGTCCTGCCACTGTAGCCTGCTTCATGTGGGTGATGGAGGCCTGGGAGTGGGCCGTGTGGGCAGCCCTGGGTGCGAGAGGCAGCCTGGCAGTTTCTCCGCAGAGAATCCTCCCCTGCAGAGTGGGGGGGGGCAAGGATGCCCCCCAAAAGGGATGGAGGGATGGGGGAGCAGAGCCACCCCAAGTCCTAGGGAATCCTCCTCCTGGCTCTGTCTTTGGGCCAGACCTCCAAGCAGCTGCACCCCAAGGGTGGGATGCAGCAGAGGGTTGAGCCCAGGGCCAGTGGGAGGGGCAGTGTATGGGGCACATGATGGAGGCTCATCCCGTAAGAGGCTTCGGCCGTGAATTTTGGTGTTAACATTCAAAGTCCTACATGGCATGGGTCCAGGATATTTACGAACGGCTCCTCCCAGCATCAAATACCAACCGCCCTGTACGGGCGCACAGACAGGGTCTCCTCGGGGTGCCGTCTGCAACTCAATGTCACTTGGCAGTGACCCGGGGGAGGGCCTACTCTGTGGCGGCCCCCACTTTATGGAATCTTCTTCCGCCGGAGTCCGGCTGGCTCCCGATCTCCGCACCTTCCGCCATGAGTTAAAAACCTGGCTGTTTCTACAATCCGGGCTGTGCTGACTCTTTGGGGTTTGTTTATTTTAACTTTGGGGTTTTTAATTCCAATTCGGCTTGTAATTGTTTAATATGTTTTTAGGTAATTTATTTATTGTTGTATTTTAGCTGTGAGCCTCAGTCCTTTCAGAGAGGGGGCGGCATACAGGTCGAATTAATAAATAAAAATAAATAAATTTTCCCAGCTCCCTTCTCCTCAGAGGAGGAGGAGGAGGAGTGTGGGTGCTTCCCAAGGTGCTCACCCTGCTTTCCTCTCTGCCTGCAGGAGCTGCTGCTTCAGGGCTGCGTCTTCCAGGAGCGACACGGGTGGGAGAGGCCAGGCTGGTTCAACCCGGGGGGCAAAGTGCCGGTAAGCCTCGGGCGAGTCCCTTCCAAGGCTGGGGGTCCTGCTTCCCCTTCAGGATCATGCAAGGCCTCTGGGAGCCTCCGTTCGAGTCCCCCCTTGAATGGCCCAAGGATGGAGGAGGCGGTTCTGCTCTGGCCAAGCAACAGGGACAGCCTGGTGCCCATGGAAGGCAGGCAGCCCACCAAGGGAGCTGCCCTCAGGGCTGGGCCAGGCCTCGCCTGCTCAAGCCGCCTGGGCCGTGCAACAGGGGGGCACTAGTCCTCTTCTGCACTGGGCCTTGTTGGGCCACTTCGGATGAACCTGCCCATCAGTTGGTAGCTCTGCTTCCCAGGTGTCTGCTGTGCTGCCTTAGAAGCCCAGAGGAAGGAGAAAGAGCCATGGCTCCCCCAGTTGAGATGGCCGTCCCTCATCGCAGCCAGCGATGGCACCTTAGCCACTCTCTGTACACTCGAGCAGAGCCAGGCCTGATGAGGACTTGGATGGGAGGCCACCTGGAAATCCCAGGATTGCAGGCTAGAGGGGAAGCCATGTGGTCAGGCTGGATCCCACCCAGGACGCCCTGGACATGGCCACCTGTCCACTCCAAGTGCACCCAGCTCCTCCCTCCCTCCCACCACAGCTCAGTCAGGCCGAGGCCCCCCACTTGATTTCCCTGCAACCGCAGCACAACGTCTGGCTTTTGGCTCTGAGCACCCGTCTCCCCAGGGTGTCTCTGCAGGGAGGGGGCTGAGACCTGCTGTTCCTGTGCCAACCCAGGTGCTGGACTACAACTATTACGGGGCTTACGGCCACCCGCCCTGTGAGGAGGACGCCTATCGCCAGCTGCTCTCCGAGGAGTACACCTTCGACTTCCCTCCTCATCATAGCACTGTGAGTAGAAGGAGGCCGAAGGGGTCAGCCGATTCACCAGGTGGGCAAGGCAGACTCAAGGAAATTTATTTATTTATTTATTATTTGAACTTATATGCCGCCCCATCTCCGAAGACTCGGGGCGGCTTACAACTAAAAACAAGGAACAATAAATACATTAAAAAACGATTAGAATAAATTATAAGCCCAAATATTTATAAAATGAATTAAAAATTTAAAAAATAACCCTCTGAATGAAGCCCCTCTGAGGCCCTCCCCTCCCCCAGGGCACCAGTCAGGGCCCCGGTCGGCTGCTGCCGAAGAGAGGGCCCTCTCAGGGCCCTGCAGACCCCACCTTGCCCAGCTTATCTCACACTGGGCTGGACGTGGCTTCCTGTGGAGGGTGTGATGACCCAAAGGGGCGTGGCACAAAAGCAACAAAGTCACAAAAGTAGGTAAAGTCCCTTTAATTCCTCCAACCTGGCCCCCGATGTCCAGTTATCATTGGCTGGAGAAAAAACTCTCCCAAGAACAGTTTTTAAAGGGGAGAAATTCCGTCCGAACCCAAAGTCCATATAAATTATAAATAAAAACCAACACCAACCACGCTGCAGCAATTAACGAGACAGGGCAGGAGAAGGAATTGCAGGCTTCAAAAGATAATGAAACACACACAGTTGGGAGAATGCCAGAACCCAGATAAGACTTGACAAACAAAGATAATTCATGCTTTGCTTCCACAAAGGTGCTGTGTGCAAACACCCTTTTTAAATTCTGTTTTCCCAGCTGCAGCTAATGAAGGGAAGCAGGGCCCTTTTCTCCCCCGTAATCCACGTTGCTCCCTTATCTGTTCCTCCCTGCGTGCCCTAGGGTGAAGAGGGAGTGGGCCTGGGTCTTCCTCTGAATGCCCAGCTGAACTGTTCCCTTCCCCCGTTTCCTCCACAGCCACCGGAGCCCCACTCCCACTCCCTGTCAGCTGCTCCCCCTCCCCCTCGGAATCAGATTCCAACAGGGACACAACAGGAGGTTCTTAACAGGAGCAATTCTGCGGCTCTGAGTGGGGAGCTGTGGGTTTGGGGAGGGGTGCAGAGAAGCCACAGGTCAGATCACCCGAGGATGTTAGACTTTTGAAAGGAAGCACAAATGGGCCCCTCACCCACCCTGGCGGTGTCTGCATTTTCAGATCAGGGAGGAGTGCTTGAGCTGCCGAAATGCTCTCGCTGTCTTCGACATGTCTTACTTTGGCAAATTCTACCTGGTGGGCCCAGATGCCAGGAAGGCGGCTGACTGGCTCTTCACCGCTGATGTTCGCAAGGCCCCAGGTAGGTCCTCTTCCTCCCTGGGCCCCAAAACCAGTCCCTGAGTCTTCCATGGAAGAGGGCTGGTTGTTATTGTCCTGCAAATCTTCCTTGGGGCCATTCCATCCTCTCCATACTTAAGCCGTACTTCATGCAGGAGAGTGGCCTCCATCCCACCCCCACCCCCAGCTATGGTGGTGCAGGACACCAGTGCGGGCCTCCCTGACAGCACTCTGCATCCTTTGGCCTCTACTTGAGCCCAGCCAGCCAGGAGGTGCCCGGGCCCCGATACCAGTGCCAGCAGGGCCCTTGAGCTGCTCATTTTGAAGGGATACAGACCACATATTGTCTGGGGCCAGCTGGACCATCCTGCCACAGCTCTGGATCTCCAGTTTGGCCCCTAAAGAATGCCAGTGCTGCCCCTTCAGTCCTCCTGGGAAGGGGTGTAGATTCATTCACCAAGTCCCTGATAAGGGGAGTGGGTGATTGGCAGCAGTGGTGGTATTCTACTGGTTCGATCCGGTTCAGTCAAATCGGTAGTAAATGCTACCGGTTCTTCTGAACCGGTAGTAAAAAAAAAATGCTGCCAGTTCGGCTGAACTGGTATTTCCGACTATCAGCTGGGTGACCATCAGCTGTGCCGGGAGATTTAGTTTAGCTAGAAAGCAGGAAATCATTGGATTTCTTGCTTTCTAGCTAATCTAAATCACGTGGCACAGCTATTCTCCCCCGCCCCGCTTCAAAATGCTGCTTTTTCCAGCGCTTCCCTAAGGCCCACTAGGCCAAAAATGGGGCACAGGGGGGAGATGCTGTAAAAGAAAAAAGAAAGAAAAGAAAGAGGGACGGAGGGAGGGGAGAAAGAGAAAAAGAAAAAGAAAGAGAGGGAGGGAAGGAAGGAAAAAGGAGAGGAAGGAAGGACCACAAACCTTGCCACTAGATGCAGCTTCAGAGGATGCTTTGAAACAGCACAGCAATCTAGGGCTGGAAAGTACCTGGAGGACATCTAGTCCAACCGCCTGCTCCAGAAAGTGAGTTTCTGTCTTTTGAGCCCCCCCATCACATGACCACATAGCCACACCCACCCAGTCACATGACCACATAGCCACACCCACCCAGTCACATGACCACATAGCCATGCCCACCAAGCAGAACCAGTAGTAAAAATTTTGAATCCCACCACTGATTGGCAGCCTCTGCAAAACCCTTTAAAGTAGGAGGAAGGAGTGGCCAGGGAGCTTCTGTAACCTCCAGTGGACCCAAACCCAGCCCTTTCTGGTCCCAGGGTGACCCCTTTGCCATGACACACATGAGCCTCGCCCCTTGGGTTGCAGCTGTTCAACATGGGCATCTTCCCAGGTGATTCCAGCAGGTTGGCACAGTTTTGAAAGAGGGCCAGAGCCTGCTGAGAAAGTTTGGCATGTCAGGGGGGCTTCTAAAATGGAGCCGGAAGAGGGGCAGCTTTTCCCAGCCTGCCCCCTGCTTGGTTCTTCCTGGGAGGCGGGGAGGATGAGATGGCCTCAGAGCCTGGTGCCAGGGACCTGAGAGGGCAGACTGCTTGCCACCTAACTGAACCCCCGATGGCACAGCTGATCAAGAGGGCTAGATTTGATGGACCCCCAGATCACCATGGGCTGCTGCTGGCAGGAAGCGGGGGAGGACTTTAATCCTGGTGTCACTGACTTAAATGCTGCGTATCAGGTGACGCTAACGGCACAGACTTGGTGCTATAAGGAAGTCATTGGGGAAGCCTGATGGGATGCAAATGCGGAAGAGCTGGGGGGATCCGGGCAGTTTCCTTCCCCTCCTCTCCCTCCATCCCTAAAGCCTGATTCTCTTTCCCCAGGAACCACTGTTTACACCTGCATGCTGAACAAGGACGGGGGAGTGGAAAGTGATTTGACAGTGAGTCCGATCGACCCGGGGCCCCAAGGCTCAGCCCTGGCACCTGCCTTCGAAGGTGAAGGACCCTCCCCATTTCCCCTAAACCGAAATTGATGTGCTGGGCTGACAGAGTTTGTAGAACGGATGCCCTGATTGTGATCAGAAACTGGGTTTCTTCCTCTGGTGAAGTTTCTGGGATGGCATTCTCCTCCTCAGGGTGTTTCCCCAAAAGAGGCAGCTCTGGAGGTGCTAAGGGGCCCCAGCTCCCCTCCGGCCCATGATCAGGGAGGAAGGCTCCCTTCGTGCTTTCTGCCACGTGGGCTTTGTTAGAGTTTGCAGCAGAAATTCATGTCCAGAAAACACACAGATGTCTGATTCAGCAGGATCATTAACTTCTTTATAAACATATTAATATGAGTAAAGTTTACAATACCATTTGTAGACTCTTTCAATGTAGCATAAGCAAAAACACCAGCAGCAGCAGCAGCAGCTCAGAGGGCTCAGAACAGATTACTTGTTTTTCACGGCAAGCAAGCAAGTTAGTTTCACTTTCAATTCTCAGCAAAGCACACAGAGCCAAACCACACCCAGGCTGTCACTCCCATTGGCTGGTTTGTTGCCATGTTTACTTTGTTAACCATGTCTCTGCCAGTTAATGAATATACTCTGACAGGCTTGGTGTCTCTGGGGTCAGAATCCTCGCTGGTTTGGTAGCCATAGCATTTACCTTCCCACAGACAGCCCTCCCTCCACTACCAGATGCTCCCATCTATACACACACCTGGAATAAGAGAAACAAAGTAGGAAAGGAAAAAGTAGTGAAGACAAGCCGCAAAATTACCATCATCTTTCAGCTGGGCAAAAAGGCCTTCTGCTATTTTGAGAGATCAACTCGTTGTGGACCTTTGAATGGTGCGGTGGCCTAGAGGTGGACTCTCGCCTCACAATCAGGAGGCTGTGAGTTTGATCCTAGGTAGAGGCAGATATTTCTCTCTTTGGGCATACTTGAGAATATATCTGCTGAAGAAAAACTCCGCATCGGCAACAGGAAGAGCATCTGGCCAGTAAACACTCAGCTCCATTCAGTTGCCCTGACTCCACCCCAATGCAAGGGATTATGGGGTCATTAAATGATGAACAACAACTTCTTGTGGATCTTTGAAGGTGCTAAAAATGCTTTCTGATGCACTGAGCTTATGATGGAGCTTGGAGATGTGGAAGGGAATAGAGATCCTTTGCAGGAAGGGTTCCAGAGTCTGGGGACGGGAAAGGAAGGAGCCTGGTGTTGCTCGGTGTTGAGTTGCAGGACTGCAGAGAGGGTCTCCAACAGGCTCTCAAGATTCGGTTACAGTTTCTGCTGCCCCACAAAATGCTTTCCCGGACTCCTAGGGGCCCCTCACCTTGCCTACCTCACAGGGCTGACAACCCACAATCCTAGGAGAAGTTCTTCCTGAGCCTTGGAGGAGAGAATTGGAGCTACTGCCTGGGGCAAGTGACAAGGGATGCTGCAGGTCAGAGGAAGAAGGAAGGTCCTCTCCTCCTTTCCCTGGAGCCCCCCAGTTTGCCCTGACAGAGACTTCTAGCTGTTTTCTTCCTTTTTCTGCAGCTTCTGCCTGTTCTGCTCCTAGCAAGTTCTGCAAGGTTTGAACCAGGGAATCTGACAATCTCCACCTGAGATTGACGTGTGGAAGAAAGAGAACTGATTAGCGCTCCAGAGATAGATCCTGCCAAGCCATTATTTTGGGTGCAGGCGCTGCCAGCCAGCGAGGCTTTCTGCTTGACAGGCAATTAGAGCAGCGTCTATGTTTTCGGCTCCGGGAGGCCACCTGAGTTTGATTAGGGCCAATTATCGGGGGGAGTACAAGAGAAGAGAGCCTTGCTGAGTTCCCTCCTCCCAGCAGTGGGGTGTGGGGGCGGGAGAGAAGCAGCATTGGGGCCATCAGCTGATGCTGGCCAGGCTGAGGAAGAGGAGGAGAGAGCCAGGACACAAGCTGCCTTCAGGGCACCGGTCTGTGTTCCCGCCCTTGTGCCCAGGCTGAAAAGCTCCTCAAGGGAGGGCCCACATAACATCCGGCTTCCACTTCTGGTTTTGTACACATTGACCTGTTTTGTGGCAAGTCATCTGGGGCTGATTATAAAAACGGAAGGGCCCAGAGGCGACTCAGTTATTAATTTTTCAATTCAATTGATGTAGCAATAGCACTTAGACTTATATCCCACTTCACAGCCCTCTCTAAGCGGTTTACAGAGTCAGCCTCTTGACCCACAACAATCTGGGTCCTGATTTTACCCACCTCAAAAGGATAGAAAGGCTGACTCAACCTTGAGCCAGCCAGAGCGAACTGCTGGCTGTGGGCAGACTTAGTCTGCAATGCTGCATTCTAATCACTGTGCACGAAGGAGGGAGGGAGGGAGGGACTTAGACATATACTGCTTCACAGTGCTTTCCAGCCCTCTCTAAGAGGTTTACAGAGTCAGCCTCTTGCCCCCAATAATCTGGACCCTCCTTTTACCCACCTTGGAAGGACGGAAGGCTGAGTCAACCTTGAACTGGTGAGATTTGAACTGCCAAATTGCAGGCAACTGGCAGGCAGCAGAAGGACTGCATTCTAACCACTGCACATCAAGGAAGGGAGGGAGGGAGGAGGGAGGGGAGGGAGGAAGGAAGGAAGGAAGGAAGGAAGGAAGGAAGGAAGGAAGGAAGGAAGGAAGCCTTACATTTATAAACTGCTTCACAGTGCTTTCCAGCGCCTTCTAAGCAGTTTACAGAGCAATTTACATTGCTCCCAATAATCTGGGTCCTCATTTTACCCACCTCAAAAGGATAGAAAGGCTGACTCAACCTTGAGCCGAGTGAGACTTGAACTCCTGGCTGTAGGCAGACTTTGTCCGCAATGCTGCATTCTAACCACTGTGCAGGCAGGCAGGCAGGCAGGCAGGCAGGCAGGCAGGCAGGCAGGAAGGAAGGAAGGAAGGAAGGAAGGAAGGAAGGAAGGAAATAACAATAGCCCTTAGACTTATATACTGCTTCACAGTACTTTACAGCCCTCTCTAAGCAATTTACAGAGTCAGCTTCTTGCCCCAAACAATCTGAGTCCTCGTTTTATCCACCTCGGAAGGACGGAAGGCTGAGTCAACCTTGAGCTGGTGAGATTTGAACTGCTAAATTGCAGGCAGCCGGCAGGCAGCAGAAGGAGCCTGCAATACTGCACTCTGTCCACTGTGCCACTGAAGTGTTGATATAGTCACCAAAGACAACTCTGGGTGGCAAGCAAGAATCAGTAACATCGATACATAAAAACTTTATAAATAGGTATCACAAAAGCAAAAGTGCAAACCCCAGGATAAAAATGGCCCCTCAACAAGGCAGCCCCAGGCCTGACAACAGAGCCAGAAACTGATGGATACACCAACAAAGAATGGAGCCAGTCTGATTTTGGAGGAATGTTCCATGCAGCAAGCACCGCGGCAAAGGAGGGCTGTGGCTGATGGCATCTGCAGCTCTGCCCGATCCAGCAGGTGGGCGAATGCGACCAGGCAGAGGCATCCTGGTCCCATGCGGTGAAAAGCTTCAAAGCTCAAACCAGCACCTTGAATTGGACCGGAAGCAAACCAGCAGCCAATGCAGCTTGTGGAGCAGAGGTGTAACGTGCGCTGCTCCAGGAGCGCCCATAACTACTTGCACCACTGCATTCTCTCCCAGTTGAAGTTCCTGGGGTCTCTTCAAGGGCAGCCCCATGCAGAGCGCATTGCAGCAGTCCAATTTCTGGCAGGGGCAGGTGGAAGGTCAGCAGGATGCCACCTTGGTCAAAGGCAGGCAACTTTATTTATAACGCGTTCTCATTGAACGCAACGTTTGGATTGTCTGGACCCAGGAAAGGGGCTTGTTTTGCTTTTGGTGGAGATTCCGCTCTGCCTCTGGGGTCTCAGAACACTTGGAGGCAGCAGAGGGTGTGCCTGCCCCCCCCTCATCTAAAAGTGGGTAGCCAGGAGGCATTGTGGGCACCCAGGATTTAAGGATGTTGTGCAGTTGTCAGCAGGGCATCAGTTCACTTGTAAACTGCAGAGTCTCCTGAGTTGTGGTTGTCAGAGTATATTCATGAACGGGAATGGAGCATGGTGACAAGGTCAGCCAATGAATAGGCATAGCAACTAAGTCAGCGAATGAGGACTGTTTGGAAACTGAAACTGCAAGGAGCCTAGGCATGGCTCTGTATTAAGCTCTGCAGCTCTGAAGCTCTGTTGAGCTCTGAGTCCGTCTATTGAAAATGAAACTGCTTCTCTCCTCTGCTGTGTGTCTTGCTTGCCTGCTGAACTAAAGTGAAACTGAGATCTGTTTCTGAGCTCCTGAGTTGCTGCTGTTCTGCTCTGAACCTGTAACGTGTCTGCTTCTGTTTGAGTTTGCTCCATTTACTTTATGTGTTTATAAAGAAGTTAAACGAATCTTCAGCCATCTGTGTTTACTTTTCTGGCACTGAATTTATGCTGCAAAACTCTGAGCAGTGGTGGGGATGAATTCAGCCAATCAGCAACAGAGCTGGAGCCTCCCTTTGGCTAGCTGGCACTGCAACCCACAGCTTCAGCGGGGCTGCTGCACTTGCCAACGTGACTCTCATCCTCTTTAGGGGATGGCTACTACCTGGCCATTGGGGGCGCTGCTGCCCAGTACAACTGGTCCCACATCAGGACGGTGCTGCAGGAGAAGCACTTTCGGTGCCAGTTGATCGACTGGTCGGAAGAGCTGGGCATGATCAGCATTCAAGGCCCCGCCAGGTGAGTCTCGGAGTTTGATTCAATGCAGGAGGGGCGATCTTTCTTTTCCCCAAGAGCTCATAGCCTTCAATGGGATCAAGGCCCTGGGGGGGGTCAAGGGGGCAGTCTTTCCTCTTCCCCCTCCTCTTCCTCCTCCTCCTCCTCCTGGCAGAATGCCTAGGCTGGCCATGCCAGTATGAGCATTGCTTGCTACAGAGGTCGCCCAAGGTAGCAGCTGCCACCTTCTGCCAGTTGACCTCTAGGCCTCCCAGACTGGCCCAGGTGTGGTGAGCTGGGAATCCGGTGCAGGCCTCTGCTCCTTCCCAGTCCAGATTGGCTCCTCCTGGGCTGATAGGCGCTTTGCTTCCTGGCTTTGAAAGCTAAGTTTGGATACCTTTGCCCGTCAACCTGGAGAGGATTTGCACAGCTGCCTCCCAAGACCTTTGGTGCAATGCTCCTTGTGCAAAAGGAGGAGCTCACCAACTTGTCAGGTTTGTGTCTTTGCATGAGGGATGTTGGGGGCCAGTATCTGAGCCCAGGGAAGACAAGCAGCAACGCACCAGTTTCTCTTCCTTTCTGTGCTGGCCTGTTCGTAAAATTTTGCTCTCGCAGCCATCTTAAACTAGAATGTCAGCCTATCCCCAAGACAATCATACCTCACACAGACTATCCATGTTTTCATCTCGCACTGTTTGCCACACATTTATTAGAAGTGTGGGAGGCTTTGAAATGTAATGTGTGATTGTCAAATCAGCTTTGTCTTCCAATGCTCCCCGCTCCCCCCCCAAACTAGATATTCTGGGTATATTTTGTCGGGTGTAGGTGTGGAGAGGGAGAGCAGAGATTTTTAGAAAGCTACTCAAAGCCAGAGCATTTGGGCTGAGACTTTCCTCCTAAGGCTCACCTCATGCAGGATCTGACAGCCGCCTCAGGAGGTCGTTTTCACGTTCAACTTTTTAAAAAAAAATCAGAAAGATGTTAGTCCCTTGGAAGTCAATAGATGGATATCTATGTTTGTAAACAATGCACATCTGAAGGCAGAAAGGACACAGTTTCAAAGGCAAATATTGGAAGACCTTATGCAATTGGGGCTCATGATTTGTCCAGCTTGAAATTAAGGTTTTAGGACACAAAATGAGGAGATTTTTTGGGCTTTTTCTCCCCAGTTGTTTCTGATAATTGTGCCAACCTGATACAAATCTTGTTAGCAATTTAACCTCCTGCCAAACCTGAAGCAGCAGCAGAGAACCAAGCTCCCGATGCTTAAACCTGTTGTGGGTCCAGGCAAAGAATCCCACCAAGATCTGGGGGCTCTGGCTGGGGTCCCAGGACGTCTGAATTGTCTGTGGCTGGCAGAGCTGAGGTGGCCTGACTCTTGGCGACTGGCGACTCGTGGTGTGCTGGCTGAAGGGGCCTCTGGCACGGGGAAGCTGCAATGCTCTTGGTCTCTGAGGGCGCTTGGCCTTCTTTGGAGGCGGGGGGCTGGCAGTGAGGGGTGGGTGAGTCATTCATTGGGTTCTTCTTCTCTGTGCAGCCGGTCCGTCCTGCAGGAAGTGCTCAATGTGGACCTGAGCAACGAGGCCTTCCCATTCTCCACCCACCAGCTGGCCAAGGCTGCTGGCTGCCCGGTAGGTCCTCCACCTGTCTTCGCAGGGCTGGGGCAGGGCCTGGGGGTGGGGGAGAGGAGATGCTTTCCTTGGGGTTCCTTCTGCGGTGGGGGGAGGAAGGCAGGGAAGAAGGGGGGGGGTGAAAGCCAGAAAGTGCCATTTCTCTTTCCTGTCCTCTGCTGGAGGATCAAGGATGTTGCAAAACCTGGACACCTTTTGCCGAACTCCGGCCAGTGAGGAGCAGCGAGGGAAGGAGCCACCTTTGCTCCCAAAGTAGGCAGGTCACAAGAGGAAGCCAATAAGGGAGGGGCTTCTCCTCTGAGAACAGGCACAGGTCCAGTCTGCCATTCAGTCACACACTCCGAAGGCATAAAAACCAGACTAAAATGACTGGTTGGCAAGAGCCAGTGGAAAAGTACAGGGATAAGTGTGTGTGTCTGTGTGTAATTCAATGCATGGTATTGGATATTTCTACCTAGTGCAGAAAAGGACGGGACACAAACCAGGAGAACAAGGAGCAGAGCAGGGGCCAGGATGCTCTTACATTTAGCACCGCTGCAAGGGGACTCTGCCAGCAGGGCACAAGGGAGGGGCGGAGGCCCATTGGCCAGAGCAAATGGCTGGGGGAGGGCCAGCAGAGGAGGAAGGTGCGGCCCAGGGCAGGAGCCTGAAGGTCCCATTCCGGCCATCAAAAGTGAAAGGGATTGAAAGGTGCAGCCGGGCAAGTCGAGGCTTTGTTGGGTGGGCAGAGCAGGCTAAGGGGGGAGATTCTGTGGGGCGGGGTCTTCAGAAGAGCCGGGCAAAGCGGGGGATCTTCGGGCCACCTTGGACAACCGACATTTTCTGGAAGGCCAGATTTTAAACATCACAGCCACTTTATGTTCAGCCACCAAAGCCCCTCTCTTTCCTGAAACAGCACGTGTGTTGCATGGGAGTAACCAAAGCAGGCTCCTCCATGGAGCTTTCGGTCGTAGCCAGCAGCCCACCAAGCTGAGCTCTGCCGCTGGAATGGAGCTTTGTGCTCACTGACGGCATTAAGGAGGACAGATTTAGTCTTATCGCACCGAGCATTAGCTTCAGTGAATTAGGCAAAATCGTTTGAAGCTGCAAAGCTGGGACTGTTCTGACTCAGCTGCCCAAACACAACAAACCCTCTGACGTGAACTCAAAAGGTTCCTTTAATTAGGAGCCCCAGCAGCCCCAGCAAAAAGTTTCGCTCTTACTGCAGGCTAACAAGTCTGTCCAGCAGGGAGATGAATAGTTGTCTGCCACATCTCTTCACTGTCACCCCCTGCCTCTTATCCCCAGAGCTAGGATGGGGCTTCTCTAGCAGCAGTGGCTCTTCCGTCCCAAGGGCCGGCCCATAGATTTCCACTGCTCTCCTCTCCTCTACCGTCTGTGCATCCGTGTGTCAGGCACTGGGCCCAGCTGTTCCTCCTCTTCCTCATCAGCCACCTCCAGACCTGGGGGCTGTTGACTCTCCATGTGAGGGTTGACGGATGGCCCAGGCTCTGCCTCCACCTCTCTCCCTCTGCCAGCTCCATTCCCTCTTCCCCCTTGGAGCTCCCAGGTTGCCTTGACACTGGCCCTGACTCTGGTTCCTCCTCCTCTGATTCAGCTGCTGGAGGGCCCAGCAGCCAACAGGTCATAACAGGGACAAGCAGCCAGTTGGTAGCGCTCTCTCCCCAGTTACCACCCCGGCCTCCCCTGAGGTTTCTGGCTGCCGTCCCTCTCACTCTCCTTGGCAAAACTGCCCCTCCCACATGGTTCCAGGGAGGTCAAGGTACGGAGGAGGCCACTCTTCATGGTGTTTAACGCTAACGGAGATGTGGCCGTTGGTCTAGCAGTTAACATGCCCTGGCCAGGGGTCAGCAGCCCAAATGCTGGTGTGCAGGAGATGGGAAGGCTCTCAGGTGGGGGTCCTGGTGGTTCCTGGTTGTCACTCTCAGGCTGAGGGTGATACCAGCAATGGAGGAGCCTATGAAGGCTGGGAAAGAGGATGCGGGGGGTGCCTTGGACTCTTTCAAGCAGGAAAATATGGTCAGGACTTGTTAGGAAGATCCAAGGCTTTTACTCAGGTTTCAGCCCAAGCTCCCGAGGCTTCATCCAAAAGTGTCAGGATCAGGATCAGGGCAGCGAGGGAGGCTTCTTTGGGACATCCCAGGAGGGAAGGCTCAGAGCCAGCTAGCCTGGGCCACACAGCAAGCCCCCCCTCTCCCCTCAGAGGAGCAGGGGTGACCACATCAAGAGGGCCAAGTGAGCAGGGGGCTCCAAGGAGGAGCAGGAACTCCAGGAGGGAGGAGGGGGATTCAGAAACTCAACCAAGGTGGGGGAGGGTGCAGAAACCCAGAAAAGCTGGGGAGGGGCGGGGGATCCACTGCATTTCCAGGCAGCCCAGTGTGAGAAGCCGAAAGAGAGCAGAAACCCCAGGTGGCGGGGGGATGGTGGCCAGGAGAAGGGGAGGGGCTGGGGGGAGGGGCTGGCCTTGGAGGACTCCTGTCCCTTCAGGGCGAGCTGCTGAAGCAGAGAGTCTGACAAGCTTCCAGAAAAGGAGGCCCCCAGGAGATCACCAGCCTCCTTAATTAGAGCAGAAAAGGTCAGGAGAGGCGAGATCAGCTGGATCCTTAGGTAAAGGTGGAGAGAAGAAAGAAGCAGATTCACCCGGGGTGGGGGGGAATCGCACTGTGCACACACCAAAGTTCTCCAGGGAGCCAAAGGACACCAACAGTCGTCAGGATGAATCCAAGCAGACCAGCAGGAAGAGAGGAGAGCTGGAGGGGGCCTGGCCAGGAGGGACAGGATCTGGGCACCACTCTGCCCTCCCTCTTAGGCTCTGCCCAAAATGCTGCAGAGCCCCAGTGGCACAGTGGTCAGAGTGCAGTACTGCAGGCTCCTGCTGCTGATCACCAGCTGCTAGAAGTTTGGCAGTTCAAATCTCACCAGGCTCCAGGTTGACACAGCCTTCTGTCCTCCTGAGGATGGTAAAATGAGGAGCCAGATTGTTGGGGGCAACAGGCTGACTCTGTAAACCGCTTAGAGAGTGCTGGAAAGCATTGTGAAGTGGTATATAAGTCTAAGGGCTATTGCTATCCATCCCTGTCTGTCTGTCTGTCTGTCTGTCTGTCTGTCTGTCTGTCTGTCTCTAAGAGCTGTGGTGGCTCAATGGTTACAATGCAGTATTGCAGGCTAATTCTGCCCACTGCCAGCAGTTTGATCCTGATTCACCTTTCCATCCTTCTGAAGTTGGTAAAAAGAGGACCCAGATTGTTGGGGGCAAGAGGCTGACTCTGTAAACTGCTTAGAGAGGGCTGTAAAGCACTGTGAAGTGGTATATAAGTCCAAGGGCTATAGCAGGGGTGGCGAACAAGTTTGACACAAAGAGCCACAATTTTAAACTGTGAGAGTCAGAGAGCCAGGCCTGCAGTTGGAGGGATGGGAGGGGATGACGAGCCGGCTTGAAATCTCCTCAGAGATCCCTCCTCAGAAGCAGCATAACAAAATCCAAACTTGGCAAAGAGCCACAGTATACAAAATAATGATAAGAGGCAAAGAGGCATTCATTTGTTCGAGAGCCACCCTGGGCTATAGCTATTCAGAAAGGGGAGACCAGGGTTTTGGGGGTTTCTGGTGGGTCCAAAAGCCCTTTGATTGTTACCTCAATTCCTTCCTCAGCTTCTTCCTAGGCTTCTAGTCAGGAGTTTTGCTCTTCCCTGCTTTCTGGAAGGGTGTGGATGTCCCTGGCTGGGCTGAAACGCTGCCTCCCAGTGATGGCAATGCCTGGCGCTCACCTGCGGGCCCAAAAGGCAGAGCTTCCCGCTGCTGGGAAGGCATGTCGCACAGTAGTTGTTCTGGGTTAGCACAGGAGGGCCCTTAAAAGGACATTTATGGGGAAGGGGCCCTGGGAGGGAGGGAGGAAGGGAGGCTGCGGAGAAGCAGCCCTGCAACGCCTCGAGGGGCTCAGGATCAGAAGGTGGGGCAGATCCACAGCATGGGCCTCTGAGATGCTCATGCCATCTCTGGACAAGGAGTGAGAGCAGCTGAGGTTGTCAGTGCTTTCTTTGATGCTTTGTCTAGAAATGGAACCCAAAAGCTGCCACCTAGGCTGGAGATAGGAGCTCCTGGCTCCTGGGGGAAGGTCTCCGTTCAGGAAGCCCTCACCAATAAGGGTTGCCATCTTCAGTTTCTGGGGTCTCGTTGGCCCAATCCGGCTCAGGCTGCAGTTGAGGTGAGGCAGGAGTTTCTCTTCTATCAGCTGAAGGTTGACAGGAGTCTCCAGAGGCAGGTGAAACGGGGACTCTTGCATGGGGAATGGGGCTCTGTGAAACTTGCAGGTAATTCTGTCAGGAGTGGATTTCCTGGCCCTGCCCTCCTTGTGAAAGCATGGCTCCAGCCTTGCATGGGGGGGCCCTGGTTCAAACAAGATTTATTAACCCTCACTGGAGGCAATTAAAGGAAGAGGGTGCTCTTTTTGAGCATGACAAGTAGGTCACACATGATTGGGCAATCCTGCCCGCCTTCTGCTGGCTCCCAAGCATCCGCAGAGGGGCCCGGTCAGGAATGGGACTGCTTGGGGCTGCTCCTTCCAGCATCGGGACCTGCTGGAGCTTCTGGGAGGGTGAGGAGTGATGCTGGGCAGGAGAGAAGCCCCCCTGAATTGCTGGAGGGGTGGGCACAGTGGCAGGAAGCCCAGCCATCCGGAGGGTCTGCAGGAGGAGAGACGCCTGAGCTTTTCTAAGGTTTGCTTTCCTGGGCGGGTGAGGTTCATGCAGCCCCTTCTCTGCTGTGGAACAGGGTCGCCAACCTTTTGGACCTCAGGGACCACCAAACTCATAATTTTAAATCCCGCGGACCACTGATATGAATTTTGACTGGCAATGGCTTGCTGACGTTGGTGGGAAAGTGGGTCCCATATTCCAGAGCTGCAGGAGTCACAAGACTGGCCCTTTGGTCATCCCAGAGCAGCTGCTCCTTCACCCAGGTGCACTGGCCTGCCATAGACTGGAGGAGCTGCTCTGGGATGACCAAAGGGCCAGTCCTGTGACTCCTGCAGCTCTGGAATAGGGGACCCACTTTCCCAGCAACGTCAGCAACCACCCTGGGGCGGATTTCCCTCCCCTGCTGTTGATCTTACCTTCCAGTTCCAGCTCGCGTGGCTCTACTCAAGGTACGGTTTGTGTTTGGCTGAAGGGTGGGAGCCAGCGGGTGGGTGGGCCATGTGGGCAGCACAGCCTTGTGTTCCTGCACAGCCTGGATTAATTACTTTGGGGGGGGGACATTTCTCTGCGGACCACCAGTGGTCCCCGGCCCACCAGTTGGAAACCACTGGTGTGGAAGGTACCCGCCTCTCTTATTTCTGCCAGAGTGGCTCTGTGTGTATGTGTGTGACTGAGCTTTCAAGGGGATGGAAAGGGGGGTCTGTTTAAAAGGGCTGGGAGGGTCCCATCTGCTCTTCAGCTGAACTGGGCAGTGAAAGGCAGAAAGAGTCCAGTTGTCCTCCCCCCTTCCCTTCAGTCTTGGGTGTTAGGACTGTTGGAGAATGGAATTTGGTTTGGCCAAGCCAGGACTGGCACAGCCAGGGTGAGGGGTTTCCCCTCATTTGGTCACTTCTCAGAGTGCTCTGCCCCCCTGTGGGCACTGGAGGTGAGGGGCTCCTGTGAAGCTGCCCAGCGACCCTGGAGATCTCAGTCCAGAGGCCTTCAGGGTCCATCCAAAGCCTCCCCTCCCCATGCAGCATCTTTGCTGATGCTGTATCTGAGAATGGGGGGGGGGCTGAAATGGAGGGGGGGGTCTCCATGGAGCAGGGCAGAGGCCATCACAGTGGGGAGCAGCCGTGGCTGAGAGGCTCCTCCCCTCCCCCACCCTACTTGCTTCTTCTCCTTGAAGAGGCGCCCGAGGCAGCTGGGGAGGGGAAGGGAGGAGGACAGGTGCCGAGGGTTTATTTTGGGTTCCTGACAATGGAGGCAGGCACGGCGGCTGTCATCCTCCTGGCAGCATTGACGAGAGAGCTGCGGGTGCCGAATGCCTTGCGCAAGGAGCTGCTTTCAGCCTTTCCCAGGGAGAAAGGGATGGATCTGGCACAGCCCTCAGAGCAAGGTCAGGCCGTGGCTGAGGCAGCTCCCGGAAGGGCCTTCTGAGGGCCCCCCATTTCCCTCCAAATCTGCCTGGAGCAGCCCCAGCCCTGTCAGAGGGCCGAGTGGCCACACCCCAACCTCCAGTGACAGCTGGCCTGAGCCCCCACGGCCAGCCTCCTGGGGTCACCAGCTAGCAAGCCAGAGCCCCTGAACTAAGTTCCGGGCGAGATGCCGAGGGGAGCCATTCTGAGCAGAGCTGAGCAGCTCTCTGCAAGTGGGGAGGGGGCTCGCTTTGAAGAAAGGGGGAAGGGGGAAGAAGGGAGTTCCTTTGCTGTGGCTAAAACAGGTTTCTGGAAGTGGGGGGAGGCAGGAGGCAGTTTGCCAGGGCTTCACCTGCCACCCTCCCCTCCCCGCCTCTTCCCCGTCTGCAGGTGCGGGCCATGAGGCTGTCCTTCGTGGGCGAGATGGGCTGGGAGCTGCATGTGCCCAGGGAGCACTGCCTGGAGGCCTACCGGGCTGTCATGGAAGCCGGGGCCAAGCACGGCATTGCCAACGCCGGATACAGAGCCATCGACTCCCTCAGCATTGAGAAAGGTTTGGGGAAGCCCCCACCCCACTGCTGTCCAGGGACCCCACCCGCTCACCCCAGGTGCTTGGGCCATAGTCATGGTTCTCAGTCCCAAAGGGGATTTTTTCCAAGGGGCAACTGGACTTCCTGGTTTTTCTTGGAAGATGTTTTGCTTCTGTCCCACAAGCTTCTTCAGCTCTGACTGGATGGGAAGAGGAGGACCTCTGGTTTGAAAGAGGGGTCCAAGAGGCCATCTATGTCCAAATTGAACAGCCCCTCCCTCAACAGAGGGGGAGGGATACGACTCAGTCCTTTCAGCAGTTCCAAGGAGGCTCCACACCCATTTGCTCCACTCAGGTGACCCTGAGGACACAGATAAACCTCCAGGTGGCCTCAACGACCCTCTCAAAGGATGCAAATGACCAGCTGCCTGCAAGGAGTATAAATCCTTTCCTTCCCGCTATTTGGTCAGAGCTGAAGAAGCTACTGGGATGAGAAGCGAAACATCTTCAAAGAAAAATTTAATTTAATTAATTTAATAATTAAACTTATATGCCACCCAACTCCCAAAGGACTCCGGGCGGCTCACAGCAAAAAGACACAAAAAAGTTACATTAAAAATTTAAAACAACAAAAACAACAGTTGAAAAACCAGAAAGCCCAGTTGCCTCTTGGAAAAAGCACCTTTGGGCAGAGCCAGTTGTCTCCCACCAGTCATGCAGCCACCCAGACCAGCGTCTCTAGGCCTAGTGAGGGAATTGGAGAGGTGAAGACGACCCCCAGCCCAGCTGCTTCCTTGGGTAGCCTTCCTCCCCAGGGGGCTCTCTTCCAGCCTTGAGGGTATACAAAAGGTGGCCCCAACAAGATCTTCAAGTTAGGTTGTGACTTTGGGCATGAAGGAAGCTTCGGGTCTGGCAGAAAAAAGATGCCAGGAGGGCAGGTTAGGCAGAAATGGGGAAAGGCCCCTTTATGGAGAGCTGGCAGGACTGCCATTTGCCAGAAATGGTGTAGGGTCTCCTGCCTGGGTGCGGGGTTGGACTAGATGACCTACAAAGTCCCTTCCAACTCTGTTAATCTAATCTAATCCAAGTTTCAATGTCTTCTTTTTAAAAGATACTTGAATTTTTAGACCATTTTAAAAGCGCTGCTTGCATTTCTCTCTCTGGCCTGTATATTTCCTAACAGTGCTCTCCTCACAGGTCTGAGTTCTGCTTCCTTGGGGTCCACTAAGCTGTCTTAATAAATCCATTCCAACTGGACCCCAAATCCCAGCAGTCTGCAATTAGGCCAGCAATTAGCAATGCAAGAAAATGGATAAAAACTGCCCACGTGGCTGATTTAATTTGTTGTCATGGTTTTGTTCCATTAATAGAGGAGAGACAAGGAGGCGCTTCAGGCAAGCTGTCTGGCCTCCTCCCCATCATGGTCTGAATTGTGGAGAATCCTTCCTTTCCTTCCTTCTCCCCTCCCTCTCTCCATCCTCCCTCCCTCCCTTCCTGTCAAAGGTTTCAGCATCACCATAATATTATATTCTGTGAAGTTGGGGGAGAGACAAGCCCCCAGCTCCATTTGCAAGGACCCTCTCCTTCTTTGGCCTAGATTAAATTCTTTCCGCCTTCTGCTCTCTTGGCTAAGTCAAGTGGGATGGGGAGGAGGCCTAGACACTTTGCCCAGGGGCCTGGATGGGGCAGAGATGAGGTCTGTGTGGCTGGGGACTCCTGAGTAGCCCCATTTGTTTCCTTTGAGCTGTCCCCAAAAGCACCTGATGAATCCTGACTTTTGCCTCGGGGCTCCCCAGGTGGACAGTGGGGAGGGTGTCAGAGCGTTTGCAGTGTGAGTACTATTGTGAGATAACCCAGGAGCAAAACATAGCACACACAGACATTTAACAGTGGTTTATATACAAGGCATATACAGAAATATTTGTGCTAGGCAAATACCTGACAAGTAAGCAATCTTCTTAACTCTACACGGAGAACTCTGCAATGGATACAGGACACAAAGAGAGAGAACATGCTCTGTAACGTCAGCCTTATATAAACACCTCTTAAAGGGGTAAATACTTCTGTGAACCATTCTTCATCTTAAAAGGGCCATGCTATGCTGATTCATCCTTATTGCATCAGCCTTACAGCAGCTGGCAGCTATTAAATCTTATACCTCAACAGGTATAAGATTTTGGATATATATTTTGGGTCTCTCTAGGAATGGAGTGTCAGCTGTTCAACTAGTGAACCCAAAACAAGGAGACACAGGGAGATTTGAATTCCCAAAAGTAAAACTTCATTGGATATACCATGTTGATACTGAAGAAACAAACTCAGGTTTTCCCACACAATTGCTTGCCTAGTTAAACAATACCTTCCCCTTCTCCCCACCCCGGGTGATCACATTGTCCAATTATGAGACGTCCTCTTATTATGGGAACATTCCCACTCTTACTCCAGCACCTGCAGTGGTGACCTTGATGGTTTCCATGCTCTCCGCATACATTCTCTGCATTCCGTTTCCCCCTTCCCTGCCCTCAGTCATTGGCAAGTTGAAAAGCATTAAGGTTTGAAAGAAGCCAAGTGGTTCCATCTTGACATGTCGGCTTATATTTACAAACGGCTCCTCTGGGTTTGGGTGTTTAACGGTTGGCTCTCCCGCAAAAAGCCGCCCAAGCTTCTCGAAAGCCACTTGGCATTCCAGTCCATCTGAGTGGCTGGCTCATTTTGCTTTCACTCCCCCTCCGTCCGTTTTAATAGTTCAGTGATAGGCAGGGCTACCTGTGCAGACGAGGGGATGACTTGGTGGTAGAAGCCATTCAGTCTTGACATGGAGCCTCTTTTGGGCCCACCAGGTTATCGGCACTGGCATGCAGATCTGCGCTCAGACGACAGCCCCTTGGAAGCCGGACTGGCCTTCACCTGCAAGCTGAAGTCGGAGGTGGCTTTCCTGGGACGGGAGGCGGTTGAGGCCCAGAAAGCCGCTGGTCTCTTCCGCCG
Organism: Naja naja; assembly: GCA_009733165.1. NCBI lineage: Eukaryota > Metazoa > Chordata > Lepidosauria > Squamata > Elapidae > Naja > Naja naja. The sequence goes on from CM019157.1 coordinate 11,378,165, forward strand.
TCTGGCCTGTTTCACCATTGACGAGTGAGTAGTTGGTGGCAGATATGGCCATCCCCCACCATCTGTCCAGGCCCCCCCTCTGGATCATCAGTTTTGAAATCTCAAAACTTGCTGCTCAGAGCTTCCCGAACATTGATCTTTCGTAACAGATTTTATTTAAAGTTTGCTGAGCTGCAGTATTCACCTGCTGACAATGTTCGCTGTTGAGTCCGCCGTAGGATTCCCACCCTCTTCCAGAATCCTGGGGTTGGAACAGTGGTGGGATTCAAAAAAATTTTTACTACTGGTTCTGTGGGCGTGGCTTGGTGGGCGTGGCAGGGGAAGGATATACTGCAAAATCCCCCTTCCCTCCCCACCCCACTGACATGCTTTCCAGCTCCATTCTCCTGTGCAGGGCAACCAAAGGAGACCCAGCCGATCAGCTGGGACTCGATGGGAGGCAGAGAAGAGATGGGGTTGGCGGGGCCAGTCAGAGGCGGGATTGGTCAGTTCTCCGAACTACTCCAAATTTCCACTACCAGTTCTCCAGAACTGGTCAGAACTGGCTGAATACCCACCTCTGGGTTGGAAGCAGCTTGGAGGTTTTTAGTCCTACCCTGCCAATAGTCAAGTCTATCATGTCTGCCCTGAAGACATTCAGATTGCAGTAAGGTTAAGATTGTCCTGAAAATTAGAAGGATTAGATCGGGTAATGTGGTTCTAGGTCATGAGCAAGCGGTGCCTGCAGTGGCTGAAATGGTGACCAGTTTTGTGCTGGTTTGGATCTATGGCAATGGTTCCCTTGCGTGCCGGTTAGATGCCATCTGGAATTGGTGTGTCATGTTCTGGGACTTTTAAAAGTCCCGGAGAAGCTTGAGTGGACTCAAAGTAGAGCTACAGGGAGTCCTTGTCTTACAATCACAGTTGGGAGTGGAATGATGAGCAATGAGGTTATAAAGCAAGACATCACATGACTGAATTGCTCAGCGATGGCCATCTGGCATTCCCACCATGGCCACTGGGAAGCCAATTAGCCACCCCAAGCCGAGCCCCTCCCCGACCTGAGCCTCAGTTAAGGGCTGCCTGTCCATCTCTGCCCTTTTGGCCACCTGCACCTGCCTTGATAGCACGGCTGGGGGGTCCTTGCCCCACCAAGGAAGCCTCAGCAGCCCCAACCCAGTCCCAGCCCCGGTTGCACTCCACCCCGGGCTTTGCACCCCAGCTGACCTTGGCCATCTTCTTGCTCCTGTTGACCAGGTGTGTTGAGCAGGTGGCTGCTGGGTGATGTCAAAGCAGCCTGTCACCCAAAAGGGCCCACTGAGGCAGCCTGTGCCAAATTCAGCCTGGCTCCCCAGGGACTGTGTTTGCAGGGACTGTGGTGAGGTGCGGGCTCTGCTTGGCCTCCCTTGAGACAGCGGCTTCCTCTGTGTTGCAGGAAAGTCCCCCTCTTTGGCTTGGAGGCCATTTGGCGCAACGGCCAGGTGGTGGGGCACATCCGAAGGGCGGACTTTGGACACGCTATCAACAAAACGATCGCCTACGGCTACATCCGAGATCCCGAAGGAGGGCCGGTGAGTAGCAAGACCCCCATTTGGTTCTGGTGGGCTCTGTGCAGGGTGAGTGCTGGGGCTCCTTTCTTAATCTGGATTGGCGAAAAGGAGCTGCTGAGGAAAAGAGGATTGGACCCTTTGCATTTCCTTTGCCCTAGATCAGGGGTTGGCAACCTTCAACACTCAAAGAGCCACAAAGAAGGTCCTAACCAGAAGCTCCCCCATTCAATTCTGGAGCTGACCGGAAGTCTGGTTCCCCCACCATAGAGTCTGCTCCTAGCACAGTGTCCTTTTTCTTCTACCTGTCCTAACTGAAAGCCCTATCAATTGTGGGGCCGACCAGAAAACTCACCCCTTACCATAGAGTGTCCTCCTGCCATGCCGTGCTTCCCCCTCCTCAAACCATAAGCTCCTCTCAAAATTGACCAGCAACAGGGAGCCCAGCAGAGGGATGAAAGAGCCACATGCGGCTCCAGAGCTGTGGGTTGCCGACTCCTGGCCTAGATAAAGCAACAGGTAATGCTACCATTGGCAGAGTCCAAACACCCCCAAAGCATAAATCCAGAGGTTCTCCCAGAGAGCTCAGACTGTCCCCCCTCCGACACCAGTCGAATCCAGTTGGGCAGGTGGGGACAGCAATGTCCTGCCTCTGTGCCCCCTCCCTTGACCCTCTGGGGGAGAGAGCAACAGCTGGTCTATCTGTGCACCGCTGGCCACCAGGCTGCCCCAAGAAAAGTCCGTAGATGGACTGAGAAGGGAGCTTTAGGGTCAGCTCTTCACCTGCATTCTGCTTTTGGGGTAATCCCAGTTTTAGATACAGTTTGCACTGAGGTGGGTGTTTTAACCTAAGCCTCTGTGGCTCTTTGGTGTCCATCGCTCTCCCATGTCCCATCTGGAAGGAGAGCCAGCAGGATGCAGAGGGCAGCTTCAGGGCCTTAGACCCTCAGTGGGCTGGAACCCTCTTCTGCCTTGAAGGTGGGGCGCTTTCTCCCCCCCCCAGACTCCTGCAAGGGAGGGGCATAAAGGGCATAACTGACACTTGCTGTAGCTCCTCTGGGGTCTCTCTGCATGCATGGAAGCCCCTCCAAAGACCCTGAGCTGGGTCACAGGAGCCAGAAGAGCAGCTGGCTGTGCCTGGGGCCCCTTCCCAGGAAAGAGCCACCTCTGAATCGGCGCATGGAGCCCCGCCTTCTGTTTGCAACAGGATGTTCTGAAAGTGAGACCTCTGCAGCTGAGCTGACCCCTCAAAAGCCCCCCCCCTTGAGGCCGAATCCCTTGAGTTCAGTATCGGGCGCATTGACGTGCAGTCGAAAGACTGCCATGGGACTCGTGAGGCCTGGGTCTTGAATGCCCTGGCAGCTGCCTCCCCCTCGGTTTGGTTTCCAAGGAGCAGCCTCCAAATTCCCTCCCCTCCCCAATTTCTGATACCTCACAAAACTCAGCCTGACAATGATCTGCCAGGAGGGCTCCTGCCCCCAGAGACCTATTCAGGATCCGGCTCAGGCGATGCTAAACCCCAATTAAACTGTCACATGTGGCACCGTGCTGGGGCCATTTCTTCAAAAGGCAGCGCTCTCCCACCCCCTCCCTTCACAGGCCACCACAGTGCTTTTCTGCCTCCCCCAGAGCCCCCAGAGGGCCCAAGAGAAGCACAAAGTCCATCCAGCGAGGTTGTGTGTGTGGGTTGCTGCTTGCACTAATTGCATTCAGGAACAATGAGGAGAAGGGGGGGTTTCAGGGAGGCTGCTGAATATTTATGGGGACTGTTGGGAGGGAGACTCTGAGAGGAGGAGAGAGACAGCCAGGCAGGCTTTGGGGTCAGGCAATGTGGGAGCGGGTGTCCATGGCTTAGGAGACTTTGGGGCCTCTTTGGAGAAGAACCTGGGGCTCTCAGCAGCGCCCCCCCATAGGAAAGAAGATGAAGCCCCCGCCAGCAGAGATCCTTCCTCTGAGCTGTCTCACCCTTTTGCCTCATACAGGAAACATACAATCTGCAATTGGAATAAATAACATGACATTACTTGTCACAGCTCTTTCTGATTTGTCAAGAAAATCCTAAAAAAAGAGTTTGCAAGAGACAGAATTTTGCCTGTAGGATCATCCCCCCCATCCCCACTTCCTCCCCCCCAATTGTCCCTGCAGGATGACTTCCCCAGTGGGAGGGTGTTCTGCTTTACTCTCCAGATGGGTATAAAGCAGACAGAGCAACTCCACAAAGCATCCATACAAAGTCTTTTTTATTGGTTCATCAGGCATCCTGTCAACTCACATTTATGGCGAAGTTCTTATTAATGTCCAATCCTTTGCATTTCTGAATCGTGGTGTAGAAAGATATTAAACTCTCATCCCTATATTTCATCCCATAATCATAGAGGCAGGGGATATAGCTGCTACACCAGGCTGTGCGTTCAGGCAAGAGAGGAGAAACCTCCCCCAACCCACCAAGGGTCAATTCAGTGACCAATCAGGGTAACAGGTGTGACCACATGTCATGGACTACATTTCCCAGGATACCTTAACTGCATTTACCATGATGAATTCCCTTAAGGGGACAGCTCCCAATTCCTAACTACCTATCCCAAATCCCATTAACTCTAAACTGGCTGGACAGCATAGACGGTTCTTTTAAGGAAGCTGGGGTAGAGATGGGGAGGGATTCTCTACCTTTTTCTCACAGGAGCCAGAGTGACGGTCTTTGCTCTGTTTCCCCCTCAGGTCTCCCTGGAGTTTATAAAAAGCGGCGACTACATTTTGGAGAGGATGGGAGTTCCCTTTCCAGCCAGAGTCCACACCAAATCGCCTTTTGATCCAGAGAACAAGAGAGTCAAGGGAATCTACTGAATTCATTGGACATGGATGGATCCAACCAGGGGTGGGGTCCGACAGGGTTAACTACCGGTTCGTGGTGATTTACGATGTTTTACGATGTTTGGTGATTTACGATGTGTTTCTCTGCATGCTGCGCGCGAGCCTGTAAATCTTCGTCAGCAGCATTAGAAACAACACTTTTTTCCTGCTTTTCCACCGCAGCTGTGCCTCGCACGGTAGCTGAGGTTGAAAAAGCAGGAAATAAAGATCAGGTAAGAACCCAGGCGGGTGGGTGGGCCAAAACAGCAGCAGACATAGAACTGGTTCTGTGTTTGCTGCTCTTCAGAACTACCGGTTCTACAGAGCCGGACAGAACCGGTAGAAACCCACCCCTGGATCCAGCCCACCGGAAGGAGGGGACGGTGAAATGAAACGGAGCATGGAAGGTCCCTGGCTCAATGGACACCATGCCCCCTTCAAGACAAGTCCCGAGGCTGAGTGGTGGGCACAGTGAATTTCCTCTTTTGGATACTTAACCAGGAGGGCCGGCTGTGCATCTCCAACATGCTCCCGGTTTTTAAATCATCTTGAAAGCCGCCTCACACTCTGATTCTAAGGACAGCCTGGTTTAACTAGCATCCCTTTCAGATTGTTCCCATTTTTGGCCACTTTGGTCGTTCTGACATAATTATAATAAAAGGACAATGGTAACACTTTTTTTTTTAAATTCAGAAACTGATTGTTAGCATCTAGCTTTAAATAAAGTAAATATTTCCCATGATAATGTGTTTTCTTTGCTGATTTATATTGTCATAAGTCGAGCAAGACTTTTTCAGAGTCCGTATTGGCAAAAATTTCCAAAATTCCACCCATAACTTATTCCCTGCGAATGCTTCAGTAGCTTTCCCTGACAAGGAGGGAAAGCAGAAGGTATTTTATGGGCCAGACTCACAAAACACGGCCAACAAAGCTGCTTTGCAATTCGGATCATTGCTCTTCCACCCTGCCTCTGGTATGTGAGTGTGGGTATGGGTGTTGTGTCTTCTTTGGGCCAACCCACAAGCCCAGCTAATTCCAGGGGCAGAAATGACCCCATGAAGGCTGGTGTGGAAGCAGCACATATTGTGGAAATGGAGGGAACTTGGGTGGCAGTAGCAGGACCAGAAACATTTGGGCTTCAGTTTTTCCAATCAAAAATGTCTTAAAAGAGGATACACTTTTCTTTAAAAAAAGAGTTAAATTGGGAAAATTGATTTGTCTAAAACAGGGGTGTCAAACTCAAGGCCTTGGTGGCTCAGGCTGTTAAATGCCTGCATTTAAGTTCCAGCTGCCTACAATTACTGTAGACTCAAATCCCACCAGGCTCAAGGTTGACTCAGCTTTCCATCCTCTCGGTGTAGGTAAATTGAGGACCCAAGATTGTTGGGGGCAATTAGCTGACTTTGTAAAAATGCTGCTTAGTAATAAGCAGGCATATACAATGGAATGAAGGCTATTGCTGAGCACATTGGGTTGTATCCCAAAAATTGTAAGCCACCCTGAGTCTTCGGAGAAGGGCGGCATATAAATGTAATTTAAAAAAAAAAGGCCCAGGGGTTGTTAGATCTGGCCTGTGGGGCCACCCTGGAAACAGTGAAGGACCACCACAGGCACCCCTGATACAAGCGATGTCACACACCCCTGGCCACAACCCCTGCACATACCCCCGCCGGTCCTCCAAGGTCAAACAACCCTGATGCGACCTTCAATGAAATCGAGTTTGATCTAAAACATTCTGATAATTAAGGTCACTGACCAGCAAATTAAAATGACACCTTAAAAGAATAAACAAAGCACAGGAAGCCATAATATAGAAAGGATAGACATAATCTAGAAATGACAATAAAATATATAAAGATCAAAACATGCATCAGGATAATTGGGTGTTAAACAACAAAATCAGCCTCTTTATTCTACACAGCAGAAAGGCCCCTGATCGCTGAAAAGAGGCTAATATAATATTAACACCTGAAGAGATATGCAAAGATTCTACTTTATCCAGAAATAATAATGAAAAACAAGCTGCACAGGTGCTACTAGATGCAGAGAATTAAAAAATGTAAAGGACTTTAGCATATTAGGTTTCAAGATGAATAATCAGAAGACAAAGACATTAAAAAATATGAAACTGGAAGTTCAAATAGAATTGATGACAAAAACTGATTTTAAGATTGAGAACAAAGTTTTAATTCATATTTATATGCCGCCCTTCTCCGGAGACTCAGGGCGGCTTACAATTTTTTGGGACACAACCCAATGCGCTTAGCAATAGCCTTCATTCCATTGTATATGCCTGATTATTACTAGGGCTTTTTGCCCCTCCCCCCAAAAGCGGCATTTTTACAAAGTCAGCTTATTGCCCCCAACAATCTTGGGTCCTCAATTTACCTACCCCGAGAGGATGGAAGGCTGAGTCAGCCTTGAGCCTGGTGGGATTCGAGCCTGCACTAATTGCAGGCAGCTGGAGCTAAGTGCTAGGTGTTTAACAGCCTGCACCACCAAGGCTCAATTTTTCCCTTTTCTTGCATTTTTTCTTTTTCTTTCTCCCCGCCCCCACTTCATATTAGCTTGTGTTAGTTTTTAACCATTTAAAACTTTCAATAAACATGATATTAAAAATCAATATATTTGTATCAAAAAGATTGTTGGACGTTCATATTAAAATCATGGATATTTGGTGCATTTAAACTTCTTGTCTTAGGAGATATTACAAGTATTGACTTTTGAAGAAGCCCAGTGTGGCTTAGTACTAACAACACCAGGCTAGAAATCAGAGACCATGAGTTCCAATCCTCCCTTAGGCTGATTTGGGGGGCAGCCCCTCTCTCTCAGCCCTAGAAAGGCGAAACCACTTCCAAAATAAGTTGACAGGAAAGCTTTTTATTGAGAGAGGGGGAGGGGAGAGGAGAGAGAGAGAGAGGAGAGACAAGAGAGAACACAGGAAGGTCAGCTAGGGCCGCATGGGATAGGGGGTGGTTGATGAAATCATCCACAGTTAATGGGAAGCCATCAGTTCTTCCATATGGTCTCTGTGAGTCACATAAATTTCAGAAATTCCCAGGCTAATCTTCACATTCACTTTGACAGACAACCCTAGAGGAAACCTATGGACTGTTTTAGAGCCAGCTGTGCCTCTCTTTAATGGGCAGGTCATCCAGCCTCGTTTCCCCAGGTGATCAAATTTGCAGTGCCCACTGCAAAACAGTGCAACAGAGCCAGCTAACAGTGTGCGGCGGCAGCCAAAAAAACCAATGCAATCCTAAATTGGGTTAACAGAGGGATTCAATCAAGAACTGATGAGGTACTAATACCATTCTTAGTCCTTTTTGCCATTATACTAGACATACCCAGTTCCCTCAACTGTTCATTGTACAGTTTAGCCCCCATACCCCTAATCCCCTCTGTTGCTCTTCTGCTCAGTATTCTAGTAGCATTCTAGATTCTGAATTACTGCCGAATCTACTCCTTGGCATTGTGATGAAGTTGTAACTGTAGAAGTGTCTCTGGAGATTCTCAGTCTTCCAGGTCATGGTTGTCCCAAAGGTGCTTTTGCGAGAGGCAGCTGGACTTCCTGGTATAGAAAGTCCAAGTTGCCTCTTGAAAAAGTACCTTTGGGACAACAGTAGAAGTGCTGGCAAAATGAGGAACCTGGGATGAACAGAAGAAACGTTTCTTCACTTGGGGCGAAGGGATGGAAAGCAATCAATAGGGAGAGAATCTGCGTGGAGCCTCATGTCTTGGTGCAATTCATCAGTTTGGGTTTGTGTTCTCAACAAAAGCCCCCGTGCCCAGAGTCAGACCTTCTGGTTGTCCAGCTGCTCTTCTGCTGCTGGACTAAGATTAAGGCAGAAGGAAGGAATAATCTGATAGGTTTAGCCAAGCGAATTCTGTGGTTATTCGACCAAACCTGAGACCAAACCTCAGCCAGAGGAGGAAGGGAAGGATCTCCAGTCCTGCTTCTCCACCAAGCTTTGAGGGCCTCGTGAAAGCCTGGCCTTGGGAGCCCAGATGTCCCAGAAGATATCCTGCCAGAAAGAAGCAGGCAGAAGGTGGAAGAGCTGCAACCCAAACCAACCACCATCAGAGGATGACATTTGGTCAACGAAAGTGCCTTTGGCCTACAAGAGATCTGAGGGGCAGAAGCTTCTCCCCATTCCTTTCCTTCTTTTGCTAGCAGCCCCTTGGAGGGGAGGGGATGTTGGGGGTCATCAACTTGGATCTGTTACTTGGTTGCTCGGTTAATTGCTCTCAGTGATTTAGGAAGCAGGGCGGATGTGTCTGCTGGTAATAACAGCCTCCCAAATACCAGCTGCTTAGCACACATGTCGAAGAAGCTGGTTTCTAAGTTTTGCTGAAGGCACATGGGATAACAGCAAGCCCTCCTCCCTCCCCCCAGCCCCCCCCCATTGGAAGGGGAGGAGAGAGAGCGGAGGTTGGGGAGGGGGCTTGGCTCCCAGCATCCCTTCCGTCTTTCTGCACAACCAAACCGTTTTCTCTCCTTTGCTTTCTCTGAGAGGAAGGCTTGCTGGGGGGGTTGCTGCTCCTCCAACAGCTTCGCTGAGCCTGATGCAAAATGGCAGGTGAGATGGGTCAGCTAGGCAGGTGTGGCAACCCCTTCCTGTGGGGAGACAAATGGGTGGGTGGGGTTTTATTGATGGACGGATTGTGTTTATAGCTCGCTCCCCCTCCCCATTGAGAACCAGTTTGGCATAATAATGGAAGGGCTCAGACCAGAAGCCAGCAGACCAGGGCTCGGGTCCCACCTGAGGCCAGCTGGGGGTGGGGGGCTAGCCAGCTGCTTTCCCAGCCCTGGGAGAAGTAGGCAAAGCAAACCATTCCCCAAATTTCCCCAAGAAAACTCCATTGGTCCAGGCAGTTGCCAGAAGTCAACACTGACTCAGAGTCACCAGCCAACCACCCAAGGTCTTCTCCAAAGCTCCAGCATGCACAGCGGTCCCGTCCATTTCCCCCCACACCACAGCTCCATCCCCATGAAGTCATCAGGAAGGGGCCTGGACCGAAGTCCTCTGCAGCAGCTCCATGGGGGTGCGGGTGGGGGGACTCCTCGGGAAGGCAAGAACTTGGATCGAAACTAAAGCTCTGGGCCCCCTCCCCTCTTTGTGCCTGAGCTGCTTCCAAACAGTTTTACTTACTTACCTTACGTAGACAGCCGTCTCATTTATGTGGGGTTTGGATTGTCTTCAGCCTCTCTTCCCCCACCCCCACCCTGATCCTCCACACCCGAGCTTGCACCGGCGGGCCCCAAGATCTGACACCCTCACTACAATGCTACTTGTGAAGTTGCTCTGGAGACAGTGCTCGTTTCTGTGCGGTTCCTTCCTTCACAACAGCAGGCATGTTCCACAACTGGATGTGGAGAGGCAGGAGAAAGGCTGGCATGCCTGCATATGAGTGTGTGTGTGTGTGTGTGTGTGTGTGTGAGCACATTGAGAGGCAATTATCACAATGTGAGCAGATGAGATTTTCTGCTGGAGCACAAGCAAGAACTGGTGCTGGTGCAGAATCAGGCACTGCAGTGACACTGCTGATCCAGCCCACCCCCCACTATCCTCCCCCAGGGAAGCCAGGCTGTCTGACATGCCGCTACACAAACCTTGCCTAGCCCAAACTTTCCGTTCATTTCCAAATGGCCACTATAGCTTCAGGATAGAGACTGGTGGCAGGAAGAAGGATCAGCCATGGCAGAGTGAGAGTCATGGCTCTGGAGTGGGTGGGGGTCTATGACAATTCACCACAGTCAACTTGCCATGGCCACCTCGCCACAGGACAATTCACTGCAGGACAAGAGTTACATTAATATCAAAGAAATGCTGGAATAGAATCATGAGCCATGGTGTCGCAGTGGTCAGAGTGCAGTACTGCAGGCTCCTTCTGCTGCCTGCTGGCTGCCAGCAATTTGGCAGTTCGAATCTCACCAGGCTGCAGGTCGACTCAGCCTCCTGCCCTTCCGAGGCGGGTAAAATGAGGACCCAAAAATTGTTGGGCGGCAAGAGGCTGACTCTGTAAACCACTTAGGCCTGTAAAGCACTGTGAAGCGGTATATAAGTCTAAGTGCCAGTGCTAATTAAATGGAATTGTTAAATTGTCCCACAACAAGTTGTCTCGTGGGGAGTTGCCCATGGTGAGTGGGCTGTGGGGAATTTGCCGCAGTGAGTTGGTTGTGGCAAGTTGTCCCATTCCTTCTGGAGGGCAGAAGGAAGGGCAATCCAAAGTCACCACTCTTACCAGGGGCCACATTTGAAATTTATTTCTCCGCTTTCAAAAATGCTTGCCAATTATCCAGATGATTAAATGATGGAGATTGAACAGCCAAAGACGCCTTCATCACTGCCTTTATTGGAATGTGATTCTGAAGTCAATGTGAGGGGAAAAGCCAAGTATCTGAGGAACAGGGAAGGAGAAGATGGGCTGGCCGAGGCGTCCACAGGTGCATGAAGGAATTCCAGCAAGCAGCAACTGGGGTGTGTGTGTGGAGGAGACAAGAATATGCTCCAATGCAGAGCCACAGGTGGGAACGCCTGAGAACATCCTTCCAGAACAAGGGGGGCCATTCCTGGGCTTGGAGATGCCCCGTTGCTCGTCTGCAGCGTCTGCGCTGGGAGAGGCTGTAATTCCCACTCTGTTTAAGGTGCTGCAGGCTTCCCCAATGATTTCCAAGGCAGGGCAGGCGAAATCCAGCTGACTGCAGATCAGAGCCCTCCCTTGGCTGCCAGGGCTTCTGTCCGGCTGCTCAAGGAGCACAGCCACTGGAAGGAGGCCTATTGTCCATGGCACCTCCTCTCCTCCCAAGCAAAGCCTTCCAGATCTGAAGTACCAACAAAGCAGAGTTGGGGAGGGACAAAAGGGGCCCAAGGGCAGCCTCACTGAGCCTTTGCTAACTTGACGCGGGTGGGGCCCAGAGGGCTATGGCCTTCACAATGAGCAGGAGCCGGTGTGGGCAATACTTGGATGATTTTTGGTAGAGGCTGCTTTTCCCATTCACCCTGGAGAGAAAATGGAAACTATCAGGGTCTGGAGTGTGCATTATCAACCATCTACAAGGCCAGGTGGCAATATGCCACCCCTTACTTGGAAAACCCAGGTGGAATAAACCAGGCATTGACTTGTAGGTGCAGAAGCACCCCATCCGCATCCCTGGAACCAATGTCTACTGGGCATTGGCTGAGCTCTGGAGACCCAGCAACCCTTCCTCTCTCTGCACAGGTAGAGCTCCTGATTGACAATGTGCAGATGCTCATGAGGAGAATCACACGCATGGGAAGTGCATCTTGCAACCAGCCCAGGGCAAGGGCTGTGGGGGAGAGTTCCATGGGGAGAGGAGGAAGGTCCTGCATCTAGGCAGGAAGCAAACCAAATGTGCAGGTATAGAATAGGTGGTCCCTATTAGTAACTAGGAGAGTCCTAGTAGACCCCCCTACTTCTGGGTGAACCAGAGCCTGCTGCATCTGCCAGAAAAGCCAATGCATCACGTTCACGTGAAGGGGAGAGCACCGCTTTATACTGTATCCCTGAGACCATGCTCAGGGCCCTATGGCCAGAGTACAGAACAACCCAGTTGAAAGGGGCCTTGGAGGTCTTCCAGTCCAACCCCTGCTCAAGCTGCAGACCCTAGACCTGTGATGGTGAACCTATGGCACACAGAGCCCTGTCAGTTGGCACATGCGTCATCGCCAGCTGGTCTTTGTGGGTGTTTTCAGGCCTTTTCCAGGGTGTTTTTCGGTGTGTTTCCCAGGGCATTTTCCGGCCGTTTCTCAGGCCTTTTTCAGGCCAAGAATGGCCCCCAAAACGCACAAAAAACAGGCATGCGCACACTGGCCAGCTGGTCTTCAGTTTTCTGGCAGTCTGGCACACGCATGCATTTGCATTCCGGTTTGGGCACTCGAGCCAAAAAGGTTTGCTATCATTGCCCAAGACCATCTTGGACAACTGGCTCTCCTCTCTCTTCTTTAAAATCCCCAGGGATGAAGCTCCTACACCTTCTGAAGGCAAGCTGCTTCACCAATTAATTGTTCTCCCTGTCAGGAAATCTCTCTTTAATTCTAGGCTGGATCTCTCTTTGATAAGTTTCTACCCGTTGCTTCTTTCCTTGCCATCACGTGCTTTGGCGAAGAGGCCGCCCCCTTCTTCTCTGTGGCAGCCCTCAAGCATTGGAAGACACTCTCATGGCTCCCCTAGTGTTTCTCCTGGTTAGACTGCTCCATAGGCTAGTCCAGTCATGTGGCTTGTCAATGCTGGAAGCGGTGGGGGTGTCTCCTGCGGGGTTCCTTGGTTGGGGCATTGCTTTTTGCCTGATTGTTTGGTGTCAATCCCTGCTTATCTGGGTGTAGGTTGATGGAGACCCCTTGTTCTGATCTCTTTGTTTCCCTATTTTTTTAATTGTCTCTTTTGATTGGTTTGTAGATGTGGTGGTTTGTATGTCTACAGATGGCTGATTTGTCTGAATGCCAAGCTTCCAGTGACGGAATGGGACATTCAGGCCGCCACCCTTGACCGTGCCTCCTTCTCCTCCCACCTCCCGCCTCTGCCCATTTACAGCCAGCTTTTCTCCTCCACTGGCCCTCCCCCACCCATTCGCCCTGGCCAATGGGGCCCTGGCCCTCCGCCCTTCAGTCCGGCCCATTTGCTGAGACACCGCCTTTGGCCGCATGGGACGGCTAGCCGCCAGCCAATCTGGTGGCAGGCAGAAGCCATGGTGCAAGATCGCAGGGGCTGTGGGGCTATGGGAGAGGTGTGCAGCCCAATGGCAGAGGCACACAGCCTCAGGTGCAGGGAAGGAAGGAAGAGGGGGGAGGGAGGGAGGGAGATTGCATCCCAGCCCCAGCCCCGTGGAAGGCTGCAAGAAGCTCCCATCTCAGCGGCCCTGGCGGTTTTGGTCTTAGCTTGGTCTAGGATGTTCACAAGTTCCCAGTGGAAACTATGGCTGACATGGACATAGCCACAGCCATAGTTCAGCCGCCCACCAACACACAGACCCTCTCTCACACACAGACAGGAACTTCTTTCTCTCCCTCTCTCTTTGCTCTCTTTTGCTCAAACAAATAGACTGACAAGAGTTCTAAAACCTCCAGGTTTAAAGGAGCCTCGTTCCAACCTTCTGAATGTTCTCCTTTCACCCCTGAACAGCCTCCCCCTCTCACAAGGTCGCAGCTTGTGGGCACTGCAGGGGCAGTCAAGAGCCCATACAAGCCCAGTCAAGAGAGTCCATCCACAAGAGGCCAGATTCAGCCCCAAGGCGAGGGAACAGCAGAGCCCTCCAGCCAAGCTTGCCCCGAATTTCCCCAGAGGGCCCTTCCTACCGGAAACCGGAGAGCGGAGGATTTATTGCAGTGCATGGAGATCGGAGCAGAGCCGTAAAGGGCTCTCAGGACTTCTCTGCTGAACAGGTTCCAAGAGACGGAGGAAAACTGCCTTGGGACTGAGGCACCTGGGCATGTGCAGATATCTTCATCGTTGAATCTACCGGAGGAGAAATGCCGTGCATCAGGAATGGGAAAGCGGGCAGGGGGGAAGGGGGTCCCAGCAAAAAGAGCAAAGAATGCAGGGGCACTTTGGGTCCAGTGGTGCGGAGAGACAAGGAACCATTTTTCAAAGGACCTATTTTAGAAAATTCCCGGTAACAGGCAAAGAAGATGAGGGGGAGGAAGAGAGAGGCAAGTATTAATGAAAGAACCCTATTTAATGGACACTAGAAAGACAGAGGAAACTAATCCCAGGCTTACGTTGCATCCTTGTTTGTCTACAGGGAGTTTTCAAGTATAAAGTGGATATAAGAGCCTCGGTGGCGCAGTGGTTAGAGTGCAGTACTGCAGGCTCCTTCTGCTGACTGCCGGCTGACTGCAATTTGGCAGTTCGAATCTCACCAGGCTCCAGGCTGACTCAGCCTTCCATCCTTCTGAGGTGGGTAAAATGAGGACCCAGATTGTTGGGGGCAACAAGCTGACTCTGTAAACTACTTAGAGAGGGCTGCAAAGCAGTATATAAGTCTAAGTGCTATTGGTATTTACTAGTTTGCAATCAGCTCTGCTTTTAATGGTATTCATATTTGTATGATTATGGATCACATCCTATTGCCGGTCACCTGGTTCAAAGTTACAATAGACACCCCCACCCACCCAAAGGTATTTACAATCTGGTCCTGGAGAGTGTATGGCTGCGCGTACACACACAAAATACCCTCCCTGCAGTCCCACAACTGGGTTTTGAGCATTTGACAACTGATTCTTATTTATGGATATTTACAGAATCCCACAATCAGGCGACCGTGAATTTTGGCATTTTGGGCTGGTTTCCAGTGTTTACTTCTAGTTTCTGGCAAAAAAAAATGCCCGTTGGATAAAATGGATTTGTTTAACATTTGTTTAACAGCCGCTGCAAAAAAAAAAGTTTACCAAATCGGGCTCAGATGTTAACCTGCTTAACGGTTGCCACAACTTACAACTGTAATTCCAGGCTCAATTACAGTCACAAGTCAAGGACTGCAGAATTCAGACTACTGGGGAAAAAAATTCAGGAAAAAAAGGCGTGTTGCTGTAAGAACTCCCATCAGAAAGTCACCCATCTCAGAAGCCTTCTGTGAAGAGTCCTGGGATGGAAGTAGGCCTCCTGCTTTCTGGCAGGCCCTCTTCCCTCTCTAGGCACCCGAATACATTTTCCAAAGCCTTGGGGGCCCCCAGAGAGGGTCTCAACAGCCTTTGCCCCAAGAAGGCTCAGGATTTCCCGGTGAGCCTCTCTGCAGCCGACTCTGCCTCCAGCGGGAGAGAACCAGCCAGGCAGGGAGGCTCTGCTGGCCAGCTGCCAAGAGGATGAGGAGGGCCCCCAGCCTGTATGCAGCCCCCCCTTCCTAGCCCTGTTCTGGACCAGCTGCTCCTCAGGGGAGCGCTCCCTCCCTCCTCGGCCGGCAGTCAGAGAGATGTCCTGAGGAATCCCCCAACTTCCTTCTTTCCTTGGCAGCAGCAGAGCCCCCCCCATCTTAAAAACTTTTAACAACCCCTGTCCAGCTGCCGCTGCTCTCCCTGCATCGTGTTACCTGTCCAGAAGCTGAAAATAGCGGTGCAGGTACCCCGGGTCAATGGCACTTTTGCACAGCTCAAGCTCCGTCTGGGGGTAGTAATGGACGTAATTCACACACATCTCTTCCATGATCCCAAATCCTCCCTGCAGAAAAGGGAAGTGAAGCTCCGCAGCATTTCCCACACATACAGAAAGGCCCCCCCATGAGCCCCCCTTCCATTCCCCCACCCTTGCCTCCATTTTGCCTGTTCCACCTTTCAGCCCAAAGCCAAGACTATGAGCGCAAATCACCCCTGGACTGTGATCCGTTGATGCAAATTCCCTCCCTGGTAGCTGAATTATTTGCTTTCCTGTTTGCCCAGCAATGGTGGGGGGCCAGTTGGACAACGGAAGCCCACTGCCAATCTCTGGTGGTGCTGCCTTCTTCTTGGCTTTAAGCTGCCGGGCTCCTTCTGTACATTCCCAGAAAAACAGTTTGGCAGTGGCCCTTTGGCCATTCTGAGGGATCTCCGGGCCTGGGATGAAACGGTCTCCTGCCTTTCTGCAAACTCCAGGGACCTCAGGTGCCAATCGGGCTGCTGGCCCTGCAGCCTCCTGGATCTGCTCTGCTGTGGTGGACAAGAGGGCAAGAGAGGAGCCGAGGGCAGCCGGGCACAGAGGAAACCCTCAGGGGCTCTTTCCCAGGCTCCCATCAGCCTTGGCGAGTTGGGAGGCTTCCTTGGATTGGCCGGGGGCGGGGGGGGCGCGATCTGGTCAGCTAATACAAAGTAAGTGTTTCCTATTTATAACGTGTACCTGCTGCTTCAATCTAACAACGTTCTGAGATAAGACCATGACGGGTATATCAAAGAGCCAGTGCAATTTGAGATACTATTTCTGAATTCTGCTGTCCAGTTCCGGATGCCATCTTATGCAAATCATGAAATGTAAGGGCTAGAAAGGATCCTGGAGATCATCTGTTCCAACCTCACCCTGCTGGGAAGGACAGTCCGTGGTGGAACAGCCCTTCTTCTGGAGGCCCCCTGAACACCAGAAGGGCTCAGACTAATTCACTGATGTCCAGAGAAGGACAGTGAGAGGAACTGAAAGGCAGAGAGAAGGAAGATAAGCAACCCCCACTTAATAATGCTAAGTGGGACTGGAAATTGTCACTAAGCGATGCAGTCGTAAGTGCAAAACCATCATCAAACAAGGACTGCACGAGTCCCTAAGCAGGGACGTTGTGTAGCCACAACTAGTGACATACTGCCAGCTTTTCCGTTGACTTTGCCAGTTGAAATCCAGCAGGGAAGGTTACAACTACTTGGAATGTCCTTGTGCTGCTTAGACAGTATAGTTAGTTTAGGAATAAGAGCTATCCTCTTAAGGGAATGCTTCATGGGAAATATAGTTAATACCTCATGGGAGATGTAGTTCATGTCATGTGGTCACATCTGTAACCCTGATTGGTCACTGACCTGATTTCTGGTTGGGCTGGGGGAGTTTTTGGGGCATTCTCACCTTATTTGATGTCCCAGCATCGAATGGGACATTTCCTTTGTTATAATGCAATGGGATGAAATTAACCATCTTTTCACACTATCGAGGCAAAGATTGGACATTAGATGAATCTCAACATAAATGTGAGTTATACTTTGAGGTTGCCTAATAAATCCAATAAACTAACTTTGCATGGAAGCCTTTGTAATGTTTAACTGCTAGTCCCGAGCTGTCCCAGGAGCATGGGACAAGAAAGTTCTAACTGTGAGCCGGGCACGAGTGCCTGGATTGCCATCAAGTGACCCTGGGAGATTCTGTCACAGATCTAAGTGCATGGAGAGGTTTCAACTCATTCAGCACTGTAGTAAGCTTGAAGAGTGGCTGAATGAGTGGTCATGAAACAAGAACTGCCTGCAACTCCTATGAAGCTCCCACAACTTCCAAAGGCAATTTTGTTCCATGGGTTGGTTGTTCTCACTGTCAGAAAATCTCTCCTTATTTCCAGGTTGAATCTCTCCTTGGTCAGTTTCCATCCATTATTCCTTGTCTGGCCTTCGGTTGCTCTGGAGGCTGAAGGTTAGAAGACACCCTAATAGGAAGGTCAATTGGGGAATCAGGAGTGGGGGAGCTCCAGGGGACCAGACGGCCATTCTTCTGAGCTCCTGCAGGTAAACTGGTTTCTGACTTGAATTTCGGGACAGCATTGCAAAAGTAGCCCAGCCCAAAATTCCAGCCCAACTCACCACTGTCGTCTCATTCCTGTCTTCCGTGTTGTACACACAGGTGGTCCTTAGCACATCACCCTACAACAGAAAGCAGGAGGGCATCTAAGAGAAGCAGGGAGCTGATTCTGTGCTGCCCGCTGTGCGTTGCTGCTGCTAATGGGGCTGCCCTTGGGGTCTCCTCCAGGGGTGCCCAGCTGCTGAAGCTCTGTCCTCAAGGTTGTCCCAAAGGTGCTTTTTGCTCAAGAGGCAACTGGACTTTCTGCTTTTTTCTTTGAAGACGTTTTGCTTCTCATCCAAGAAGCTTCTTCAGCTCTGACTGGATGATGGTGGGGGAGGGAAGGATTGATACTAATAAATCCTTCCGTTCTCATAAACGCAGGGCACAACATAGGGGAACAAACAAACCAGGGCTAGATTCAGCAGTCCATCAGGCACAGGCCGCTCTTTTGAAGATAGCTAAGTCCAGCTAAGTTTGGATGGAGAGGATGGCTGGTTTGAAAGAGGAGTCCAAGAGGCCATCCATATTCAAATTGAACAGCCCTCCCTCAACAGAGGGGGAGGGACATGACATCAACTATCTCCAGTCTACAACTCAGTCCTTTCACCTGTTCCAAGAAGGCTCCACACCCATTTGCACCACTCAGGTGACCCTGAGGGCACATATAAACCTCCAAGTGGCCTCAATGACCCTCTAAAATGATGCAAATGACCAGCTGTCTGCAAGGAGTGTAAATCCTTCCATTCCCCACCATCCAGTCAGAGCTGAAGAAGCTTTGAAGAAACATCTTCAAAGAAAAACCAGAAAGTCCAGTTGCCTCTTGAAAAAAGCCCCTTTGGGACAACCAGGACCTGAATGACTCAGAATCTCCATCTGTCCTCAAGCAAAGAGCACACTGGCCACTGGACCTCAGAGCATAGAGGAAGGGCCGGCCTGCAAGAGCCCAGGCCCTGTGCTTAGCGCTCTCACCTCAACCTCCCACAGGGCCGGGGAGGGGGAGCCTCCAGCCAGCCATTAAGTGAGTGGGGGAGGAAAACAGGGCGCCTGGATGTTCCTCCCTGTAGCTGCTCTGCTCGGTGCCCCCCTTTCTCACAACTGTGCTCCCCTCCAGGGGGGGCTCATCCTGCCCTCCAGGGGGAAAGGGCTGCCTCAGCTTCATGAGGGGAACCCTAAAAGAGGAGCCCATTCCAGTCCCTAGTTAGGCGATTCCGAGGGTCCCTCCCCAAAGCGAAGCTGCGCCTGCTTACCGGGTAGATGGAGACCTCCTTCTTCAGCATGCGGATCTCCTGAAAAAAAAAGGGGGGCGGACAGGTGGGGGTGGGGGGCGCACCATGGCAAAGAAGGGGCAGCGGGAAGGGCAGGAAATAAGACACTGCTGCCTTCAAATGTACCTTTGTTAACTCTCAATGTATTCATCAGACTGATATCCTGATGCAATCCTCACTTTCTTTCCCTGGAGGCCAGATCACGTTGGAGATGGGGGGATGCCAACGGCAGGCCATTCCACAATGCTGCCTGCCTCCCCCTGGAAAAATGCTCCTGGCTGCCAGACTGATGGATGCGTAATTGCCACTCGGAGCCCTGGCAGAAAGGAGCCATCACAGCCCCTGGACGCAGCTCTGGCCTCAGCCCAAAGCCCTCCCAGGGCATTGGCCCCCCAGGCACACCAGGCTGACCTCCGAGGCAGCTTGTCTCCCACCACGAAGCCAGAGTGACAGAGGGGGCTTCGCTTTGGAGAAAGACCCCAACCTATCATGGGATAGCCCCATCTGCCCAGCTTTGATTGTGGGGGTTTGGCATCGCCATGGCCAGCATGGAGGCCCTGGCACAAGAGGGGGCTCTAATGTATCAGCAGTTGCTTGCGGAGCAATCCCAAGGTAGATAAGTCTACCGCTTCACCGTGTTTTTACAGCCCTCTGTAAGCTGTTTACAGAGCCAGCCTCTTGCCCTCAACAATCTGGGTCCTCCTTAGCCTCCCATCCTTCTGAGGTGAGTAAGAGTCAACCTTGAGCCTGGTGAAATTCAAATTGCCAAATTGCAGTCAGCAGAAAGAGCCTGCAGTACTGCACTCTGACCACTGCGCCACTGAGGCTCAGCTGCAAAAATAGCTTTTGATGTTTCTTTTATCATTTTGGTTTACAACAGATATCAATGGGGGGTGGGGAGGGGGTGGCTTCACAAGCCTGGCCTGATTTCCACGGCTGTCCTAATGCAATCTACGTTTCTTTCTCCAACCCTCCTTTGCTGCCTGGTTCCCCAGCCTGCTCCCCTCATTTCTGCCTCCTTGGCCCCTCCTGCATCTTTTTTCCCCTTCTGGGCTCAGAAGCTGTTTGGAAGGATGAGGGACACACATACCCCACCCCCAGGGTAAGAGGAAAGAAAGAGGAAGTGTATCAGCCCCTCCAGAAAAGCCACAAGGCAGCATATGCTGCAGCAACCTCTGGTGCTCTTCAATCGTCCTTCGGACTTGGGTCCAAGAAAAGGGGCCAGGGGGAAGAGACATGGGCACCTGGAGGGCAGATTCCCCGGCAGCCCTCTGGATAAAGCCCTGCCTGCCATGCTCAGAGCTCAGGATGGGGGGGAGGGGCTTTTGCCCAGCAGAATGGCTGCTTTTTCTTGGCGGGGGGCTGGCCCTCCCACTGCCACTTTCAGGAGGGGGACGAGTTTCTCTTCTGTCTGCAACAGAGACACATCTGCCACCGAGAGGGAAGACCACAATGCTTTCCTGGTGTCCCCCAGGTACCTGGAAGTGGGGGCTGTAGTGCCTGTCCTGGTTGACAATCTCCCAGTCTCTCCCTTCACGGGACAGTGTGGTCACCACGCTCCTCCCGGCCAGGTGGGTGTGGAGCTGAGAAGCAAAGATGTGGATCCCGGCAGGTGGCAAAGCCTGCAGAGAGGAGGAGGAGGAGGAGGAACACATTCCTTCACAGTGAGAACACTCCCCTGGGAGGGGACCGGGGTGGGGGAGCAGGAAGCCAGACTGGGACCCTCTGAGGAAGGGGCATTGCAGATGAGGGCCCTGCCTGGTGCCAGACCTGGTGAGCCCAGGCACAGCTGCTGCTTTTCAGAGGGCCCTTTGGGGAAAGCGTTAGGCTGGCCCCCGTTTGCTTCTCATGTCTGCTGAATGCAATCCAGGATCAGAAGTGAAGTTTCAGCTCTGCAGGGGCCCGCCATTTTGCAGTGGCTCCTTCGTGCAACAGCTGTGGCTTCCTGGTAGGCACGTCAATCCTCTGGTGAATGGAGCCCTGGACTTTTAGGGCAGCCATAAGCTGAGAATGGGGCACTCGGATGGGGCTCCTGCCAGGCTCTGCCTTGGTGGGACAGAGAGGGGGCCCTCCTCACACCTTCCCAGCTCCCCTGCCATTTTTCCCATATGGACAGGTCTGCTGGGGGGGGGGCTGGAATGTCACTTCAGCCTGTGTGGAGTCTCCTCTGCTCTTGACCAGGATTCCCATGAAAATTGGTCTTTTTAACCCAATTCCTGTATTGGGGGATTTGGACATCATTCAGACTCAGTCTGACTGAGGAGCTGAAGAATGACAGAAAGGAAAGAAGGAAGGAAGGAAGGAAGGAAGGAAGGAAGGAAGGAAGGAAGGAAGGAAGGAAGGAAGGAAGGAAGGAAGGAAGGATGGGAAGGAAGGAAGGAAGGAAGGAAGAGGAGGGAAGGAAGAAAGGAAGGAAGGAGGGGAGGGAACGAATGAAGGAAAGAAGGGAGGGAGGGAGGGAGGGTGTGTGGGGGTGCAGGCCACATTCCCCCCACCCAAAACAGCAGCTTCTCCACTCCCCCAGCCCAAGAGCTGCAGGGTTAGGGAGGCAGCCGAAGAGACTGGCAGAGGCCTCACCAGCTGGGTGCACTTGTCCGAGCAGTAGCCGGTGAGGGAGAAATGGCTTTCGCCAGGGGGAATTGCCATCACGGGTGTGTAGACCAGGCCCAGCTCCATGATCCCTGCGTCATTCTGTCGGAGGGAGGCTGTGTAATGGAGTCGGATCCCGGAGGAGTCACGGCGGCCTGGCAAGAAGCAAAGACCTTTTCTGCTGAGAATGGGCACCACCCTCCTCGCAAGGAAGGCCCCAGGGAATCCAGCGGGGTCCAAGGTAAGTTTTGGGCACAATCCCCAGTGGCCTGACCCAGCCCATTCACCGAGGCTCAGCGGGTTGGCATGGGCCGTCTCTTCCACACTGCTGAAGACCACCCTGGGAAGAAGCACTCTGCTCATAAGTGATCCCAGCAATGCCAGCGATCTTGGCACCTGTGTCGTCAGACTCCCGTGTGCCACCTGCCTCTCGTGGTACCTGGGAGAGGCTGTCTTGAGAAGAGATGCCAGGTTCCTGCTCTTCTCTGGGGCCTGGAAACCAGAGCAGCCCTTTTGCCCTGGGAGCGTGGGAGGACTTACAACGAAGAGGGCATGCACCCTGGAGGGCCCTGGCAGTGCCGGTTGGCTGTTCCCACACACCAAACCATCTGCCCCTCCAGTCCTTTGGTGACCCCACCACCTCAGGGGGGTCTCCCAGCCCTAATTCCCACTGCATGGGCCTCCCTGGCTGTGAAGAAAGCCAGCCACGAATTCTCTGAAGGACACGGAAGGCATCTCTCCAGGACAAGGCCTGTTTGTGGGCCTTCTCTGAGGATGGGATGGCCAGGCGGTCCCCTTGCCAACCGCTGGCCTGTTCTGACTTCCAGGCAAAGGGTCACCGTCCACAACTCTCGCCCAGAGAGCAAAGGCTGAATTGGGGTGTTTGTTTGGCTTCTTGTGAGAGAGAGTCACCTCCTGTGCCAACTTGAGAGCTGGGGGAAGGCAGGCGCAGAGGCCTCCTCGAAGCCCCAAAAGGCCTTCTTCAAACCAACCAAGGGCAAGCAAGGCACAAGAAGTGGAAAGTCCCCCTACTCCCTACCCCCCCCCACAGGCAGGTCCTGCCCTGAAAGAGTAGCTGGTTCTGCAACGAGACATCCAGCAGCCCTTCCAGGTCAGAGGAGGGAGGACCTGGGTCTGGTTCCAGGATGGGCCTTTGGCAGGGACCTCACGTCCTCCTCACCATTGTTACACATTAATTAGATTAGATTAACAGAGTTGGAAGGGACCTTGTGGGTCATCTAGTCCAACCCCACCCACCCAAGCAGGAGACCCTGCACCATTTCTGACAGATGGCACTCCAGTTTCTTCTTGAAAGCCTCCAGGGATGAAGCTCCCACAACTTCTGAAGGCAACTTCTGTTCCATGGGTGGATTGCTGTCCCTGTCAGGAAATTCCTCCTTATTTCCAGGTTGAATCTCTCCTTGATCCGTGTCCATCCATTGTTCCTTGTCTGGCCTTCAGGTGATTTGGAGAATAGCTTGACCCCCTAATGTCTCTGTGGCAGCCTCTCAAATATTGGAAGATGCTCTCCTGTCTCCCCTGGTCCTTCTCTTCCCTAGAGTATCCAGGCCCAGTTCCTGCAACTGTTCATCGTATGTTTGAGCCTCCAGTCCCCTAATCATCCTGTTGCTCTTCTCTGCCCTCTTTCTAGAGTCTCCACATCTTTTTTATAGTGTGGTGAGCAAAACTGGATGCAGGACTCTAGGTGTGGCCTTACTAAGGCTTTGTAGAGTGGTATTAGACAGGGGATCTTATGGATGGAAAGGAAGGACTGCAAGGCCCCCATTTGCCAGAGCTGCCTTGACGCCCAGCCCCTGGTGCGAAATACAACTGAAGCCCAGCCCAGGTGCTGCACTTGTCTAAAATTACCCTCGGAGAGCCAAGGAACAGCAATTGGGAGTATGCAAATGCGGTTCCACCCCGCTTCCTTTTTTAAACCTGCCAGCTGTCAAAACAAGGCAGTGCAAACAGGGGGAAGTGTGCTGAGTTAGTTCGGTGAGGGAGGCTCCTTCCCAAGCCAGTGAAAGGCAGCAGGGACGGGGGAGCTTTCGCAGGGAGAAGGAGGGAGCAGGCCCCCCCTGGAGATCTGCAAAGCGACGGTGGGGTCTTTCCTCAGCTGCAAGTTGGCCGGGTGCTGCTTTCGTTCACTTTGAGGGAGGCAAGACTGCAAGGAAGGAGCTCCTGGTTTCATTCAGGCAAGCCCAGGAGAGACGCTGGCAGGGGAAGGAGCCGCCTAACGCACGAATGGGGAGAAGGCTGCCTTGTTCCTCCTGGTCAAGGCCAGTCCTGAAGAAAGCCCCCTGCAGGACCCTCCCCTCCTCCCCGTTCTCTCTCTGCTCCCCAAGACCTCAGAATCAACCTCAGCCTCAGTGGCCAGCCTAGGTCTGCTGAGTCTCACTCACCTTCGAACTGCAGGGGATTATGGTAGTGGACTTCCAGGCGCAAATATTTGGAGGAGCCGGGGCCCCCAAAGGCTAGCCCTGCGTCTTCCGGGTAGTAAAAGGGCTGGAAGGAAGGAAGGAAGAGGGAGGCATTGCGGTGATCCTTGGGGGAGCTGGCCCACTTCAGCAGCTCAAGCCAATCCTTCCCTTGGGGACATCAGATCGAAGGTCCCCCAGTATTTCTAGCCAGACTTTTAGCAAGGGGTGGGGATGGTTTGTCTTGGGGGGGGGATAAGAAACAATGAAGGATTCCTGGCAGGTCTACAAAAGCCCCCCCTCCTGTCTTACCACCTTGTTCTGACCCTCCAAGCCTCCAGAAGGTAGTTCCAGGGGCTCAGGGAATCTGAGGAGCCCAGAAAAGCTGTTTCCTGCTCTGAAATCCAGCCAGGACAGTTTGAAACAGGACTCTGCCAATGCTTGGGGCCGCCCTCCATTGCCCGAAAACCCAAGCAAAGCAATTTTCCAGAGACAAGGGACCAAGCAGTCCCAGAGGCCTCTGGTGGGAGAGGCAGGTCATGTCTTCTTATTTCAAAATGTTGCTGGAGGCCAGGATGGCTGATTTGGGGCAAAAACCAGCCCTGGCATCTCCTGGAGCACGGAGGAGCCAGGGGGGATTCCCACCCGGGTCCTTCTCCATACCTGCGCGCCCCCCCCCGCCCAGCTCTTGGTTAAGGCCCCTGAGGCTCACCTGCGCACCCATCGCCCAGGCAGCCAAGACATGTCGACAGAAATCCAGGCGCTGCGGCTTCATCTTGGAGTGGCAAGGGCCACTGTAGTGTGGGAAGGCTGGGAAGTGGGGGCTGCACTGGAAGACCTCCATGTGATGGACCAGGGCTTCATTCCCACCTGTGACCACCGGCTCATACTGAGGGAACGAGGGGAGGGGTGGTGAACACTCCAAGTCCTGCGGCTCTGCAGGCGCCATTGGCAGGAGAAGCAAATTCTCCATTTCGTCTCTTTAAAGGCAGACAATATCCTCATACTCCCAAATTACACCCCTCCTGCGTGAGCTGCATTGGTTGCCGGTTGCCCTCCAGGTGAGATTCAAGGTGCTGGTAATCGCCTATAAACCGTACGCGGCTTAGGGCCGGGGTATTTGCGGGAACATCTACTGCCAGCAACAGCTGCCCAGCATCCCGTGCGCTCCCACAGACAGGGCCTCCTCAGGGTGCCATCTGCCAGACAGTGTCGACTGGCGACCCCCAGGGGTAGGGCCTTTTCTGTGGGAGCGCCCACCCTGTGGAATCAGCTGCCCCTGGGTGGCTCCTGACCTCCAATCCTTCCGTCGTGACCTGAAAATGTGGCTTTTTCAACTGGCCGACCTGGACTGATGGGGTTTTTTTTTATCGGTTTGTTTGTTAGTTTTAATTAGGTTATTGGGATGTCCATTTAATTTTTTTTTTATTTTGTATTGTATGTTTTTATTGTTGTGAGCCGCCCTGAGTCCTTCAGGAGATAGGGCGGCATAGAAATCCCAATAATAAATAAATAAATAAATAAATTTGGGGAGGATAAAAGCCCCCCCACCAATTGGGAAGCCATGCTGGAAGTCCCCATTAGGGTCCTCTGTAAAGGGGATTCTCCTTGATCTCAAAACGAATCAGGTGGAGGATAAACATTGCTCTCTTTGAAACTGAACCTCCTCCCTTCAGCTAGACATGAAGTTGACTGAGTGAGCCCTCCCTCCTGAGTTCACACAACGTGCCAGCTAGATTCTCAGAACTCCCCATCAGAAATAAGCCCAGGCCAATTCCTCCATTCCTGGGGTGTGTGATGCCTAAACGAAAAAGGCCTGGTTCGCTTGGCATGCAGGGGCAAAGCTGAGTCCCAGCCAATGTCCCTCCCCTGCAGAGGCAGAATGCCCCCCTCACCCCCTTCCTCTTCCTGCTTACAAGAGGCAGAAGCAGGGGTGGGATTCGGCTGGTTCGGGCAAACCAGATGTTAAATTTACATCTGGTTCACAGAACCAGTAGTTGAACCGATCGGCTGGACCTGCCCAACCCTCCCAGGAGTCTCCATGCAGCCCATTTTGGATGCAGGTAAGTGCAGGGTCTGCACGGAGGCTCTGGGAGGGTGAAAAATGGCTGTCCCGGAAGTTCCGGAAGGCCAGAAATGGGCCTGTTTCCAGTTTCCGGAGGGGCTCCGGAGCCCGAGGGATGCCGTTTTTGCCCTCCCAGAGGCCAAAGGGAAGCCTCCGGATTCTGGGGAAGGCGAAAAATAGCCCTCCTGGAAGTTCCTGGATATGCTGCATGAGATGGCCTGGATTCAGGAAGAATCAGTCCCTTGTAAAGCACATTGGGAGGACTTGAACCCAAATCTGTGAGGGAGGGAGAAAAGGGGGAGGTGGAGACCAGTCTTTCTACTCACCATGACAATATGATGCTTTTCAAAGCCATCCGGAAGTTCGGTGATGTAACACCAGTATGTGGTCTCCTGGTGGGGAATGGTCACGTCTGGGACTCGGATCTCCATGGTCTTCAGGTCCCCAGGGAGTGGGGGAATTCTGATCTTGGGCTTCAAAAGTTGCACCCGCTGCAGTCCCTTCCGGAGCAGAGCAGACACGTTGATGGCTTCGAGAGACGGAGCTGGTTTGTCCAAAATGCCGTAAATGAGATGCACAGTTCCGTCCTGGAAGGGAAGTCACCAAGCACTTTATCTCTGAGCCCCCAAGGACAAGGCTGGGTGCCCCGATTTAAAGTGGGCCTGTTGCTGACCGGAAGAAGCCCAGAAAGAAAGCCGTGGGCACTGAAAGGGCTTCCTTGGGTTGGAGAATGATCAGGCTCCCAAGGCCGACTGAACAGCTAGTTTAAACAGGGAGCAGCATCCTCTGTAAGAGACACCATCATGGAAATGAACACGGCACCAAAAAAGAATTACCACCTTAAGGCTGCATCATAAAACAGGGAATGCAAGATAATAATTGCCAATTAAGCCAATCCAACGGTCTGCTTTTGACCACAGAGCTCCATAAGGACGAATCTCTTGAACAAAAGATTTCAATTACTATTCCAAGTGTATGTTTGCCATAGAATATCCTTCCATTTGAGTCCAACCGTTTCTCTTAAGGGAAATTAAAAATACTGAAGCCACACATGAGCACATAGAAATTACAACTTAAATTGTAAGCTTTCAACAATGTTTTTGAAGGGACATAAAAATAGTGAAATAGGTAGAATTAGAGGGACATAATAATAGAATCAGTAGAATTAGTTTAACTTGCTAGTTCGCTTCTGTAACAATTAGAATTGTCTCTGCCATTTGCTCCTACCAGTGATCTAACTCCTGCTATCTTGTTTTTTTGTACAGCTCAGTGCCTGGAACGGGGTATATCATGGCCTGGCAGGGTAACATTGGGCAAATACCTGTGCTGCTAAGAACTCAGCCCCCCTGCTCCTTGCTGTTACTGGTGAAGCATGGACATGGAGCGCTGCAAGGAATGTGCCAGGGGGCCAGCGTTGGGTAATCTACAGGTAGGTATAAGAGGTTCATCACACTCTCCCTAGGTGTGGTTTTTCCCTTGCATGCTAGCTGCCTGTATGCTGTGGGAAGTTGTCCACCCAGCAATTTTATTTTGCAAAATAAAAGCTGTTACGTTTTCCAAGCCTCTTCTTGGGTCTCTCTTTGGTGTTCTGGTGACTCAAGTACATTTTGGGACTTTACATTTTTTTTTAATTTAAAGAAAGCTCTAGCAGCATCACTCTTCAGACTTTTCTAAAGTTTTAGGTCACTTGGTCTTGAGATCCATTTCCGCAGTATAGGTTGCTTGGTCTCAGCACGGGAGGACCTTTCTAGATTGAGGCTGTT
Organism: Naja naja; assembly: GCA_009733165.1. Taxonomy (NCBI): domain Eukaryota; kingdom Metazoa; phylum Chordata; class Lepidosauria; order Squamata; family Elapidae; genus Naja; species Naja naja. Next base: position 11,405,873 of record CM019157.1, read on the forward strand.
ATGGGAACCCAGCCCCTTTGGTGCTTTGATGGCATAATGTCCCTACTCACAGTCACTCATGCCTTGGTCACTTCCCATCTTGATTATTGCAACACACTCTACATGGGGCTGCTGTTAGGTTTCTGTAAACCAACTAGTTGGATTGGCAATATATAAACCAACAATGTGTGTTTGTGTGTTTAAGACAGAATTACTGTATTGATTCCGATTGGTTGATTGTATTGCAAATTGCCATAAGAGGGAGCTAGAGATCATGGTTTGATCTCTCTGACATGCTCTCTGACATTCTGTGTTTCTCTGACATTCTGTTGCTATCTAAGGTTCTCTGTTGTATGTATGCTGTGTTTATATTTTGATATCTTTGTTTACTGAAAACAACTTGCAACCAGTAAGAAGACTTTGTAACTGGATATTATTTGGACTGTTAAACGTTTATGACTTAGACTGTTTATTGGACTGTGCTATTTCTTAAAGTAAACTTTAACCCAATTCAGTGTATCTGTGTGTGGCTGAACATTTATTCACAACTATTCTCATAAACGTTTCCATGTGCATATCCTTGTTACTCAAGGGTTCTGTACATATCATAACAGCTGCCCTTGAAGACCATCCAGAAGCTCCAGTGGGTGCAAAATGCAGCGGTCCACATGGTTTTGTGCAGACCGCAGTGTGCACATGTGTCACCTCCCCTGCAGGAGCTGCATTGGTTGCCGATTGGCTTCCAGGTGCAATTCAAGGTGCTGGTTGTCCCCTTTAAAGCCCTCCATGGCTTGGGACCAGGTGATCTGAGGGACCATGTCTTGCTGGTCACATCTACCCGACCCACCAGAGCAGGGAGGCAGGGAATGCTGCAGGTCCCATCCCCAAGGGAGATACACCTGGTGGGACCCACAAGAAGGGCCTTCTCTGTGGTGGCTCCCTCTCTCTGGAACATTGTTCCCCCAGGGATTGGAATGGCCCCCACTCTAGCAGCTGGTTCTGCCAACGGGCCTGGGGACCCTGGAGCGCATAGAGCCCATCAAATGGCTCGTGTGGTGTGTTGTCTTGAGGGCGGGGTGGGGGGGTGGGAGTTGGGGGATGATTATTTATTTATTTTCCCCCAGATTTTGTTCTATTGTACTTTATTAATGTATTTGATTCTTTTTGTTAGTTTTTATTGTTTTTTATTTTTATTTTTTGTTTTAAATATGGTTTTACATTGTGTAAGCCGGCTCGAGTCGCCATGGGCAAATAGGCAGCAATATAAATAAAATAAATAAATAAATAAATAAATAAATAAATAAATAAATAAATAAATAAATAATGTGGGCTTGTTTATATATTTAATTATTTAATATTTCTTATTTTTTCAATATTTATAGCTTACTCAATCCTAAAGGATTGATGCGGGTGAATAAAATCCCCCTCACTAAAAACATAACCACAGCAAAACCCAGGTCATCAAAGGCCTCATCCACTCAACCTGTGCTGCTTTGCTCTACCGATCTTCCTCATTTAGCAACTGACTCGTTTAGTGATTCTTCACTAAATGGCGATGAAGAAGTAACTGTGCAACCAGTTTTCAGATTTGCAACCTGGAATTCTGTACAGCAAAGGAAAGCTGAAGTAAGGTCATAAGCACAGTTGTGGCTTCGCTTAGCAACTTCTTTGCTTGTGTGAATTGTGGTTGCTAAACAAGAACTACCTGTTTTGTGAAATACCTCCAGAGCTGGGGCCATCCATATGGGAGTTATTCCTGAAAGAGGGACCACTATTAAGAAAGTCTATTCCCTCTCCAAGCCCTGACAAGACTCTGAGGAGGAAAACTTGTGACAGGTTATTTGAGCAAGTTTATATGAGCAATGCCATAATATTCAGGATTGCATTATTTCTCTCTGTGTTTTTACTTTCTCTCTTCCCAGTATTATGAGATTTGGGCTGCTTTCAGCTTCTGTGAGCCCTGTTAGATGGACGTGAAGGGTCAACAGACCGGAAGGTCAACATCCATGAGACACCCACGTAAGCCATTCTGGGAAGACCAAGGAACTGTTTTCCTTTTGAAAAAAAAAATAGGAAAAGGGAGATGTTGAGGTTGACTTAAACATAAAATTTCCATTTCCAAAACATAAAATTAGATTGTGCAAAACAAATAATTTTCAGGATAGTCTGCCTCCCACCCAGCATTGTTCTCTTCAGACTTGGGACCAGAGGTGGGTATTCAGCCGGGTCTGACCAGTTCTGGAGAACCGGTAGCGGAAATTTCGGAGAACTGGCCAATCCCGCCTCTGACTGGCCCCACCAACCCCATCTATTCTCTGCCTCCCATTGAGTCCCAGCTGATTGGCTGGGTCTCCTTTGGTTGCCCTACACAGGAGAATAGAGCTGGAAAGCAGGTTAGTGGGGTGGGGAGGGAAGGGGGATTTTGCAGTATCCTTCCCCTGCCACGCCCACCAAGCCACACCCACAGAACTGGTAGTTAAATTTTTTGAATCCCACCACTGCCCGAGGTAGTTCTTTTCCAAAATGGTTTCTGAAGCAGAAGGTGACTAAAGGTTCTACCTCAATCAGATAATCCTTTGGATCACAGGTGGCAAAGGGCCTCTTGAAGAGGAGGGAGAGCCCCCTGCCAATTCTCCGTGCCCCCAGGAGATGGTAGTTCTGCTGGGCGTCCATGTGCAGCTGTGTGTCTTGGTCACTCCAGGCATCCTACAGGTGAAGTAACAACAAGGCTGGCATTTTGGATGACAGAGATCGAGACGGCATCCAGTCTGGGATTTACACCTTAGCTAAAGAAATCTTGGAGTCCCCTTGTTAAAAATTTCAAAATTAAGAATATAAGTAACAATGAATTTGTTTGCAAAATTGGAATATAGCTATTCTGAAATTTTGGGAGGCCCTAAGCTGTAGGTTCATTAGCATCTTTAGCCCTTATTGAATCCAGGCTAAATGTTGCTTCTGGCAAGCAGGTTCCATCCTCTCTACTTAGCTTTTAATCACCTCATTACTAATACCACTCTACAAATCCTTAGTAAGGCCACACCTAGAGTTCTGCATCCAGTTTTGGTCACCACACTATAAAAAAGATGTTGGGACTCTGGAAAGAGGGCAGAGAAGAGCAACCGGGATGATGAGGGGACTGGAGGCTCAAACAGATGAAGAACGATTACAGGAACTGGGCCTGGCTAGTCTAGGGAAGAGAAGGACCAGGGGAGACAGAAGAGCAGTCTTCCAATATTTGAGGGGCTGCCACAGAGAGGAGGAAGGGGTTAAGCTATTCTCCAAAGCACCTGATCGATAAGGAACAATGGATGGAAACTGATCAAGGAGAGATTCAACCTGGAAATAAGGAGAAATTCTGATAGTGAGAACAATCAAGCCAATGGAACAGAAGTTGTCTTCAGAAGTTGTGGGAGCTTCGTCCCTGGAGGCTTTCAAGAAGAGACTGGAGTGCCATCTGTCAGAAATGGGGTAGGGTCTGCTTGAGCAGGGGGTTGAACTAGATGACCTACAAGGTCCCTTCCAACTCTGTTAATCTATTAAAGGTCATTACTTTTTTGGGATTTAACAACATGAAACAACGTGTGAGAAATACTGTACGTCTCTGGGGGTGTCCGTATATACATAAGGAACACATTTCATACTGAATACCAATTCAAGGCTATGCCCATAGAAATAACTGAGCTGAGCTTCTAGCACCAGGGCTGGCTGGACATTGCTTGGGCTGGGGGGCCATCCAGAATCCCATGGAGCGTTTTCTGGCAAGCACCAAGTTAGAAGCGCCAACAAGGAACTAGAGAGGAGTCTTCTCCTCAACACCCCAAGGGGGAGACCACCCAGAATTTTACAGCTGGAGTCATCTTTCTGTTTTTCTGCAAGAATTTTGAAGCATTTCTTTACACGCATCAAGTTGGAGTTAAAAGCAATCAAGGCAGGTCTAGAATTTGTTCAGAGACCAGGACTATGAGGTGGGACAATTCATCCAATAGAGTCAGGGATGAGGGAGGGGCGTGAAAAGACCAGCAACCCACCTCAGTTGCATCACCAGAGCTCAAACAGTCTTTAAGCACCCCTGCTTGCAATCTGGAGCTTTTACCTGCCTCATGAAATAAGATGAAAGTCTCCAGGATAGAAACATGCCTCTGCCACTGCTGGTGTGAGTCACATGCCAGCCTCCCGCCCCACTTTCTTGCTAATGACAGGTGTCACTCAGAAAGAGACACAAGGAGGCTCAGTGCTGGGAGACAGAAGGAGGCACAGGCAGCAAACGGTCAGAGATGCCTCTGCAAAAACTCTGCTGTGGGACTCATCTGGGCAAGACCCACATTTGTGTGGGGTTACTCTTCACATAGAGAGGCTTAGGATCTTGGCATCGCTAGTAGGCATCAAGATCTTCTTTTAGAAATTTTTCATACCTCCATATTTGATTTTCCTGGAGTAAATGTTCTCTTTTTCTTTTAAGCAACTCTGTTCCAACTTTAGCAGAAACCAGCAGCAGCCTCATTGATTGGACCACCCAGTCGGCACCTCAGGTGTAAGCCTCCTTGTTGTGAGGGCTCATCTACCAAAGACTTTACACTCAATGACTTCACTAGGTTTAACAGACTAACAGAGTTGGAAGGGACCTTGGAGGTCATCTAATCTAACCCCCACCCAAGGAGGAGACCCTACACCGTTTCTGACAGATGACAGTCCAGTCTCTTCTTGAAAGCCTCCAGGGACAAAGCTCCCACAACTTCCGAAAGCAACTTCTGTTCCATGGGTTGATTGTTCTATCAGAAAGTTTCTCCTTATTTCCAGGTTGAATCTCTCCTTGGTCAGTTTCTATCCATTATTCCTTGTCTGGCCTATAGGCACTTTAGAAAATAGCTTGATCCCTTCCTCCTCTCTGTGGCAGCCCCTCAAATATTGGAAGACTGCCATCCTGTCTCCCCTGGTCCTTCTCTTCCCTAGACTAGCCATGCCCAGTTCCTGCAACCATTCTTTGTATGTTTTAGCCTCTGTCCCCCTCCCGCAATCATCTTGGTTGCTCTTCTCTGCACTCTTTGCAGAGTCTCAGCATATTTTATAGTGTGGTGACCAAAACTGGATGCAGTACTCTAGGTGTGGTCTTACTAAGGCTTTATAGAGTGGTATTAGTACCTCTCTTGATCTTGATTGTATCCCTCTGTTAATGCAACTTACGATTGTGTTGTTTTTTTGGCTGCCGCTACAGACTGCTCCTATTTAGCTGGTTGTCCATTAAGACTCCAAGATCCCTCTCAGAGTTCCTGCTATTGAGCCTGGTTTCACCCAGTCTGCATGTGTCCTTTTGGTTTTTCTTGCCTAAGTGTAGGACTTTACTTGTCTCTACGCTGAATTTCAGTTTTTGTCCCACTATCTCTCGCAGGCTTTAAGTTAAGGGGAGGCCATTGAGTGGGTTCTTGTGGTAGTGTGAACCTGACACTTCTCTAGCCCATCATGCAATTTCTCCGGCTGTTTGAATTTGTCCCAGGTGGGGATATTTTTGCTGGCTTGATGGTGTCCCACCTTCCTAACCTTTAGATCAGTGGCAAGACTGTAGCCTTGTTGACCTGCATGGCTGGTTAGAAAAATTCCCTTTCCATGGGACAATTGGACCCCATCTTTGCCAGGGAGGGAAGCGCCCAGGCGCCCAGGTGCAATTACCCCTGGACATCTCATATTCTGGGGTTCAGGGGTTCCCCTTGGAGGGAGGGACAGGTGAGCCTGCAGCGGCATCTGGGAAACACTCCCTACAAAAGGGCTTTTCCCAAGCTGTATGGCCTACAGCTTAGCTCTCCACAATGCAACCAAAACTGATCTAGATAGAATAAGAGGCAAAGGAATTAAGAGGGCCAAAATCATGCTAAAAGACAAAACCCCAAAAATCTGGTTTCAGTTATGGTTAAAATAAAAATTAGCTAAACTAAGCATAAAATAATGACGAATATTAACTTCAAGTACATTCAGTGCAGTTTTAATATTAGCTTGTTCAAACACAGACTGTTCCTTGGCTCATGCCTTAAAAACAGCAGACTTAGAATCCTGGGGCCTGGAAGGGACCTTAGACCCCCTGCCGAAGATAGAAATCTTGATATTGTCCCAGGCAAACAGCTGCCCAATCTTTTCTTCTTGAAAACCTCCAGTGATGGGGCACCCGCAGCAGCAGAAGGCAAACTCTTCCATTGGTTCATCCTTTCCACTGTCAGGAAATTTCTCCTTCCTTCTAGCTTGGATCTCTCTTAACAAGCTTCCACCCACTGCTTCTTGTCCTGCCCTCAGGGGCTTTGAAGAATAGGTTGTTCCCCGCCCCCCCCCCGCCATCTCTGTGGCAGCCCCTCAAATATTGGAACACTGCTATCCTGTCACCCCGGTCCTTCTCCTCCCTAGACTAGACATATCCAATTCTTGCAATCGTTCTTCATAGGTTTTAGTCCCTCAATCACCTTCATTGCTCTCTTTGGTATTCTTTCCAGAGTCTCAGCATCTTTTTTGTATTGTGGCAACCACAACTGGATACAGGATTTCAAGTTTGACCTTACAAGTGCAGTTATAGACCTTTGTTCTGTTGATGCAGCCCAGAACAGCATTGGCTTTTTTGGGAAGCTGCAGTACACTGCTGTCCCATGCTTAAATGGCTGTCCACTAAGACTCCTAGATCTGTCTCAGTTACTACAGCTTTAACAGATTAACAGAGTTGGAAGGGACCTTGTAGGTCATCTAGTCCAACCCCTGCCCAAGCAGGAAAACCTGTATCATTTCTGACAGATGGCAGTCCAGTCTATTCTTGGAAGCTTCCAGTGATGAAGCTCCCACAACTTCTGAAGGCAACTTCTGTTCCATGGGTTGTTCTCACTATCAGGAAATTCCAGGTTGAATCTCTCCTTGTTCAGTTTCCTTCCATTGTTCCTTGCCTGGCCTTCAGGTGCCTTGGAGAATAGCTGAACCAGGTACCACCTATTCTATTTCATATCTTTGGTTTTTCCTGCCCAAGTGTAGAACCTTATTTTTCACATCACTGAGGGCCTTTTCTCCCATCTGTCAAGGTCCTCCTGAATCTTGAGTCTCTTCCAAAACATTGGCTATTTGATGAGTTCCCCTTCTATGATCCCCTCATGTAGATGTAGACCTTCTCAAAGCCTGTTTCCTGGTCTGGTCCCTACCCAGGATAACCCACTCAGTGACCAATGGAGGAACTAACCCTGGGGATATACAAGCAAGCCCGCTGTTCCTTGGAGACTCTCCTTGGAACCCAAAAACGATTTCTTGTCACTATCAACAGAGATCCCAATACTAGAAAGAGACACACCGCCCCCCAGGTCTGGGTTTGGCATAGGAGCTGCTTCCCTGCTTACCCACCGCAAAATAGAACTGGAGCCCGTCGCTCCACAGGACAGCCAGATCTGCCTCCTGGAAGCCTCCACGGTCTGACATGCCAAAGAGAAAGCCGTATCTCAGCTCCTGGGCCACAATCTGGAAATGGACCTCTTCCGGTGGTAGCTGACGTTCCAGGAGAGCTGCAGGAGGCCCTGAGGGTCCAGCGGCACCTTGTACGGGAAGTTCTCTCTTGGCTCCGTCCCTTGGAGGGCCACCACCAGAAGGACCAGGAAGACGGCCAGCAGGGAGAAGTACATGGATGCCGCTTCCCAGATCCTGAGCACCAGGCAGGTGTCTCCCTTCGACCGCCTCCCGGAGCCTGACATGCTGGCCAGCGAGCGTCGTGGGGCCCTTGGCTCTTCCCGTTTATAAAGAGACCCTCCTAGCAACCGGATCGGTAATTCCCCTTAATTACATTTGGTGGGTGGGAAATCGGATTGGGCCACTGAACGGCCCTGTCCTCCCCCTCCCCCTCCTACCCCCAGGCCTGGGTGCTTGTCACTTTCTGCTTCTCTCTAATTGCCTTTAATTGTCTGTGGACATCATCAGTGGGGATTTAACTGGACTGGATAGCCTCCCCCACCTTTTTAAATGTCCTTTTAATGCTTTTTGAAAGGCTGGCCTAGAAGTGGATGCATGCGCTTTGTCTCTCTCTCTCTGCTGCTCTCTTCCCTCCTCCAAAATGGAGCCAGAGATGACATTTTGTGGCAACTGCTGAGTGGCCAGAAAGTCTCGCCCAACAGCAAAAGGAAGCTGGGATTTCTCCCCAAAGGCCACCCCACGATTGCAGAGACCTGCCTTATGCCCAAGAATTTGCAATTGGTCCCCTTCCACTACAGGCGGGCATGAGGGGCCAGCATCTTTTCCCTCCAAGGCTGGTACAGCCAGCGAGGCCCAGAGCCATGATGTGTGTGAGTGCCACAGGGCTCAACTCTATCCTCACTCCTATTGAATAAGTGCATGAAACCACTGGGCGAGGTAATTCACCAGCACAGGTGAGGTATTGTGAGTATAGACCAATACAGTGGGCTGTACCACTGGGACTCTCAGCCGTGACTGGAGGCAGTGAGACCCTGGATGGGGAAGAACAGGCCATGACTCAGCCATAGCAGAAGGGACTGGCAATGGGCATTTGGGGCCCCTGGATCTAAAGATTTCCCATCCTTAGTGCTCCCCAGAGTCAGTGTGCCATCTGCTAGACCAGGAGTCTTCAAGCTTGGCAACTTTAAGACTTGTGGACTTCAACTCCCAGAATTCTCCTATGCTGGCTGGAGAATTCTGGGAGTTGAAGTCCACAAGTCTTAAAGTTGCCAAGCTTGGAGACCTCTGTCCTACACTCACAACTGTTGCTTGAAGAATAGGTGGCGAGGAGGGCCTTTCCACAAATCCATGCACTATTTCTAGATCAGCCGATTCTACTCATGATTTAGCTACTTCCTGCCTGGGTTACTGCAGTGTGTTCTAAATGGAGCTGTCCTTGGAAGCGTCAGTTGGAAGCCAATTCAGAGCCTTGGTGGTGCAGGCTGTTAAACACCTAGCACTTAGTTCCAGCTGCCTGCAATTAGTGCAGGCTCGAATCCCACCAGGCTCAAGGTTGACTCAGCCTTCCATCCTCTCAGGGTAGGTAAATTGAGGACCCAAGATTGTTGGGGGCAATAAGCTGACTTTGTAAAAATGCTGCTTAGTAATAAGCAGGCATATACAATGGAATGAAGGCTATTGCTGAACGCATTGGGTTGTGCTCCAAAGACTGTAAGCCGCCCTGAGTCTCCGGAGAAAGGCGGCATATAAACGTGAATTAAAAAAAAAAAATTCAGGGCCTAGTACTGAATGCCCAAAGTTCATTTCTGTAACAGATTGTTGTGGAAGGGGCTGCTTATTGTGTTTAACACCCTGAACAACACAGGATAGGATGGAGTGACTGTCCAAGTGGATCCAACTTGGCTGTACTACAGCGTTGCATGGGAAAATCTGCAAGAAATACCATTTGCCTGCAAGCAAGAATTGGTGCAACCACCAAAATTGTTAGGGTTTTGATGATTTCCCTTGGCTTTCCCAGGCGGCTAAATTGTTAATTAATTGTTAATGCCTTATTTTACGGCAACAGAGCGAGTCAGAAGTCAATGCTTCTTTTTCTCCCCACCCCCTATTTTCCTCACTTCTCTCTCCCCACCCTGCTTTTCTATTTACTTTGCTATTTTGTATTTTATAATACTTTATAGCTCAATAAAAATGTTAAACTAAAAGAAGTTTGCAGAAAGTAGCCCCGTGACCCCACTGCGACTGTCATGAATGAGTCAAGCATCCCTCTTTTGATCATGTGACCAGGAGGATGCTGAAACGGTGGTTAAGTGTGAAAAATGGTCAGCGCCACTTTGAATGGGCACTAAATAAACTCGTGTAAATCAAGAATTACCTGTTAGCACTTTCTCAAGGTAGGGAAGGCATGGCCATCACTTCAGTGTTTTTTTTTTAATTTGCAATGGATGCTTGAAAAGCAATACATTAAATGCAGTTTATATTGAAGAGGCTCCAAAACAGAAGTATTTTTTTTATTTATCTGAGGCTTTTCAAAACAAATTTCACACAAATAAGTCCATGCCAATGTAGAAAGTTAGCACCCACCCCTCTCCTAGAAGAATGAAATATTTTAGGAAATATTAAAAACAAGGCAGAATAATATATTTCCCTGGATGAGAAATGGAGAAAGGTGCTTTTTAAAGCAGCCCCCAACTTTCTTAATAGCCCTCAGCAGATGTCAGCTCTTAAGAGATAAAGAGCTTATTGAAAGAAGCCAAGTATCTAGGTAGCTCTAGTCATAAGCAAATTCCCTGCAGCAAGGTCTGAATAAAGGTAGGGTTAGCCCTCAGCCACCATAGGAATTGCCCAGCAAGCCCCTTCATTGCATCAGCAGTCCAAATTTCAACCAAACCTGGGAATTCAGACAGCCTACAGAGCCAGCTATGACCCCTACAGCAGCCAATATAATACATGTTCTTGCACAGGAACAGGAAGCTCAAGTGCAAAGCCCAAGAGAAGGTATAAAAACCCCGCACTCTCAACTCCATTTTGTCAGGTACCCAGAATCACATGTGGTTCTGCTTCATCATTAAACCATCTTTCCAATCAGCCTCCATGTTTCCAGTGTCTGTCTCCCAGCTTGGAACGGAAACAGGTGGATATTTCTTCCATCACCAATTTGCAGCACAGGAGAAAATCCAAAAAGGAGGGGATGTGTCTCAGCCATGGCTCAAGTTATGGAGGATGTGAATAGAAAAAAAAATATACATCTGTTGCTTAGGTCTGCCCCTCTATACCAGAGAAGGGGAAGGGGAGGGTCAGAGAGAGTCTGACCTCCGACCTGCGGCTGGTCCCCCTGTGCGTTGCATCTCAGCTCACTCCCCCGCCCCCGCCCTCAGTGCTCTGAGTCAGGGTGGCTAACTTGATCAGCATCCCATAAATTGGATCAAGACAATCACAGGAGGAGATGGAGTTCGGCCTGGTGGTAAATGGCAGAAGCCTCCAGGCAAGGAGCCCATTTTGTTGTTTTTGACAGCAGCCTGTCTTTTTCCTCGCCTCTCCATCTCCTTCAATTTGAGCCGGATTGCAATGCCAGCAGCCATCTCTGTGACCGCAGCTCTGAGGATAACTGCCTGCTTTAATCATTCATTTAGTGCCTCATTGATACTTTTGAAAATCAACTTTAAAAATCAAAGCAACCGATATTACAATATCTGAATAACGTAAATGCTTCTTTTGCATTTTCAACTGGTTTTTATTCCAATTTCACTTTAAATTGTATTCTATCCAATTCCATTTTAAATTGCTTTTATCAAATTTTAGTATTAATTTGTTTCTGGAGCTTTGCACTTTGACATGGCCTGAGGGCTAATCAATAAATAAAGAATCTAAAAAAAAAAGAATTTTCAACTGGTTGTTGATTTCCCCCACCAAAATTACTCAAAATTATGGTTTTGTTTCCCAGAAAAATTACACAACCCTTAGTTATACAGGTTTTGTATTTATTAGTAAAAACTAGCATGTGGGAAGGGACTGTTGTATGCGGGTGGTAACTGGGTTTTACTTTCAGCAGCTGGTTTTTAAAAAACACCAGACGGGTCTTTTTCGCAATCTGGCTAAGAACAGCAGATGAACAAAAGCTACCAAGTCTATTTCTGCCTCAGCTGTTGATGGGAAAAAAACCCTACCAGATCCATCCTACAATTTCGGTCTAGTCCTTTCCAAAGATCATCCAGTAATAGCAACAAATGAAGGAGACATTTATAAAAAGCAAGGAACTTCTGTACTAGATGATCCAGGATTCCTCCCAATTCTAGGTTTGTATTATTGATGCACTTATGCAACAATCACAACTCATAGCTTGACAATAAAAGGATATGTTCAATTTTAAAAACACTTCTTTAAGCAACAATAATATGTTGTCTATGCATGTTAGCGCTTTCTGTGGCAACAACAAAATTCAGATTTTTTTAAACTAAGGAAGACAAACATCATCATTAACATTATCCAACCAATCATGTACTTTTGAGGTCATTACAAAAACAAGATAATGGTCACTCAGTTTTATAACTCTTCTTTTGGGTTAGGCAATTAATTTTTATGGCCACCCCCTCTCAACAGTGACCCTGGGCAGCCAATCATAATTAAAAACAACATATTAGCTCAAAACAATAGGGCTAGGTAAACAGCAAACCACTTCAGAATGACCAATTGACCAATTGATGGACTCTAACTGATACTCAGACCCCTGTGGCCCCCTGTGTTCCAACACAGCCATGTCTCCAAGGCCTTGAAAAGGGCCAGCAGAATTGGGGTTGACCTGCTTGGGGAGCGGGGTGGGGAGATGTTCTGCCACAGGGCAGTTGGAAAGGTAGAAAAAGGTAAAGATGGCAAGAGGTACAGATGATTGGAAGTGTGAGAGAGCAAAATATGTAACAGAGAGTTAGAATCATAGTTATAAAATGGCATTATTTCATGATCGTTCTTATTGCAGTATCTCAATAAGCCAAGTATACTACGAAGGCCAAATAAAAATGCCCCTTGCTTTGTCTTGGAAATAAACTTTGCTAAGGCAATGACATCTCATGGCAGGGAGGAAGGAATCTTGCAATAACCACCCATGTAGCTGTATGGTGTACAAGGAAGTCCTGCTTGGAATTCTCTAGGCAGCCAGATGAAACCATGCTGAAGGAGACATTTCAATTTTTCCTCCAGGAAATGTTCAAGATGGAGTTGGAGGCTGAATGACATCATAGCAGAATTACATTGAAGAATTCTTTAAGATCAAAAAATACCTTTCCGTATCATTTTCCTTATGAAATCTCTCCTAGAGATTCAGGGGCATCGACAGTGAACAACTGGAGACCACAAGGCACTTTGGACATCTTGAAAACTGAGTATAAAGCCTGCCATTTTTGGTAAATGATTAAAGCAATGTTTATTTGCAGCCATTCTGACACTTGACTTCCACAGCAACCAGTAGATTCCCATTAACAGGAAAAAATATCCTTCTGAGACAATCTGATTTTCCTGGATATATTTGGAGCAATGCTCAGGAACTTACCGGGATACAGAATCAAGGGAAAATTTGGGTGAGAGGAAACCCAGCTGTCAGACACCAAAACAACAAATGTTTTTCTCATTATTTTATGTCAGCCTGCAGTTACTTTCTACAGGGGCCACCCAACCCTGGCACGGAGATTGTGCCAAGACTATGGTATGCAGGGCATCCTTGCTCTGATGATAATAGCAATAGCACTTAAGACTTATATCCTGCTTCAGTGTTTTTACAGCCCTCTCTAAGCGGTTTACAGAGTCAGCCTGTTGCCCCCAACAATCTGGGTCCTCATTTCACCTACCTTGGAAGGATGGGAGGCTGAGTCAACCGGGAGCCTGGTAAGATTCGAACTGCCAAACTGCTTGCAGGCAGTAGCAGAAGTAGCCTGCAGTCCTGCACTCTCACCACTGCGCCACCATACCTCATAATAATGCCAAATCTGGAGTTGCTATCCTGCCTGGGATTCCCGGCATGGGAGCCACCTCAACTCTTGCCTTGTTCATCATGCTTCTGTCTTCATCCCAAACCAAAGCTTTGCAAGATGATGATGATGATATCATCCATTCAGTTGTGTCCGACTTTTGGCAATTCTATGGGCCAGATCTCTCCACATCTTCCAATCTTGCACTATTTCTTTAGAGTTGTTCTATGATGTGGCTGGTGTCAGCTTTGATGGATAAGTTTGCCTATAGAAGTGTACCTGCGGTGCTGAATGACTTCCTCTTTGCTCCTTTCTTTGCAGCTGACCTGCAGCAGGATTCAGCATGCAGCTGATGGGCGCCTGCCATTCTGCACCTCTACGTGCAATCAAGCAGCATTTCAAGATCTTTTGGGAAAATATCAGTGGCAAGCCAGGATTGCTTTAACATTTGATTTCTGTTGCATAAACAAAGGGCAAAATCCATCTCTATTAAAGTGTGTTCCATTATTTTTAGACTTTTGCTCTCAACACTCTACAAGCGACAACTGTCCCTTCCACCTCTTCCTTCAAGTAATCATAGAATCATAGGACTGGAAGAGACCTCACCGACCCTTGCCTCAATACCATCCCAGTGAAAGGTTGTTCAGTCTATTTTCGAAAACCTCCAGCAATGGAGCGGCCACAACTCCAAGGAACCAAGCTCTTCCATTGATTAATTGTTCTCATTGTCAGGAAATTTCTCCTTACTTCTTACGTTAGCAAGCTTCCTGTCAAGATGGAACTGCTTTGCTTCTTTCAAACCTTAATGCTTTTCAATTTGCCAGTGAACTGGGGCAGGGAAGGGGGAAATGGAATGCGGAGAATGTATGCAGAGATCGTGAGAGCATGGAAACCATCAAGGTCACCACTGCAGGTGCTTGAGAAAGAGAGGGACTGTTCCTATAACAAGAGGATGTCTCATAATTGGACAACGTGATCACCCAGAGATGGGGAGAAGGGGAAGGTATTGTTTAACTGGCTGAGTATTTGCACGGGAAAACCAGAGCTGGTTTTGTTTCTTCAGTACCAACATGGGTGTATCCAATGAAGTTTTACTTTTGGGGATTCAGATCTCCCAAGAGTGTCTCCTTCTTTTGGGTTCACTAATTGGACAGTTGACACTTCCACTCATTGTTTCTTGACCTGCCCTCGGCTACTTTGGAGAACAAGCAATCCTCTCTTCTCTGTGCCAGGCCCTCAAATACTGGAAGACGGTTAGCACGACTGCCCCAACCCGTCTTCTTGTTAGGCTGGACATACCTAGCTCTATTAGTCTCTTTCTGCAATGTTACTGCAGGATGGTCCCAACTTGTAAGACCTTTTTGTTCTTGTCCATCCACACAAATCCCTCTTGGTGCTATCCCTGAGCTTTTTGCACTGCCTCTTCTGCTTTCCAAACATTTTCATACAAGAAATGACGATAGAGCTGGAAGGGACCTTGGAGGTCTTCTAGTCCAGCCCCCTGCTCAAGCAGGAGACCCTATACCATTTCAGACAAGGGACTGTCCAGTCCCTTCTTAAAAACCTCCAGCGATGGAGCACCCATGATTTCTGGAGGCAGTCAGTTCCGCTGGTTAATTGTCCTCCCTGCTAGGAAGTTTCTCAATTCCAGGTTTCCAATCATAGTTTCTTGTCCTGCCCTCTGGTGCTTTGGAGAATAATTTGTCCCCCAACTCTTCCTTGTGGCAGCCTCTCAAATACTGGAATACTGCTATCATGTCCCCCCTGCAGCCATTCTTCATATGGTATCCATCCAGAAGAGCAGTTAGATCTGTGGCTTACTTATAGATTCACCTTTAGGTATTTGCAGATGCCTGAAAAAAACTGAAGTGTAGGCAACGTAACAAATAATTCACCAGTAATAGTTTAATGTTCAACAGTGGGCTCCAACTCTTTGGTGGATGAACACACAAATGTCTGTCTCAACTTGCCCTTAGGTGTAACAATACTTCTATTTTCTTCCTTCCTTTCCTAGCCTTTTCCTGCAAGTGCAGTCAGCTTACTTCTTGCAACACTGTCTTTAACACTAGGGAACACCAGGTCCTTGGGAAGGACTTGAGAGGGAGCATAAAAATGCCAAGCCCAGTCTAACCACCCGGCTGACTGTGGGACAAGCCATCATTGATTGAACTTGCACATTGTCAACGATGCCGGGTGGCTTAACGTGCGGCTCAGGTTACCAGAGGTCTCTTTACGAAGCACCGGAGGAAAGTTGGGCAAGACGAACCAGCGATACTCGGAGGTTGCCAGCGCTTGTAAGCAGCTTAATGCCAGCAAGAGAATCAATCCTCGCATTCGCTCAGAGTGCCGATCCAGGGGCGCCACCGAGGCCGCTGCTGGCCAGGGGACAGCGGGGCAGGGAAGCGTCCTTCGGACGTCCTCCGGGATGGCGGGAAGACGCGCCCAAGCAGGCGCCGCCGGAGTCGGGGGGCGGGGAGGCATCCGGGGCAGGCCAAGGCAGCGACCCCCAACCAGCTGCTCGGGTGGGGACTGAGGCGCACAGCCGGCCAGAGCGGGGTCGGGGCCCTGTTGGCGGACTCGCGGCTGACCGTCCCGGACCAGAGCCGGCCTTCCACCTTTTCCGGGCTGGCCCCGCAGACGGAGCGCAGCCTGTCCCTCAGCCAGAGAAAAGGCCCGCTCCCCGCAGCCCCTCGTCCCGGAGCCTCCGTTGGCAGGCGGCGGCGCGGGGCTGCGGGGAGCGGGGCGGCCTCGGCGCCGGCCAAGGGCAAGCGGGGCTGGGCTGTTGCTACTGCTGCTTCGGCGCGGGGCTCTCCCAGGGCCGGCGGGCCGAGTACGGGATCGGCCTCCCCCACCTCAGCGCGCGAGGAGAGGCACCTGCGGAGGCGGCCCGGCGTCCGGGCGCGCGCGGCTGAGGGGGCGGGCCCGGGGGGGGAAATCAGAGGAGCAACGGCGTCCCCGCGGGGCCGCCACGCGCGTGCGCGCCTTCTCCCCCTCCCCCTCCCCCTCTCCATCCTCCTCCCGCGGGGAACGCGGCGCGCACCTTCAGCTCCCGCCCGCCGGCAGCGTCCGAGCCCGCCGCGTCGCTCTGCCCTTTAGCCGCGGCCGGAGGCGCCGCCGCGCGAGCCGCTCTTGCCGGCCGAGCCCAGCTCTCCCGGGGCGGCAGGTGCAGGGCGGGGGTTGGCGCGGCTCCAGGCTCGGCCGCGACTGGCGGGCGGCTCTGCCAGGAGGGTCCCGGCGGCGGCGGCGGCGCAGCGAGCGGGGAAAGCAGCTCCGGGCCGGCCGCCTACCGCGCTCCCCAATGCGCCCCCGGCGGAAGCCCCGGCCAGCGGCGGTGCGCGCCTGAAGCAGACGGGCAGCTGCACCGGCGAGTCCCGCTCCCTTCCAGGCGTCGGAGGTAAGAGATGGACGGCGGCGCCTCCGCTGACCCTCATCTCCCCATCGCCGGGCTCTGGAGCGGAGGCGCCGCTGCGGCCGCGCGTGACGGAGGGGGCGGCGGACCTTTTCCCGGAGGAGCCGCGGCGGCGCTGCCGGTCGCCTAGGATGCGGGACTCCCTGCCGCCAGACGGGCCCGCGCCGTTGCCCGAAAGGAGCCGCGGAGGGGCGGGCGGGCGGGCGGCCGAGAGACGGAGGGAGGGAGGGAGCCGCTCGTGCGT
Organism: Naja naja; assembly: GCA_009733165.1. Taxonomy (NCBI): domain Eukaryota; kingdom Metazoa; phylum Chordata; class Lepidosauria; order Squamata; family Elapidae; genus Naja; species Naja naja. The sequence goes on from CM019157.1 coordinate 11,422,878, forward strand.
GGCAAGCCGGAGCAGCCGCCGCAGCCCGCGAGAGCCGCTTCCCGGAGGTGCCCAGACCGGGCCTGGCCTGGCCTTTCTCGGGCTGCGGGCGGGAGGGCGCGCTGCCGTGGGGAGGCGTCCCCGGGCCTGGAGACGGAGGGCGGCCTCTCCGGGCAGAGCAGTGGAGAAGTTCGGGGGCTGAAGGGAGTCAGGAGTCTCGGCTTGGTCCAGAGCTGGGCAGAGAGCGGCCCGGCCCGTGGCTCAGGCCGAGGTGCGACGAACAGCTCCTCGGAGGGAGGGAGGCTGACCGCCGCTTCTCTGCCTGTGAGCCACTGAACCAGCCGCCACCGAGACGGGCGCCTGGTGGGAGGAGAGGGGAAAGTTGCTTCCCCATCCCCGCGGCGCTTCCCGGGTCTTTATACCTCAAGAGAAAGGCCGCCCAAAGGAAGGTTGCTGGAGGCCTCTCAAATCACTGCCAGGCAGGACAAAGAGCCCGGCTGCCTTCCTCAATCCTCCCCCCACCCCCCCACCCCCGGGGCCAAGGAGGGAGCCGGCTGGAAGCAGGAAAGGCCCAAGATCTGCGGCCACAGGTGGGGGGGGGCTTTAAAGGGATATCTGACTGGTACCTGGAGGACAGGTGTGCGGCGGACATTTGCTGAGCTGCAAGAGGCCAAGGAGGGTCCGGTTGCAAGAGCGGTCCGGTTGACCCAGGAGGCTCTGCTTCTTAGTCAGACTCCTCTTGCTCTCTGCTGGTGAGGAGCAAGGAAGGCAGAAGCGCTCTGTGAGTTGGAAGCCCCAAACCTGAAGCCCTGGAGGGGAACTGCAGTGGCCCTGGGGTGTGAGAGGAGGGAGAAGGAAGAGGCAAGCCCTGTTTGTGGCCAGAAGGGCTTGTGCCCCAATCCTTGCGAGAGAAGGGCTTAGAGACTCCCCCCCCATTGGGCAGGAGGGTCACCTGTGGGCCTTCTGTGGGGAAGAGCACGGTCTGCTTGCATCGTTCCTTTCAAGGTTTGCCTTTCCAGCTCCAGGAAAGGAGGGCAGATTCTCCACAGGGCGTCCAGAGACTGACCAGGCAGCCTTTCAGGACAGAACAGGACTAGGAATTGACCAGAGCTCACAGCCGGTCTGTGGATGGAAAGGTGAGCAACTTCATTTGCCGGTTGGAGGGCAGAAAATGTTTCGATTGAAGGAAATAGGGAGCCCAGCTCAGGGAATGCAATAGCCCTGCTTTGCTTGGGGGTGGGGGTGGGGAAGAGTCTCCCAAACGGATCCTTTTAGGGATGGGGGGGTGGGGTGTCACTAAGCACCACAGTCTGAGAATTCGCTCATTTTCGATTTTCCGCATCTGCATTTTGATGGCCGCCCACAGATCGTGGGCTGTGTGTTTGGTGCCTGCTCTCTCCAGACGATGCAAAGTGTGGGGAGGAGGAGTGTGGCTGTGAGGTTAGGTTTTGTGTTGCTGTGCTTGTTTCAGCTGCAACTCCTCCTCTCTCCCTTCATCCTGGGGATTTTGAGGTCCCCGCGAGGGTCCTGCTTGCTGCACCTTGTGTGCTTGTCTGTTGTGGGCAGGAGAATACTTGAGCTTTTATTTCTGCTTTCGTGGACCCTGCAAAGTGGGGATGAGCGGAGGCTGGCTGGACTGTCACAGGCATGTAGTTTGGTTGTTAGTCCGTTATTTGGCCCCACAAACATATCCTACTATGCACTTTTCAAGTCAAAGGAACAGATCAATGACAGTACAATAAAGAACGTGTATATATTGCAGTGATGGAACTAAGCATCAGGGAAGTTGGAAAAAAGCATTCCTATCACATAAGCATAAAACCCCTTTGGCCCTTAAACTCAGGGAGACCTTTAGATCATAACCCAGGGGATCTTCCTCCAATTCACCCAGAAAGTAAGTCATAGAAATGGAAGCCAAGGTCACAGCTGAGTGAACTCAGCTTTGTCATTTAGAAGGCTGAGTGAAGCATGTTTTGAACTCATGCTTCTCTGGCACCCACTCCTATCCCAGAACTGTCTTCTGGCACTGATCATCTCCGGTTTTAGGGTCCATAGCCATGCTACAGCCAGAGCCATGCCAGCACAGCTGTGGCAAGATAGTGGTCAGTCCAGGGCATTTCCACTATATAATTGGAGGCAAACGAGCAAAATTTCAGGCTAAAATGCAAATTGTTGTTGCTAACCTATGGCTGATTTTCTGCTTTTTTCTATCTTCCAAGTTTGCTAACAACAATGAAAAGCATGAAACAATACAAAATACACATTAATCTCCAGATTAGAATCCTTGTTAAAACAATTAGAGTTTGGTGAAAGAGAAGTATGTTACTGTGTTCCTAAAACCCAAGAGACACAAAGAGGCTCAAGGATCCCTCAGGCCAGAATAGATTTCCCAAATGTGTGGGTATCTGGGGGTGGGGGAGGGTAGAGACCAAAGCAGGCTCCTTCTCACCTGTCCTGGCGGAGGGGGCAACTCTGGGCGGTTGGAGTGGCTCTTTGGGGGAGGGGCGTTCTGCCAAGAGTCAGGTTCTGTCACATTTAGTGCCAGTTAAAAAGCAGAAATTTGTTTGCAGGGCTTATCTTGGTGCCAAGATTTCTTTGGTTAGCTGGCAGTCGAAGGAAAGGAGACCAAGTGTGCTGTCCAGCCAGCTATAGTTAATGGGATTTGGGATAGTTACTTAGGAATTGGGAGCTGTCCCCTTAAGGTAATGCATCATGGTAAATGTAGTTAAGGTATCCTGGGAAATGTAGTACATGTCATGTGGTCACATCTGTAACCCTGATTGGTCACTGAATTGACCCTTGGTGGGTCGGGGAAGGTTTCTTTTCTCTTGCCTGAACACACAGCCTCGTGGTAGCAGCTATGCCCCCCTGATGAAATATGGGATAGAAAGATTACTATCATTTACACTACAATTTCAACTGTACATTATTTATTATTACTAATTGGACATGAGATGCATCTCAACATAACTGTGAGTCACCTTGAGGATACCTAATATAATCCAATAAAAGAAACTTTGTATGGAAGAATTTGTAGAGTTATCTATCTGTCTTTATATTCAGCAAATGGACCAAAAGACAGAATACCAACCATCATTCTTTGCAGCAGCTTCGGATGTTTTAGCCTCTTTGATAGTTTGGTTTTGGTCCGCAAAATAAAATCCCACAAACTGCTCCTCATAGCACAGAATACACTATCAAATGCGAGTGTGATGCATTTCAGAATTAAATATTGACAGGCTTGTTACAACCAAGATCTTCTTCTGATAAAATTTTGATTGTGTTTGAATGTAACGTTCACATTACGGTCCTTGTATTCCCTACTTCGTTGCTGCCCTTGTCATATTTCAGTTGTTTATGTTTCAGTAATGAAAACTGCTTTAATTGATTTGTGTTGCGGGGAAGGGAAATAAAGCAAACATATTTAGTGTAATCCAAATGTCACATTCAAAGAATTTTTAAAAGTTGCTCTGGGTTTCAAATCAAAATGTTTTCTCAGTATTGGTTTCCCTTGTTTAGTCTGCCTCTTTCTCTGAGCAATATTGGCTAAATCAGATCTCATGTTGGAGAGGAAAATGGGGGAAAAAACCCCGCACGAGGCCATTCCCTCGACTTATCTGGTTCTCTTTTTGCAGCCCTCGGGGCTACTCAGTTTGAGCGCTCAGGGGAACCCACAGTCAGTTAAATACGAAATGAGAAAAACAACCAGAAAACAGAGAGTCAGTTTGAAATCTGGCGAAAGAGAGACACCCTCTGCTGGGACTGAGATGAGGGCACCTGGGGGCTCAGATGCCTACAGAAGAGGTTGGGTTTGGGGGTGAGTCCTGAAAATGAATTCCCATGAGAAACAGCCCCTTCCATTTTGGGCGGCCTTTGTGTGGCTGCTTTGCCACACAAAGCGAGCAGATTCTGTCATTCCGCTAACTTGCACATCATGCTGCTTCACCACCACTTTTAAGCTGGTTGTGCTGCAATAATATCTCAAGTCTATTGAATCTTAGATGAGCATTACATTTCCCCTCCCTCCCCATTCAGCTCTTTAGTCAACTCCTTTTATTCTTTCCAACTGGGTGAGGTAAGATCCATGAGCTCGGCACCAATCCTGCCAGGCAGCATGGTGGACAGCAGCCCAGATTGCACAACAGGTATATCCTTTGGCTGCTACCTCCAAAGCGGTCACAGAGGCCGTGTCTTTCAAGCCCATTGCTGCTGGCTCCCTGGCCTTGGAGAAGCTTCAGTGCAGCGAGGAGACCTCCAGAATTGCCAACTTCACCCGTGAGGCTTCTGGGGGAACACTCCTAGTCCGGACTCTGCCTTGGTCTTGTCTGTGATGGACTATATTGTGTGTTCATTGTGTCAAGTGCCAACCCTTAAACATGCTGATAAACTTTCTTTAGCATCATCTGTTTCCAGACTGGCCTTTGGGCTCTTCCAATGTGGACCCATCGTTCTTGTAGTTGAGGCCAGCATTATGGAGTGGCCCTCAAGGGAGCTGGATCTTTGCAATTTTTTGGCCCCCTCAAATCTGTGTTGGTTCCTGGGGACTGCCTGGACAAGTCACAGCAGTTTCCTTGGCAACCTTTTGGGGAAGTGCTTTCTTCCTAGGACCAAGCACACAATTGGCTTTGTGCCTAAGGAAGAAGTAGAACCTTCTGGGTTCTAGCCTTGTACCTTAGCCATCATATCAAATGGCCTCCCCCCACCCTTTTCCTGGATCTTTACATATTGAGTACGAAATATGAAACTTCGAGCCTTGTAATTTGTGCTTCAAATAAGTCCTACGATCCATTCATTGGTTTCCTTGACTATTCATGATATTCTCGGGAATTTTCTTTATCAGCAAAATTTAAAAGCATCTGCATTCTATCTTGCTTCTTCAAAGTCCAGTTTAATTTCCATAGAGCTTACCTATTTGGTTTTATTGTGCAATGGGCTTGACCCCGATTGGAAGTAGGCGGTGCCTAATGGAATAAATTTTTTAAAATGGTTGAATATCTTTTCCAAAGTTACCCTACCAAGTCCTGGTCTGTGGCATATTTTTTGACTGCTGCTTCTTTTGTTGCTGGCATTGATGTGTATCTGAACTCAATTGTTGCCCAGTGAGTTGTTCTGTAGATTTGCTGGCATAGTTTAATTATCAATAAAGGAGAATATTTGTAGCTCAGGATTGAAAGGATGGGTCTTTGGTGCTTTCTGAGTTTGGTTGTTTTCTTACAGACATTTCATTACCAGACTAGACAACCTCATCAATGCCAGTCACTAATGATGTTCACTAGTTTGGGTAATGAAATGCAGCAAGGAAACAACCGAACTCAGAGAGCAGCAAGGAGCCCTCAGAGTTTGGTTAGCACCTTCCTTGATTCTTCTGTTGCTCCTTGAATTTCTGTCCTTGTTCCCTCAATTCCTGTGGGCTTCTGGCTTTGTAATGACCAGGGTGTTGCTCTAACTTCATCATCTAAACCAGTGGTTCTTAACCTGGGCGATATCGCCCCCCAAGGGGCGATTTTGTTTTTCAGGGGGGCGATGGAACGAAAAGGGTGGGGGAAGTAAAGGGGGGCGATATGGGGGCCATGGAGCGAGATATATTGGGGAGAGAGAGAGAGAGATCTATATTGGTAGGTAGGTAGGTAGGTAGGTAGGTAGACAAAAAGACAGGTAGGTAGATAGGCAGCAAGGCAGGCAGGCAAATAGACAGACCTTTTGGATGGATGGATGGACAGATGGACGGACGGACAGACAGAAAGAATGTGAGAGTGGCAGCACTTTGGGAAAGCGGTGGCGGGGGCTTTTCCCAACATGCTACCGCATTCGAGGCACCAGTTCAGGTGCGGTACAACAGTCAACGGGGTGAGCCTGCAGGCCGGCGCCTCGAACACCCCCCCTGCCGCCTCTTAGCGCCCCTCTGCTGGCCCCCTTGGGGATGCTACGAGGTGGCAGGAGGGCAGTTATGTTGGGGGAGGGGGCGATGACAACTTCCTCAATGGTTCAAGGGGGCAATTCTTTCAAAAAGGTTAAGAACCACTGATCTAAACTTTGTTTTAAACAGGGAAGATCCTCTGAGGAATTTTGGATGTTGATATCTCCACTGTGCAGAATTTCATCTTTCATCTTTGCTTGACTTTCTTTGAAGCAGCTTCCACCTGTAGGTCGGTGTCTTTTAGCACACCAGTTTGAAGGTCTCGCCTCCTCCTGTGTTGGGAGAGCTTTGGAAAATTATCCTGGTTTGTATGAGTCAGTGTCCATCTCAGATGTCTTTGCAAGCCTTGTTCTAAGGTTGCTTCAGGCTTCTAACAGTCTTTTAAATGCTTTGTGAAGCTTCCTTCCTTGTCCACTTCTTGATTTTATTCCACAGTTTTTCTGGTTCCTTAACGGGGAGGTTCAGGACTTCAAAAGCGATTCCTCACTGGTAACATTTGTTCAAGATCAAATTGTAGACGTTGGTTAGCTTCACTTGGAACTGCACATCCGCAGTGGATGATCTGGTCCACGGGTAGCCTCTGGGCATGTCTTGGCTAATATAACTGAGCTTTTCCATCTCCTTCTCCCAATAATACGGTTAATGTGATTTGTGTGTGCTCCATCTGGTGAAGACCACGTCTGCAGGCTTCTTACGGCCTCTTTTTTACGCACTCTCAGACTGTGCTGGAAGCTGTAAGATCTTTCCCCTTAAGAGGGTTTTGTTTAGATTTTACAGGTGTTATAATTGCTCCTGATTAGTAGCACCAGTTTGAGACTCAGGGGTTTTGCCATTTTGTGTATGTCCCAGTCCCAACTCCCCAGCAGTTCACAGCAAAGGCAAGATAAAAATCTCATGTCCTGTAGAGCAGTGGTTCTTAACCTGGGCGATATCGCCCCCCAAGGGGCGATTTTGTTTTTCAGGGGGGCGATGGAACAAAAAGGGGCGATGTGGGGAAGTAATGAAGGGGGCGATATGGGGGCCATGGAGCGAGATATATTGGGAGAGAGAGAGAGAGAGATCTATATTGGTAGATAGGTAGGTAGGTAGGTAGACAAAAAGACAGGTAGGTAGATAGGCAGCAAGGCAGGGAGGCAAATAGACAGACCTTTTGGATGGATGGATGGACAGATGGACGGACAAACAGACAGAAAGAATGCGAGAGCGGCAGCACTTTGGGAAAGTGGTGGCGGGGGCTTTTCCCAACATGCTGCCGCATTCGAGGCGCCAGTTCAGGTGCGGTACAACAGTCAATGGGGTGAGCCTGCAGGCCGGCGCCTCGAATGCCCCCCCTGCCGCCTCTTAGCGCCCCTCTGCTGGCCCCCTTGGGGATGCTACGAGGTGGCAGGAGGGCAGTTATGTTGGGGGAGGGGGGCGATGACAACTTCCTCAATGGTTCAAGGGGGCGATTCTTTCAAAAAGGTTAAGAACCACTGCTGTAGAGCCACTGACGGCCCAGAGTTCAAATAGCACTTAGATTTTTATACTGCTGCACAGTGCTTTACAGCACTCCCTGGGACAGTTTACAGTGTCAACATTATTTACATATTTCCTCTAACAATCTGGGTCCTCATTTTTCCAACCACGGAAGGAAGGAAGGAAGGAAGGAAGGAAGGAAGGAAGGAAGGAAGGAAGGAGGGAGGGAGGGAGGGAGGGAGGGAGGCAGGCAGGCAGGCAGGCAGGCAGGCAGGCAGGCAGGCAGGCAGGCAGGCAGGCAGGCAGGCAGAGTCAATCCTGAGCCCATCAGGATTGAACCTGTGGCTGTGGGCAGAGTTTGCCAGTAATACTGCATTCTAACCAGTGCCACCATGGCAAACCTGTGCCTTGATAAATCTCAATAAAGACAAAAACTGGTCACATAGTGCCTCCTACTGGCCAGTAGCATTTATAACGTAGAGGGTTTGATGTTTTTAATTTTTTTTCTTATAATTCAATGTTTACACTGCATGATTCCAAATGACTCTGGGCAATTTGCAATTTACAGAGAACAATAAAATGATTAAATGATAAAAGCAAAAGGCAAAAGATGGCGAAAACCAGGAAACAGCAACAAGAAAATTGCACTACTCAGAAGAGCTGGGTCTTTAGGCCCCTTTGACGCACGGGGGTGGGGTGGGTGGGCTGGGCCTCATTCTAGAGGACAGGTAGTACTGCCAGAGAGAAGGACCACTTCTGGGGGCCCAACAGACAGAACCCAGAGCGCACCAATCCTGCCAGATTGAATTGGCCAGGACGATACTACAGGGCACAAGGGTACCTTGGGTACCCAGACCCCATGCCATGAAGTATGAAGCAATGACTGGCATGTTGGAAGAAAGTTGACAGCCAGTGCAGCTCATGGAGCAGAGATGAACATCTTCATCACTGTCAGCCCCATTGCATTCTGGGCCAGCTGAGCCTTTTAGGACTAGGTAACTCCATGGAGAGCTCATTGCAGTAGTCAAGTCACAAGGTGGCCAGGAAAGACTTTGGGACAAATGTTAGACATGGAAGGAATCACACAGTGTGTCAAAATGAAAAATCATTCTCCTGCCCTATCTCAGTTTTCTGTATTGTGCGGTCCAATTTGAATTAATTTTGTTTTTTGTTTTTAATTTCTATAAGAGGAACCCTGGGCAGCTCACAGCATAGAAATCAAACAAAACAAAAAACTAAAACTAAAACAAACCCTAGTGCTGACAATCAAACCACCAAAGGAGCCTTGGTGGTGCAGGCTGTTAAACGCCTAGCACTTAGCTCCAGCTGCCTGCAATTAGTGCAGGCTCGAATCCCACCAGGCTCAAGGCTGACTCAGCCTTCCATCCTCCTGGGGTAGGTAAATTGAGGACCCAAGATTGTTGGGGGCAATAAGCTGACTTTGTAAAAATGCCGCTTGGGGGGGGCAAAAGCCCTAGTAATAAGCAGGCATATACAATAGAGTGAAGGCTATTGCTGAGCACATTGGGTTGCGCTGCAAAGGTTGTAAGCCGCCCTGAGTCTCTGGAGAAGGGCGGCATATAAATGTGAATTAAAAAACAATGGCCCCAAAGCAACCCCACCCCTCACGAGCACCTGCTGGGCTCCCACCTGGCTCTGACTCACCCCCAGGTGAGGTTTTCTTCCTTCCTGTTTCTAACTTTGGCCTTCTCAAGCAACTAGTGGCCCCCCCTCCCCGTACATTGTCAGCTGATTTCAGATTGATCCCGATGACAAAACACTCAACCTCCTCCTGTTCTGCTTCCTTTATGTTCCATCTGGAACATAAATTTGGATCATTGTCCTATTAAAGGGCTGTTGGTGAAGCCTAATTGCTGTTATCTGGTCGGGGATTGCATTGTGCTGTTTCTCCTCTGAAAGCAGCGCTGCTCCTTTGATGGGCGTGTTTTCTCGCCCTGAACAATAAACCGTGTGTTCTTCTGACGGAAAGTCCCACGTCAATTGGGCATCAGCACCCAGATCTCCAGGAGGCTTTTGTGTAGCCATAAACTCATGTCATAAACGCCATTACTGTTCTGAGGGATCCCAAAGGTGCTTTTTCCAAGGGGAAGCTGGACTTTCTGGTTTTTTTTCTTTGAAGACGTTTCGCTTCTCATCCAAGAAGCTTCTACAGCTCTGATGCTTTGCTAACTGTCTATGGAGATATCTATGGAAGGACTTACTGCAAGGAGTGTCAGTCCTTCCCTTCTCCAGCATCCAGTCAGAGCTGAAGAAGCTCCTTGGATAAGAACCAAAATGTCTTCAAAGAAAACCCAGAAAGTCCAGCTTCCCATTGGAAAAACCCCCTTTGGGACAACCAACGATCACCTGGAGGACTGAGAAGCTCCATAGATATTTGTTCTGAGGGATCCTCGGCCAACACCTGACAATCTATCCTCTACTGATTGATATTATCTTCTCTCCATGTTGCTCTCTTGGAGAGGGTCAGCATGTACACGGACTCCCTTGACCCTGTCCCTAAAGAAAGCTTCTGCCTCCAGCAGCCTCCTCCATGGTTACTGCTCCTCCCAGGTGCTTGCCAGGTTCGCTGGGCAGCTGGGATGACCTTCATCCCTTGGAGGGCCCTGCTAAGAGTCTGTTGCTCTTGGTGCCTACTGCTGCTGGGTTCGTCCTTCACACACACACACACCCAGGGGTGGGATTCAAATTTCTTGACAACCAGTTCTGTGGGCGTGGCCTAATTTGTGGGTGTGGCTTGGTGGTCATGTGACTGGGTGGGCATGGCTTGTATGTAAATATTGTAAATATTTATGTAAATATTGAATTTTTATTAAAAAAAGAGCAACTTTTACCTAAAATTACGCAAAGCAGGCAGGCAGATTGAGTTCCTCACAGAATCACAGATTCACTCAGAGATCTATCTTTCTGCAATCTGCTACCTGAGTCTGCACTGAAAAATAGAAGCTTCGGTCCTAAGGAAGGTTCAGCTCTGCTTTTAGATTAGCTAGAAAGCAAGAAATCTAACGATTTCCTGCTTTCTAGCTAATCTAAATCTCCTGGCATAGTTGATAGTTGGAACAGCTGGTGGTTGAGGGCGGGGGGAAGGAAAAATAGCAACTTACCAAAAATTACGTGAAGGCACAAGGCAGGCAAGTTGGATGGCACATGCCAGGTAAGGAATGAGTGGGAGGGGAGGGACAGGGCCAGCCAGTGGCGCGATTTGCCGGCTCTCCGAACTGTGCAGAATCGTAACAACCGGTTCTATAGAACTGGTCTGACAGGTAGAATCCCACCCCTGCCCACACCCACACCCACCCGTCACTGACCTCCTGGCACAGTGAGGCAGCCTCACAGGACCATTTACCCTGGAAACAGCTTAACTTATGAGCTATTCCAGCCTGGGGTGGGGGTGAGGCACTTCCCCCTCTCCCAGCAGGAGTCTTCTTCCATGCTTTTGAAAAGCACCCCATTGGTTCTGAGCCCCCTGGGAAGCCTGGCTGATGCGAAGGGAGGAGAGGACCATGCCCTTCCCTCATCTGGTGCCCTTGCTCCTTGGGCCTGCCATTGAGGCTACTTTAGCACTCTTTCAGAAGACCAGTAAGCGAGGGTTCAGAAAAAGCACAAGTGATCCCCCCCCCGGGCTCTGTGCTGGTTGGTGAATGGTCACTCAGGGCAGCTGGAAAGCTGGCCAAAGCCTCTGTCCGCTCACAGCTGCCCCAAGCCCACCCACCACCACATGGTTAGGGGTTAGATGGGTGGAGGGGGCTCTCCAGGTGCTGCCTTGGCAGTGGGGGGCTGCAGCCTACCTTAGCCTTCTGTTCTGAGAGGTTGGGTTGCTTTTTGAGGCTTTGTGAATTTTCTTTATTCAACTCTGAATGCAGCTGGTGCCAGTCTGACTTTTGGGAACCTGCCTTCAAAGGATAGGAACCTTCAGGCAGATCAGGAGGCTGGTCTGAAATTTTCTTCCTCCTCCCCCTCCTCCCTCCCTCCCTCCCTCGCACGAGGCCTTAAGCACTACACTGAGCTGGCTTTCTGGGCACGGAAGAGGACCTGGATAGCAAGAGAATAAGGCTTTTTGCAGCCCAAATGTGGCAATCCAGGCGAGGCAGAGAGGAAATGGTGTGGGACAGTCAGAATGTCTGGACTGTCTTCACATTGGAGAGTGGAACAGGCACCAAAAAGGAGCTCCCCTCTGCCCTCCCCTTCTTGGCCAGTAGAGGTTAGGGTCTGTTGGGTTTTTGGAACCCTTTGACTTGATTTGCCTTCCAAATCATGATTGTGTGGAAGGTAAGAGGTAGTTGCAGAAGCTGCTGCTGCATTACAGAGGAATTTTTCCACCTCCAATTTTGTTTGCAGTGGTTTTGCCTGGGAAATTGGGTTGTGGATTAACATACTGATGAATGCATGTTTGCACACCTTAATTTGGAAATAGGTCTCTCTCTGCACAAGGGACCAAGAGAAATGTGGCCATTAACATTGGTATCTAAGGGCAACAGGCCATCCCAGACCAAAAATGATCCCAGTAATGATTCAGTCTGAATTCTAATTCTATTATTTATGTCCTCAGAGTTGCTCTTTGTTTTTACGTTAGCTTTTCTTTTAAATTTGTTTCAGTTCAAGTACTGATATTTGGCTGGCTGTTTTCTGCTCTTTTTGTAAGAGTCAGTCGGCTACCTGCACTTATTCCTGCCTCCCTGCCTCCTGGGGAAGCCTGACCAGACGGCCAAGAGGACAGCTGAGGAGATGCGTTGCAGCGGAAACTTGACTTTCCTTTCTGCCAGCAGCAAAAGCAGGGCCCCCGGGCTGTTGGGAAGGGCTCTGGGGGACGCTGGCCTGTCGCAGAGGGGCAGCCACACTGGGAACCCGAAGGCTGTGAGGTCATTGGCACCACGCTGATTCCCTCCCATCCCCCAACTCACAGATCTGCTCTACTTTGCCAGGTTGCAAAACTGGGGGAAGAGGCTTTGCTGATCCAGCATCTGGAAGGTGCCACTTTTGGAAGTCATTTTAGGAAATCAGCACATATTAGAGGAGCATCTCAGAGACCTTGAACAGAAGGCAGGAGTGTGGCATCTCAGCCCTGGAAGCTGTCCGTCCGTGCGTCCTCCTCCTTCAGCATCATCTCCAAGGTCTCTGTCCTACTCCTCATGGACTTCCGGTTTGGTTTCCCACCCCGCTCTTGCATAGGGACACACAAACCAGCTTCCACTCGTCCTCCCCCACCGTTTCTTTCCTGCTGCAGCTTCCTCCTCCTTCTCTCTCCCCCTCCCATCCTTCCTCTCAATCTCATCCTTTGTCTGTACACACACCAAGTGTAGAAGTGTTGAATATTACACGTAGTATGTTACACGTTGGTAATCTGGGTTTAGCAGATTGTGTAAACAGAGGCTGTGTGTTTGGGAAGGACAGAAAGTAGATTCTTCCAGCAACCAAACAGCATGTTATGTGAATCCTTCCACCAGGCGGCCTGTATGAAGCATCCCTGCCAGTATTAAAAATAGTGGTAGATTCTAGCCTTAAGCCTTGAGGGTACACCTTGAGGGTACACCAATTAACGGTTATATCTTATATCCTTATGTCTAAGTATGGCTGTATTACTATTATCCTTCTCATCTTTTGTTACTTACCTTCTCCTATTGGTATCTGTGATTATATTACTTTGTTGTTTATATGTACACTGAGAGCTTATGCACCAGAGACCAATTCCTTGTGTGCCCAATCATTCTTGGCCAATAAACCTGTTCTGTTCCTGCTCCTGTTTTCTCTTCTCTTCTCTTCTCTTCTCTTCTCTTCTCTTCTCTTCTCTTCTCTTCTCTTCTCTTCTCTTCTCTCCTCTCCTCTCCTCCTCTCCTCTCCTCTCCTCTCCTCTCTTCTGTTCCATATTCTCTTCTCTTTTATTCTATTCCCCATTCTCTTCCCTCCCCTCTTCTGCCCTCTGACTGGGCAGCTGCAGGCTCTGGCTGTTCCCTAGGCAGCCTCGCTGGGCCCAGCCATTCCCACATATCGTTAGAGCTTTTGAAGTGACAGCTCCTCTGAGGTTTCGCAATATAACTGGTGACTTAAGATACCCAGAGGACATAACCATCTCCCAATTAGCTATTTTGGCCCCCTCCCTTTTATCGGTTGTCCTGCTGAGACCCTTTCGAACAAACTTCCCTTTGAGGACAAGATCAAAGTAGACAAAGACTGCCTGTTCCCTTCCTTTCCTTTGATTTTCTACTGATGGAGCCAAAAAAGTTGTGCTTTGTTGCCTTTAGGTTATTTTCCCCCCTGCAGGTATTTTCCTGCAGGTAGCATTCCTTTTGCATTCCCATTATGTCCCTTTGATCAGGGAAGAGAGCTCTCTACATCCCAGCTGTTTCCTAAGTGCCCACCACCCCAGTTTTTCTTACTGGTGGGTGGGTAGTCTTTGGAGAAGAAGCCACCCTGCACTGCCTCTATCCTGCCTGTCGGATCCTGAGTAGCCCTCATTGAAATTGTCTTTCCTGAAATCCACTGTTTCTGAATGTTCATTTGTTTAACCACCCGGACCGGAAGGTGACATGGCCACCTTCTTCCCAAAGATTCTACCGTGTTGATCTTTACAGGCATCCTTTCTCAGGTCTGAGAGAGCTGATCCCCAGTTTCTTCCTCAAGTCTTCTGCAAAACAAGGTAGGCATCTAAGCAAATGTTGGGACTTGTAGTCCTGGTCTGTTGAGTTTTCCAGCAGGGGTCTGAGACCAGCCCATCTCTTCTCTAGGCTCAGGATACTCCTCTGTTTTGATCTGTCTTCCGAGGACCCACTCTCTGATTCCCTGGCCATCTTCCTTGGCCAGAGACCTTCTTGGGAGGGCTTCCCTCCAGACCTGCCAGAACTGCCACCTCACATTCACCTTACACCTTGGCTTCACTGCCAAGAGCTACAGAGGGGAGGGAAGCCAAACGGAGGGAGGAGGACCCCATAGTTTACTGTACCAGCCTGGAGACTCACTGCTCCGAAGGAATGGAGCCACATACCAAGGATGACGGTTCCAACAACATCTAGTTCGAATATGATTGGACAATTGAGGACGAACTGGGGGGAGAGGATTCTGGGAAGAGGGATTTATGCGTGGGAATTTGGCATGTGGATTTTAGATCCGGCTTTGCCTTACTGTATGCACTTGACCTTTTGTAAAGTCTCTCTCATAAAATGGAGTCGTAGATTGTTCTCGCTTAGGGTTCAGGTCAAGGCAGTTGTGCCACCTTCTTTGGACCTCCCAAAGCTGCTTTTTCAGGAGACTTGCTTGTTTTGGGGGCAAAAGGCTGACTCTATAAACTATTTAGAAAGGGCCATAAAACACTGTTAAGCAGTATATAAGTCTAAGTGCTATTGCTATCTATCTATCTATCTATCTATCTATCTATCTATCTATCTAATCTCTATATCTAAGAGCTTTGGTGGCTCAGTGGTTAGAATGCAGCATTGCAAGCTAATTCTGCCCACTGCCAGCAGTTCGATTCTGAACAGCTTAAGGTTGATTCACCTTTCTGTCCATCTGAGGTCGGTAAAAGGAGGACCCAGATTGTTGGGGGAAAGAGGCCGACTGTAAACCACTTAGAGAGGGCCGTAAAACACTGTAAAGCAGTATATAAGTCTAAGTGCTATTGCTATTGCCACCCCTCGGGTGGCGCCTGGCAGGAATTTTCTTCAAACCTGCCCACCCCACCCCACCACTGAGAACCCCCTTCCTCTCCAAAGCAATTGTGTTTCCCCCCTTTCCCTTCTTCTCTGGGTGTTGTGGTTAGCTGGCAGCAGGTGCGGATGGCTGAGAAGAGTGAGGACTCAGATGAGGGGCCAGGACCATTAGGGAGTGGACTGCTGCCTTCAGAGATTGTGAGGACTGGCAGCAGCGATGAGGAGGTTCCCGAAGAGCCTGTGCCAAGTGCGCGTGCACGCAGGATTGCTCGCAGGAAAGAGCAGTTGCAACAGCACGGGTGACTCAGGAGTAAGGCTACAAGGTAATGGCCCCTCCTTCAAGAAGATAAAAACCAGCTGTGAAGTGAACATTCTTTGCAGGAAGCAAAGATGTTTGAAACTCAGCCTTGTGGACATTACAGTATCTTAAGTTGGTATTTGAAGACTCTTCTGTTGTGAAATATTTCTTATCTGTGATTCTTGGCAGTCTCGTACAGTTTTGGCAGGCTTTGTGCTTATCAAGGTTAATTAGTTTGCAGTAGCCTTTTAACTGGGGATTCGTAAGACTCATTAAAAGGTTTCTGTTCCCTTTGGTTATTATTTGTTTTATTGGACAAGGGTTTGGGTCAGAATAC
This sequence comes from Naja naja, assembly GCA_009733165.1. Taxonomy (NCBI): domain Eukaryota; kingdom Metazoa; phylum Chordata; class Lepidosauria; order Squamata; family Elapidae; genus Naja; species Naja naja. Next base: position 11,438,522 of record CM019157.1, read on the forward strand.
TGGGTCCTTCCTCCCCCCTGCCCATTTATTTAGCAATTGCCTCAACTACCAAGTGGCAGGAGTTTTTCTTCCTGTGCTGAGAGCAGAGCCTTTCTGTTTGGAATGTAACTTTCAAAATCTCATCCATTTGTTCACCATGGCGAGAAAGTTGTGGTCAATTCTGTTTGGAGCAATCAAAGACTTTGGATGGGTGCCACCTCCACAGGATACTTGGAGGGGCCTCCAAAGAGCCCTGAAACCATTCCCCCCCTTTTTTGTAAAGTTTTTTTTAAATTTTTGAAACATACATCAATATCATTTCGTGGACAGTGTGGTGTCTGAGTGTCAATCATTTTGATACAAAAGCAATGATAATACAATGAGCATTACTAAATCAATCCGATTGATGTAATCTAATGTTGTTATACATAACTATATCAACACACAGTCCTTCATTTTTCAATTATAAATATTTGCTACATCCTTCTAATAGTAATAGCATTATTTTTGAGCATACCTAATAACATCTTTTTTCAAATTCTGATCTTGACCTCTAATATCCACTTTAAATGTCTTAAGTAAAGGTGTGTATAACAATACCCCCCTATTTCTAAACTTTTTGTCTATTCTAATTTTTTAATACGGCCCCTCTTAAGAATTACTACATTAATTTAATTTTCTTATACGTAACCACATCAGCCTTGAAACCATTCCTGACCTGATCCTGGTCGCAGAGGGCATCGGGGGGAAGAGAAACCAAGCGGCTGGAGGAGACTCTTTTCAATCGGAGATTCTGTGACTCAGCATTGCAAAGCCTGAAATTCCGGTCATGCTCAGCTTCCTTGGCATAGACAGCAAAGCAGCAAAACAAACTGGAAATCTGATCCGGGATTTAGGAAAATAAAACAAATAAGACAAAATAAAAGACCAGGAGAGGTGGTAGTCCTGCTCTATGCTACACAAGTGTGGCCACACCTGGAATACTAAATACAGTTCTCATTTACCACGATACCAAAAAAATATGACGAGACTCTGGAAAGAGTGCAGGGAGAAGAACAGCAAAGGTGGTCAGGGGACTGGAGCCTACGATGAGAGGCTAACCAAATGAGACCAAAGAGATCTTGAGTTCTGGGTGACTTTACATGAAGCCCGGTCAAGAGGGAAGGGCTCCCCTCCTCAGCGGTCTTTCCACAAGTCTCTGCATCGTCACGTTCTTCGGTTTTCTGAATAGGACTTGGCCTCCGGTCCCTGGTCACCTTTGTTCAACTTCTCTGCATCTTTTCCATTATTTGTTTATCCATTCGGTTTTTATCCAGTCTTTGTTACTTTATAGGTAACTCAGGGTGGCAAACATACTGTGATAAAAACCAACCATTCAGGTATTCAGACTGGAGACACGTGAACAATATATAAAAGCTTTATTATGAAACTTTTGCAAAAGGGAATTCTGCCCGTGGGCAGAAAACATTTTCCCCAGGAGGGCTGGGGTTTATATACAGGTTCAAATATACAGTCTCTGCCCCTTTCCTGGGTTCACAATCTATCCAAGCTACGTATCTCCCTACGCCACACCCATATTATTGTAGCATAGCATCTGTTTCCTTGTCCTGTTTACCCGTTTCCATTTCCAGTAATCTCCATCATTAACATGACACTGGTCAGTGTAACCTGCCAAATATGTAATCTTTATACAAAACAATAGAAAATTCTTACATAATTTTCCAGTAAATTATCTTAGGTTAACACAGAGGTTAAAGATGGCGTTACCATTGCTTTATATTTTCACAGGGATAATTTTGCATATCACACATACCTACTGCAGCTTCCTCCTATTCTCCCCACAACCACCACTCTATGAGTTGGGTTTGGCCAGGGGTGGGATTCTACCAGTTTGGACCGGTTCAGGCAAACCCCTGCGTAGTACTTATCTATATCCTCTCAGCTGTGGCTGCTTCAGTGCTGCTGGATGCTGCTGTGTTGCTGTGTTACTGTTGCGGTCACATGATCTCCATTTTTAGAGTTCTGTGAGTTTCCCAGGCAGTCTTGCAATCCATCTCTCACTCTCCCACCCATTTTCAGTTATCTCCCATTTATCTGCCTGGGAAGGAAGGGAAGGGAGGAAGGGACAAAGACAATTTCAGACAATTCTTGTCAGATTCCCACAAGGACACTCAGTGGGGAAGCTGACAGGAAGTTGGAAGTCACTCCTTCGCCCACTTTTTTGCTTGGCACGGTCCTTCTGTTTCTCTGTTTAGGTAAGCAAGTATCTCTGAAGCGATGACCTAATGGGACAGAGGTTGCCTATTTATAATCAATACTGTGTATTGATTTTTGTTTCCTTTAAAAGAATGTATTGTCTTTGTTAAATTTCAGTCTGTTACTTTCAGACTCATTTTTCTATTTTTTTCCCAAACTATCAAAATCATTTCAAATTTTATTTCTATCATCTAGGGTTATTAGCTTGGTAAGCATTCCCTCTGCCTCTTCAATCAAATAATCCATGAAAAGGTTGACAAGTTGAGACCTGGGACTGATCTAGTTAAGTGAAAAATTCCTTGGTAGCCTGGGGAACTCCACAGTCAGTAAGGCCCCAGTGCCAAGTGTTGAGGCAGGGAGGCTGGCCTGATGGCTGTGGTCCCATTTGGTTGCTAGGGGCCAGTTTCACAGAGTGTCACATCCAGTTATCTGTGGAGTCCCCTGGACAACATAGCTACTCCACTGCTCCTGCCTGGAGTTGCAGCTGATGCCCCCGAAACCCTGGTGGTAACGTTTCCAAGAGAGTCCCTTGATGGCTCTCTTGTGCCATGCCCACCTCCCAGGTCAGCCTCGCAACCACAATTAAATCATGGACCTGGTGGGCCTTGTTGCAGAGTGATCTTGCACTAAGCAGCAGCAGCTGTATTTCGGATATGGTTGGACAAATCAAACCAGCTCATTTTTTGTTGCTAAAAAAGAGGTGTTTGTTATTACAGGAGGTCAAATACTCATAACGGGTATAATTCTTCCTTATTTTATTAGTAGCAAATTTTTTTAAAAAACTAATCATCCCAACTTACCTATTACCAATCTATGAAATGCACCATTGGCAGGAAGTTTTCTTTGTGGTCCTGCAGCAGCTGAGACTTCTGGGCATTGGTGCCCTGTAACAGAAGGGGAATCCCATGCCATGATGGGGTGGCCTCCTGCAAAGGTCAGTGCCTTGTCTTAGAAATGGCCGCTTTAAGTCCCTTTGATGACACTGGCAAGTATGGTGAGCCCAATCGGCAAAGAAGAAAGCTCAGGACCAGTGGTGGGATTCAAAAATTTGTTTCCTACTGGTTCTGTGGTTCTGGTTCTAGGTGGGTGTGGCTAGGTGGGCAAGGTCATGTGATTGGGTGGGCATGGCTTTTTTTTGCAGCCCCACCCCCACTCTGTTTTTTGGACCTTTCTGGCCTCAGGGGGGGCCTCTGGGGGGGCATTTTTGATCCCAGAAGGCTCTCCTGGGGCTCAGGAAGAAAAAAAAATGGAGCATGCTCTGTTTTTTTTTTTTAATTCATATTTATATGCCGCCCTTCTCCGGAGACTCAGGGTGGCTTACAATTTTGGAGCAACCCAATGTGCTCAGCAATAGCCTTCATTCCATTGTATATGCCTGCTTACTACTAGGGCTTTTTGGCCGCCCCAAGCAGCATTTTTACACAGTCAGCTTAATGCCCCCAACAATCTTGGGTCCTCAATTTACCTACCCCGAGAGGATGGAAGGCTGAGTCAACCTTGAGCCTGGTGGGATTCGAGCCTGCACTAATTGCAGGCAGCTGGATAACAGCCTGCACCACCAAGGCTCTTGTTTTGGGGCCTTCCTGGCCTCAGGGAAGCCTCTGGGGAGCATTTTTGCTCCCAGGAAGCTTCCATGGGGCCCAGGAAGGCAAAAAATGGAGAGGGGCTCTGCCTCCTGGGCAAAGCAGTAAGAAGCAGGGGAATCCCAGCATAGCTGTTTATAGGAACAGCTGATTGTCAGGAGGTTAAAAAAAATACCTGGCGGGCAAGCATCGGGCGGATGGGGTGAGCGAGCAACCGGTGACTGGGTGACCAGGTTGGGGGCGTGGCCAGCCAGAAGTTACTACCGGTTCAGCGACCCATGCCAAATCCTTGCTACCAGTTTGCTCGAACTGGTGCAAACTGGCTGAATACCACCACTGTTCAGGACCCTATTGATTGGAAACATGCGGAAGAGGCTTTCACCTTGCAGTGGATTAGACAAAGGCTAGAATGAAGAAGGAGAAGGAGAAGGAGGAGAAGAAGAGGAGGAGGAGGAGGAGGAGAAGAAGAAGAAGAAGAAGAAGAAGAAGAAGAAGAAGAAGAAGAAGAAGAAGAAGAAGTAGTAGTAGTAGTAGTAGTAGTAGTAGTAGTAGTAGTAGTCCCGACTTTAGAAAACTTTCCGGGGCTCTGCCTTGGTCCTCTGAGTCCATGGAGGAAATGGTGATGCATGCACAAGTCAGAGAAGAGCCCCTGGGCTGTTTGACAAATCAACTTTGCAAAGCGAAAACGTTACCTTTATTTTTTGGACACAAAACATGATTGTGCCCAGGCTGTAGGGATGGAGGAAGGGGGTCAAAACCAACCCTGATGTGGGAGAAGGTGCTGCCGGATGCTGGCTCTCACACTACAGTGATGGCACCAGTTATGAAACAACATTATAGGAGTCCCTCTTAAGGATCTGGTTAGATTAAATGGTTCACCAAATCAAGTTGGCGGCTGGTGCCTGACTGATAAAATAGAGTGACCTTCAGTCACTTCCAGAGAGGGTGGGAATTGGCTGAGAAGACAGAGTTGGAGGCATTAATAAAACATTGGTAAGCGACTTCAGTTGAATGCAATTGGGCTCCTTGGCAGCAGCGCAATACCTGGGTTATCTCCTGGAGCAGATGGAAGATCATTGAAGGGATGATCTGAACGCATCAAGACGGGCCGGCAAATCAGCAGTTTTTGCATCCTACGTTGCCTTTCAGAACAAAACTTCCCCAACTCCTGAGCATCCGATGAAAAGTTCGGGACAAACATTCGAGCTGCTTGCATGCACAGGCTCCTAGCACATGAAATTCTGTACAAAGGAAAATTATTCTGTGGGTTTTAAAAAATGATTAAAAGTCTGAAGCCAGAGCAGGATGGAAATGAGCCGTGCAGAGGGTTTTTTGGGAGAAGATTAAGGTTGGCCACGCAGGAACATTAGGAGAATCTTCCCACCAGGATGGAGCCAGCCACTCAGATAGGGGGGCTCTCCTTCTCCAGAGATACTGGACAGCCTTCCAGGTGAGGGTACTTTAAATTGGCCCCTCCAAGCAGGGGGTGAACTATATGGCCTCAAGGATTCTTGTAATTTGAAGATTGTGGCAGACGCTGCAAATGAACAGTCTTCAGTATTATATGTGAAAATCTCAGTACAACTAGCCTTTTTAATGATGGGATCATTTTTCATCTGATCTCTCTGAAAAATTAAAGAGTCTTTAATTTCTGAGAAGGTATTACACAACCTACACCACAGTAGAAAACTTTAATTTATTGTCACATATATTGTTTAATGTTTTCTTTGGGGAGGATTAGAATAATAGAATTGAAAGGGAACTTGGAGGTCTTCTAGTCCAACCCCCCTGCTTGAGTAGGAGATCTTATACCATTCTGGACAAGTGACTGTCCAGTCTCTTCTTGAAAACCTCCAGTGTTGGTGCACCCACAACTTCTGGAGGGAAACCATTCCACTGATTGGTTGTTCTTCCTGTCAGGAAATTCCTCCTTAGTTCTAGACTAGATCTCTACTTCATTAGTTTCCATGCTTCAGGTACTTTGGGGAATAAGTTGATCCCCTCTTCTCAGGGACAGCCCCTCAAATATCACCCCTAGTCCTTCTCTTCATTAGACTAGATATACCCAGTTCCCAAAAGGTTAATCACACGTTTTAGCCTCTGGTCCCCTTTGTTGTTCTTCTCTGCACTCTTTCTAGAGCCTCAACTTTTTTGTACCATGGTGATCAGAAGAAGACACAGTATTCCATTCGTGGTCTTGCCAGTTCTAAAACAGGACTAACACTTCACTTCCTGTTTTGAGCTTCCCTGAAGATGGACTGCTGACCGTGATCGTGCTGCTTTGGTTCTGTGGCTTCAGAGAGAGCCCCAATCCTTTCGATTCAGGGCAGAAGTCATCTCATAGGGGTGGCGGAGGAAGGGAAGACCATCAGCCGGGTAGAGGGGAGTCGCAAATCCCCTCCCCAGCTTGGCAATTAATCCCTCCCGAAAACGCCTGAAGCAGTGGTCTAAAATGGCCACCCTGAAGGGGAAGATGAGACTGGAATAAGATTGCGCAGGAGAGAAAGAAGTGAACAGCAGGAGGAATGGGACGATATAATTAAATGGAAGATACCCTCAGGATTAACATTTCAAAGAATCTTTAAGAAAGGATTTACAGTGGCGAACAGAAAGGGGAATAAAAACGGTGTGAATTGCCTTTGATAGTGCAGAGCTTTGAACCGGGAGAGGTAGAAGCTGGAGGAGAAAGCACCTAATTAACTTGGATAAGTATATTTTGATTTTATATAGGCATTAACAAAGCTGAACTATAAAATTTTAAAGAGAAAATTTAATATCAATTGGATCTGAACTGTTTGGAAGATTGTGGTTTTAAAAAAAGCTCTGAATAATCGGAAGGGAAAAGGAAAGAGGAGGTGTGGATTTGTCAGAACAAAGCATGCCATCTGAGTTAACTTTAATTTGTTTTCTTATAAAAGACTCTGTTTCTTAAAAATACAAGGAAAATTGATATAATAAAACAAGAACTTTGAAACATTGAAATAAAGAAAGAAACATGAAGATTCTGCCCTTGGATTAATTGTTGATTCTGATATGGATTTGGCATTGGATTAGCTGAGGACTAAAAGTGGACTGTTGGAAACTAATTTTAAAGACATTATTTGGACTAATTAGAAAGCTGTAAAATGGCGATATCTCTTCAGGAATTAAAGATGGAACTTAGAAACACGAAAGAAACATTACAAGAACAAGGTGAAACTTTAGGCTTTGTTTTTAAATTTTTGAAGAGGCGATTGCAGAGTATGAACAACAAAGACAGAGGACAGAAGAGGAGGAGGAGCAAGGAGCCATCTTTAACTACCATCGAGAACAAAGAACTCTGGAAAGAAAGAGGAAAAGAGTTGGGAATAAATATCGGAGATTTGGGAAATTGAATAAAGAGGGAAATATCCGGAAAATTAAAAAAGGGAAAAAGAATCAGCAGAAATTTGAAGGGCGGAAGGAGTTATAAAGAGAGGGGGTTAAAACTGGAGGAAAGAATAAAGGAGAAAATATTAGGGAAGGAAGGAAAAGAAACAGGACTTGGGAATCAAGAAATATGGGAATTCTAAAAAAATGGGGAAACTTTTTAAAATTAGACACAGAGATAATGGCTGAATGATATTTGGGGAGGGGATTCTGCAAGGTGCTGGGGAGTAATATAAATAAACTTGTAGTTGTGAAATGGGGACATATAGATTGATAAGATGGAAAATAGAATTGTTATTTTTTGTTAATGCTCTTTTCCTTTATGTATAGAGATAATGGTAACAAATAATAGAATATGTTAATTAAATATATTGAAATATATTGAGATAAATGGAATGATTTAGGAGAAGAGCTGAAATGGAATTTATATCAGGGTTTAGGACTAAATGAGTAGATTAATATGTCCCTTTGTTCTTTTGAAAATGTAGATAAATTCTATGAAATCAAAAGGGGAAACCATGCAGAATCTGATTTATATATGTTATGTAATCTTAATAGGGAATATTATTTTTAATGTTTTAGGTAATAAAATGTTAAACACTTAATGGGATTTAAAAGGGAGATAATGAATATGTAACTTGGAGGTGGCACTTAAACTGATATTTTAGGGGAAACCAATTTATAGAAGGAGTATTATTAATCAGAATTTAAGAGGACTATACAAATGTGACAGTTAAAAGTATTAAAGTATAACAATTATGAAGTTAATATATGTGAATTAAAAATGATATATGCATTGGGAATAATACAATAAAATAGAAAATGTATAAAAGCATCATTAAGATAAGAAATTGAATACAAAAATTGAATATGTAACTATGGTCATATTTGTATGTATATGTGAAACCTGTAATCATGCTGTTCTCTAAAATGAGATGTTAAAAGGTGGAAAAATGAATAAAACTTGTCTAAAAAATAAAATAATAAATAAAGCAGGACTAACACTTCATGTGATCTTGAGACAATCCCTCTGTTGATGCAAGCTAGGACTGCATTGGCAGCACACTGCTGGCTCAAACTTAAAAGGTAGTCTAGTACGACACCCAGATCCCTCTCAGTCTCAACTGTTGAGCCAGTACAACCCAGTCTATACTTGTGCATTTTTTTCTTTACTATGTGTAGGATCTTACTTTTCTCACTAACGAATTGCATTTTGTTGGATAGGGCCCAGAGTTCAAATCTGTCAAAGTCCTTCTGAATCTTGAATCTACCATCTAAAGTGTTAAAAAGTGATTAGATAATAATCACTTTTATTATTTGGTGGCTCAGGCTGTTAAATGCCTGCTCTTAAATCCAGCTGTCTACAGATACTGTAATTTCGAGAATCCCACCAGGCTCAAGGTTGACTCAGCCTTCTTCATCCTCTGGGTAGGTAAATTGAGGACCCAGATTGTTGGGGCAATTAGCTGACCTTGTAAAACCTAAGCATAGTAATAAGCAGGCATAGACAATGAAGGAAGGCTATTGCTGAGCACATTAGGTTGTGCTCCAAATTGTAAAAGCAGCCCTGAGTCTTCGGGAGAAAAGGCGGCATATAAATGTAATTAAAAAAAATTTAAAACATTAAAGGCAACTGACTAGAACCCAAAATACATCCATAGATAGGATTGGAAAGAGATAAGAATAAGAATTTAGCTCAGCTAAACTTGATGCATGTTGGGATAATTGCAAGATGGGCCATTGTGAGAAGGCCCAGTCTTCATGGTAGTTCTGGCATCTGCTGTGCCCTCATTGGTAGTTCTGGTGCATAATCATTGCTGTGTAACCGTAAATAAGTGTAAGGTAGCCTGGCGTCAGGGTGGGAACTGTTTTGGATCTTCTGTCTTTGTCTGAGACATGTGCCCTTGGCCCCCACCAAAAACCCCAGTTTTGAAATCCAGAGAGATTAACTTATCAGGAATAACTTTTTTTTAAAATTACATTTATATGCCGCCCTTCTCCAAAGACTCAGAGGCGACTTCAAATTCAGGGATACAACCCAGTGCGTCAGCAATAGCCTTCATTCCATTGTATATGCCTGCTTATTACTAGCGGCATTTTACAAGGTCAGCTAATTGCCCCCAACAATCTTGGGTCCTCAATTTACCTACCCCGAGAGGATGGAAGGCTGAGTCCACCTTGAGCCTGGTGGGATTCGAGCCTACAGTAATTGCAGGCAGCTGGAACTTAAGTGCTAGGCATTTAACAGCCTGAGCCACCAAGGCCCCTTCCAACTGACCTTGGAAGGGGGTGTAATATAATAAATTTGACACACCATGTACATTTTCTCCACTGTGTAATTTAAACAGCAATAGCAGCATTTATGTACCACTTCATAGTGCTTTACACGCTCTCTCAACATAAATGCAAATTTTGTATGTAGAAAAAGTAAGTATCCTCCTACATTTATCACTACCTCAAATACTTAAAATTAGAATCAGGGGCACCAGGAAACGATAAAAACACTGTCAGGGAGAATCCGGGAGGAAGCTGTTTTATGGAAATGTCAGGCATTTGGTCTGATTTGCTCTTTGTGGTTGAAGCAGATGGTATTACCATGCCTGGATCAGAAATGCTGAGGCCTCTGAGAAGAGGTGATGGAGGACTGTGAGCCCAGAGAGGGATTTAAGGAGGTTGCCAAACTTTCAGGCATCAGCCATTCAAACAGAGTTGGAAGGGACCTTGGAGGTCTTCTAGTCCAGCCCCCTACTCAAGCAGGAGATCCTATACCATTTCAGACAAGAGGCTGTCCAATCTCTTCTTCAAAACCTCCAGTGATGAAGCACCCACAACATCTGAAGGCAAACTGTTCCAGTGGTTAATTGTTTTGACTGTTTCTCCTTAGTTCTCAGTAGCTTCTCTCCTTGGTTAGTTTCCATCCATTGCTTCTTGTCCTGCCTTCTGGTGCTTTGGGGAGTAAATTAATGCCTTCCTCCTTGTGGCAGCCCCCTCCAATACTTGAAGACTGCTATCATGTCCCCTCTAGTCCTTCTTTTCTCTCGATTGGCCAAATCCAAATCCTGCAATTGTTCTTCATGGGCCCATTCCATTGTCCAGAAGATCTTCTAAAGAGGACAAGGGTTGAAATAAGGGCCAATTTGTCTAGGACAGGCCTTGGCAGCCAGTTCAGCCTGAGGAGCCAAGGCAGATGCTGACCAAGCCTCTGAAAGCCCCAAAATGCCATCCTGTGATGTCTGGCGGCCACTACTGTCGTCCAAGCGCCAAAGTCTGCCATTACGAAAGGAACTGCTCAAATGAGAGGGAGGAAGTCTCAGCTGCCCACAGAGGGCATATGGCAGACCAGGTGGACGAGGCATTAGGGGTCCTGTTTGACTAAGACCAAAGACCTTTCCCTGGTAGCTTCTCCCCCCCAGGGATCTCCCCCCTTTAACCTGCCCTGGCTCTTTCCCCACGTGCTGGGATGAGGTGGTTAGAGTTGGGAGAAAGGGGGTTGCATTTTAGGGGATTGGCTGCGGTGTCAGTTTTTTTAGTTTCTGCTTATTTTGCTGTTTTTTTAGTTTTGGTTTTTATTGTGCAAAAGTGGTTTCATTCTTCATTGGTGGCTGCCCAGAATTTATGTTAAGATGGATGAGGAGACAAACCTTTTAACCAAAGGCATCGTTTCCCTGGAAGAAGCTGATGCCCTCTGTCCAGGCTGCCCTGCTGCATCAAAATCCCGCCCCACCCCAAACAAACACACCTGTCAGTTCGCCCTCTGGGCATCAGTTTCCAAGGTCTCATTGCCCAAGCTGTAGGGTCACCTGAGCTGGCCATTTGTTCCAAGCGCAGCTGAGGGTGGACCTTAACACACGTTGAAGGTCTTTTAAAGGTGCCAGTAAATCCTCCCAGGAACGGCCAGAAAAGAACTGGAGGGTTCGAGAAGGGCCCAGATCTCAATCTCATCAAGATGCTGGTGGGGTGGTGGTGATGGGACAGGGACTGTGTGTGCAGAAAGCCTCCCAGTCAGGGGTGGGATTCTACCTGGTTGATCTGGTTCTAGAACCTGTTGTTTGACTCTGCCCAGTTTGGAGAACCGGCAAATCCATACTGGCTGACCCCACCCTGCCCACTCACTCCTTACCTGGCATGTGCGCCATCAAACCTGCATTTGGTAAGTTGCTATTTTTCCTTTCCCCTCCCCCATCAGCTGTTCTGCTGTGCTGGGAGATTTAGATTAGCTAGAAAGTAGGAAATTGTTGGATTTCTTGCTTTCTAGCTAATCTAAAAGCAGAGCTGAACCTTCCTTAGGACTGAAGCTTCTATTTTTCAGTGCAGACTCAGGTAGCAGATTGCAGAATCATAGATCTCTAAGTGAATCTGTGATTCTGTGAGCAACTCAATCTGCCTGCCTGCTTTGCCTGATTTTGGGTAAAAGTTGCTCTTTTTTTATAAAAACTTCAATATTTACATAAATATGTATAATACTTACATACAAGCCACACCCACCCAGTCACATGACCACCAAGCCACACCCACAAATTGGGCCATGCCCACAGAACCGGTTGTTAAGAAATTTGAATCCCACCCCGCCCCCAGTCATCACCCAGCTGAAACCCTATGCATGTGGTCCCCAAAATGCTTTTTCAAGAGGCAATTGGACTTTCTTGTTTTTTATCTTTTGAAGACGTTTCGCTTCTCATCCAAGAAGCTTCTTCAGCTCTGCTTGGATGGTGGGGAATGGAAGGATTTATACTCCTTGCAGACAGCTGGTCATTTGCATCCTTTTAGAGGGTCGTTGAGGCCACGTGGAGGTTTATCTGTGTCCTCAGGATGAAATGGGTGTGGAGCCTTCTTGGAACTGCTGAAAGGACTGTGTTGTAGGCTGGAGATAGATGATGGCATATCCCGCCCCGCTCTGTTGACAACAAGCATTCTTTCCACACACAATTGGAAACGGGGATTCCCTTTCGAAAAGGGCCAGCCTGCCTCGTGCAGGACCGGGAGCACTGCTCCCCTGCCTGCCCCTCTTGCTCTCAGATCTGCAAAGGCAGAGAAGTTGGACTCGGAGAAAACTGCTTCCTGCAAACTTTCGCCTCTGTGCTTCCACACGCAGCAGTGTCATCCTCCACCTCCTGCTTTGCTGGGACAGTAAAACGCCAGTGATGTCTGGGATTGGGAGAAGAATGTCTTCTTTGGTGTGCTGCACACACACACACACACACACACACAATTTGACACCCCTGCAATTAAGGATGACGTGGTGGGAGAAAATGTGGGTGCACCTTTAGCTTCCAGAGCCAAAAGAAAATCCAGCGAGCAAATGTCCAACGGGGTTGCACAATCGCTGTGGAAGCCTGCAGAGCCCCCAATTAAGAGCCTGTGTGTGTTTTTTCTCTCTCCAAAAGTCTAGACAGGAAGTTCTGTTTCTGAGTTGCTCCATGTGGAATGTCTCCTGTTCTGAATTCCCCCCCTTGGGCTTTCGAGAGTTTCAAGCTTCCAGTCTACAGAGTTAATGCAGGAAATGTTACTGTGAATTCCCTTGCCCGTTTGCAGTGTGTCCTCTTGCTGTGTTCGACTGGAAGAAGACATTATTTCCCTCCCCTTATTACCTTGGCTGGCAAGTCTTGTGAGGAGGAGAGGATGGCCTGGGGGATGACTGATGAGGAGAAGCTGTTCTTCTCCAGTCTCCGTCTTTTGAAGGAATCCTTCCAGGTCAAGAGAAGAGCTGCCCCTTAGCAGAGCTCAAGCCTTGAACCTCATTTGGGAGTCCTTCGGGGCTTCAGGCTAAACAAGCCCCTGCAGCCCCTGGAGGGCAAGGCCAGTGCACAGTCCTTGTGTAAGATACAGATACAGATTAACAGTGTTGGAAGGGACTTTGTAGGTCATCTAGTCCAACCCCCCGGCCCAAGCAGGAGACAAAGTGCCCAAAGCATGTGCACGTGCATCGTCAAAATGCGTGTGTCCCCGTGCATGCACAGCAGAGACCTAAAGACCAGCTGGCTGTCGGGAGGTGCACATGCATGCGCAGCAGAGCTGAGCTGGGGTGATGGCTTGTGTGCCCAGAGAGAGGGCTCTGTGTGGGGTTCACCCTCATGGCTCTTACACCATTTCTGAGAGATGGCAGGCCAATCTCTTCTTGAAAGCCTCCAGTGATAAAGCTCCCACAACTTCCGAAAGCAACTTCTATTCCACTGTTCTGGAGAGCTTTGGAAGATTGGAAGCACCCCCTGATTTGGGACCATCAGCTCTTCTCTAAGAGCCCAATGTTCTTACAGAAGTTGGCAAGACCTCAGGTACTTCGTGAGGTAGTGAAGCTGAGATGTAACTGAATAAATTTTACTTTGATTGGACAGAACTCCTTCAGATGCATCATGCAGTTGAAGATCTGTATCCCTTCTATTTCAACTTATTTTGCTGTCCAGGGTATTATTGCATCCGTCAAAGGTTCTGGGTGGTGGCGTATGAGACCCACGTTAGGTCATCTCTACTCTTGTGTCATTGACCAAGAAGGAATGTTCCCAGTAGAGAGCCAATTTGCCCTAGTGATTACAGCTCCTGGCTAGAAACCAGGAGAAGGTGAGTTCTAGTCCTGCCTTAGGTGGCTGGTGGTTTTGGGCCAGTCTCTCGCTCGGCCCATGAGCTGGCAGTCAATTCCTGTTGCAGCCAATGGATCACTTGGTTAATTTGAAAAAGATGGGCTGTTAGAAAGAAAATAGATATTCTCAGATGAATTCTGTGCATGTGTGAAATGTGTTTCTGTGATGAGAATAATCTCTGACTCTGAGTTGGTTGGAGATGTGTTGTGGTGGATTAGAGAGAAACTATGCTCTGTAAACTGCTTAGAGAGGGCTGTAAAGCACTGTGAAGCGGTATATAAGTCTATAAGCTATTGCTATCCATCCCTGTCTGTCTGTCTGTCTGTCTGTCTGTCTGTCTGTCTGTCTGTCTATCTATCTATCTATCTATCTATCTATCTATCTATCTATCTATCTATCCCTGTCTTCCTGTCCCTCTATCTATCTGTCTGTCTGTTTGTCTGTCTATCCCTACCTTCCTGCCTGCCTGCCTGCCTATCTATCAAGTGTATATCATCATCATTCATTCATCTATCCATTCATCTATCTATCTATCTATCTATTCAATCTGTCTGTCTATCCATCCATCCATCCACCCACCCACCCACCGATCTATCTATCATCTATCTATCTATCTATCCATCATCCATCCATCCATCCATCCATCCATCTATCTAATCTGTATATCTATCTAAGAGCTGTGGTAGCTGAGTGGTTAGAATGAGGTATTGCAGGTTAATTCTGCCCACTGTCAGCAGTTCACTTCTGACCAGCTCAAGGCTGTCTCAGCCTTCCATCCTTCTGAGGTGGGTAAAAGGAGGACCCAGATAGTTGGGGGGCAAGAGGCTGACTCTGTAAACTGCTTAGAGAGGACTGTAGAGCACTATAAAGCGCTATATAAGTCTAAGGGCTATTGCTATTGGCAGGAGCAGAAAAAATCCTGGCTACTTTCCCCAACTTTTCAGCAGCACTTCAAAAAGCTGAGCATCGCCTCCAGATGTTTGTCTTACGGACATTGCTTTAAACCCTTGGCAGACTCTCCCTGTCATTCTGGGTCGATCTTGACCTGGACTCTTGATTGTGGGCCAGGAGATCAGGTCTGTCATTGTGTCTGCTTGTTGGTACATGAAACACACGCCATTCATCAGTAGCAAAAGAGGGAAGAGGATTGTGCAGCTCCACACACACTGGCTGGTCACTAAGGGGATTTGGGGCCAAGTCATTGTGAAACTAGATCCCTGGGCTGCATCTTGGATGGATGGGAGTCTGGCAGGGTTGATGCTCCCCCCACTTCCAGCTTCTCAGCTTGGACAACAGGATGAAAAATAGTTGCCTCAGTCAGATCATCTGCGAGGGACACACAGACCACCACTCTTGCCAACTGGGCCTCAGATGTTGCTTCAATTGGCAGCATTTCGAAGGAGTCCTTTGATTGACCTTCTCGCTGTGAAGTATTAATTAGAGGCCTGTTTTGGGCTCACTAATTTTGGTCTTCACGGTTTGCTCTATCAGTTGGTCTGCTGAAAGCCAAACTGTTTGCTTCTGGAGTCATCATCATTATTTAACAACCCCATAATCTCTTGCGGGGTGGAGTCTGGGCAACTGAATGGAGCTAGCAGAGTGTTTAATGGCCAGATGCCCTTCCTGTTGCCAGTGCAGAGTTTTGTTCAGGAGGTATATTCTCATTGTGCCCAGAGAGAGAAATATCTGCCTCTGCCTGGAATTGAACTCACAGTCTCCTGATTGTAAGGCGAGAACTCCACTTTCATCTGCTTTCTGGTGTGATCAGGCAGTAATGAGTAGCTGGACCTCAAGTCTTGAGCAAATGGCTTGGGGAGAGTTCAAAAAGGCCAAGAATAACCTTCATTTTAAAGAGAAGGATCTTTACACAGTCGAATTGAGCAGAATCCAGTGCCTGACCCCTTTCCCTGCTAAGATCTTACCCTGCAAAGATCTACAAGGTTCCTGTGATGCCCAAAAGCCTTTATTATGTGAAGGTTTAACAAACAGCTTTATTAGGTAGGTCACCAAACCTGGCTCTTCCTGCAGCTTTGAGCCTCATAGTTGATCTGGGAACCCATTGGGGTAATTGAGGGGGTTTCCTCTTCCCCCTAGTCAGCTTGGCCAAGAGACCCATGGAAGAATGGAAAGCCCTATCCAGTTTCTCAGTGATAGCAAATAATTCTTGGAAAGTTTAAAGTCATGATTTTAGCTGTTAATGGGCTCTGGCTCATCATCAAGTTGGCATAATTTGGTCTAACAGAAGGCTGTTCAGAAATAGATCATTTATTTATAAGATTTTTTTAAGGCTGCCCATCTCAAGTGCAGCTTTATTTAAAAATCAAAGCTAGAATATATTAAATCAAATGGGGAAACCAAGCACCTTATCAGCTAATATACATC
This sequence comes from Naja naja, assembly GCA_009733165.1. Taxonomy (NCBI): domain Eukaryota; kingdom Metazoa; phylum Chordata; class Lepidosauria; order Squamata; family Elapidae; genus Naja; species Naja naja. The sequence continues at coordinate 11,454,705 of CM019157.1, forward strand.
GTTCAATCCAGAGCCGTGGGTGATATTGCTGCAGAGATAGGATGCAGTGCAAGTTAGATTTATGGGAGGGATAGAAACTATGGGAGAATGCTGGTCCTTTGGATGTCCAAACCCATGAAGAACTCAATAGGTGATAACCAGCACCCTGAATTGCATCTGGAAACTCCTTGGCGAACACTGTAGCCCATGGAGCAGGGTTGTTCCAGGGTGTCATACTGAGGCATTCCCATCATTGTTTGTGCCATTACCTTCTGGACCAGTTGTATAGCTTCCAAATCATTTTCCAAAGGTGCACTGCTAGAGTTCATTGCAATAGCGTACGTGCAAGGTTGACTGTGAGAAGACACCACTGCTCCAGGAAAGGGCACAGTTGATGCACTAGATCAGGGGTCTCCAACCTTGGCAACTTTAAGCCTGGAGGACTTCAACTCCCAGAATTCCCAGGGAATTCTGGGAGTTGAAGTCCTCCAGACTTAAAGTTGCCAAGGTTGGAGACCCCTGCACTAGATGGATCTGTGCAAAGGTCTTCCTGTGCTCCTTGGGCAGAAGCTGAGTCCAGGAAGACCCCCAATCGCTGGCCCAGTGAAGAATCTCTGTCGCTGGCAGACTCAACCACTCAGTGCTGTCCGGGTTCAGCTCAAGCCAATTCCTCCCATTCAGCCTCCCATCAATCTCTGGGCATGATGACAAAGCCTTGATGGCATCACTTGGTGAACTAGGGATCAAAATTGACTTTAATCTGTTGATGGTAAGTGACTCTATGACAAGAAATCTCCTCCCTTAGCAGAAGAAGAGAGAAGGAATAAGTTGAGGCCTGGGGCACCCAAAGGCCATCTCTGGGCTTGAGCCTTTCCTCCTGTCCCTTGGCTGCCCCTTCCTTACCACATGGAGCAGTTCCAGGAGCCCTGTTGTTTTAAGGTTCCTGATCCCCTCACTCCCCCAAATGTCCCTTGACCCACTGTGTCCCCAACCCCAGTGGGGCTAGCAGTTAACATTCCTCTTCTCCGTGGCTGACCAGCTCTTGGGCAGGTAACACAAAGCTCTTCAGTATCCGCCAGGTGGTCAGTCCCACCCAACAGGTAGATGCTGCAACCGGCAGACAGAAGTTAGTTTTCCCATAGAGACAAGTAGACATCCTCTTTACCCCTCCCCTTTTTTTGGCAAACACTTAATTTCAGTCTCAGTTGTGTTTTAATACACGTCTTGTGTAGATTTCCTAGGTGCCCTTCAGTCCCATCACAACATATAGTTATTGTCAGCATTCCAAGTAACGCACCCATTGAAAGCATAACTCCGAGGCAGGTAGATTTCTCAAAGGATATGTTTATTGGATACATCACATCGGCACAGCTAGTGAAAACCAACTCTTAACAGTTCCTGTGGTTTTCACCTAATTAAAAGAATCAAACTCCCCCCTCCCAAGAAGGCAGGCTCTTCTCCACTTTCAATGGCCACCTGTTTCAATGACCTTGGTTCCCACAAGAAAGTTTTGTTTCGACTGGAGCCTGGCTATCTACTTCCTCCCTCCCTTCCCCTTCTCTGGCTTTGTGGCAACTATGAGGCAGCACATGATGGCTTCAGCCACATTTGCTTCAGTGTTGACAGCTATATCATGGTAATTGCATTGCAAGGTTCAACCCACATCCCGGCAAACTCTTAATATCTTTTTGTGCTGGTTCACACAGTGAAAAAATCTAGCGGTGTGATGGATTTTGAAAAAGAGCAATAACAAAAGAGCAATTTTTAAAATAACTGTTGAAAGGGTGTTCATTTAACTAAAGGAATCCTCTTTGGCAGCCAGTTTTAAGGCAACCTGCTTTGTTGCCAGCTTTGTCTTTGTTGGAACTGAAGCACTTCATGCATGAGGGCCACTTCCCAGGCTTGGGTTTGAAGGGGAGACAGATCACAGTTTGGATCTGGCGTGGGGATGCGGGACTGCCAACTGTTTCTGGTTCCTAGCCCTGTTGTGGAATCGGCCCAGATTCTTGCAAGCAATCCCAGAAGTGAGTTTTCACACAAAGTGCCTGCAGGTTTGTGAGACTTTTCACAAGATGGCTGAAACATTGTTGTAAGTGGGCTCTTGCCATAGGTGGCCAACTGGAAGTGAGCTCTCTTGGGCCAGGGATGTCAAATGCGAGTTTCATGGAGGGCCGCATCAGGGTTGTGTTTGACCTTGTGGGGCTGGTGTGGGAAGGGCCAGGGTCAACGTCACTCATGTTGGGGGCGCCTGTGGTGGCCCGAGCACTTTGCCACCAAAAACAGGCTCCCAAGCTCCATTTTCAGCTGCGATGGCCTCCTGCAACCCTCTGCCAGCCAAAACGGAGCTCCATTTTCGCTGGCAGAGGCACCATAGGCGGGTCCTTCGATGTTTCCAGGGCAGCCCTGTGGGCCAGATCTAAGCACCCTGCAGGCTGCATCCGTCCCCCAGGCCTTGAGTATGACCCCCCCTGTCTTAGGCAGTTGCTGAAATGCAATTTCAGTGATTGGAGGAGCAGTCTGGGTCTGACGGAGTGAGCTGACGGCCACAGGCCTCCTTCTTGCATGCCCTGCACCCCCCGCTTGACCCCCCTGCCCTGAAGGTCCCCTTGTCATGCATCTTTCTGCTTTCCTTTCCAGGTGTTGATGGGGAAGAGGTCGGATGACAGCGGGGACTGTGGTTATCACCGGCGGAATATTAGCAACTGTTATATTACTGTGCATTATAGCCGTTCTCTGCTACTGCAGGCTCCAGGTACTGGGTTCCTTGAGGGTATTATTATTATTTATTATTATTAATTTATTAGTTGTTTATTGTTGTTGTTGTTGTTACACTTCTGTGCCTGGGATGGGGAGGGGCTGTTGTTTTACAAGCATGCTCTATTGTTTTTCTTGGGATTTGGGGGAGACCTGTTTTTATTTGGCTGGGATTTTGCATGGTCAGAAGCCAGACCAGGTTTGTGTAGGAGTTCACAGAGAAGTGTGTGTGTGTGTGTATGTGTGTGTGTGAGGGGGGGTGGCGGCTGAGGAATGTGATTTCATACATAGTTATTATATCACAAGGTTTGATTCACCGTCTGCACGTGTGCTCTCCCAGAGGGGCGAAGGCTTCCCTTGCCAGCTGCCAAAAATGTCTTACGCAATTGCCAAAAGCCAAGATTTTGATGGTGAGAGTTGCTTTAGAGTGCTTCTGGCCATCTAAGGAATGTGAAAAATTGGCATTGGCTGCTGCCCCTCACAGCCAAATGACCACATCAGAAAAAAATCAAACCTTTTCTGCGCAGAGCAACCCAAGTCGTCTCCCTGCTCCCTCTTCCATTTGCACAATCAGGTGGCGGAGCTGCTGAACAGCTTGTGCAAGGCAGGCTCTTCTCTCCCAGGGGCTCCCTTTAGAGCAGGGGTCTCCAACCTTGGTGATTTTAAGCCTGGTGGACTTCAATTCCCAGAATTCCCCAGCCAGCTTTGCTGGGGCAGCCCCAGAACCCTTGCCTGCTGCTCAGAAAACTCAAAAAGGAAGTCCCTCAGGACGGTGGATGTGAAGGGGGAAGGACAATTGCCAAAGCCTTAACCCCGGAGGGCAGACTTGGAAGCAGAAGACCAAACGGTCAACCTTGATAGGTGTTCAAACATCATTTGTACTTAACAGTTTGCAGCTCGGCAGAAGAGTTTTCCAAAATAATCTGGAGCTAAGAAGGCCCGCTACATCACCCTCAATGTGCTTGTTGCATTGACCCAAAGGTGCTTTTTTCAAGAGGCAACTGGACTTGCTTGGTTTTTTCCGTTCTGCTTCTCATCCAAGAAGCTTCTTCAGCTCTGGCAGGATGGTGGGGAATGGAAGGATTTAGATTCTTTGCAGGCAGCATATAGAAAGAATCTAAATCCTTCCCTTCCCCACCATCCAGTCAGAGCTGAAGAAGCTTCTTGGATGAGAAGCGAAATGTCTTCAAAAGAAAAAACCAAGGAAGTCCAGGTGCCTCCTGAAAAAAGCACCCTTGGGACAACCATGACCTGGAGGTCGGAGAATCTCTACAGATTGTTGCATTAAGTTTCTTCTGCTGGAATCGTAGAGCCAGACACTTTCAGAGAGAAGGACAAATGAGTTGGGAAGATCAGATCCTTGCTCTTCTTTGTGGCCTTTGCAACTCACATCTGAGGCAGAGCAGGAGTCCTTAGGACGAAGCTGAAGGCAACATCACATGGCCAAAGGTGCGGCTTGTGCCTGCCGAGCAATCCAGATGGCTATGCTTAGGCGAGGGATCAAAAAGAGATGGTTCCCAAGCCAGCTCTGTTTAAGTGGCTCTCACCTTAGCCAAGAGAGCAGAAGGCCCAGTGTGATCCCTGGGAAGACCACAGAATGCGGTCAGCAAATCCCAGAGAAGGATGTGGAATAGATCGTACTCAATGAGTAGCCCTTAATGGGTCTAAGTCTACGTGGAGGGAAGTAAGCAGTAGCGTGCTAAAAGGTTCTGTCTTAGGCCCAGGACTCTTCAATATCTTCATTAACGACTTAGATGAGGGAATAGAAGGGGAACTTACCAGATTTGCAGATGATACTAAGCTGGCAGGAATAGCCAACACCCAAGAAGATAGGTTCAAGATCCAGATGGATCTTGACAGTCTAGAACACTAAACCATATCTAACAAAATGAAATTCAATGTAGAGAAAAGTAATGTTAGGCAAGAAAAGTACACTTAGGCAAGAAAACCAGAAGTACACATACAGACTGGGTGAAATCAGGCTCAACAGCAGGAACTGTGAGAAGGATCTTGGAGTCTTAGTGGACAACCAGCTAAATATAAGCCAGCAGCGTGCAGCAGCAGCCAAAAATGCCAATGCAATCCTAAATTGCATTAACAGAGAGATTAACAGAGAGATACAATCAAGATCAAGGGAGGTACTAATACCACTCTACAAAGCCTTAGTAAGACATGGCAGTCCAATCTCTTGAAAGTCTCAAGTGATGAAACTCCCACAACTTCTGAAGGCAACTTCTTTTCCATGGGATGATTGCTGTCACTATCAGAAAATTTATTCTTATTTCCAGGTTGAATCTCTTCTTGTTCAGTTTCCATCCATTATTCCTTGTCTGGCCTACAGGTGCTTTAGAAAATAACTTGACCCCTTCCTGCTCCTCTTTGTGGCAGCCCCTCAAATATAGGAAGATGGCTATCCTGTCTCTCCTGGTCCTTCAGTAGACTAGTCATGCCCAGTTCCTGTAACCGTTCATTGTATGTTTTAGTCTCTGAGCATGGGCAAATTCCAAAGGGGGAAAATTAGGAAAGAAGCTGCAGGAGACAAAAGACTTGAAAAATGTTAAGAAAAAACCAGAAAGCAAATGTTTAGCACTAAAGGAAACCCACTGATGTGCTGCACATAACGCAGAAGTTTACCAAGGGTTTTTTTGGTGGGAAGGGGAGCAAAGGATCAACTGCAGAAAGTCCAAATATCCGAGGACTGAAGAACTGGGTACCCAACAGGAAAGGCAAAACACAAAAAAATCCCAAATATTTCAAGTTGGAACATTCCCAAGGAGGATTCTTGGGGTTTATTTTCTTATATTCCTCATTTGCTCATTCATTTACTGTACTGCCTCCAGTTTTGGTCACTACAATATAACAAAAATGCTGAGACTCTAGAAAGAGGGCAGAGAAGAGCAACCAGGATGATTAAGGGTCTGGAGGCTAAAACAGACGATGAACAGTTGCAGGAACCGGGCTAGGGAAGAGAAGGACCAGGGGAGACAGGATAGCTGTCTTCCAATATTTGAGGGGTTGCCCCAGAGAGGAGGAAGGGGTCAAGCTATTTTCCAAGGCACCCGAAGGCCAGACAAGGAATAATGGATGGAAACTGAACAAGGAGAGATTCAACCTGGAAATAAGGAGAAATTTTCTGATGGTGAGGACAATCAACTGATGGAACAGAAGTTGCCTTCAGAAGTTGTGGGAGCTTCATCCCTGGACTGGGCTGCCATTTGTCAGAAATGATGTAGGGTCTCCTGCTTGGGTGGGTGGGTGGGTTTGAGGTCCCTTCCAACTCTGTTAATCTGTATCATTTTCTATCCTCAAAAGCTAGAAAATTGGCTGAGGTTGTATTAAATGGAAGTAAAATACCTAGAACATTCTGGGACGACTAAATTAAAGCCCCAGGTGTATCCACAGTGCAGGAGCTGATGCATTCACGTGACGCTTGCATTTATTCATATACAGGTAAACTAAGCAGGTGGAGACTCTCAGGGTTAGGAAACCCACCAGCTGGTTTGGGGAGGGAACCCCAACAACATCACTTGCATGCAAAGAGGGTCCCAACCCTCTCAGGATGTACAGGGAGTCCTTACCACCACAATTGAGCCCAAAATTTCTGTTGCTAAATGAGACAGTTATTAAGTGAGTTTTGCCCTATTTTATGACTTTTCTTGGCACAACCATTCAGTGAATTGCTGCAGTTTTTAAGTTAGTCAAGTGAGCCTGGCTGCTGACTTTGCTCATCAGAAGGTCACAAAAGGCCATCACATGACCCCAGGACACAGCAACGGTCATAAATAGGAGTCAGTTGCCAAGTGCCTGAAGGTTGATCGCTTGACCATGAAGGATGCTGCAACAGTCATCAGAGTGAGTCATCAGTTACTTTTTTTAGTGCCATTGTATCTTTGAATGGTCACTAAATAAACTGTTGTAAGTTGAGGACTGCCTGTATGTCATGAGGAAGTCGGCTCCTGGTTCTCTTCACAAGGGCTCCCCGATCAGGGCCGCAGTGGTGGGATGACCTCAGGGGGCCTGTTTCCCACTGTGGGCCATCCACTCACTGACCCAGGCCAGCTGGGGCTCCTGGGGAAGAGGAGGCTGGAGCAGAAGCTAGCTGGGTGGATGATGCTGGCCCAAGACTCTGGGAGAGCCCAAGTCAACTGTGCCGGACAGCCAGGGAGCTCCGTTCCTGGCAACAAGCATTTGGGGCTTTTTGTGGGAGACCCTGAGCCTCATTTGAGAGGTTGACCAGTTGGGTTGAAGCAGTTGGGCTACAAAACGATGTTCAATTGAAAAAAAAACCTTGTGTTTAATTACTAAATGCAATTACATGGAAAGCTGGCTGAGTAACAGTAAATACTGAAAAAGTGTAGTTAATTGACAGCATAATCCCATGAAAAATTCCTAAAAACTCATGGTAGAGCAACTGAATTAGCCATTTTGTAGTGTTTGCAAAACACAGTGAAACACAAAATATTTGAGCATCCAATAATAGTTCCTAATGACATTATTTAAACTCATTCTGCTTTAGCGCACTGCATAAATACAGCCTTCAGTAGTCTCCTAATTAAGAATTCTAAGATTGCAGCTTTGATTGATTTCAACTTGATCCTAGAATCTGATGGGATCCAGTATAAGAATCAGGGGTGGTCTTCAGCAGGTTCTGACCAGTTCTAGAGAACCAGTAGCAGAAATTTTGAGTAGTTCGGAGAACTGGCAAATCCCACCTCTGACTGGAGATTTTATAGTATCCTTCCCCTGCCACGCCCACCAAGCCACGCCCACAGAACCGGTAGTAAAAAAAATTTGAATCCCACCCACTGGTAAGAATTCACTGCTGCATCAACCCTCTGGCCAAGAGACCTGTTTCATTGCCATTTGCTGAGAGTTTTGGCAAGAAAAGCTGCTTCCACAGCTATGACCCACTGGTGCCTCCTACTGATCCCCAGGGTAATAAAAGGCCTCAGGGCACCTGAAAAGACTATGCAGGGGGATCTTCCCTCCACTGCTGGTTGCAAAGGAGAAGGCCCAGGAACAGGAGAAGGAGAAGGGAAGATGCTGCAAATGAATAACTTGAACACTGAGTCCTCTCCAAGAAGATCAAAAACATATCATGCCAAGCAAATCTTATTTCATTCTTTGACAATGTGTGTAGCGGACATAGCATATGTAGTGTGTGTAGTGGACTTCAGTAAGGCATTTGACTAAGTAGACCACAACCTACTTCTTGGTAAGCTAGAAAAATGTGGGATAGACGGCATCACCACCAGATGGATTTGTAACTGGTTGACAAACTGCATTTCACTGTGTACAACTTCAATAGAACTAGGAGGGAAGTAAGCAATGGGGTACCTCAAGGCTCTGTTTTAGGCTCAGCAATATCTTCATAAAATATTTAGATGATAGAAGGGGAATTCATACAATTTGAAGGCAACACCAAGTTGGCAGGAATAGCCAACAGCCCAGGAGACAGGCTCAAGATACAGAAGGATCTTGACAGACTTAAACACTGGGCCTTTCTAACAACATGAAAATTTGAAAGCCGTGTGCTGCAGCTGCCAAAAAAGCCTATAGAATCAAGATCACTTAAAGTGTTAGTGTTGCTTTGTAAGGCCTTGGTAAGACCCCACTTGGAACACTGCATCCAGTTTTGCTCAGCACACTATAAAAAGATGTAGAGACTCTGGAAAGAATACAAAGAAGAGCAATAAATATGATTAGGGGGCTGGCGGCTAAAACATGAAGAATGGGGTTGCCAGAATTGGGTACGTCTAGTCTAGTGAAAAGGACATCTTGGATAGGACTCTTCCAATATTTGAGGGGATTCCACAAAGAAAAGAGGGACAACCCATTCTCCAAAGCACAAGAAGGCAATACACGAAGCAATGGGTGGAAACCAATCAAGGGCAGGTATGGCAGTGGCAAAAGGGATAACCATATGCCCCATTGCTGAAAGGAGACCTGGCTGGACTTCCCAAGAACTGGGAAGGGGCTTTGGTGGCTGGAGAAACCTCCTTCCTGTGGCTTTTGGCACTCTGAATTTTAAGTGTCCTGCTGGTGTCCTAACAGAGATCTAAACTTCTCTTTCCTTCTGGTTAGATTTAATGGCTCCTCATTCTCTGCTTAGAGTTTTTGTGCAGCCACTTCATTTATGAAGACATGGTCCCTTTTCCTCCCTTCTTACTAGAACCTTGCAATTCCACATTTAGTCTGCTCTTTTCAAAAAAAGGCTCTTAATATTTTTAATTACATTTATATGCCGCCCTTCTCCGAAGACTCAGGGCAGCTTACAATTTTTGGGATACAACCCAATGTGCTCAGCAATAGCCTTCATTCAGTTGTATATGCCTGCTTATTACTAAGTGGCATTTTTACAAAGTCAGCTTATTGCCCCCAACAATCTTGGGTCCTCAATATTTAAGTTGTCAGGAGCAGATAATTTGCTTTCTGTTTTATAATGGGCTGCGATTCTTTAAAATGTCTCTGTCGTGGTGTCAGCGTTGTGTGAGAGTGATTGTGGGTTCCTACAAACCAAGCCAGAGTCTGCTTATCCAAGTTGAGTGCACCAAGTTCACACATGGTAGAAACTGCGGTTTGCAAATGCCAGCGGCCGAGTTGCCCGTTGCGGCAAGGCCAGTCCAAACAGGCTGCCTTCCCCGTGTGTGAACCAGTTGCCTGGGAAGGGTTTCTGGGGGCTGCAGAGAAGCACCTCTTGGCCTGGGGAAGGAGTGGTGACCCACGGAAATGGTTTCTCTCTTCCAGTATTATTGTTGCAAGAAGGATGAGTCGGAAGAGGACGGCGATGAGCCCGACTTCCCTGCAGATTCGCACATCCCACCCCTGCACTGCAACCGTAATGTGGCTCTGACCAACGGCCCTTCCTTGTACCGCTCCCCCTACAAGAAGCCCTCCCAGTCCCGGACTGGTTGCCCCAGCTGCTCCCAGTATGAGCCTCCAACGTTCTTCCTGCAGGAGCCCGAAGAGGAGGTCCGCAACGGGGGCGACCTGGTCAACTACAAGGCCATCAGCCAAGAAGACCTGGAGCTGCCCATCGGCCTGAGCGGTGGCCTCCAGGCCCTCAACCCCAACCGGCTCTCCGCCATGCGTGAAGCCTTCTCCCGCAGCCGCAGCATCAGCACGGATGTCTGACCGGCCTGGCTGAAGAGGCCCTGTCTCCCCCTCAGCTCACCAAAGGCTGAAGGCCACTTCTGCTTCTCAGCCTCTTCCTCTCTCGTCTTGCATAAATGGGGCCAGGAGCACGGCTGCCTTGGTAGAGATCGTTGTTTTCTAAACCCCGGTAAAAGCCTTCCTTCCTTCCTTCCTTCCTTCCTTCCTTCCTTCCTTCCTTCCTTCCTTCCTTCCTTCCTTCCTTCCTTCCTTCCTGTAGGTGAGGTTTTTGATACAGGACATCCTTTTGTATGAATATGCAACCTGGTCTGCCACTCTTCATCCTGCCGCAAGGTGTGGCCTCTGCTTTCCCTGATGGGTGGGGGTGGGGAAGGAGGCTGGAACTAAGCCAGAGCCAGGTGTTTTTGCAAATTGCTTAATGCGAATCCAAATTAGCCCCCTCTTCTCTGCAGTGTCCCCACTGTACATTCAGTCCACTCTACAAAAGCCTCGCAACCGGTCCCCACCCCCCGAGGGAGGCCCTTCCTTCCCCTGGTTGCTGCCAAAGAGGTATTTTTAATGACAGAAGAAACATACCAGGCACCTGGTCAGCACCCCTGTCCACTATGTCCAACTGAGATGAGCTCAGCTTTAGTTTCATCCTGGCCTCCTTTTTGTTGCTCGGTGAGGGAGGAGGGCTGGCGAGGACCATGAAGGTGTTTGGTTGGCATTGGGAGGAGGGGGGCAGGACTTTCCCATTTTTGAACAGTGGTGTTGCCTGCTGCAGGACTTCCTCTGTCTCACCTGCAATGAAAAGCACCAGAGGGTTTTGCCAGCCAAGCCAGAGGCGACTCTGCTGTGCGCTGGGCCTCTTGGGCTTTGTCCCCTGTCCCAGCTTCCCCTCCGAGTGTCCAGGAGGCAGATGCAGAGGGACGCAGGGCACAAGGCACTTCTGCAGGCACAGGGGCTTTCCTTTTCTTTGGGACAAAAAAGGCTGCAGCTTGGAGCTCCCAGCAGTAAAATTTAGTGCAGCGACATTCACAGTGGCAGCCTGTTAGAGAAGGCAGCTTCCCTCAACCTGCTTCCAGGAAAGTGGGGTGTGTCTGCCTGGATGGGGTGTCAGCAGGGAGATAAGACTTAAAAGACAGCAGGACAGGCGGCCTTCAGAGGCCACCTGAGATAAGAGACGGCTAGTCCACCCCACTGCTCCCCCAGGCCTTTGGGCCTGGAGGCAGCAGTGGGATGGAGACTGACCCACAGGGCCCAGAGGAAAATGGTTCCCCTCCCTGCAGGATCTGACAGTGCGTCCAGGTAGACTGTAAAACTGGCACTCATGAGTTACGTGCTAGGGACAATGGGAATGCAACCTGTAGGAAGAACAGTTGGAGTTGGGCCCTTTGAGTTCAGCCTATTCAAACTCCTCTGGAGCGGGCACAGGGCATGAGAGCCCCAGAGGCAAAGGGCCATCTTACAAGCAGCAGAAATGGGTGCCAGTTCAGAGACGAGTCAGTAACGTCACTGACCCAGGTGGATTTTTTCCATCTAATTTGAAATTAATGTTCATGTCTTGCTTTGGCTGCATCCAATAAAATGCATTCATGTTGGTCTTCAGTGATCTGTACTAGTTGCTGCTTCCACAAAACCATTTTGTATAATTCTTAAAAATTTGTATTGGTTTCAGTGGCACTCTTAAAAATGCTACGATTTGTTGCTTATAAGTATGGCTATTTATTTTTCCCCTTTATATATCTTTGAAATAAATTCAAACAATTTCATGAATTTTCATTTACCTTTACTTGTGATAAACATGTACAGGACTTCTGTATTCCGAAAATAATAATAATAATAATAAAAAAACTTACCTTGACTTGTCACCAAATGAAGTGTTTCTTTCATGGTATTTAAGAATATTCTTTCACATCTTTAAGAAAAGGAGGGAGGGGAATGCACCATCCGTTTTATGGCCCACAAGCAGGGAGGCAGCAAAAGGGGGGACCCTTTTAAAACTGGGGATTTAAGAAATGGGGGCACCAATTTCTCCTCTTAAAATTCCCGCCTTTCCCCCCCAAACCTGGCCCTCCCACCCTCTGGAATTGAGCATTGAGATGCCACACCTGACGAGCATCTCCTCTTGACCACTTCCTTCTCTTCTTTTGAATTGAATTGAATAGTCTATTTGGCCAAGTTTGATTAGACACATGAGCTTTCAGTTTGCATGCAAAAGTACAGAGTAACAAACATAATAACGATACCAATAAGAAGGGGTAGGAGGGAAGGTCATAAGGATAAATAATAATAATGAGAATGAGAAGAAGAAGAAGAGGAAGAAGAAGGAAGAAGAAGGAAGAAGAAGGAAGAAGAAGGAATTGAAGACAGATACAGACAGTAAGTGCCACCTATGCAAAGAAGCTGAAGAAACCTGGTAAGCTGCTGCAAGAAGATTGCACAAACTGACTACAAGCAGCAGCATGACAAAGTAACAACAATGGTGCATTGGAAGATCTGCAAGAAACATCAGTTGCCTGTAAGCAAGAACTGGCGGGACCATAAAATAGAAGAAGTCATAGAAAATGAAAAAGTTAAAATGCTCTGGGACTTCAGAATACAGACAGACAGGCACCTGCCACATAACACCCCGAACTTAACAGTTGTTGATAAGAAAGACAAAAAAGTCTGGAAAAAACTGTCCTTGCGTCTAGTTGTTTTGGCATGAAACACCCTATAGCGCCATCCCAAGGCGGTTTATGTTCAGAATGTGAGGGGTCTGTTGATAATTTCTCAGCCCCCTTCCTGACACCAGGATTCTATGGGAGGCAGCAGGGGTGGTATTCAGCCGGTTCGGACCAGTTCTGGAGAACCGGTAGCGGAAAGTTTGAGTCATTCGGAGAACCGGCAAATCCCACTTCTGACTGGCCCCGCCAACCCCATCTCTTCTCTGCCTCCTGAGTCCCAGCTGATCAGCTGGGTCTCCTTTGGTTGCCCTGCACAGGAGAACGGAGCTGGAAAGCAGGTTAGTGGGGTGGGGAGGGAATGGGGATTTTGCAGTATCCTTCCCCTGCCACGCCCATCAAGCCACGCCCACAGAACTGGTAGTAAAAATTTTTGAATCCCACTACTGGGAGGCAGCCTGCAATTTTTTTCCTGCCGTCCTAACTGTCCATTGGAGTCTTTTCCTGTCCTGTTCAATTGCTGTACCAAACCAGACAGTTTTAGAAGCACAAGTGAGATTCAACAATTCCTCTGTAGAACTGGATCAGCAGCTCTTGGGGGCAGTCTGAATTTCCTAAGTTGATGCAGGAGGAACATTCTTTGTGGTGTCTTTTTTATGATGGTTCTAATGTTAGGTGTCCATTTCAAGTCCTGGGAGATTATAGAACCAAAAGCTTGAAGGACTCTACTGCTGATACTCTGCTGTCTAATATAATCAGAGCTGGTAGAATAGTTTCCATTTGCCAAAAAGAAATGAAAAAAAAGTGTACAGAGCTGTGACCATAAATATCAGAAACCTTATTTAAAGTACACCTTTAAGTGCCATTCAACAGTAAAAGGGATAAAGTTTATTGTTTTGTAAACAAATACATTAAAAAAGAGTCCAAGGCCCTTTTGAGTTATAAAGTGCAGCTATGTTTTCCTTATCCTATACAATATGCTGGCATTATGTATTTAAGAGTTTGATTACGAGATAAAACATTTCTGCCAGATGTGCACTTACACATTATATTTAGTGGACTTTACTATCTGCCCTTCGTTAACTTATATTTACTACTGAGTGTGAATAAAGACAAAGTGCCTACACCTGCAACGGGCAGGGTTCTTCTGCCTTTAGTGACTTATTGCCATTTTAGTTATCTAAAGCTGATGCAAACATCATTCCCACCAATTCCCACCAAAATGGATGTGAGTCCTCCTGAAATATTCTTCACTGCAATGCATGGGGCAATTTTAACTGCAGGACTGGAGAGAAGGGTTCAGCATCTCTTTTATTTGGGGTGTGTCTCACTTAAAGCCCCACCCCTGCCTTGAGGGAACCATGAGACAGACTCTTAAGGCAGAGAGGTGGAAGGGAAGAGCCAAGAGAGCTGGCAGGGTGGCATTCGGACTAGGTCCCAGTCCTGCAACGGGCGACGTACCATTACAAGGAAAGCCAAGCCAGTCTGGCAGCTCTCAATGGATGCAGAGGAGGCAGACGGGAAGGAGCAGCCAGACAGACACACACAAAATCACTTGCGGGTGGAGAGTCACATATAGGTAGATCAAATGTTTGCTAAGTGAATTAAAAGAAAAATCCAGAATTCTGCAGGCGATGTTGGTGGTCGAGTCCCCATTGCGGCTGGAGGAAAAGAGGCGAGAAGGGGATGCCGGAGGGCGCTAAGTTCCGGTTGCTTCTCCTCGAACACAGAGGCCGCGGCTCCCCTCTAGGAACGGGGCACTCGGCAGGACCGGCAGCAGGCCTTGCTGTAGTACCAGTGGCCGCAGAGGTTCACCTTAATCGCCAGGGCACAGTTGGTCCCCGCCTGGTCCTGGCAGCTGTCGTCTGTGGGAGGGCCACAAGGTCAGGGGGGGCATCTGAGGCAAGAGGGAGAGCCGCGTTGGGCCCCAGGGCCAGCCTCCACCTTCTCTGCCCAAGTGCAGCAGCAGCAGCAGCAGCAATGATGCCTCAGCAAGGGAGGTGGGGTGTCCCCCCCACTTCCGGCTCTGGGTCACCTGCACAGAACCAGCCCCACCGTTCTCTTTTGAACGTGGCCTTTGGGGGTGGGGTGGGGCAAAGAATGGGGTGTGGGCTTTCCTGAATCTTTGATTTGCACCCACGCTGGGTCTGACCAAATGGCGCAAATAAAATAATCCCATGAAAACAACATTCCTTGAGGGGAAAGGGCGCTTTCTTCCTGAAAAAGAAAAGCTCACAGGCCACCCGCTTATCGAAGTTGCCCGAAGAATTCCAAGTTCCACGGAGGAGCTGAGCATTCCCGCTTCCTCCACCGGGTGAGGTGGGCACTGGATTATTGTAATGCGCTCTACATGGGGCTACCCTTGAAGAGCATTCGGAGACCTGCAGTTGGTCCAGAATGCAGCCGTGCGAGCTGTTGTGGGTGTCCCAAGATACACCCACATATCACCAATTCTCCGCGAGCTGCACTGGCTTCCATCAGTCTCCGGTGCAATTCAAGGTGTTGGTCATTACCCCCCTATATGGCTCAGGACCAGGTTATCTCCAGAATAGTCTCCTTCCCTGGACAGTAAGATCCCACAGTCGCTCCGGGTTCGCTAAACAATGCCAGCTGGCCCCGCAGGAGAGGGCCTTCTCTGTGGCTGCTCCGGCTCTCTGGAACCAGCTACCTCCCGAGGTCCGGACTGCCTCCACCCTACTGGCCTTCCACAAAGCAGTCAAAACCTGGCTTTTCCAGCAGGCATGGGGCTGTTGATCTCGCGACTGAGATCTAGCGAGATCCGGCCCTTCTGTTGTATGCTGTTTTTAAATTGCTTTTAAAAATTTTATAATGAAATTCTCTTATGTTTTTCTTGTTGTGAGCAGCCCGGAGTCCTTTGGGAGTTGGGCGGCATATAAGTTAAGTTAAGTTAAGTAAGTTTAAGTTTAAGTTTAAGTTTAAGTTTAAGTTTAAGTTTAAGTTTAAGTTAAATAAATAAATTGGTCTCTTTTGGCTCCCAGCTGAGTCTGCTTTCTTTGAGCTGCTGCCCCCTCGGGGTAAAAGTAGGGTGTTCTCCCTCCCCTCAGGTGACGTGGCACAGCACCCCCCTCCGAAACCTCCCTCCACCACAAACTGCCAGGAAATCCTTCTTGGGGGCGGGGGCAAGGGAAGAACTTCCGGGTCCTCTTCTGGAAAGTTCACCTGGAAGGTTGTGGTGGAGCCCCAACACTGCCAGGCATGGCTCACTTGGGGCCCTTAAGCTATCCCACCCGCCCCCCACCTGCCAGGTATCCCAGCTAACCTGGTGGCTCTGTTGGGCAAGGATGGAGGTCACAGGTCTGCTTCGCAACTGGTTTCAGGAGTGCGTCACACCCGCGAACAAGATCCTTCCCTTGGTAACACTTCACATCGCGCATCCGCACGCCAATTCCGCAGGTTTTTGTGCACTGGGAAGTAGGAACAAAAGCTCTGTTGGGCAACTTAAGACAAACAGAACCATTCAAAAGGAGCTCCAGCCCTTCAGAAAAGCCAGCAGACCAAGGTGAGGAGGAGGAGGAGGAGGAGGAGAGGAAGAAGAAGAAGAGGAAGAGGGGAGGGGAGGAAGAAGAGGAGGAGGAAGAGGGGAGGAGGAGGAGGAAGAAGAGGAAGAGGGGAGGAGGAGAAGAAGAGGAAGAGGGGAGGAGGAGGAGGAAGAAGAAGAGGAAGAGGGGGAGGAGGAAGAAGAGGAAGAGGGGGAGGAAGAAGAGGAGGAAGAGGGGGAGAAGAAGAAGAAGAAGAGGAGGAAGAGGGGGAGGAGGAAGAAGGAGGAGGAAGAGGAGGAAGGGGGAGGAGGAAGAGGAAGAAGAGGAAGAGGAGGGGAAGGGGGAGGAAGAAGAGGGGGAGGAGGAGGGAGAGGAGGAAGAGGAAGAGGGGGAGGAAGGGAAGGAAAGTATAGTTTTGCAGCTGTTTTACATACACTGCAGGTGAGCCAACATCCCCTCTCCCGAGTTCTTGGCTGCAGTCGATGAGCTGCTGCTGCTTTCAAATTGGCGCAGTATCCTAATGCAGGAAGCCCAGGAGGCAATTCCACCCCCTACCTGCCCCCCCCTCCCAAGCCCATCCAAACCAGCTTCGTTTCTCAGGAGTTTCATTTATTTTATGGGTTGGGAATCTAAACCTTTTGCTTGCTGCTTTCCGTGTTCTTGACTCAGCACCCCAGCTTCCTCCTCCATGCTGTAAAGTGGAGGTGGGGTGGGGTGGGTGACAGTTGTGTGTGCCAAGTGGGACTATCCGCCCCTTTGCCCCACCTATTTATAACAAGACCTGCTCCGCTTTTTCAGGAGCATCTGCGGCAGAGGAGGCTCCGCAGAAGAGGGACGTGCCAGGGGGCATCTCCGCTGCCAAGAAACCCCACCGGCTCTGGGCAGCCTGGCGAGACCTGCGGGAGCTCTGGCCGGCGACCAAGCGAGCCACCGTGGCTGCTGGGCCAATGCGAGCCTCTCACGGTCTGGAGCATGAGACATAATTGGAACCGGCTGTGCTTTCTTGGTAGCCCCGGGGACGACGGGTCTGTTGAGCAGGGAGAGGACATCAGGTTCCGGGCAGGGAGCTGGCCAGCGGTACATTCGTCTTGGAACATGAAGGGCCTTAATTGGGGCGGCCCGTTGTGAACTTTCCTGGTTCTTAAATTCCTGTGGCCGCTAAAAATCTCCCCCCTTAGCTCTACCCTGCACGGGACAGGCTGGCAGAACCCCAGAGAGGACAGTTCCCTGGGGTGGGGCTGGGGGGAGGGACTAGAATCCAGTTGGACCAGAAGGCCCCTGGCCCTCACCTCAGACCAAGGGGTGGTGTACCACTTGAAGCAGGGGCGCTCAAAGCAGGTGGCTTCTTCGGCCTCCTTCTTGGTGGCGTCGCAGGTGGCAGGGGGCCGCGTTTTGATCTTCCCGCTGACAATCTCCAGGCAGAGCACAGTCCGCTTCTTCAACCCTCGGCCGCAGGTGGCGTTGCACTACCGGAAGAAGGGAGGGAGGATCCAGAGCCGTCCTGGGCAGCCACAAGCCCGCAGAACCCTCCTGGGGACCCCTTACCCGTTCCCAGTCCTGGGCCAGCCAGCCAGCGGGGCAGTTCTTCTCCCCACAGGGGTGGATGGCGAGGGGCTTGGCTTCGGGGTTGCACTGGGACTCCGGCACCACGCGCCCATCGCTGCTCTTGCAGTAGACCTGCCGGATCATTCGGCCTGGCCCGCAGGCCCCACTGCACTGCAAGGGAGAGAGAAGGGCAGGCATCTATGTAGGCCCGTGTCTGTCATGGCCTCCGCCTAGGCCTTTTCTTGTGGCCTGTGTTTGGTCCCTGCCTCATTGGGGCTTTGGAACGGCTTCTTTTCTGGGACCTGCTTCTTGTCTTGAGGACTGCCCTTGCCTCGTGCCTGGACTCTGCCTGGTGGGTTGAAACCTGGACCTTGCCCTGTGAGCAGGTTCCCATTCGGTGGGCTTTCTTTTGTAGCACAGAGGCTGTGTTTTGGAGTCTGAGAGTGGCTACCTGCAGGGTGGAGCCTTTACTGGTTGTTGGAGGGTCTTTGGCTGAAATATGCATTCAGGGGAATAAAGAACTCTTTAGAGGCCTGCTTTGTCTTCACCACCTGGGTCATAACAGTGTCTTGTGAGGACAGCCACCATCAGCTGTGCCCTGGCAAACAGGCAAAAGGAACAACTCAAGGTCCTTTTGGCTACTGAACAAGGTGATTTTACAGATTTATAAATTTCCCAAGCTGTCTCTATCTCTGTCTCTCTCTCTGTCTCTCTGTCTCTCTCTCTGTCTCTCTCTCTCTGTCTCTCTCTCTCTGTCTCTCTCTCTCTCTCTGTCTCTGTCTGTCTCTCTGTCTATCTCTGTCTGTCTGTCTGTTTATCTCTCTCTCTCATGACCCATGCTGACCTACCCCTCACAGCTCCTGCAAATACCCCAGCCTGCCTCTCTCCTGGTGAGCAAGTTCCTCCTCTGCCCAAGAGACTTACTGGGCCCCAATCAGAGACTGTCCACTGCCGGTCGCAGGGCGGCCCAGTGCAGTTCTTATCAGCCGCTGGCTTGGTGGTGACATCACACAGCCTCTCTTCCTCGGAGCAACGGATGTCTCGGCTCACCATACTCCTCTCGCCACACCTAGCTGTGCACTGCAGGGGGAAGGGTAGGGAGAGTCAGCCTTGGCAGCCCCTGGATTCATGGGGGATGGTAGGCCTGAGAGGCTTGACCCTCTGCCCCTAAGGAGAAGCACAAAAAAGCAGCAAGTCCCCCAGAAACTGAACCCCAGGGTCAATTTGTGCAATTTGGGTAGGTGGCCTCTGTTCCTGGGCAGGGAGGGGGAGTGCCTTTCACAAAGGACAGGAGAGAAGGGCTGAATGCAACAGCCAGAGCGTTAGCTCTGGTTAGCTGGTTAGCTTTAGCCCTCATCATCTTCTTTTAATGACCCCATAATCCCTTACAGTGTGGAATCTGGGCAACTGAATGGAGCCGAGTGTTTACTGGCCAGATGCCTTTCCTGTCGCCAATGCGGAGTTTTATTCGGCAGTTATATTCTCATCGTGCTGAGAGAGAAATATCTGCCTCTACCTAGGATCAAACTCACAACCTACTGATTGTGAGGCAAGAGCTCCACCACGCCACTCACATGGCTAGCATTAGCCCTGCCTGGAGTAAATCTAGGACTCTTTGGGAAACGCTCAACCCAGGAGGACCCACTTAGTCCTGTGAGCCACAGCCAGCACACCAGAGTTACACCATTGTTGGCCGCCTGTATTCAAAACCACATGTGGGAACAGCTGTTGGAAAAGACTCTCAGGAATTGGTCACTACTCCTGCCAACTCCCCCATAAAGCTTGCCCCCATGGCTAGGTCAGGGGTCTGCAACTTTAAACACTCAAAGACCCATTTGGACCCATTTCCCACAGAAAAGAAAACAGCGGGAGCCAATAATTTAACAATCGGTGTGACTGGGTGGGCGTGTGGCCAACTCGAAGTCACTCCATTCCACCCAGTCACCTCCTGCTCTGGAATATGGATATCCATTCCCCACCATCCCCTTTACCTTCTCAAGCCAGGTGAGGAGTGACAGGGAGGGGAGGGGCCAGCCAATGGTGGGATCAGCCAAAAGGGAGCCGCAGCAGAGGGCTGAAAGAGCTGCATGTGGCTCCAGAGCTGCAGGTTGCAGACTCCTGGGCTAGGTGATCCACAGAGCTTGCTGGGATCAAAGCACAGAGGCCCCTCAGCCAGAATTTACCTCAGACCACTCAGACATTTCCCATTGTGGCCCGCAGGCCGTGTTCTTGCAGACTTTCCTCTCTTCTGGCCGAGCGATGTCAGCCGACTCGCACAGGTTGCTGTAGACGGAGCTGTCCAGGCCCGGCGAAAGCATCTTCCAGCAGCGGACAATCCGGAACTGGTGGCCTTCTCCACAGGTCCTGGAGCACTCGCTCCAGCTGCTGGTCTCCCACCTGTCCAAGGCAAGGTGATGTTACAGGATGAGGAACAGTGAGATGAGGATGGCCAGGCCAGGATGACCAGGATTGTGATCAGGTTTGGTTTCGCTATCCTTCATCTCCCCAAAGGGATAGGGGTATCTTGGCCCATTTAAGTGAGGTTGGCTCAAAATGTCATCTAAAGCAAAAGCCGTTTTTAAAAAAACCACTCATGCTCCAACTTCAGAGCATGTTGGCATCATTCAGATGTGCCTGCTTCTGTTGCAAGGTGCACAGATTTGATATCAGTTGCCAAAGCTGCCTTTTGACCAGACTCCAATCACAGGCCCCCTCAGTGCCCAGTCCAACACAATACCACTGAAAAAGAAAAACAGGAAATCCAAGAGGAAACCAGCATGGTTGCACAAAGATCTCTCTGATAAACTGAAAGCCAAAAAGGTTAAGTACAAAAAGCAGAAAGAGGGACACATAACTAAGGCAGAATATCAGCAGATAGCCTGAATCTGCAAATCTGGTCAGGAAAGCAAAGAACGACCAAAGACAGTTTCCGTCACCACGTTACAAAAAAAGATGTTGAGACTTTGGAAAAAGTGCAAAGAAGAGCAATTAACATGATTAAAGGAGGCCTGGAGACTAAAACATAGGAAGAACGGTTGGGATGGCATTTTATTTCTCTAGTTACCTTTGCTTTGCAGTCATGGACTATAATAATCAACCAAGCTCCCTCCCTCTGTTTCATGGTGGTGCTGTGGCTGTCCAATACCGGAGCCTCCCCTGACACTCCAGAGGGAGAATCTCTTGTCTTCATGCAGGAAAGTTATCCTAGCCATCAACAGGGCTGTGACCTCCTCCCCGAGACCTGCCTCTATGGCCAAGAGGTCCCTATAAAACGCTTCTGCCGTCATCCACCATTCCTGCCAGTGGCCCATCTCTGGCTTCTCAC
Source organism: Naja naja (assembly GCA_009733165.1). Classification (NCBI taxonomy): domain Eukaryota; kingdom Metazoa; phylum Chordata; class Lepidosauria; order Squamata; family Elapidae; genus Naja; species Naja naja. Next base: position 11,475,569 of record CM019157.1, read on the forward strand.
AAGGGCAACAGGCAGAAAGCCTGGCATTGCTGCCACCTTCTTTCTGTTCACTGGAGGGGCCAGGCAATATTCTAAACACAGAAAGAGCACTCCTGGGAATAAAAGGTGCCCAGCTGCCTCTGGGCTTTGGTTCCCCAAGCAGCAAAGAAGACAAACCTGGGTTGGCACTCTCTTCCCGCACAGAACTCGTGGATGGGCTCAGGCCGCGTGGCTGCATCGCAGAGAAGGTCCTCCACCTCCGTGCCATCGTAGCGGATGCACATGGCATAGGTGGACATCACTCCTGCAGTCAGAAAGACCAAAGCAATCAGACCTTCACTGCCACGGCTATCTGTCTGCATAGATGTCATCCAGAAGCCACCCCCCCTCACACACACACAATCACCTCTGCACCCTCTGAACTGTAGCATCAGTGAAAGTCAAAGTACCTCCTGACCCCTTTTATTGCCTTGCATGAATAGCCCCAGCCCCTCTAACCCCTGCAAAGCAGTGATGGAATCTGAGCTCATTCACCAAGATGAGATAGCGGGAAAGAGAGCATTCCATTTGTTCACACTGGGGAGGAAAGAAAACCTTGCCTTGTTTTTCAAGACAGCCAGTTTGTCTAGTGGTTCAGGCATCAAGGTAGAAACTGGGAGTCCCACCTTGGGCATGGAGCCCACTAGGAGGCTCTTGGGCCAGCCCCGCTCCTCAGGCCCAGGTAGAAGTAGGCACTGGCAAACCACCCCTGAAAACCGTGCCAGAAGGGACCAGTCCAGCCCGTTGGCAGGGTCCAAAACTGACTTGAAGACCCCTCACTCCCAAATCATTTGTCCAGGCATTCACAAGAAATCTTGCTGGGGTGGGGAGCATGGAAGACATAGGAAAGATCTCAGGAAATTTAGGGGGATGGCATGCACAACGAGGGAACATTTTTCCTTTAATGTCAGTTATGGGAACTTTTTTGGGCAAGAACACCTTTTTTTATATACTTTTGGCAATTTCATCCAAGAAAATAAGAGAAAGGAAAATTGCATCTGTATTTTATACTCAAAACTCCAATAATAAATTCTGTTATTACTATATTCAATTCACTCACCCACCTCTAGCAATTCTTTAAAAAGTTAACCCAACATGATTAGAAGAGTAAATCAGCTGATCAACGCTGAATCCCTTTTCCTTACAGAGAAAGGACTTTTTCAAGAAATGACCCAGGAATTCGTTCATTATAAATGAACATGTTACAAAATGACCAGAATAATAAGCACATATTCTGTCCAGCACTTATGGAAATGTCTGGTGTTTGTCTCCAATGGGAAGCAAGCTTCCTATAATCATCTCTGTTGTCCTCACCACTCTCCGTAGGGACTTTCTATCTGAGGCACCACCAAACCAAACAAGGATGCAGTTTGTTAAAATGCTCTCAATCGTGCCTCTGTAAAAAGTGGCCAGGACAGAAGGAGAAAGAGGTCCTCTCCTCATCCGAGGGAGGAAATGCAAAAGCCTTTAAATCACAGTTTCAGGGAAAGAAAAGTCAGAAAGAGGCGTCCTTGTTTCCTGCGCCTGAAGCGTCTGGCAGTTCCCAGACAACAGGCTGGGTCTTAGTCTGACTCAAGTGGGCTGTACTTGAGCTTCTTAACAGGAATTCTTCATTGAAAACAATTATGAGGCTCAGTTTGTACTCTGAGCAAATTTATTCATCATTTCTGGTCTGCAGCATTATTCACAGACCTCCATTCTGTCTGAAAACAAAATAAATCTAACATCTCTTAAGAGAGTTGGTAAAAACATATTAAGAGCAACTATGTTCTCTTTGCTGATGATGTAAAGCTATTCAACACCACAGACAATACTGCTACCCTTCAAAAAGACCTCAACTATGTATCAGAATGGTCAAACAAATGGCAACTTCAAATCTCAACAAATAAATGCTCTGTCTTACATATTGGCAAAAAAAATCAGAAAATAAAATACAAGCTGAATAGTCAAGACCTTGTTGATGATCCAAACTCTGTCAAGGACCTTGGAATACTCATCTCTAATGATCTAAGTCATGATCTAAGTGCTAGAGCCCACTGTAACTACATAGCCAAAAAGGCATTAAGAGTTGTTAACCTAATCCTACATAGCTTTTTCTCTGGTAATATCACACTACTAACTAGGACATACAAAACATTTGCTAGACCAATACTCGAATACAGCTCATCAGTCTGGAACCCACATCACGTATCTGATATTAACACAGTTGAGAAAGTCCAGAAATACTTCACAAGAAGAGTTCTCCAGTCCTCTACTCATTGCAGAATACCTTATGCCACCAGACTTGAAATTCTAGACCTAGAAAACCTAGAATTACGCCCTTCAGTCCGATCTAAGTATAGTATATAAAATCATACATTGCAATGTCCTACCTGTCAATGAATACTTCAGCTTCAACCATAACAATACAAGAGCACACAATAGATACAAATTCAAGGTTAACCGCACCAAACTTGATTGCAGGAAATACGACTTCAGCAATAGAGTGGTCAATGTCTGGAATACTCTACCTGACTCTGTGGTTTCTTCCCCAAACCCCAAAAACTTCAACCTTGGACTTTCTACTATTGACCTCACCCCTTTTCTAAGACATTTGTAGGGGGTATGCATAAGCGCACCAACGTGCCTACTGTCCCTGTCCTATTGTTTCTTTTATTGTTTCTTTTATTGTTTCTTTTATTTTTCTTATATGTATTCATTTCATGTATTGATAACTATGTTTACCCTTATACTTATTATCTTGTTAGCGATTGACAGATCAAATAAATAAATATGCTACCAGTTCGCACCTATTCGCTAGAACCGGTTGTTAACATTCTAAGCAGTTCGGAGAACCGGTTGTTAGAAGAAATCACTGGGCTAATCCTGTAAGGAAGGCAGGAAGGAAACATTCTGGTGTTGCTTACAGAAACTGCCTCTCCATTAACCCTTATTACATTCTTGGCAGGACTAGATTAGACTTCCTGTCTCAGGAACTTCTCTGGAGTTTTTTCCCCTCCTTTGCTGGTACTTTGCTCATGTGGAGTGACCATTTAAAGTTACAATGGCACTGAAAAAAGTGACTTATGACCATTTTTCACACTTACGACTGTTGCAGCATCCCCACAGTCATGAGAGGCCAGGCGAGGAGATGCGTGCCTCCATGTGAGTGATATTGAATTGGCCACACCCAGCCAATAACATGACCACCAAGCCATGTCCACCCAGTCACATGACCACTAAGCCACGCCCACCACCTAAACCACACCCACAGAACCGGTTGTTAAAAATTTTGAATCCCACCCCTGCCTGCTTCCCTTCCCCAGCAGACTGGCCAAGGGTTCCCCCTGCAGGCCCTTTGGGGAGCTGCTCACCTGTGGTGCATGTGGAACTGCAGGGCTCGTGGGAAGAGAGCTTCCAGCGGTACATGTCAGCTGGGCTCATATTCTGGCCCTTCCGGAAGAGCTTCAACCGGTTCCTAAAGAACAAAAGGGCCCAATGAAGCAAGGAGAGCTTTTCTGGCACAGCCAATTTTAGGGAGAGAAAGGTTTGGGGCCCAAAGTTTGAATTTAGCAAGGTATTGTCTTTAAAAATAGTGTTTTGGATTGTTTGGTTGTAATAAAACATACCTGTCCTGTTCCCCCAGCAGAATCCCCAGCCCGGTTATTGGCAGAGCTTCCACTGTCTAGAAATAGAGAGAATGGGATAAAAATACCCACAAGCAGAAACAGTTCCATTTATACACACACACACCCCTGTCTATTATATGCCCAAAACAGCTGATTTCATGCTGTGGTGCCACTTCACATAATGACTCCTTTATGGTCTACCTCAAAGGCGCCCCTTAATAATACTCCCTCCCTCCCAGTTGGATGGGTCCAGGCCAGCTCTATTATCATTAGAAGTAACAGAATAACCGAGTTGGAAGGGACCTTGGAGGTCTTCTAGTCCAACCCCCTGCACAAGTAAGAGGCTTCATATCATTTCAGACAAATGGCTGCCCCGTCTCTTCTTGAACATCTCCAGGGATGCAGCACCCACAACTTCTGAAGTTCTGAATAGAGCAGAGGGAGGAGTCCCTGTGGAGGAGGGGTGTCCCAAGGTGGAGGGACCCCACCCCAGAAGGTATATTGCTGAGAGATGGGAAAGGGTCTGTTCTAAGTCAACCATTTCTGAGAAAGAACTTAAGCTGAGAAAAGGGCTCATCTTAGGAAGTCAGATCAATTCTGTCCAGTCCCTGAATAAAAATTGGTCATTACACCAAGTGGCTTCATGTCATGAAATGACCTGCCAGTCATAGGGGTTTCTGCTTAGAACCTCCAGGAGTAGTAGTAGTAGTAGTGGTGGTGGTGGTGGTGGTGGTGGTGGTGATGGTAGTAAGAGGAGGAGGGGGAGGGGGAATGAAAGAAGAAGATGAAGAGGAGGAGGAGGAGACATGCACCAGAAGACAAGACCAATGCAACAGCCCTGGTGCCTTCAGGGTGCACCTCCTTCTGCTTTCCTTCATTTAAGGCTCCTCCCACTTCACTGGTTTATAAGGTAGATGTGGGGAGGGTAAGCTTGTAGCTGCCTATACACCTGCCCCTCTCTCCTTCTCCTTTGGGGAAGGTAGTCAGTTTCTGGTCAGGATGCTGTAGCATTCTATCAGTGAGGGGTCCTTGGTGCTCTCTGTCTAGCACTGATGATGTTACCTAGTCAGGTAATGAAACGTCTGCAAGAAACAAGCAAGCTCAGAGAGAACCAAGGATCCCTCATGTCAACCCTGAGCATCTCCCATGTCAACCCTGAGCTACAAATCTTCTATCAGTCATTGTTGCTTAACGGCGTTGATACAGGCACAACACCCTCACTTTATACGTGTAACTCCAGCCAGTGGTGAACTTGTTGGTACTTTCTAGCGGAATGGACCACATGCTCTTCATGCAACCCTGGTCCTCCCTCCTCTCTGAAAGTTCTGCTCCGAAGGGATGTGAACCTCTGGTTGAAAGGCCAATGCCGACCGCTATCCCAGAGATGGCACGCAGGTTTTCAAAAGGACAGGAAGCGAATTGGAGAAGCCTGAAGAAACCCAGGCCTTTCCTTTGGATTAGCAAAGCCATAATAAATATACGTAGCTGTATATTTGCAGGAGTAAGATAAGGATATTAAGAAAATATGTACAACATGCAGAATGTTACACAATCTGCAGAAGAAGAGTGTGCATGTCCATCCGTGTGGTCTCTTGTAGGTGTATTATAGTTCTGTGTGTTATAGTTGTGCTTCGTACTCTTCATTTTAAGCAAAAGTAATACAGTATATAGACAGCACAAATTGTGGCGTAGGAATACACTTTTGTGGTGGTGTAGACTTTTTTGATGTATGTGTGTGTGTGTGTGTGCCAGATTGTCCACCCACCCCAGCTGATGGGTGGGTCATGGGCTGGGGTCCAAGGGTTCCTCTCCCAGGGCAAGAGGCCCTGCACCTTTCCCAGATGTTCACAGATACCCACAGAACTACTTCACTGCTTGAAAACTGGCCCAGGACGGAGTGCGTAAAAGTCCTGTCTCTGAATTGCCAAATCAGGGCTGATCACATTTCTTGACAGCAGAAGCTCTGGAATAATTCCTTTCCTTTCCACAATGGGACTGAAGGGTTCTTCCTTACGCCACCCCTCCCCCAGCCATTGCAAAAGTTGTAACCATGTTGGATTTCCCCATCTCAGTCTTGCTTTTTAGGCTTAAATAGCTCAGCTGCATGTCTCCCTGGGAGTAAGTCACATGGAACCCTGAGATCAACGTCAGAGTAAACATGGGTGCAATTATTGTGCATGAAGTTTTTCATATCGGAGTCAAAAACATTCCAGAAGATCCCCAAAAATCTTCAAACTAAAAACTGCCTGAGCATAATCCTGACAAGCTCCACTTGATGAACTAAAAATGCAGTCAGGATTATACAGTCAGCTTCTCCAGTCTGCAAACTATCAATGGCAAGAAAATCAAATTTTAGCTATTGAAAGACCAGTGAAACAAACACATCCTTGCACAAGGTAGAGAAATTCTTAGAAGGACTCTCCCGCCCCACAATTTTCATTATTTATCCCCAGAGTTAAACCACTGGGTGAGGCCATCTGCCAGCACAAGCTTAAGTACAGTCTGTATGCTGGAGATGACCAGTTACACATCTCTGCCAGCCCTGGCCAACCAAGTGATGCTGTTGAGATCCTTTCTTGGTGCCTAGAGGAGGACCCAACCCTAGCAAGACCAAGTGGCTTTGGGTTTTAAGGCCCCATGGATCCGGAGTTCTTGATTCATTCTTAGTTCTTGGCCCAGGCACAGTTTGTGCAGAATTTGGGGTCTTCCTGGACTCACGGCTCTTGTTGAAGGAACAGGTGGCAGTGGTGGGCAAGAGGACTTTTGCACAGATTTGTTGTGGCATCAATTGCAACCTTTAGCAGTAGCACTCAGAGTTACATAACTTCTCCACAGCACTCTCTGAGCAGTTTAGAAATACCAGCCTATTGCCCACAACAGTCTGGCTTCTCATTTTACAGACCTCGGAAGGATGAATCAACCTGAGCCTGTCAAGATCGAACTCCTGGCGCTGGGCAGATTTTGCCTGCAATGCTGGTGAGGCTCCTACAGCCTTTCCTGAATTGGGAGGACTTACTCAGGGTGACTCATGCCTTGGTCACCCCCAAATGGACCCCTGCAATGTGCTGTCCTCGAAGACCACTTGGAACCCCAGCTGGTCCAAAAAGACATGGACAGTTGTGGATGCAACTCCCATAAGCTACGCTGCTTCCAGTGGGCTTCTGGGTGCAATTAAGATGCTGGTTCCCACCTGAAGCCCTTCAGGGCCCAGGGTGGGGTTCTTGTCAGGAGTCTCTCCTCTCCATTCACCTTCTTCAGATACCTGACTATTGGCACTTGCTTCCTGGAGCACCAGCGACTGAGAGGAGAAAGTCTTTCAGGACTGGTGAGAAAGGGGTGAAAGGCAATGCCATAGGCTCATTCAAGAAAAGCAACAAGGAAAAAGAACAATAACAAAAAAAAAATGTCAGTGCAAGGCTGAACAGAAAAGATGTGGTGGGAGAGAGAAGGCAGTAAGAATGACGGCCTGCACAAAACTCTTGCAGTCGTATGGATTCTCCGTCGTCCAGGTCATGGTTGTCCCAAGGGTGCTTTTTTCAGGAGGCACCTGGACTTCCTTGGTTTTTTCTTTTGAAGACATTTGCTTCATCCAAGAAGAGCTGGATAGTGGGGAATGGAAGCATTTATATTCTTTTTACATGCTGTCAGCAAGGTATATAAAACCCTCCATTCCCCACTATCCTGTCAGAGCTGAAGAAGCTTCTTGAATGAGAAGCAGAATGTCTTTTTAAAAAAAACACCAGGAAGTCCAATTGCCTCCTGAAAAAGCATCTTGGGGAAAATTCTTGAAGAGAAGCCCCATGTCCGTTCAGTGAAGCAGTGGATGTGATGTGCCAGTGCCTGGAAGCTGTAAGGGTCTGGATGGGAGTCAACAGGCTCAGACTTAACCCAGACAAGACTGAGTGGCTGTGCGTACTGCCCCCCAGGGACCATGTTGATTTTCCATCTTTGGTTCTGGGTGGGGAGAAATTGTCCCCCTTCAAACGGGTTCGCAATCTGGGTGTCCTCCTAGACCCACAGCTGAAATTGGAGCAACACCTATCAGCCATGGCTAGGGGAACGTTTGCACAGGTCTGCCTTGTGCACCAATTGCAACCCTACCTGGACCGGGAGGCTCTTCTCAGTCACTCATGCCCTAGTCACCTCACCACTGGATTATTGCAATGCGCTACATTGAAGAGCATTCGAGACTGCAGTTGGTCCAGAACGCAGCCGTGCAAGCTGTTGTGGGTGTCCCGAGATACACCCACATATCACCAATTCTCCGTGAGCTGCACTGGCTTCCTATCAGTCTCTGGGTGCAATTCAAGGTGTTGGTCATTACCTATAAAGCCCTATATGGCTCAGGACCAGGTTATCTCCAGAATCGTCTCCTACCCTGCGTCTCCCTGCGACCAGTAAGATCCCACAGAGTCGGTCTCCTCCAGGTTCCGTCAGCTAAACAATGCCGGCTGGCGGGCCTGCGGGAGAGGGCCTTCTCTGTGGCTGCTCTGGCTCTCTGGAACCAGCTACCTCCCGAGGTCAAGACTGCCTCCACCCTACTGACCTTCTGCAAAGCAGTCAAAACCTGGCTTTTCCAGCAAGCGTGGGGCTGTTGATCTTGCGACTGAGATCTAGCGTAATCCAGCCCTTTTGTTGTTTGCTGTTTTTAAATTGTTTTTAAATTTTTTATAATGTAATTCTTTATGTTTTTTTTTTTTGCTGTGAGCTGCCTGGAATCCTTTGGGAATTGGGCGGCATATAAGTTTAATTAAATAAATAATAGTCAGCCCAGTGTTGCTGCTTTTTACACCTTTTCCTGGAACCTGTGAGTGCCTTGAATTGTTGAGCTGAGTTACAAGGGCCATCTAGCTTAATCCTCTGCAAAGGTCAACAAACCAATCAAGTCATCCTCACCAAGTGTCTGTCCAAACTTTTCTTAAACTCTCTGGGCATGGAGAATCCAGAATTGCTACCAATAGATTGAATACCTGCAAGGCTGGGTTGTTTGACTCCTTTGGTTCCAGGGACCGTCCATCATCTACTATATAAGGGTCCTCCTGGACTCACAGCTCCTGCTCAAAGAGCAGGTGTAGGCTTACCTTGTGCCTCAGTTGCACCCATTCCTGGCCGGAAGGGTCTTCACTCATACATTGGTCACCTCTCCACTGGATTGCTGCAGTATTATGGGGCTGTAATATTTCATGGGGCTGCCCATGAAAATCACTTGGAAGCTATATCTGTCCAGAATGCAGGGGCACAGGTCAGTGATAGGTGGGCTGTGGGATGCACACATATCCACACTGCTTCATGAGCTGCACTGGTTGCCAATTAGCTGCAGGGCATCAGGCCTGATAATTTGAGGGACCATCAATCAGGTCAGCTAGAGTGAGCACACTTCAGTTCCCATCTATTGTGGAACCTAAGAAGAGGACCATTCTTGGCGATGGCTCCTACTCTGTGGAATAATATCACTTTAAGCAATCAGAATAGAGCTGGAAGGGACCTTGGAGGTCTTCTAGTCCAGCCCCCTGCTCAAGTAAGAGATCCTATACCATCTCAGACAAATGGCTGTCCAGTCTCTTCTTAAAAACCTCCAGTGATGAAGCACTCACAACTTCTGGAGACCAGCTGTTCCACTAGTTAATTAACTCCCTGTTATGAAGTTTCTCCTTAATTCCAGGTTGCCTCTCTCTTTGGTTAGTTTCCATCCATTGTTTCTTGTCTTGACTACAAGTGCTTTGGAGAATAAGTTGACTTTCCTCTTCTTTGGGGCAGCCCCTCAAATACTGCACTATTCATGTTATTCATGTCTTTCTTTCCTTTAGACTAGCCAGACCCAAATCCTCCAACCATTCTTCATACATTTTAGTCTCCAGACTTTTAATTATCTTAATTGTTCTTCATTATGTTAAGAAGGATCAAGCCAAACAACTCCATACAATTAGAATCAGAATATATGTTTTATTTATTTTCTAAGTTAATAAGTCTATCCTTTTGATCTCATTTCTATGTACATTGTATCACTGGAACACAGACAAGAGTGGAGAGCAAAGTAGTGGTTAGTACCTTTTATATCAGGTGGGAGGGGTGAGGAGGAACATTGCATCACCGGACATGTAGTTTAAATGGAATATGTCATATTTGTAATTTTTATTCTACATTAAAACATTCTGGTATTTCATCTTAACATTCTTCTTTGCACTTTTTCCAAAGTCTCAACATCTTTTTTGTAATGTGATGACCAAAACTGGATGCTGTATTCCAGATGTGGTCTTATAATGTGGTACTAGTACTTCACGTGATTTTGATACTATGCCTCTTTATACAACCAACAATTGTATCAGCTTTTTTGGCTGCCGCTGCTTACTACTAACTCATATTTAAGCTGATCATTCTAAGAGGGACTGCTAAGTCCCTCTCACTGTTTTAATATTTTTGAGCCAGGATTCACCTAATCTGTACATGTACCTTTTAGATATTTTACATCTAGTCTTCTGGAGTGTTGCCTATTCCTGCTAGCTAAGTGTTGTCTGCAAGTGTAATGAGTTCCCCTCATCTAAGTTGTTTATGAAGATATTGAAGAGTACTTGGCCTAAGATGGAGCCTTGTGATACCCTGCTGCTTACTTCCCTCCATGTAGATGTAGATCCATTAAGTACGCCTCATCGAGTTCGGTTTGTCAGCCAGTTACAAATCCTTCTGGTGGTGATGCTGTCTATCCCACTTTTTTCTACCTTACCAAGAAGTAAGGTATGGTCTACTTCGTCAAAGGGCCTTGGTGGCTCAGGCTGTTAAATGCCTGCATTTAAGTTCCAGCTGCCTACAATTACTGTAGGCTCGAATCCCACCAGGCTCAAGGTTGACTCAGCCTTCCATCCTCTCGGGGTAGGTAAATTGAGGACCCAAGATTGTTGGGGGCAATAAGCTGACTTTGTAAAAATGCCGCTTAGTAATAAGCAGGCATATACAGCGGAATGAAGGCTATTGCTGAGCACACTGGGTTGTATCCCAAAAATTGTAAGCCGCCCTGAGTCTTCGGAGAAGGGCGGCATATAAATGTAATTTTTTAAAAAATGCCTTGTTGAAATCTAGATATACTATGTCCACAGCATTTCTACTAATCTACTAATTTAGTCACTTTGTCAAATAATGAAATGAGATTGGTTTGGCATGATCTGTTTTTAACAAACCAGTGCTGGCTATTAGTTATAACTTGATTTGTTTCTAGATGTTCATAGATCTTTTCCTTGGTTATTTTTTCCAGTATCTTCCCAGGTATTGATGTTGATTGGTCTGTAGTTTCCTGGGTCTGTTTTTCTCTCTCCTTTTTTGAAGATGGGAATCACGTCAGCTCTTTTCCAACCTTCAGGTACTTTCCCTGTGCTTCAGGATTTTTGAAAGATATGATACAATGGTTCTGAGATAATATCTGCCAGCTGCTTCAGAACTCTGGGATGTAATCTGTCAGGTCCCAGTGATTTATATTCGCCAAGATCAGACAGGTGTTCTCTTACCACTTTTTTTGCTTATTTTAATTTTTATTCCAGTCTGTCATAGGTCATAGGGCTATAATTTCTTTTTATGCGAAAACTGATGCAAAGAAAGAGCTAAGCAGCTCTGTTTTCTCTCTGCTGCCTTTACTTCTTTGCCATTTTCTCTCTTTAGTGGACCAATAGTTTCCTACTTTTTTCTTGTTATTTATATGTTGAAAAAAACTTTTTTTTTTTTTGTTATCTGAGCCTGTGCTTTCCTGACTTCACCTTTGCAGATTCGGCCTATCTGCTGATATTCAGCCTTAGTCATGTGTCCCTCCTTCTATTATTTGTAGTGCTTTTTTGTCCTTTAGTTTCAGTTCACCTCAGCTCTTGGGAGCTGCCTGTTCAATCATGTCTATTTCTTTAGAATTTGCCTTTCCTTTTTTGCATTTTCAAGAAATTCCATTTTAGCTTTTAAGGTTTTCTTAACCCTCTGCAAGCAAAAACAGAGCTCAGGAGGGACACATGCAGCCCTCCAAAGCTCCATTTTTGCTGACAGGCACATGGGCCACCACAGATGTCCCCGACATGAGTGTCATTGAGTTGGCCACTCTGGCTACCCCCACCCAGCCCCCCCAGGTCAAAAAGAACCCTGATGTGGCCCTCAGTGAAATCAAGCTTGACACCCCTGTGTTGGATTGTCTCTCTCTGCACAGTCTGCCCCTTGGGTCTGGTCCCATCACAAACATGGCATCACTCAGTTGCCTGCATATATAACCCTCTTCTGACTGGTTTAATAGTCTGCAGCAAGACATGTGTTCTATTCGTTCATCGTTTGATCCAGGTAGTTTCAACATTTGTGTTGTCATCACGTTGATGCATCTTTCTACAAGGAAGTTTATTCTTGATGCACAATATGTTCCTCTGAAATAAGGTGGCCCCATCAAAACCAAATTCCTACACTGTATTTGGACTTGGCAAGATAAACTAGGTGTCATAAAGTATCTGACAAATAAATAAGAGCTTTTAAGAGCCACAGTGAGCAGTGGTTAGAATGCAGGACTGCTGGCTAATTCTGCCGACTGCCAGCAATTTGATCCTGACCAGCTCAAGATTGACTCAGCCTTCCATCCTTCCAAGGTGGGTAAAATGAGGACCCAGATTGTTGGGGGCCATTAGGGGCTATAACTGTGAAGCAGTATATAAGTCTAAATGCTACTGCTATTTAATTGTCCCTTAGGGTGTTTTCAATTCAGTGTCCCCCCCCCTTTGGGTTACAAGGGGCCCCTACAGTTTTCTTGTAGCTGATAAATGAGGTGCTGCATGAACACCTGTATAAGTGCATGTTAGTCTATCTGAATGACACATTGATCTATATGGAATCTATGGCAGAGCATGTGAAACTAGTTAAGAATGGTACTCAAAAAACTTAGGGCTCCTAAACTTTCAAAGAGTCGTTCCTTCAGAGCAAAATTGACTATTTGAGTTACTGCATTTCCTATGAGGGGATAGAGATGGACCCCGAGAAAGTTAAGGCAGTGCTGGAGTGGGCCCTGCCCTGTACCAAAAAGCAACTGCAAACTTTTTGAGATTTGCAAACTTTTACTGCCAATTGATCCCGTCATTCACTCAGATCACCCTCCCCATCACCAATCTGCTAAAGACAAAGGGGAGGGGAAACCCAAATCAAGTCAGCCCCTGAAGTGGTCAATAGAATGCCAGGCAGAGCTTGAAAAACTCAAACGGTTGTTTGCTGCCATGTCGGGGCTAAAACACCCAGCCCCTTATCATTCAGGCAGATGGCAGCAATATGGTGGTGGGGAAGTCCTTCTACAAAAGAACAGCCAGCGTGCCCTGCAGTGGTGTGCATACATCTCCAAGAAACTAACTGATACTGCATGGAGGGAGGCAGTTTGGGAGAAGGAGGCTTATGTGATGCACTGGACGCTCTTAAAGTGGAGGCACTTCCTGGAAGGGAGCAAGATCCCTGTCGAGGTGTGGACTGACCACAAGAATCTAGAAGCCCTAAGTATGCTCTGGCGGCTATCACCCAAGCAAGTCTCAGTACTTTCATCTGTTTAATTTCACCCTCTGCTAATCCTGGGCCGCTGGTGGGAATTTTTTAGCTGATGCACTTTCAAGGATGTCCCAATACAACAGCTCCAAACAGGAAATAGTGAGACTGGTTATTCCATCTCACCAGCTTGCAGCTCTGGTTACCACCCGAAGGCAGGCAAAGCAGAACCTCAGGTGAGAGAAGGAATAGCGAGCACCCTAAAGATGGCATTAGAGGGAGACAAGAACAAATGCACATTGCAAGGAAGTTTAGCTTGGGTGGGGGCAAAGAAAGAAAGCTAAAAGTTACTAATTCTAGAGAAAAGCCATCACTCAAAAACAGCCGGACATTTTGGCTTTGTAAAAATGCTATACCTGATTAAGTGTCAATTCTGATGCCCATCCCTTCAAAAAGACATTCAAAGTTACGTGGCTATCTGCCCAGGTTGTGCATCAGCCAAACAGCAGCAAGAAAACACCAGGACTCCTCCAACCTGTGGCAGAGCCCAACACCCCTTGGAAGGAAATTTCTATGGACGTTATAGTGGAGCTCCCAGAAAGTTTCAGAAACACCATAATTTGGGTGATTACTGATTTGTTCTCCAAACAAGTACATTTTGAGCCCAGCCTATTGGACAGACCTCTTGCCATTTGCTGAGGTGGCCTATAATAGTACATAGCAGCACCAGATTCACCCCTTTCAAAATGGCCACAGGAGAAGGCTTTGCGCCCATGCCTGAGCTGCCCTGACCACATCTCATCCCTAAAGGATTGGGTTGCCCAACTGCAAGACACATGGCCTGTTGTCAAGGAAATCATTGGAGGAAGCAAGAGAGATTTATAAACAACAGGCAGACAAAAAACAAACAAAGCCCAAAGACTTTAAAATAAGAAACTGGATCTATCTGTCTACCAAATGCATACAATCCAGACAATCTAAAAAAACTGGGACTCAAGTAAGTTGGCCCTTTCCCCATCAAGAGAATTATCAACCCGGTTGATCTCAAACTGCTGAAGGCCCTTGGCCTCATTCACCCAATTTTCCACTGTAGCCTACTGAAACCAGAAACTCAATCCCTGCTACACCCAATTCAGCCACACACACCCCAAAACCCCTCATAATTGAGGGGGACAACATTTTGAAATTAAGAATAGTTTAGACTCCCATAGACACCGAGGAAAACTTCAGTATTTGGTAGCGTGGAAGGACTTCCCTCCTTCAGAAAATGAATGGGTGGACGTTAAACATATTAAAGCAGCCAAGCTTCTCAAACGCTTCCACAACCAGTATCCCAATAAACCAAAATAGTACCCTACTCTAATTGTATTTCTACCTTGTTTCTCTTTTATGTTGTGTCTTTCCATTTGTTTTGCAGGACTGACGTCCCTGTCAAGGGGAGACAGGCTGTCAGAACCATCAGCTTTGGCTTGGCAACTTGCTGGCGCCAGGGAAAGGAAGCAGGGAACAAATGGGCACTTTGCTGTATACCTTTACGGAAGGAAACTGGGAGGGTGGAATTGACAGCTGAGGAAGAACAGAGCCGTTTGGAATCCGGTTCGTGCTGGTGCATTGGCATCTTCAAGGCCGTTTGCCCTGAGTGTGGAATTTCACCAGCCCAAAACACCTAGGAGCTTCCCTAGGCGATGGTGGATTGGCTACACATTGATGGACCATGGGGGCAGGGAGGGAAAACCAGGTGTTTTAGTTTTGTAGTGGTGCACGGGAATTTTAGTTTCCACTTGACTCTCCTGCAAACAGCATTCCTTAGTAAAAGAGCCTTTTCACTTCAAATGGCATCAAGAGTTTTACTTCCCTAAGAGATCAGACTGGAGCAGGTCTGAGAACCATGATCTATATCAGAATAAGACCTGAAAAAGACTTGAAACACCTATTTTTGTGGGAGTTACATTGGCTGCCATTAGGGATCTGGGCCCTATTCAAGGTGTTCTTTTTTTATTTCTGATCCCTTATATGGCTTGTAAGATCATCTGTCTACACAACTGAGCAGAGGGTACATGCTCAATTTATTGCTGTGGGTGATCACTCAAAAAAATCAAATCAGAGAATCCCCCAAAGGGACATTGCTAGTAGCAGCCTCCCACAAATAAATCACAAGGCTACGTCTTATGTGGTATTTCTCAATAATTACACTAGGAGTTAAAAAAGAGATTTCTTTCTAGATTGCTAGATATGCAAATGGTGATAGATGGGCGTCTTCAATGAAAGCCAGCTGGAGTGACCAAGCTAAGCAAGTTCTAGGAAAGAAGACACTAGTCTTATAATGTATGTCTGAACTCAGTCTGCCTTAAGAAGGTCACAGAAGACACCACACCCTCTGTGGTTTTGGTTACAAGGCTGTGGTATAAAAAGCAGACCCTTTAATTTGCTGCTGAGATTATAGGGTAGCCCCACACAAGTCAGACGAGGTCATGCTCCTGCACCACAGACCGCCAGTGGCTGAGCTCTGTGACACACCGAGCCACAAAATGCTCACTTCCTTCTCAGCTAGGAAGAAGAAGAAGGTACGAGGACTCAAGAAGGCAGATGTGAGCTTGGAATGAATGACAGCAGCCCTTTCAAAATCAAGAATTGCATTCTGAGTTGGGTTGAAAAATTGCTGGTAATCATCTCCCCCATTTCAAACCAGCATCAGCATATTTTATGCCAAGTTTGGATTATTCTGTCTGTTCCCTATGTTCTGTGCCTCCAGGGCCTGACTCAATTGCAATGCAGGCTGCCCCAGGCACACACTTACCCCTCACCCCAGAAATTCCTCCAGGGATCTCTGCACCTCACCAAAGTGTGCAATTTGTGAGCAAACAGCCGACGCTGAGCAAGGCTAGACTACAGCTATGTAGATTCAGCAGAGAGAAAGTTGTTCTGGAAACAAGGGTATCTTACTAAGAAGCAATTCCAGCATCTGGCTTGTGTAAATCAACGCCAGCATGTTGATTTACTATGACCTTGTCTCCTTTGATTTGGCATGTAAATCTTTGGCTTGACTTTGGACTGCTTGACTTGGAAATTCGCCTGGCCTAGCTAAGTCTCCTCTGCAATTAATCCCTTCCAGTCTTGCTGTTTTCCCCTTAATACTCCAAATGTCTTAGGAACTGTGTCCATCTTCTGATGGAGTGCTTAAAAAAGCCAGGATGCAAAACCCAGATTCCAGTTCAGGCCCAGGTTATCTGGGACTGAAAGAGCTTCAATTCCAAATGACTCAAGAACCCCCACCCAACAAAAGAACCTACCTGCTCTGTTTTCTCTAGGTTCTGTTCCAGCAAACAACCTGAAAGATCATTAATAGCAGTGTATCTTTCTTGCTTTTTATTTGAAGAAAGATTTGATATTAAAGAACCTCATTGTAATACATTTTTCATTTAAGGGGTCCTTAGTGCTCTCTGACTTGGTTGTTTTCTTGCATTTTTCATTTACTTTCAAAATTACCATAATTACCAAAAGGAAGTCAATCCTAAATTTAAGATGTTCCTCTTCAAACAAAAAAAGAGTAAAACAAAACATAAGAATCCTGTACAATGTTCAATTTTCCAAACGTGTTAACCAATGGTTTGGATCTGTCTTAAACCAAATTAGCTGCCTATAAAATAAGGCATCCCATAATGTAAATTTAATCTCCCAGTAGTATCTACACATATAGGTTATCATTTCATACACAAGCTGCACACACTCAAAGCTACATATGTCTCCTTCCTCCTTCTTGTGGGAACAGAACAGGAAAGAAGGCTTAGTGCTCCAATAAGAGAAGGAAAAAGAAAAGGGAAATGAAACGAAATGAAAGAAGAGAAATTATGTAAAGTTCAAAGATTTGTGTGCTGGGCTCAAGCAAGCATCAGTCCAATAGCTCCTCCTGCCAGATCACCATGTTCAGTCCTTTTGAGGTCTGGTGGCCCTTTCCTCTCTTCCAGGAAAAAAAGCACATGCCCTGTATGTATTAGGATAGAAGAGAAACAAGTCTCTCCTAGGTCTACCCTCCCAGGTAAGCTAGATCGGGAACATGGCCAGATGAGACAATTCTACTTTTTGTAAAGCTACATTAATAGAATCAAGCAAGTCTATCAGTTGGGGGGTGGGGGGTTGTCCTTCCTAAGCTCCTTTCTCTGAACGTTAGACCACTGGGGGCTCCTGCCTTGCTTGTCTGATCATTCCTTCCTTCTCTCTTCCTTCAAGGCCATTCTCACATACCATGACTTCTGCCTCTCTGGAGGGAAGGATGCTCTGAGGACAGAAAAGGTCTTCACTTGGAGTGAGTTTCTATGGAGGCAACAATAAATGTGCAACAACCTTCTCTTTTTACACCTGGTTATTTTGGAACTCAACTTTTTTTAAAATAACAGTATCCATCCAATTTACTGTACAGGCCTTCATCTTGAAATGCATCAGAAGCAACCTCAAAGCAAAATTTCACTCCCCAAGTTCTTACCTGGCCTTCTGAGTTCTGTTCCCCTGGGCACCAGCATTAGAAATAGTAGCATTGGAGATCTGGATCTCTGAAGATGTGTTGCTGGCCTCCTCATGGGTCAGCTCCATAAAAGTGCCATTAGCAGCATAAGCCAGCAGCTCATCACTGTCATCATAGTCAACATATAGGTGGTCTATTTCAGGCCCAAAAGTGTTGATGGGGTTCACGGGAGAAAAAATACTGTTCAGGGTCTTGTTCCAGATGGATTCTTTCGAATCTGATCTCTTATCCCCAAAGCTGTGGATGATGGCGTTTTCTGAAAGGAACTCTTCGGAAGAGAGAAGGGAGTCCAGCTCGCTTCCATTCTTTCCTTCCACCTTATAATTGGTTTTAGTTGCATTTGATTCTGGAATGAAAAGGGGAGGGAAGAAAATCAAAGGCAACTGAAGTGAACAATTGGTCAAATTCAAAAAGTGAAATGGAAAATGTCAGTTGGGCTCACACTCCCATTGTTCTACTGTAGTGATCCAGAAAACCCTTGAGGTAAGGACTGTAAATCCAATTTTTATAATTCCACAATGTAGATGGAGACTTCCGAGGTTGAGACGTAATGCTGGGTTCACACAGTATATCCGGTTTTGGTCACCACACTATAGGAAAGGATGCTGAGACTCTGGAAAGAGGGCAGAGAAGAGCAACCAGGATGATGAGGGGACTGGAGGCTCAAGCATACGATGAACGGTTACAGGAACTGGGCCTGGCTAGTCTAGGGAAGAGAAAGACCAGGGGAGACAGGAGAGCAGTCTTCCAATAGCTGAGGGGCTGCCACAGAGAGGAGGGGGTCAACCTGTTTTCCAAAGCACCTGAAGGCCAGTCAAAGAATAATGTTGAGTGACGAAACAGGCCTATTTTTCAGGCTTCAGAGGCTTTCCTCAAGCCTGGGAGGCTGAAAATCATCTGGGAGGCACAGTGCAGGTAAGGGGGTGGAGAATTGCACGTGCATATGCGCAGGGGTTGAGGGGGGTGCGCGCATTGCCTTCTGGATGCTGGCATGTGAGCACGCGCACAATTTTTGGCACAGGAGCCCAAAAAGTTTAGCCACCACTGCTGTAGGGTCTCCTGCTTGGGCATGTTCTGACCCAACCGGGTTCCCAGAGAGCAAACACAGACAAAGGAAGCAGCCCCCACATTTCAAGGTTTAATCACTGTTAGATTTGCATGAAGAGTCAGACGCGAAGTGCTTCAGTGAAGAGTTTATTAGGACTACAGCTCTTAACAGACCCGATTTGGCTGGTCTGCGCTGCTACTTATAGCCAGCAGCTGCAGTTGCCAGCCAATCAGAGTGCAGGGTTTTCCCGCACTTTTTAAACCAATCATTTCTGACATTTTACAAGAACAGTTCAAACTTAACCAATGACATTCAAACCTGCATACATAACACCCCCCCCACTAGGTTCAGTCCATACTCAAACCCCAACCTATCTAATGTATTCTTTTAAATAGGTGGGGCTCTTACGTGTACATTGAGACCTTCGTGGTTCAGAAGTTTTAACGTTCTCACCCAGTGAGAGGGAAATGTGTCTGTTGACATTTCCCTAGTTGGACTTCCTGTGAAAGAAGACCCTGTTTGATTGTTACAATCTGGTCTCTCCTCCCAACCCATCTCCAGCCCAATGTCAGCACCCAAGTCAGGTAGTGATGTGCAATCTTCCACTTGTAAGGATGGATTTTGGCATTGTGACAGGTTTTGGGATGGTTCCTGTCGTAATGGCTCGTTACACATGGGGTTGATTCTTGTTTGCTGATTATCCTCATGTTCCTCCCCTCCCCCTAGAAAAGCATTAGGTATGGGAAGAGAGGAACAATTGCGATGTTCCTGAGGTAACCTGGATCTAAGCTGATCAATGTACCTGCTCCAGAGGACTCCATCCTCTGTTTGTACCCTGTAAGGACGAGGGCCTGTGATTTGAGTTATTTCAGCAGGAATCCATGAAGGCTCACCCATAAGGTTCTTAGCATAAACAGAATCACCCACACTGAACGTGCGAACTTTGCTAGTGGAATCTAGTGGTGCGTTGGGTGTGTAAGTGGGATGGAGGCGGTCAAGGGGAGACCTAAGTTTCCTACCCATCAACAACTCTGCTGGGGATAAGTTAGTTGATGGGTTAGGAGTGATGTGCTGAACACTAAGAAGTTTTTCAACTTTCTCAGTGATGTCCCCAGGACCCAATTGCTAAAGCTTTTCCTTGGTAAACGTACCATTTGTTCAGCCCGGCCGTTAGCAAGGGTGCCCAGGGGCTGTCAGGGCATGTCTGATACCCAGTTGTGCTAGATAGGATTCAAAAGGGTTGGATGTAAATTGAGGGCCATTGTCAGAGACAAGAACATCAGGTAACCCGTGGGTTACAAAAGCTTTTAAGCTGCTTGATGACAGCATCAGTTGTGGTGGATGCCATAGGGATTACCTCTAGCCATTTGGAATATGCATCTACTATGATAAGGAAGGTGTGCCCTCTGGTAGGGCCAGCGAAATCAATGTGAATCCTAGACCATGGGCTAGGACATTCCCATTCCTGTTTGGGGAGAGGTGGGGCAGGCCTGACTACCTGACAGTTGGGACAAGATGCAACCCAGTTTTCAACCATTTTGTCAATACCTGGCCACCATACATAACTCCTGGCCAATCCCTTCATCCTTACAATACCAGGATGACCCTCATGCAGCATTTCCAAAACCTCCCTTTGCAGTTTTGCAGGAATAACCACCCTGTTACCCCACAAAATACATCCTCTTAATACAGATAATTCAGTTTGCCTGGATTTAAAAGGTTGGGCAAGGTGAGGTAGATCTTGAAGAGGCCAACCTTTCTTAATCCAGCCTATAATAGGAGCCAATAAAGTGTCTTTGGCAGTCTCTCTGGCAATTTCAGCAGAGTGTACTGGAAGCTTGGCAACAGTTTCTAGGAAAAAGGTGTGTGCCTCAGGTTCAAAGTCCTCCTTGTGACAAGGAAGTGGGCAACGACTCAAGGCATCAGCATGTCCAATGTCCTTGCCAGGCTTGTGGATAAGGTTGTATGAATAAACAGCAAGAAATTCAGTCCACCTCAGCATTCTTGGTGACAGGATAATGGGTGTAGGTTTGTCTCCTGCCACAATGCCTAACAAAGGTTTGTGATCTGTGACAATGGTAAATGTTCTCCCATATAAATACTCATGAAATTTCTTGATAGCTGCAACAATTGCCAATGCTTCCTTGTCCAATTGGCTGTAATTCCTCTCTGCTTTGGTCAAGGTCGAGAGTAAAATGCAATAGGGGCTTCCCTCCGCTGGGAAGCCTGTGGCTCAAACCCCCTCCAAAGGGGATGCATCACAAGTCAGTACAACAGGTAAATTCTCAGAGAACTGTATGAGTACAGCATCAGACGTGATTAGTCTTTTAATACTGTTAAATGCTGATTGTTCTTTCCTGCCCCAGACCCAAACAGACTTTTGTCAAGCAATCTGTGTAATGGTTCTGCAATGGTTGCCTTCTGAGGTAGGAACATGTGGTAAAGTTAATAAGTCCAAGGAAGGCTTGCAAATCTGTTTTGCATTTTGGTCTAGGGGCTTCTTTGATTGCTTGAACCTTGGCATCTGTAGGGTGGATGCCATGCTTGTCAATCATATAGCCCAAGAACTCAACCTTGTCAGTTCTAAGAGTGCATTTTTCTTCCTTGACTTTTAACCCGCTTTCTTGAATCTGGTAAGGACTTCTCTGAGTCTCTCTTGTAATTGAGTGTCATTTTCAGCAGAGATTAACACATCATCAAAGTAAGGCACTACCCCTGGCAGTCCTTGGAGCATCCTTTCCATAAGGCTTTGGAAAATGCCTGGTGCCACGCTTACTCCAAACTGTAACCTTTTACATTTGAAGGCACCTCTATGAGTCACAATGGTTTGGGCCTCTGCAGTGGCATCATCAAATGTTGATATGCCTGGGCCAGATCCAATTTGGCAAAGACTGTACCCCTGCCAAGTGAATGTAATAAATGATGCACCACTGGAACTGGATATGGCTCTGTTGAAGTGCACGGTTCAATGTCCCCTTATAGTCCCCACAGATTCTCACTGACCCATCAGTCTTGACTGGTGTGACTATGGGTGTCTCCCATCTGGAATGGTCAGTGGGCTCTAAAACTCCTTGAGCTATTAGTTTATCTAATTGTGCATCAATTTTTCCTTTAAGGCAAATGGGACCCTTCTGGGCTTTAGCGAATGGGGGCACCTTGGGATCTAGGTTGAAAGTGATAGGGGTCCCCATATACTTGCCCAATCTGGTCGCTGAAGACCTCTGGAAACTCAGACTTCAGGGCCTCCTCCCATTCAGTGTTGCTCACGTGATTGATGCCAGTCACCTCGATGCCTAGTGGATTGAACCACTCAAGTCCCAGCAAGCTTGGGCGGTCCTTGTCCACGATGGTCAGGGCAAACGTTTGGTGTGGCCTTTGAACTTCATGATGAATTCTCTTGTTCCAACTACTGGAATCTTGTTCCCTTGGTAGTCTTTAAGAGTCAGTGCTTGCTTCTGGAAATGCTTCTTCTGAATGTTGGGAAGTAGCCTGTGAATAGTGTCCCATGACACCATAGAAAATAGGAGCCTGAGTCCACTTCCATTTGGCAAGGCCTTCCTTCAATTAGTACCTTCACATGTACTTTTCTGCTTCTTAAGGGTGAAGAGTGACCAATAGTGACTGTTTGATGAGTTACATTCTTCCCATTTGCTTCTGTGTTGTGCCCCATTTTCTCACTGAAGTTGTTAGGCTTGAAATCTTTGTCAGGAAACTTCTTTCTGCTTGGTGGAGTTCTGGATGATTTGCAGACTCTTGCTAGGTGACCTCTTTTTTCACAACAGAGACAGATGGTATCAAAAAACTTGCATTCAGTGTGGAGGTGGCCCCCCCTACAACCTCTGCAATAAAAGTCTTGCCTCTTTCTTCCAAGGTCTTTCCTTTTCTTCTCCATTCTGAGTCTATAAATTCCTTCCTCCACCTTGCTACAGTCTGAATCAGAATCTAATTGCTCGCAATGGGTTGTTGTGGATTTTTCCACATCAGGATGGCTTGCGGCCTTGTTAATTTTCTTCATGGCTGCTGCTGAGGACTTGGTAGCTTCCGCTGAAGAAGCTTCTTCTACGGCCTCCTTAAGCGTGATCTTAGGTTTCATTAATAATTTGCTCTGCAAACCCTTGTCTTTTAGGCCTAGAACAAATCGATCGCATGGCCTCTTCTAAGTTGATAAATTCACATGCACCCCCAATGTCCCTTAAACTTGCCACGAAGTCATTAACGTTTTCTTTCCCCTTGATCCCGACGGTAGAATTCGTGTCTCTTAATGAGGCACGATACTTGTGGCGTAATGGGCTCTTAATAACTTTTCTAAGTCGGGCCAGTCCATTACCTTCACATCTGCAGCTCCCGCCAATACCTTCGCCATCTTGAAAATGGCCGGACTGCAGTGGTGAGAAAGACCGCCCTCTTCGCTTGTCGAAATATCGGCGAGATCGTTTCCCTCCAAATACATTTGAAATGATCTGCATACGAGTCCCAGTCTTCTGCCGTCGGATCGAATGGGGCTGGAGGGGGGGGTTCAGCACAGCCATCTCTCTCGGCTTCTTCTCCGCGTTGTCTTCTCTTTGGGAAGGATCCCATCCTCATCGCCAGTGTTAGATTTGCATGAAGAGTCAGACGAGTGCTTCAGTGAAGAGTTTATTAGTGACTACAGCTCATAACAGACCCGATTTGGCTGGTCTGTGCTGCTACTTATAGCCAGCAGCTGCAGTTGCCAGCCAATCAGAGTGCAGGGTTTTCCCGCACTTTTTAAACCAATCATTTCTGACATTTTACAAGAACAGTTCAAACTTAACCAATGACATTCAAACCTGCATACATAACAATCACGAATTCTGTTCCTTTACAGATAAAAGGCTGCTTTCCACTAATTAGCTCTGACAAGAAAGAGCCTCGCCAAGTTGTTTGTCCATGGCTGCCAAAAACCCAGAAATAAGAACTAATTTACAATATTTTCCAAACATAAACTAAGATATCCACCAAGTTGAGCTTCAGAGCTTCTTTGCTGTCTGCAAAGAACGCTTTTCCAAACTGGGCTTTTATCCTCTTGAGAGAGGGGCCATTACCTTGCAGCCTTACTCCCAAGTCGCCTGTGCTGCTGTAACTGCTCTCTCCTATGATTAATCCTGTGTGTATGCACACCTGGCACAGGCTTCTTGGGAACCTCCTCATCACTGCTGCCAGTCCCCACAATCTCTGAAGGCAGCAGTCTACTCCCTGATGGTCCTGGCCCCTCATCAGAGTCCTCGCTCTCCTTAGCCATGTGCACCTGCTGCCGGCTAACCACAACAGGGTGGGGTTTGGACTAGATGACCTACAAGGTCCCTTCCAATTCTGTAAATCGTATCCCATGGTTGTGCTGTAAAAATAAAACTTAATAATCTAGAGTTACTTGGCCCAGAGAATCTGGAGTTCTGGACATGGCCCAATTTGACCCAGTTACTCCAATGTGACTCACCCAGATTTGGAAGAAAATTTAACAGACAGTTCTGTTTCTTGCACAGTACGGGAACAACACAAGCAGCAGAAATTTTTTTCATTTAAACTCTTCAGAGTGTTCTAAGGGGATAATAAAGCATGCCAAAATTTATGGAAATGCATGCAGATTCCCACATTTGAAAAAGGTGCCCATACTTTTCTCCAGCAAAGAATGTGATTGTTGTTTGCTATACAATACTAGCCATTAGGCTGAAAATATGCTTGCTAAATATTGTACAAATGGATTGATGAAATTGGCAAAGGAATGCATTTCCTTTTTACAAGGAATACTGTGTCCCTTCCTGAATGAGACGACAAAGATTCTTCTGGGATAGGGTGACATATGAGGAATTTGAAGGGCTGCACAAGCCACAGAGGCCCTTAGTAATGGCCACTCGAGTGTAAGAAGAGAAAGGTAATGTTATGGGTCCCAAGGATTCCAGAGAGATGCCCAGAATATGGGAGAAGCAGGGGGGGGTGGAAGGCAGGAGCTGAAGGGTGCACTTAGTTCAAAAGGACGAGGTCACACAGAAGAGAAGGAAGCATGGCGTTACATGTGAAGGAAATGCACTGAGATCAGGAATCTGAGGGTCCAGCCAAAGCACCTGAGTAGGAATAGAAGGAAGGGGAACATATTCTTGGGGTAGAGTTAGAGATTGCCAAACTAGGCAGATGACCTGGAGGAAGTCCTCCTGGATTCATTTCCAAATGTTTGTGGAAGGAAGACACAGTAATAACAGGCAAATTCAACTACTTGGACATCTGTTGGGAAACCAACTCAGCCAAAATGGCAAAGTCCCAAAATGTTCTTCTGTGGCCTTGCCGGCTTTTATTCTGTAGGAGGCTGGTGAAAAACAAGGAGACAGTTTGTCCTAAGATCTGACTGTAACCCCTGGGAAAGAAGTAGGATTCTTGCAAGAAAGTGGTTCTCTTTTCTTAGGGTCTTAGAGAAAGGGGAACTGCTCATACCTCCCACTCAGATTTAGGAGATCCAATTTCAACAAGTTTTTAAAAGTACTAAGCAGAATCCCAAGGGCTGCCAGAACTGTAGAGGCTTGAATGGGATGCAGGGGGCTTTGCCTCACGCAGGCAAGACTGAGTGGCTCCAGAAACCTTCCGTCTTTGGTTCAGGATGGTGTGGCACACAATCTGGGGATCCACCTGGCCACTTGAGTGTAAGAAGAGAAAGGTAATGTTGTGTGGCCAGAGCTGAAGAAGCTTCTTGGATGAGAAGTGAAACGCTTTCAAAAGAAAAACCAGAAAGTCCAGTTGCCTCCTGAAAAAAAGCACCTTTGGGACTAGAGATACTTAGTTCCCTCGGTCAGTCATCATATGGTTAGGCTCCAGATACCTTAACTTCTTGAAGATTATCATGCAAAATTATGAGGAAGCAGATTTCAATTGGAGATAGGAGGAATTTCTAAGTGATAAGAGGCATTCAGTGGAATGAGTCAGGAGAGGTGGAGTCCCTGTTGCTTCCATTCATTTTGGCAGATATTATTGAAGATGCTTTAGAAATGGATCCAAGGTCCGTTCCATTGCATTCTGTGGCTGCATCTTTATATACGGTAGTCTTACTTCATTTTTAATTGGATAACTTTCTTAATAGATGATGGGAATGATGTACATAGATCTGGACTTCACCAAAGCATTTAGTAGCGCATGCTGTGAGAGAGATCTAGGGCTTTAGTGGACAACCATTTATTGTGAGCTAGCAGTGTGCTGTAGCTGCCAAAAAACCCAATTTAATTCTAGTTACATCAACAAAAGGATCGTTGAGAAGTTATAGTAGTGCTTTATGCTGCTTTGCTAAGGCCATACTTCAAATTCTGCATCCAGTTTTGGTCACTATGATACAAAAAAGATGTTGAGAGTCTAGAAAGAGTGCAGGGAATAGCAACAAAGAGGATTAGGGAACCTAATCTAACCTAGGCTAAACCTTATGATGAATGGTTGTAGGAACTGGGTACGTCCAGGCTAACAAAGAGAAGGCCTATGGGTGACATGATAGCAGACTTCCAATATTTCTGGAATCAGTGGAACGGCTTGCCTTCATAAGTTGTTGGGTGTCATGCCCCTGGTGGAGACTGACTCCGAGGAAGAGGAGGAACAGCCAACAGGGAGTGGGAGTGTGGTTCCAGAGGTGGTAGAGGAGGCTGGGGAAGGGCAGAGGCCAGCTGAGCAATCAGAGGAGGACCCAGGCCCATCTCCTATCCATCCCAGGGCATGCAGGGAGGAGAGGATCAGGGAAAAGCGTGGTCTACTCAGGAGGAGAGAGCCATGATCCTCCTCAGGGCTTACAGCTGGGAGCTATGTATATAAGTTAGTAACTGCGTAGTCAGAATTGCTGGAGTCAAAGTTAGTGTTTCCTTTGAAGGAGGTTTCTATTTGTTGGCGTTCTTCCCAAGGACTTTCCCTGGTTATCTGCTTGGAATGTATGATTACTTATCTTGGTTTGCTTTGGAACTCTCGCCGAGACGTTTTGTTCTTGTTTTCCTTTTGTCTCATTAGTTACTTTTGGGACTTTAAACTGTGACTAATAAAACAGTTAAGTTGAAGGCATTTCCAGACTGTAATTCATGTTTTGGGTTTTGGGTTATTTTGAGAGACTACAGGTCATCACACTGGGGCTACATCACTGGAGGTTTTGAAGAAGAGACTGGACAGCCATTTGTCCAGAATAGTATAAATTCTCCTGATTGAGCAGAGGGTTGGAAGGTCCCTTCCGACTCTTGTTATGATGACATGTTGATTAGCAAGCAAATTAAATGTGATCTGGATGGCAGGATGATTGAATGGGTGGCTCAAGAACTGTACCAAAAGAGTCTTATCAATTGTTTCTCATCAAACTGGGCAGAGGCATCCAGCGAGGTGGCCCAGGGCTCAGGGCTACTTTTCAGGCATTAATGATTTGGATAAGGAGGTGGAAGGAATATGTGTCAGATATATAAAGGGTAGGAAAGTGAATGATTGGGTTAATACTGGAGAAGACAGAACAGAGTTGAAAACAATATGGATAGCTTAGAGCGGTGTTTCATGCTAGTTGGGAAATACTGGAACTCCCCACACAAAATGGCCATAGCTGAGAAATGCTACCTTCGAGAAATGAATTGAAAGCAACAGAACAACAGTTAAATGCTTTCCACTTGAAAACAGAAATCAAACCCTTGGCTTGCTACTCATGAAAATCTTGGAACAGTAGTTGATGGCCAAATGAATTGCCAGCTGTGCAATATGTGGCAAGAAAGGCCAATATACTTTTGGCCACATCAATCCAGACAGTTTCCAAAGCTCTGAAAGTCCCTGTTCCTTTGTCCAAAGGAAGGTTGGACAGGCATTTGTGTGGGATGCTGTAATTTGGATTCTCTTCTCAAGGGCCATCCAGTTTGAGGGCTCCCTGAAATTTACACCCACGGAAATGAAAAATGCAGCTTGAAGAGCTCACAAGAGCTTCAGTGACCATCAGGCAGGACTGGGACAAGAAGAAACCTGCCCTTAGTTGTGGGTTACTCACCTATGGAGGGCTTGCTGGGGAGGGCAGGGCCATACTCAAGTGGGGTCCTGGGGTAAACTTCATTGGTCTGTTGCATCTTGCTCAACTTCAGTTCATCTCCTCGCCCTTGCCGGCCAAACAGCAGCTTCTCAAGGTGGCCCTTTTCTTGGGAGAGGGTGGCCAGCAGGCTGGCGTTGAGCTGAGCGAGTCCCCAAAGGAATCCTTCTTCGAACTCTGTTTTTTCTTCACTACCTGATTCCGAGAAACCGTAGTAAATTGGCGGCAGCTTTTTCAAATAAGGTCTTGCCTGCAGGATGTATTCGTATGTGATTGATGGTTTTTTACCATTTTGGTTCCACACCTGGAGGAAAGGGGGGAAATGGAGCGCCCTTGTTATGCAAAGCGAAGGAGGGGACACTGCTGTTTAGAAGGCAGAAGCTCAAAGTCCCCAAAAGCCACAGACCCAAAAGCCAATCATTGCTCTCGTCACTGAGGGATGCAGGGTGACCGGCTTGTCCTGGAGAATGTCCACACTGCAAGGGCTGCCCACCCTTGAAGGGACGCGGGCAGCCCCTTTGGGTAAACCTGTCTTGTCCTCGGCCTTTTCACAAAGTGCACCGGCCTTTATTTTATTTTATTGTGTGAAAAGACTATAGAACTGGAGGACCAAGGAAGGGTGGGGTAATTCTCTGCACACTTTCCAGAATCCTAAGGTACATCCTGGGGGTACCTTAGGGGCCACTGTCCTGCAAGGTCTGTTAAAGGCTTTTGGACTGATTGCTTAGTTCTGTTCAGGCTTATATGTCACTGCTGTCCTACTGACTGTGAGTGGCTAACAGCCACACAGAGTAAAACTAGACCAAGCAGTCAATTATAGTCATTAATACCCCACCCTTCCTTGGTCCTCCAGTGTTCTTCTGAAGAGCCAGGTTTATCCCAGTCTCTGAAGAAATAATAAAAGGGGAGGGATACCAAGGCAGGCTGTTCCGCAGGAGTGTGGTGACCCAGGGCATGGCACAGAGAGAACAGTTCAGACTGCCCCTCTATTGCTCCAACTGTGCCCCCAAACATTCCCACATTCACTACAAGTCCTGGAACAAAGCTCTCACGTGCACCTTCAGAAGCCTCTGGCTGCAAGTAATCCAGTAAGCCAGGTTAGCCCAAACATTAACCAGAACAAGAAGTTCAGCGAAGCAGGCAAACTGGCAAGCCCCACAAGACAGAGCCCAGCAATCTCCAGGCTTTGGTAAGTGCACATGAGGCTCCACAGATCCAACACTTGTTCCCGACAAATGCCCCTCCCACCAGCACCTCCTTACATCTCTCTCCACAGGTGTGCCTTGTGAAGGGGGGTGGGGCACTCTCCTCCCTTGTAGCCGGCTCAATCTGCATTGATCACGCCACCTCTCTTTCCTCCTTGCTCTCGGATCAGGAGGGGATGGTCCTTGCTCTTTTCCTGAGCTTCCCTGTCTGCAGGCCTTACTAAGTCAGAAAAGCCTTGCCTGGAAGATTCCTGCCCAGGCCAGGGTGTTTGGGCTAGGAGACCCCGCAGAGTATCTTCCAACTTTTGTGATTCTACAAGGTATTTTCTACATTTACATACTGGTAACAAGATGGGCGACATTCATGCACTGACAGGTATTCATATGTTCCAAGAAACAAAACTCACCATGATGTTTAAGCCCTGGTTGGTAGGCCCTTGTGCAACAATATATTCTATGCCGGTCTCAAAAATGTCCATGGGCCTCCTGTACCTGAAGACAGTCCCTGCAATATTGAAGTTTTGAGGGATGTCTACTCTGTAATCCCCATTGAAGAAGTAAGAGCCACCTTCATCTGCAATGGCTGCAAAATCCAAATGAGAAGCCACGATTTGTACGGTAGGAGTTACTGAAAGACGCACCAATACCCACTTCCTTTTCTGGAATGGTCACAGACTCTTCCATGCTATTCTGTGAAACAGCCACTGGTCAGGCCTGAATGAAATGAGACCCAAACTACCCAGCCCACCATGGGAATCTGCACCATGGCCAGGGCATCGTGGTCAGTATTAGCAAGAAGTTGGGAGGCAGATTATTATTTTTTGAGGGGAGACCGGACATGTTACTAGGAGGAAAAGCCACAGAAATAAGAAAAATGTCAAGGAAGCAAGCCAGATGGATTTGGAGATTGTATGGTCATGAAGCCAGGGTAGGCTGTAGATTTAGGTTACAAAATGAAAATACTTTGCTTCCTAAACAGAACGCAAGAAATAAATGTTTTATTGGTTATTGTCCCAGGTATAATACCAACCCAAAATGTCAGGAGATTTCTTCCGTTCGACTATCTGGATATCTGTTGCTCCAGCAGGGATGTGAGTCACCAAAGAGTATCCTGCAGAATGGAGCATGGATGAGTAAGAAGCAACTCACCAGGGATGGCTAGAATCACCAGAAGGAGGAGAGGGGATCCTCCCACCGCTTGGCCTGAACTTGCTCAGGGCCACGGCTGTCCCTGAGGTCTCCTCCTGCCTTACCAAGTGGAGCATTTCCCTTCCGGTAGCTCCCAGTTACGTGTGTGCAGCTGCTGCCGTTCCCTTGGCAGACCCCGCATTTATCCAGAGCGTGGGGGGAGAACAGAACCCCGTCGCATCCGATGGGCTAGAAGCAGCAGAAGAAAGAGCATCTTGAGAGGCGGCCGGAGGAGCTACAAGAATTCCGCGGGCAAGAGGGTAAAACCAAAATGCTTAACAACCTCACATTTTCCAGACACGCACACTCCTCGGAAAGAAGAGGATTTGCAGGAAGTGCCGTCCCTGGCCAGGACCATCAGCTGCCTCTGCCCATCGGTGGTGGTGCAGTGGAGATCACAGGGCTTGCTGGAGATGTGGACATAGTCATCTGAAGGGAGAAGAGGGAGACACAGAGAGGCTAAATAGTCAGGGCAATTACCAATACAATTTTAAAAAAAAGAACTCAACCTCCTTTGAGTCTGATAGATGGAAAAATGTATGTAGGGGGAGTTTGCATCAATCAATCCTGTCAGCTTTGTCAGGTACTCCAGACAAGCAGCAGCCAGATGAGCTAATTCTGGGCTATTTTAAAGCCACATAAGCAGAACCTTGAATGCCTGGAAGTACAATTCTCCTGCTGTCTCCTTTACAGTCTGAGCAACTAAGGGAGGGTCTCTTCTGACTCTTTGGCCTCTCCAGCTGCAAGCTGTGCAGTCTCTTTTCTAGGCAGCCTTTCTTCGCCCCGTCTCCCAAGGTCTTTCCCATATACCCTTACAGATCTCAAGGATCATGGCAAGGTCCTCATGACTGTGACCCATGTGCTGGAGCCATTCCCCCACCAGTTGATCAAGGCCCCCCAGAAGGATATTCTAGTTGGGTCCAAGTGATGGTTAATGTCTTTTTGCAGGAAGGAGTGGTTGTGCCTGCCTTGAAGGGGAGAGGGTTCACCTCAGAGGTGGTATTCAGCAGGTTCTGACGAGTTCTGGAGAACCGGAAGCAGAAATTTTGAGCAATTCGGAGAACCGCCAAATCCCACCTCTGACTGGAGATTTTACAGTATCCTTCCCCTGCCACGCCCATCAAGCCTTGCCCACAGAACCGGTAGTAAAAAAAATTGAATCCCACCACTGGTTCACCTCCTCAAGAACCATCTTTGGACCTGATCATATTGGACAACTTCCATCGAGTCTTCCAACTCCAGGAAGCCCTCTATGAAGTGGACTATCTGGGGCCCCTGCAGTTGGGATTCAGACCAGGCTACAGTTTAAGGCTGCCTTCATTGCCCCTGGGAATGATCTCGGGAGGGTTTGGGTGATCCCAGGGTCCTGGCCCTCCAGCTGTCAACTCTGAATCGAACCTGGCTGAAGCCATCTGGTGCTCCTTCATAGTTGCCATGCACTGTGGGGGGAGGATGAGGGGGAATGTCAGATCCGTGTATCTGCCATTCTTCAGTGGAAGAAGAAGGGGAGGGGGAGTTGGTACAAGTAATCCTTTTTGATGTAACCTGAATATCTTAAGTCCTGTATTGAATCTGTATAACTTGCACATAATATACAACTGGGGGACTGGAGCCAGATGTCTAGAAACTTGTCACCTCTTGGAAAGATAGCAAGAGGAGAAGGGACCATAAAAATTCCAGCTCTGAAAGAAATTTCCTGGGAAACTTTTCTAAGATACATTCCCAGAAAAGGGGGTGGGAATTAACATGTTGTCTCTTTGTTTGACTAAATCCACATCAGAATAAGGGGAGGGGTTCTAACTCCCTTTATCTATTACTGTATGCCTGGAAGTATCTTAGATTCTACTTTGGCTAGTACCTGGATTACTTCCTTTCAATAAAGAATTCCTTTTGAATTACCTAGCTTTCAGAAGTTCATTCTTATCAGTTGAAGGGGAAAAGTCCAGTGCTTACACATAGCAGAATCTGCAGTAGGGGTCAACCCGGAGAGGAAATTTTTTTCTTTGAAAAGAACTTCACTCTACTGAGGGGACCCTGCAAAGAATGTCTGAATATAGCAAGGAGCAAGGGGAAGCTGAATTCTGGGGAGGAACTTCTACAACTACCCAGCCAGACACTGACTTTGTGTACCCCATCGAAGAGAGTGAAACTGCCTGCAAAAATTCCACAAAGCCCTGATGGTCTATAGGCGTAGGAGAGACAGCTGGGATGGAAGAACCAAGGGAGTAACCTTCACCCAGGGTAACCGTAAACCTGGGTGGAAAATGGAGCTGGAGGCCCCTTCTGATTAGGAAGAATGGTTCGAGGAACCACTGGCAGATGACCAACTGAAATGGTACATAAATCGCCTCGTGAGGGAAGTCTTGGAGGGCCTCAATGTGTGGGATGGACCGGGTTGCCAACAAAGGAGAGTGAGTGAACCAGAAATTGGAAGAACCCGAGCCGCCACCCCTGATCCAGCTGAGAATGATCGAGCAATGGAACAAGCCAGAGGATCAGCAGCCATACCAGGTACCCAACCACTTGCTGCTCAAGAGCAGGGAATTAACCCTGGCCAACCCAGAGACATACAACTGCAGAGAAAGGTCCCACCCTTGAGGTAAAATTCGATGGGGACCCCCAGAAACCGGGATTCTTCCTGGAGCAAGTCCTCACCTACATGCAAGAATACGGGTGGAATTTCCTGACCCAGGGGCCCAAGTGCAAGTCATCACCCTGGCCCTAGAAGGGGCAGCAGCCAAATGGATAGTGACCCTCCACAACATTAACGCCCCAGAACTGAGGAACCTCGATCGATTCATGACAGCCCTACACCACTGCTTCGAAGACCCCCTCGCTGATAGAAAAGCCCATGACCGCATTAGAGTCATAAAGCAAGGCTGTTGCCCGGTAGCCAAGTACACTAAGGAATTTTGTGACCTGGACAGTCAAGTCAACTGGCCAGAAGATATCCTAGTCTGTTGGTTCAAAGATGGACTCAATGATGACCTGTACACTGCCTGCCTGGCCCATGGGGCCCCAAACCTCCTGCATGAATGGTACATGATGGCAGAGGGGGCGGAGATAGACATGGCCCGTAACCAATACTGCAGTGGCAGAGTTTGGAGAAGATCCCAACCACAGGGAAAGCGGGAGTTTTTCAAACCCCAAACCACCATGACCCCAAGACCATCTGGCTGCTTTAAGTGTGGAAAAGAGGGGCACCGCGCAGCAGAATGCTGTTCAAAAACCCCTGCCAGAAAGCCAGACCACCCATCAGGGGGGAAACCTGGAAAATCCAACCCTCGAGGAAAAGAAACTGGCCTGAGAAGCCGAGAAGCTGTGAGGTTCCGGTCCCACCGCAAACCCAGAGGAAGAATCCCCAATGCCTCGAGGAGACCTGAGCCAGTCTGAAAGCGATCTGGAAGATGATCCACTGGTAAGCGACCCAATTGAACCAATCACTCTACCTCTAAGACTGTTTATCTCCAGCCAAGGGAAGGGGGAGGAAGTTGCAGCGTTACTGGATTCGGGATGCACCTGGTGCCTAATCAACCCCACCCTAGCAGGGAAATTGGGAATCCAACTAAGGAAAATGGAAAATCTCATCGCTTTCTGCCAATTAGATGGAACTATAGCAGTGGAGGGGAGCCAGCCAGTTTTGCCACAGAACCGTTGAAAATAAGACTAGGGAACCATAGTGAGATGCTCACATTCATTGTAACCCCAGGAATGAAAGGGCCACTAGTCCTAGGACTCACATGGCTACGGAAATGGAATCCAAAAATAAACTGGAAGAGAGGAACCGTACATTTCCAGAAACATGTAGCATTTGCACACAGCCCAGAGGAAAAGAAAGGGAATAGAGAACAGAGACCCAGCCATGGCTGGTCAGCCAGCTGAACCCATTAACATCCCCACCGAGTACTAGGATTTAGCCCAAGTATTTAGTGAGGAGGCTTCTGATGAACTCCCACCCCATCACACCACAGACTGCGCCATTGAAATCCTACCAGGGGCTAAACTTCCAAAACTGAAAATGTACTGCATGTCCCCCAGAGAACTAAAAGAACTCAGAGCATTTATCGATAAAAATATAAAAAGGGGTTTCATCGAACTTACCCGACCAAAAATATCAGCCCCAGTATTATTCTGTGAAAAGAAAGATGGCTCTTTATGCTTATGTGTTGATTACCAAAATTTAAATACCATCAGTGTGGAGAATATGTATCCACTCCCCCTCATGAAGGACATGCTAGCCCACCTCTCTAAAGGAAATTTTTTTTCAAAGTTAGACCTATGAGAGGCATACTACCGCATCAGAATAAGGGAGGGGGATGAGTGGAAGATGGCTTTTAACACCCCACTGGGATGCTACCAATTTAAAGTGCTCCCTTTCGGACTACAAGGAGCACCTGCTGTGTTTATGCAATTAATTAATGAGACTCTCCAAGATTTTTTGTACAAAGGGGTTCTAGTTTACCTTGATGATATTTTAATCTACACTGAAACAAAAGAAGAGCACATCAAGTTACTCCGAGCAATTCTCACAAAACTCCAAAATGCCAAACTATATGCAAAACTATCTAAATGTGAGTTCCACCAAGAAAAAATTGACTACCTGGGATATAGAATATCCCACAAGGGAATAGAGATGGACCCACAAAAAGTAAAAGCTGTCATCGATTGGGAGCCGCCCCATACTTCCAAACAACTGCAAAGCTTCTTGGTTTTTGCAAACTTTTACCGCCAGTTCATTCCAGCTTTTGTGAATATCTCCCTCCCCATCACGAACTAGTTAAAAACAAAAAGGGGAGGGGAGAAACCCAAGCCAAGGCAACCCCTTACCTGGACGATGGAATGCCAAGAGGCATTTGAAAAACTTAAACAACTATTCTCAGCAGAACCAATCCTGAAACACTCAGACCCTGAACAACCATGTGCCATCCAAGCAGACGCTAGCGATGTAGCAGTTGGAGCAGTTCTACTCCAAAAGAATTAACATGGACAGTTGCAATCATGTGCTTATTCTTCCAAGAAACTGACAGGAACTGAGCAAAGATGGGCCATATGGGAGAAAGAGGCATATGCTGTGCGATGGGCACTCCTCACATGGAGACATTTCCTAGAAGGGAACCAAATCCCCTTTGAAGTCTGGACTGATCATAAAAATCTAGAAGTCCTGAAAACTCCACAGAAACTCTCAGAAAAACAAGTAAGGTGGGCTCAATATTTTAAAGAGTTTAATTTCACTCTCAAATATCTCCCAGGGGGGGAATTTTCTTGGCAAATGCCTTGTCCAGGAAACCCCAATACAACAGCAAAAAGATTGAAGTTATAAAACCCATGATCCAACCAACCCAACTCCGGTAATCACCTGAGCACAAGAGAAGAAAGAATCACTGATTGACAATGCAATGACTTCAATATTTAAGGAGGCACTACTTAAGGATGACTGGCTCCAGGCTAACAAAAACATTTGCTTACTCAAAGATGGTCTAGCCTGGGTAGAAAACAAACTTTATGTCCCTGCCAGCCAGAGGATGGACCTCATGAAATGATGCCACGACTCAAAAATAGCAGGACACTTCGGATTTGTATAAACCCTGCATCTCATCAAAAGACAATTTTGGTGGCCATCTCTCAAAAAGGATATTGAGAACTATGTTTGCTGTTGTCCCATCCGTGCTGCTGCAAAAAGAAGACAAGGAAAATCCCCTGGGCTTTTACAAACAGTGGCAGAACCTTCAGTACCCTGGAAAGAGATCTCTATGGACTTTATAGTGGAGCTCCCTGAAAGCGCAGGAAATACTGTTCTTTGGGTTGTAACTGATCTTTTTTCAAAAAGGTTCATTTTGTACCCTGCCAAAAGATCCCAATGGCCAAAGCCTTGGCAAAGATGTTTTTAATAAACATTTATCGCCTCCATGGAGCTCCCCAACGGATTATCTCAGATAGGGGTACAATTCACATCCACATTTTGGTGGGCATTTTTAAAGCTCCACCCAGGGGTTGTCCTTATCCAATCATCTGGAAACTAATGGCTTGACAGAGAGAGCTAATAGCATATTAGAACAATATTTAAGATGCTTTATTAATTACCAACAGGACAATTGGACTGACCTTCTTCCTTTTGCAGAGGTAGCATACAACAACTCGGTCCACAGCAGCACTGGTTTCACCCCATTCCAGGTAGCCACAGGCCAAGAATTCAACCTCATGCCAGAACTGCCCACCAAGGAACCTGAAATTCCCTCCCTTAAGGAGTGGATAATTAATTTGCAAACCACTTGGCCAATGGTCAGACTAGCCTTACAAGAGGCTAGAGCAGCTTTTAAAGTTCAAGCGAACAAAAAACGCTGTGATCCTAAAACATTCAAAGTTGGGGACCACGTATATTTGTCCACAAAATTCTTAAAATCATTGCAATCCTCTAAGAAACTGGGACCTAAATTCATTGGGCCATTTTCCATCTCCAGAATTATTAAGCCTGTTATGGTAGAGCTTCTACTTCCCAAGACACTTAGACAGGTTCATCCAGTCTTTCACTGTAGCCTACTCAAACCAGAGATCACTTCAAAACTTAGACACTCCCCCTTCCCACACCTCCAACTCCCATTATGGTACATGGGGAACAACATTTTGAAATTAAAGATATCCTTGATTCATGCACTCACTGTGGATCCACACAATATTTAGTAGCTTGGAAACACCTTCCTTCCTCAGATAATGAGTGGGTAGCCAAACGACATGTAAAAGCACCCACTTTGCTATAGAAGTTCCACCTGAAATACCCTCACAAACCATCCTAAGTTGTAAATGTAACACATGCTTTATGTCTTCCAGGTGGACTTCTCAAATTTTTGAGGAGGGCAATATGTCAGATCCGTGTATTTGCCATTCTTCAATGGAAGAAGAGGGGGAGTTGGTACAAGTAATACTTTTTGATGTAACCTGAATATCTTAAGTCTTGTATTGAATCTGTATAACTTGCACATGATATACAACTGGGGGACTGGAGCCAGATGTCTAGAAACTTGTCACCTCTTGGAGAGATAGCAAGAGGAGAAGAGACCATAAAAATTCCAGTTCTGAAAGAAACTTCCTGGGAAACTTTTCTAAGATACATTCCCAGAAAAGGGGTGGGGGGGGGTGGAATTAACATGATGTCTCTTTGTTTGACTAAATCCACATCAGAATAAGGGGAGGGGTTCTAACTGCATGCCTGGAAGCATCTTAGATTCTGCTTTGGCTAGTACCTGGATCACTTCCTTTCAATAAAGAATTCCTTTCGAAGTACCTAGCTTTTTCAGAAGTTCATTCTTATCGGTTGAAGGGGAAAAGTCCGGTGCTTACAGGGAAATAGACAAAATAAAGAGCTCTCCCATGGGAACCAACAGGGGGCAGGAGGAGGAGGCAGAAGTGGCCAAGGGAGTGACCCATGACACCTGAGGAGGGAATTTTTTTGCTCTTGTAATTACATGGGAACGGTGGGAAACTTTTAGAGTTGGTTTTCACTGGCTGTGCCGATATGGTATGTCCAATACACATGTTCCCTGAGGAAAGTTCCTGCCTTGGGGTTCTGATTTCTTTGGATGCGTTACTTGGAATGCTGACACCAGGATCTCTTGGCAGCTTTCAGAACCCCTGGCCATTGTAACCTTCCTGACCAGCTGTGAGGTCAGGCACTGCTTTGCAAGGGTTCTCCTCCTTTCTGGGGGGAGGGGGGCAGTTCTGGCCTGGGCTGGTGTGGGGCGGAGGTCTAGCCCTGGGCTCCTAGATGAACATGGGGTGCTGCAGGGCTGGGTCTCTTGCTGCTCCTTTTTAAAGTAGCAACTATGACTGATGCCTCTGCACAGACCCATCCTGTGTGTCGACTTAACTGGACTGGGAGGCCTTCCTCATGGACTCTCACGTGTCACTTCTTGGGCTGGACTATTACAATGTGTTCCACCTAGGGCTGCCCTTGAAGACCCCCCAGAAATTACAACCGGTCCAAAATATGGCAGCTGGTGCAGTGCTGGGCACCCCCTGGTTTGGCCAGGTGGCATCACTGCTGTGTGAGATTCTTTCCAGGTGCTGGTTATCAATGAATGGCATGGAGCCAGCTTATTTGCAGACCCCCTGCAGACCTCCCTGAGGATACTGGCAATTCCTTCTGACTCCCTTCCCTTAAACATTCCCATCTAAGGGTCCCCAAAAGGGCCTATTCTCCTTCGCCACCATTTCCCTGTCGAGACTCTTCCCCTGGACAACAGGAGGGATCCACCCACTTCAGTTTCCTGAAAGTGCCTTTCCAGGGGTGGGATTCTACCGCTTCTGCCTGGTTCTATAGAACTGGTAGCTCTGAAGAGCAGCAGACACTGAACCGGTTCTGTGTTTGCTGCTGTTTGGCCCACCCGCCTGCCTGTCCTTACCTGTCTTACCTGTCCTTTATTTCCTGCTTTTTCAACCTCAGCTGCTTTGCGCGGCACAACTGAGGTTGAATAAGCAGGAAAAAAGAGGTTTTTCAAATGCTGTGCACCTGCGCACAGCACTTTTCAGCTGTCCAGGCGGCACAGCTGATTGGTTTTTTACATGTGCGTGCAGCGCGCATCAGGCATGCATGCACGCACAAAACAGTCACCAAACCAGTAGTAACACCAGTTGAATCCCACCCCTGCGCCTTTCCCACCAGGTGCTGGGACAGTAGGTTGGAACCAGGGCTCGTAAAGAAGAATGGAGGGAGATGTGAGATCGGGTGCCAGTTTCGTCTTACTTTTTCGCTGTTGTTGTGAACTAGTCATTGGTATTTTACAAAATGGGCAGCTATATAAATCTTTAAAATAAATAAAACAAGAGAACAAAACATACAGCATCTTGCACAGATTTTCTTCTTTCCCAGAGCAGGAAAGAGCCCCGTTCATTTTAAACCTTCAACCTTGTTTTGTGCTGCCAAGACCAAAGAGCGCCACTTGCTTACCTGGATACAAAGGTTTCCAGTGGAAGGTGCACCCGTTGTAGACCCGGGAGTTGAAGGAGGAACACTGCTCTTCCCGGAAGCTCCTTCCACTTGGAGGACACTGCTGGAAGGAAGAGAAGCCCAGGTGAGGCCCGGGCAGCCCCTGCCCTGATGGCTCCTCAAGCTGCCCCCCTGCCTTCAAAACCAAGCTTGGGCATCGCAATTAAAGCGGGGCAAGGTGTTTCTCAACTTGTGTTTTCTGCAGCTTCAAAGAATCCATACCTTCCAGTAGAAAGCCAAACAAAGTCTCAAAATAGAGAAGTAATCTTTGACATATGACAAATGACCATTCATTTAATGACCAAAGTTACATCAGAGCAGAAAATAGGGACTGTCAAATCCACCACCTTCGACTTAGCGCCTTGCTGGCATTCTGCCATCAATTGGGGAAGTGGGGAGGGGGACAACAAATGGGCAATAAAGCTGTACACCTTTATGGAGGAAAATTGGGAAGGAGAAATTGACATGTGAGAAAGAACAGAGCCGTTTGGAATCTGGTTCGTGCTAACGCTGGCACCTTCAAGGCTGTCTACCCTGAGAGTGGAATTTCACCAGCACAAACACCTCAGAGTTTCCCAAAACATCTCAGTGGTGCTGGATTGGCTACACATGGGCAGACCACGAGGGGGACTGCGGAAATGGGTTCAGTTCTGTATTAGCATGTGGAAAGTTTAGATTCTTCTTGACTTTACTGCAATCAGCATCTCTTAGTAGAAGGGCCTTTTCACTTCAACCAAATGGAGTCAAGAGTTTCACTTCCCTGAGGCAGCATTCTGGGATCCCATGATCGCCATCTGTGACCTTCCCAGGGGTCTCCTAACAAGCAACATCAATGGGGGAAGCCAGATTCACTTAATAACCACATGACTCACTTAACAGCTGTGACAACTTGCTTAACAACAGCAGCAAAAAAGGTCATTAGACATGACCCACTTAAGGACTGCATCGCGTAATGACAGACATTCTGGCCCCAATGGTGGTTCTAAGTTGAGGATCGACTTTACTCTCATGGATGGAACTTTTGCCGGCCACGTTTCTTCCTTGTCCAGGCAGATCCCACTTGAGCCCCCCCCCATCCGCCTCCCCCCCTTAACTCTCTTACCTGCACTTCACACAGCTGGTATCTTTTGGACATCCCATTGCAGGTTTTATTAAGAAATCCTGTTGCCAACTTCCTTCTAAATATAAAAGGACAGATGGCATGATTTTTCAATTTTCGTTAAATCATTTTAAACAAAAAAAAGGACAGTGGTAACAATTCTCACGCTGCCTGTACCAAATGCACGGGGGCTCATCTCCCATTTTTATCACTTCTAGCAGTTACGCACAACTCTTTCAGGACTAAAAATACATTCCTGTTAGAGCGTTTTTCAACCTAATTGCCGGTTAGAGAAGATGCTTCGTTTTATCCTGCAAGCAGAGCCCCAGTGAGTTGGGGTTTTCACTGAGAAAGTCGGCCCGATTCTCCCATGTGACACCCCTCCTGCGCAATCTTCATTGGTTGCCAGTTGCCCTCCATATAAGATTCAAGGTGCTGGTATTAACCTATAAAGCCCTGCATGGTTCGGGTCCGGGGTACTTGCAGGAGCGCCACCTACCAGCATTGAGGTCCGATCGCCCGGTACGGTCCCATAGGCAGGCCCTCCTGGGGGTGCCGTTGACTAGACAATGTCGGTTGGCGGTCCCCCGGGGGAGGGCCTTCTCTGTGGGGGCGCCCACCCTTTGGAATCAGCTACCTCTAGAGCTGCTTTGGCCCCGACCTCGCTCCTTCCAGTGATCTCAAGACTTGGCTGTTTGTACAGGCTGGCCTGGACTGAGCAGGGTTGGGAATTTTAATTTAAAGGTATTTTAATTAGATTTTATAATTGGAT
Source organism: Naja naja (assembly GCA_009733165.1). Classification (NCBI taxonomy): domain Eukaryota; kingdom Metazoa; phylum Chordata; class Lepidosauria; order Squamata; family Elapidae; genus Naja; species Naja naja. Next base: position 11,516,502 of record CM019157.1, read on the forward strand.
TAGATAATTTGATAAAGGTGTATTTATTGTTTATACATTTCTGTGTAAGCCGAGTCCCCTCGGAGATGGGGTGGCATATAAATCCAATTAAATAAATAAATAAATAAATAAATAAATAAATAAATAAATAAATAAATAAATTTAAGGGACTCAGGGGTCCTGCAGGGCTGCTCTCATTCTTAAATAGCCAAGATGCAGCACTGTTATTGTTATGTTCTGGGTGAAGAATGGAGGTGAGGCCAGAGCGATTTCTAACAGCTCTTTATTCAAGACTGCCTGTGAGGCAACTGGCTGACAGAGCTCCTTTTATAGGAAATTGATCAGCAAATCAACCAATCAAGAGAGAGTATTTTCCCACTCCAAAAGAGGACCAGAGTGAGAACTTCATCTGATAACTATCCACTATATCAGTGATGGCTAACCTTTTTGTCGTCACGTACCAAATAATGCAATGCGCACGCAATCCCCTGCTCACTGCACATGTGTGCGCAACTCCCCCTGCATGCACCCTGCTGTCCTGCGCACACACATGCATCTGCTATACCTTCCCCCTGCATGCACAGCAGATACCCGACAATCAAATGGCTGGTGGGAGGCGCATGCGCAGTGGATCTCTTCGGGCGACAGCTTGCATGCCGGCAAAAATGGCTCTGCATGCCACTTCCGGCATACATGCCATAGGTTTGCCATCACGGCACTATATACAATACATAACTGTTATGTATGTAGGTTTGAATGTTATTGGTTTATTTGAACTGTTCTTGTAAAATGTCAAATGGTATTGGTTTAAATAGTGCAGGAAGAAACCTTGCACTCCCATTGGCTGGCAACTACGGCTGCAGGCTATAAGAGGCAGCCGTAGCCCAGCCAACTCAGGTCCATTCGAGCTGTAGTCACTGAATAAACTCTTTACTGAAGTTCCCCGCGTTTGACTCTTCATGCAAATTTAACACTGGCGACGAGGTTGGTATCTCCCTAAAGAAGAGACAACGCGAAGGCAACAGAAGAGCGAGATGGCTGCACTGAACACCCCCAGCCCCGCTCGATCCGGCGGCGGAAGACTGGGAATCGATGATCGCTTCCAGATGTACCTGGAAGGAAACGACCTCGATATCCCCAGAGACGGAAGAGGGCGTTTTCTCACGCACTGCGTCCGCAGTCTTCAAGATGGCGAAGGCGTTGGCGGGAGCTGCAGAACTGAAGGTAATGGAATGGCCTGATTTGGAGAAGCTTTAAGAGCCCATTACACAAGTATCGTGCCTCATTAAGAGACACGAGTTTTACCGTCGGGATCAAGGGGAAAGCGAGAATGTTAATGACTTCGTGGCAAGTTTAAGGGACATTGGGGGTCCTTGTGACTTTACCAACTTAGAAGAAGCCATGCGTGATCGGTTTGTCTTAGGCCTAAAAGATAAAGTCTTACAAAGCAAACTGTTAATGAAACCTAAGATCACGTTTAAGGAGGCCATTGAAGAAGCTGTTTCAGCGAAGCCACCAAGTCCTCAGCTGCGCCATGAAAAAGTTTAACAAGGCCTCAAGCCAGGCCTCAAGCCATTCTGATGTGGAAAAATCCACAACAACCCATTGCGAACAAATAGACTCTGATTCAGATTGCAGTGAGGTGGAGGAAGGGATTTTAGACTCAGAATGGAGAAGAAAAGGAAAGACCCTGGGAGAAAGAGGCAAGAATTCTATTGCAGAGGCTGTGGGGGGACCATCCTTGCACTGAATGCAAGTTCTTAGACACCATCTGCCTACGTTGAGAAAGGGGTCACCTAGCCAGAGTCTGCAAATCATCCAGAACTCCACCTAGTAGGAAGAAATTTCCTGAAAAGGATTTTAAGCCCAACAACTTCTTTGAAAAGATGGGGCGCAATTCAGAAGCAAATGGGAAGAATGAAACTCACCAAACAATCACCATTAGTCATTCTTCACCCTTGAGAAGCAGAAAAGTACACGTGAAGGTGTTCATTGAAGGAAGGCCTTGGCAAATGGAAGTGGACTCAGGCTCTTACTTATCTATGGTGTCATGGGACACTATTCACAGGCTACTTCCCAACATTCAGAAGAAACATTTCCAGAAGCAAGCACTGACTCTTACAGACTACCAAGGGAACAAGATTCCAGTAGTTGGAGCAAGAGATTTCATCGTGCAGTTTAAAGGCCACACCAAACGTTTGCCTCTGACCATCGTGGACAAGGATCTCCCAAGCTTGCTGGGACTTGAGTGGTTCAAGCCACTAGGCATCGAGGTGACTGGTATCAATCACGTGAGCAACTCTGAATGGGAGGAGGCCTTGAAGTCTGAGTTTCCAGAGGTCTTCAGCGAAGGACTGGGCAAGTATATGGGGACCCCTATCACTTTTAACCTAGATCCCAAAGTGCCCCCAATTCGTTTAAAGCCCAGGAGGGTTCCATTTGCTTTAAAGGAAAAAATTGATGCACAATTAGACAAATTAATTGCTCAAGGCGTTTTAGAGCCCACTGATCACTCCAGATGGGAAACACCCATAGTCACACCAGTCAAGACTGATGGGTCAGTAAGAATTTGTGGAGACTACAAGGGGACACTGAACCATACACTGCAGCAGAGCGCATATCCAGTGCCAGTTGTGCATCATCTGTTACATTCACTTGGCAGGGGTACAGTCTTTGCCAAATTGGACTTGGCCCAGGCATATCAACAACTAACAGTTGATGATGCCACTGCAGAGGCCCAAACCATTGTGACTCACAGAGGTGCCTTCAAATGTAAAAGGTTACAATTTGGAGTGCGTGGCACCAGGCATTTTTCAAAGTCTTATGGAAAGAATGCTTCAAGGACTGCCAGGGTAGTGCCTTACTTTGATGATGTATTAATCTCTGCTGAAAATGACACTCAGCTTCAAGAAAGACTCAGAGAAGTCCTTACCAGATTCAGAAAACCGGGTTAAAAGTCAAGGAAGAAAATGCACACTTAAAACAGACAGGGTTGAGTTCCTGGGCTACATGATTGACAAGCATGGCATCCACCCTACTGATGCCAAGGTTAAAGCAATCAAAGAAGCCCCTAGACCTAAATGCAAAACAGATTTGCAAGCCTTCCTTGGACTCATTAACTTTATCACATGTTTCTACCTCAAAAGGCATCCATTGCTGAACCTTTGCACAGATTGCTTGATACAAAAGCTGTTTGGATCTGGGGGAGGAAGGAACAATCAGCATTTAACAGTATTAAGAGACTAATCACATCTGATACTGTATTGATACAGTTCTCTGAGAATTTGCCTGTTGTACTGACTTGTGATGCATCCCCTTTTGGAGTGGGGGGTTGAGCCACAGTGGGAGGGAAGCCCCTATTGCATTTTACTCTCGCACTTTGACCAAAGCAGAGAGGAATTATAGCCAACTGGACAAAGAGGCATTGGCAGTTGTTGCAGCTGTCAAGAAATTTCATGAATATCTGTATGGCAGGACATTTACCATTGTTACAGATCACAAACCTTTGTTAGGCATTGTGGCAGGAGACAAACCTACACCTACTATCCTGTCACCAAGAATGCTGAGGTGGACTGAATTTCTTGCAGCTTATTCATACAAACTGATTCACAGGCCTGGCAAGGACATTGGACATGCTGATGCACTGAGTCGCTGCCCACTGCCTTGCCACAAGGAGGACTTTGAACCTGAAACACACACCTTTTTCCTAGAAACTGTTGCTAAGCTTCCAGTTCATGCTGCTGAAATTGCCAGAGAGACTGCCAAAGACACTGTGTTGGCTCCTGTTATAGGCTGGATTAAGAAAGGTTGGCCTCTTCAAGATCTACCTCACCTTGCCCAACCTTTTAAGTCCAGGCAAACTGAATTATCTGTATTAAGAGGATGTATTTTGTGGGGTAACAGGGTGGTTATTCCTGCAAAGCTGCAAAGAGAGGTTTTGGAAATGTTACATGAGGGTCATCCTGGGATTGTAAGGATGAAGGGATTGGCCAGGAGTTATGTATGGTGGCCAGGTATTGACAAAATGGTTGAAAACTGGGTTGCATCTTGTCCCAATTGCCAGGTAGTTAGGCCTGCCCCACTCCCCACACAGGAATGGGAATGTCCTAGGGGCCCGTGGTTTAGGATCCACATTGATTTCGCAGGTCCTACTAGAGGGCACACTTTTCTAGTTATAGTAGATGCATATTCCAAATGGCTCGAGGTATTTCCCATGACATCCAGCACAACTGATGCTGTCATCAAGCAGCTCAGAAAACTGTTTGTAACCCATGGGTTACCTGATGTTCTTGTCTCTGACAATGGCCCTCAATTTACATCTAACATTTTTGAATCCTTTCTAGCACAACAGGGTATCAGACATGCCCTTACTGCCCCTGGGCACCCTTCGCTAATGGCGGGCTGAACGCATGGTACGCTTTACCAAAGAGAAGCTCCAGCAACTGGGTCCTGGGGACATCACTGAGAAGCTTGAAAAACTTCTTAGTGTTCAGCACATCACTCCTAGCCCATCTACTAACTTATCCCCAGCAGAGTTGTTGATGGGTAGGAAACTTAGGTCTTCCCTTGACCGCCTTCATCCCACTTACGCACCCAATGCACCACTGGATTCCACTTCCAAGGTTCGTACTTTCAGTGTGGGTGATTCTGTGTATGCTAAGAACCTTATAGGTGAGCGCTTGTGGATTCCTGCTGAAATAACTCAAATCACTGGCCCTCGTTCTTACAGGGTACAAACAGAGGATGGACTCCTCTGGAGCAGGCACATTGATCAACTTAAATCCAGGTTCCCTCAGGAACATCGCCCCTGTCTCTCTCTGGTTCCCTCACCTGATGTCAATTCTAAGGGGGAAGGGGAAGAACAGGAGGAAAATCAGCAAGCAAGAATCAACCCCATGTGTAACGAGCCATTTCGACAGGAACCATCCCGAACCCTGTCACAATGCCAAGATCCATCCTTAGAAGTGGAAGATTGCACATCACTACCTGACTTGGGTGCTGACATTGGAATGGAGATGGGTTGGGAGGAGAGACCAGATTCTAACAGTCTAACAGGGTCTCCTTTCACAGGAAGTCCCAGCAAGGAAATGTCAGCAGACACATTTCCTCTCTCACTGGGTGAGAACGTTAAAACTTCTGAACCACGAAGGTCTCAACGTACATGTAAGAGCCCCACCTATTTAAAAGAATACATTAGATAGATTGGGGTTTGGTATGGACTGAACCTAGTGGGAGGGTGTTATGTATGTAGGTTTGAATGTTATTGGTTTATTTGAACTGTTCTTGTAAAATGTTAAATGGTATTGGTTTAAATAGTGCGGGAAGAAACCCTGCACTCCCATTGGCTGGCAAATACGGCTGCAGGCTATAAGAGGCAGCCGTAGCTCAGCCAACTCGGGTCCATTCGAGCTGTAGTCACTGAATAAACTCTTTACTGAAGTTCCCTGCGTTTGACTCTTCATGCAAACTTAACAATAACAGTTATCTAAATTGCTGTATTCAGGAAGAAACACCACAAATATATTAATAACTACAATAAAGGCCAAATTAACATTTTGTTTTCAGAATTTTCTTCCTCTTCCACTGACTAGGACGGGAGGGTTGAGTGGTGATGATGTTTCGGCCTGGTGCCATGTGTGTGGGTGTGTGTGTGTGAGGATATATTTTTAACTACGTTTTATGTTATGGGGGGCTAGAGTCACTGTATGAGATAAGTGGCCATATAAGTCCTGAAAATAAAATTTAAAAAACCCTAAAATAATGAAAATAAAATACTTCAACCAGGATCTGAAATGTGGGTGGCCGGTTTCTGAGAGGCCCAATCAGGCTTTGATGAAACACGCCAGGTTTGCAACCCTCATTCATGGGAAGATCCATGATCAGATCATGGGTGCAAGCAGTCTTGTTGCATTCCTATCAGGCATTGTGGGAGCAGAAGCCAAGGGCTGGAAAGCATGATGATTTTCAGGCAGTAGACCTGGTGTGCATGGTGTGCTGGTCAAGTGATTTCCCTTAGCCAGAGGGAACTTGGCAACTTTAAGACTTGTGGACTTCAATTCCCAGAATTCTCCAGCCAGCTGGAGAATTCTAGGAGTTGAAGTCCACAAGCCCTAAACCTAAACCAGGCAGCTCACTATCATTAACCATTCAGCTTTTAAAAATCTCATTTGTTTGCTTGCTCTCATTAGCATGGCCTGAGTTTTTGATTTGGCCCCCTCGTTTTCCTATTTCTCTTTACCTGACCTTTCGGGCTATGGGGCAGACTGTGGGTGACCAGAACCTATTTGTGCAGCCAGCAGTTTTAGAGGGCATGGCCACCCCAGATGGTAGGTGGGATGGATCCAAGGCAACTGGTTCTAATATTTGAGGGGCTGCCACAGAGAGGAAGGGGGTGAAGCTGTTTTCCAAAGCACCCGAAGGCCAGACAAGGATGGAAATTGATCAAGGAGAGATTCAACCTGGAAATAAGGAGAAATTTCTTATCAGTGAGAACAATCAACCGATGGAACAGAAGTTGCCTTTGGAAGTTGTGGGAGCTTCATCCCTGGGAGCTTGCAAGAGATTGGACTGCCATTCGTCAGAATTGGCTTAGGACAGTGGTGGTGAAACTTTTCGTCACCGAGTACTGAAATGGGAGCAAGTGTGCGCCAGAAACTGGAAGAGCAGTTCCCTGGTGTGCATGGGCAGGAGCGACAGAAACCGCAAGAGCAGCTCTGCAGTGCACATCTGCGTGCCACGAAGCTGAGCTCCCAGTTTCCGGCACACACATGCACACTGGCCACCTGATGTTCTGGTTTCTGGTGTGCATGTACACACGAAGACCCAGCTGGTCAAGCTGTTCTTCTGGTTTCTGATGCTCCCGTACGCATGAAGACCAGCTGGCCGCCATGCATGCACACGTTGGAACCTGGAAGAGCAATGGGCGACGGCTGGCATGCCCGCTGAGATGACTCTGTGTGCCACTTTGCGTGGCATAGGTTTGCCAATACTGACATAAGATCTCCTGTTTGGGCAGAGGGGGTTGGACTACATGACCTACAAGGTCCCTTCCAACTCTGTTAATCTGTTAAAAAAGACCCCACGCAGCATCGTTCCAGCTGCTTCTGAATGCAAAGATGTTCTGAACCCCAAACGCATTCTGGAAAAGACTGCAACATAGCTAGAGTGAGCCACGATGGAGGGACGAAGCCACCAAGGTTACCTCTGTTGCAGGCAATGCCTTTCTTGGAAGCGGATTCCTCCACCACACGTCCGAGTGCAGGCTGCCCACTTGGTCCACTCGCCCCACCAGTAGGCCATGACATCAGCTCCTTCTTCAAGGCTGTTGGAAGCTGGCGCATTATCCTGTTTGCCATCAGGAAGCAAAGAAAAAAAAGGCAGGGCTGATGATGCGGATACTTGAAATATAGAACAAAAATATAACAAAAAAGGAGGAATCTTCAGGGATTCAGGCCAGACTGGATGAATCCTGTGCGTGGTTGAATCCTACATCACGGCTAACTTGTACTACCTGTGATTCCATAAGAAAAGCCAGAGATTTCAGAAAAGAGCTGAATGGTATCAAGAATGACACAAAAGCCAGAGGGCTTCCGTACATAAAAGCCGATACAAAAATTTATGCCACCAGATAAAGACTGAATGCACCAATTATCACATTAAACATGAGGAAAACCTTCTACACACCAATTCCACCTGCACTTTCTACAATTTTGTAAACAACAAACTAAAAGACTCAAGGTCCACCCCACCCCTGAAAGGACCTAATAGAAAAGACAGCAATGACAACACCATTAAAGCCAATCTCTTTAACACATTCTTTGGTTCAGTATTGGTAAACAGCAATGGATCATGGCCAGTATTTCCTAGTCGAACTACAGACAACTACAATGATCTAATACATATCGATTTTACAGAAGACAATGTTGAAAAAGCACTACGCAATCTAAAACCATCTCTATCTATTGGACTGGATGGAATATGTGCCTACTTCTTAAAAAAGCTATCTACTGCCATAGCCAAACCTCTAAGCATAATCTTTGAAAAATCTTTCAGGACCAGCTCCTTGCCAAAACTATGGTCAAAAGCCACAGTCATCCCCATCTTCAAAAAGGGAGACCCAGCCAAGTTGAAAATTACAGACCAATCTCTTTATGCTGCGTCACCTGTAAAGTCATGGAATCAATTATTAACCAATCCATTATCCTCCACTTAGAGACAAACAACCTACTCTCTAATAAACAATTTGGTTTCAGAAAAAAACTATCCTGTAATCTACAACTCTTACACTGCAAAAACATATGGACTACACAACTCGATCAGGGCAAAGCAATAGACATCTACAAGCCTTTGATTCAGTGGTACACAACAAACTACTCCTAAAACTAATTTTTTAAATTCATATTTATATCCCGCCCTTCTCCAGAGACTCAGGGTGGCTTACAAATTTTTGGGGGGATACAACCCAATGCTCTCAGCAATAGCCTTCCTCCCATTGTATATGCCTGCTTATTACTAAGCAGCATTTTTACAAAGTCAGCTTATTGCCCCCAACAATCTTGGGTCCTCAGTTTACCTACCCCGAGAGGATGGAAGGCTGAGTCAACCTTGAGCCTGGTGGGATTCGTGCCTGCAATAATTACAGGCAGCTGGAACTAAGTGCTAGGCTATTAACAGCCTGCACCACCAAGGCCCTCTTATGGTATCTCTGGACACCTGCATAACTGGATAGAAGCATTCCTGTCAAACAGACAACAAATGGTCAAAATTGGGAGCGTCCTATCAAATTCTGTACCTGTCAACAGTGGTGTCCCCCAAGGCAGTGTTCTAGGACCAACTCTCTTCATACTCTACATAAATGACCTCTGTGATCATATTAAGAGCAACTGTGTTCTCTTCGCTGATGATGTAAAGTTATTCAACACCACAGATAATACTGCTACCCTTCAAAAAGACCTTGACTTTGTATCAGAATGGTCAAACAAATGGCAACTTCAAATCTGAACAAATAAATGCTCTGTCTTACTTATTGGCAAAAAAAATATCAGAAAATAAAATACAGGCTAAATAGTCAAGACCTTGTTGATGATCCAAACTCTGTCAAGGACCCTGGAGTACTCATCTTTAATGATCTAAGTGTTAAAGTCCACTGTAACTACATAGCCAAAAAAGCATTAAGAGTTGTTAACCTAATTTTATGTAGCTTTTTCTCTGGTAATATTACACTACTAACTAGAGCAGCCGCAGGCAAACTACGGCCCGGGGGCCAGATCCGGCCCGTTCGGTTGTTCTATCCGGCCCGCGGAGCCGAAAGAGCGGAGGGTTCTCTTGCTCTCCCAGAAGGCTACGTGAAGTAATCTAACTTTGAATTTACATTAGTTCACACCATCCATGCTTTTGTTCCGGCCCTCCGGTCCAGTTTAAGAACCCATTGTGGCCCTTGAGTCAAAAAGTTTGCCCACCCCTGAACTAGAGCATACAAAACATTTGCTAGACCAATTCTCGAATACAGCTCATCAGTCTGGAACCCACATTACGTATCTGATATTAACACAGTTGAGAAAGTCCAGAATTACTTCACAAGAAGAGTTCTCCACTCCTCTACTCATTGCAGAATATGCCACCAGACTTGAAATTCTAGACCTAGAAAACCTAGAACTATGCCGCCTTCAGTCCGATCTAAGTATAGTATATAAAATCATACGTTGCAATGTCCTACCTGTCAACGAATACTTCAGCTTCAACCATAACAATACAAGAGCACACAATAGATACAAACTCACGGTTAACCGCACCAAACTTGATTGCAGGAAATACAACTTCAGCAACAGAGTGGTCAATGTCTGGAATACGCTACCTGACTCTGTGGTTTCTTCCCCAAACCCCCAAAACTTTAACCTTAGACTGTCTACTATTGACCTCACCCCTTTCCTAAGAGGTCTGTAGGGGGCGTGCATAAGTGCATCAACGTGCCTACCATCCCTGTCCTATTGATTCTTTTTATTTTTATTTTTCTTATATGTATCCATTCCATGTATTCATAACTATGTTTATACTTATACCTATTATCTTGTAAGCGATTGATAAATCAAATAAATAAATAAATAAATAAAACATGCACGGGCCCAGACACTATTTTTTGCATGTTGTGTTTCCCAGGCCATCACATAATCTATTTGTTTGAGGACAACCTATTACAGGAAGACAGACAAGTCACTTGGGTTGGATATTTTGTGTTGCCCCAAGCCATGGTAGAATGGAACTGTGAGGGTGTAAACTCTCTACTGTGGTTGCATTCTGGTTCAGATTGACCTGGACAAGTTTAGGCTGAAACTATGACGAGGCTCCATCTTTCCTTGAATCTGGTTCCCCTGTTTCTTCTAGAGCAATCATCTCCTAGAGAGCTGAAGTGCCCCTCTGGATGATGGTGGCTTCCATAGAGTCCATAGAACAAAATGAAATTCAATGTAGAGAAAAGTAAAGTCTTACACTTACGCAAGAAAACCAAAAGGACACATAGACTGGGTGAAACCAGGCTTAATAGCAGTAACTGTGAGAGGGATCCTGGAGTCTGGTCAACCAGTTAAATATGAGCCAGCAATGTCCGGCAGCAGCCAAAAAGCCAACACAATCCTAAGATGCATTAACAGAGGGATACAATCAAGATCAAGGGAGGTACTAATACCACTCTGTAAAGCCACACCTAGAATCCTGCATCCAGTTTTGGTCACCACACTATAAAAAAGAGGTTGAGACTCTAGAAAGAAGGCAGAGAAGAGCAACCAGGACAATGAGGGGACTGGGGGCTAAAACATACAATGAACAGTTGATCAGTTTAAAATAAAATATAATTATAGATAAAAGTTGTTGGAAAAATTATAACCAAACATTAGATATAATTTATAATTAGTATGCAGTGCCCCTCCTGCATAAGTTTGCTGAGCTTCTAGAAACCTGGTTTTATTTCAGTGAGACTTTGGCCCCGATTGGTTGGGTCTTGTTTTTTTCCTCATTGCCTGCAATATCCCCTCTCTTTCATTCCATCATCACCAAACTGATTGGAAGATCAGTTAATTGGGTTTAAAAACAAGAGAGGAGTCAGATACCCTCATGGCTTGTTTCTCTACCTTCAAAAAGGGCCTTGGTGGCTCAGGCTGTTAAATGCCTAGCACTTAAGTTCCAGCTGCCTACAATTACTGTAGGCTCGAATCCCACCAGGCTCAAGGTTGACTCAGCCTTCCATCCTCTCGGGGTAGGTAAATTGAGGACCCAAGATTGTTCATTGTTGTTGATTGTTGGGGGCAATAAGCTGACTTTGTAAAAATGCCGCTTAGTAATAAGCAGGCATATACAGTGGAATGAAGGCTATTGCTGAGCACACTGGGTTGTGCTCCAAAAATTGTAAGCCGCCCTGAGTCTTCGGAGAAGGGCAGCATATAAATGTAATTTTAAAAAAAAGGCATTCTTGATGAAAATGTGGCATAACTGTGAGAAAGTATGAGAATATAGAGCCAGTTTGGCCTAGTGGTGAAGGCACTAGGCAGAAACCAGGAGACAGTGAGTTCTAGCCCCACCTTGGGCATGTAACTTTGGACCAGTCACTCTGTCTCAGCCCAACCCACAGGGTGGTGGTTGTGGGAAAACAGGAGGAAGGTTTTGTTTTATAAAAGTAATAAAGGCAAGATAAAAGAAATCTTTTTAAAAAATGGAATAGCATCCATAACATTCAGTTTTTATACCCATTACTAGGCTTTATGTGCAGAATCCCGGGAATTTAGAATCTCCTCTTCAAGAGTTCTTCAATACTAACTACACACCAAGCGGCTATTCCCAGAATTGCCTGATAGAGGAATGAGTGTTACTCAAGCTTCCATCTGTGTGGGCAACGTCTCCTTAAGCAGCTCTTGCAGTGATTTTCTGTGTGAATTTCCAGGCTTTGGAGGTGAATTTCTCAACTCTGCAGAGCGCCTTGGCTCCCTGAAGTCCACTCTCCCAGGTCTCCACTTGCAAGGCTGCTTAAACTGTGAAAGCAGATAAATGATTCATCTGAAGCAACAGCCTCTGCTAGCAGGAAAGGAGCCCTGGGACAGCCAAGAGAGGAGTCAGAAGCCTCTGCAGGCTCCAGATGGTTGATGGCTGAGTTAAATGGTTCTTGGAAAGGGCTGGATTGCAACCTGGCCCGAGACGACCCCAAGGAACTGACGCGCTTGCAAACCACAATCTTGACATGTATTATAAATATTACATCAACACCCAAAATAAGTTGTTTTTTCTTCCCCAGCTCTTGTAACTCTGAAGTATTTGTTTGTTCCCAAATATCTTCTAAAAGAACTTCATCCAGATAAACACATGCAGAAATGTTTATTATATTTGCAGGAAAGCCAAAGACAGGCTTAAAGCATCAGTTCTTAGCATTAAGAAGTGTTTATTTGGATTTCGTGCAATGGAAATCCATTCCTTGGGCCTTCTGTCTTGCAGAATGAACGTTACAGGTCTTCCTTTGCACTCTGCTAGGTGTAGAAGATTCAGAGGCAGAACAGGGCCTCCTTCAGCATTTCTTTTTCCTTCTGCTTTCTCCTCATCCTACAATAAAAACCTGGTGTTCGACTTTGGTGCTTTCTGGGTTTTCTTCTTCCCCCTTTACCATTTCTTTCATCTTTTACATGTGCTTTCCCTGAGTTATTTCTTGTTTTTTACATGATGAAAGAGACTTTTAAAATTGCTTTTGGCATGGTTGCAATTTCTGAGCTTTAGCTTTCCGGATTTCATCCTTACAGATTCGCGCTATTTGCTGGTATTCTGTTTTAGTTATACAGTATGTGTCCACTTGACTTTTTTTGTCTCTCAGTTGATCAGAGTGTTCTTTATACAATCCTGCTAGTTTAATCTTGGGGCTCTTGTTTTTCTTCTCAGTACTATTGTGTTAGACTGTGCTTTTATAATTTCATTTTTCAGAGTTTCCCAAGTGTTTTGATTTGTTTGCCTCTTTAAAGACTTTCTATTGCTGATCTAAGACTGTAATAAAGTTATATTCATTCATTCATTCTTTAAAGACTTCCATCCATGAAATCCTTCTTAAAATCTTTCTAAGTTTGCCAGCTGCCTTAAAGACATTCATTTGAATTTGATTATTCGTGCTGTATTATGTTGAATTCTAGTATCATATGTTCATGTTCCCCAAAGTTCCTGCATCCTCAACCCCTTCTATCATATCATCTCTATTACTAAGAATTAAGTCTAGTATAGCTGATTGTCAGGTCCAGCATCTTAGGCTTGGTGCAGCGCTGGCATCCTGCCATCAAAGGGCTGGAGAAGGGAGGCAGCAATAAACCTGTATGCATTCTTGTGTGGGGATTAGGGAGGGGGATGATAACTGAAGACAAGGAGATCACCATGGTACAAGTTTGTGGCATCTTCAAGGCTGTTTGCCTGGAGTGTGGAAAGTTACCAGCCAAAGCACCTCAGAGTTGCCAAAACATCCAGGCAACACCACATTGGCTGAATTTGGACTGGCTAAGAGCAGAACCCCCTTGCTCCTCTGCCTAGCTTAGGAAACCTGAATTCAAACACCCAGGTAGAGGGCTGTTCAGCCTCCACTTGAACACAACACAGGAAAGATACACACATTCAACTGCTCTTCCTGTTAAGATTTTTTTCTATCCAGTGGGACCTGCCTTCGTGCTACTGGCATGATTCGCCTCCAAGAGCTTCCCATAGAGGGACCTTCAGGGATCTGAAGGGCCGCAATGGCGCAGTGGTTAGAGTGCAGTTCTGCAGGCAGGCTACTCCTGCTGCCTGCCGGCTGCCTGCAATTTGGCAGTTCAAATCTCACCAGGCTCAAGGTTGACTCATCCTTCCATCCTTCCGAGGTGGGTAAAATGGGGAGCCAGATTGTTGATGATAATAGGCTGACTCTGTAGACCACTTAGAGAGAGAGCTGTAAAAGCCCTGTGAAGCAGTGTATAAGTCTGAATGTTAGTGCTATTGCTATCTGAAGAGAGTGCATCTCTTTGCTCTCCCTAAGGTTTGTCTGTCCTCAATCTTTTCCCCTGGACTTTCATTTGTGTCAAAGCTGAGTGAATGAAGGTATAAAAATGGTTGCTCTTCCCACTGCAATGGCCAGGAATTGTGTTCCTTTCCCTTCCCAGATGTGGGTGAAAGTGTGAAGCAACCCTACCCACAGCAGTAGGGCTATTTTCCCTTGGTCTACTGACAGTAGCCAAAACAACTTTTACTCTGGAAAAATACTTATACCTAGAAATGCCATCATTGGAGAGAGAACTATTTGCTAAATTTAGATTTGAACTCCTAGATACTAACGTTAAACTTGGCCGTTATCGGAAAATCCCGTACAATGATAGAACATATGTATGCGGGGCAAACACAATAGAGGACACATTGCATATAATATTTGATTGTAGTTTGTATGGGAAAGTAAGGAAAAAATATCTCGCCCCAATCATGGATAAATTTCCCCACTGGGACGTAAGGCATAAGTTAATATTCTTATTGAAAGCAGACTCTTCTCTGATAAGGGCAATCACCGGCTATCTTAAAAGGATGACAGTAATACCAGTCAGTTATATTGAAAAGAATTTTATTGATTATAAGAAAGATGAGCTGAACTAGAAAGGAGCTATGTTAATTAGTATCTCAACCTACGTAAATATAGTTATTGAACACTTATATCGCCAATTTTAATGTTACATATGTTATATTTTTAGATTGTCATTTCTGTAACCGTAAGCTTTTTAACCATGTGACTTTTGAAAAGGCCCTCGGCCTATTCAATAAACAAACCAACAGTGAGGCTATTCTCTGACCAGTCGCAGCTCCCATTATTGGAAAGCTCAAAATGGGAGAGCAATTTACAGACAAGGGCCGAGGGCTAAATACTTTTCTACTATTCAGATAACTGACAATGCAATAAAGTTCAACCACTGAAAGTTAACAAATAAACTTTTCTCGAGAAATATAGGACAAAAAAGGAGGAAGGACTTGTGCATGAAAGACAAATGAAAGAGAACTTGTGCATGAAATCGCCCAGAAGAAAATATTCACCTGTGAGAATGCCAGAGCAGCGTTCACCACGAACAACGCAAGCACAAGGGTCCTCTGGAGGTGGGAACAGCCATGAGGAACTCGGTGGTCCCAGCTGCGTTTGACTCTCCTCATCCTAACAAAGCAAGTAGCAAAACCTGATCATTATAGAAGGATTGCAAAGATTGCTTCAATCTGGAGGGCTTGAAGAGGGATCCTTCTCAACATGTTTATTGGAAGTATTGAGCTGAGAAGCAGAGTGAAGGCATCACTGATCACTTCCAGCCCAACATGAGCCACTGGCAGGGGTGGTTAATTTAGCCAGGTATTCAAAATACCCCCTCAGTAAACAGCCTCTGGGTATTTTGGAATAATATCTGACATTCAAGCAAATAATCTTGCACACAGTTAAAATAATGAATAAAGGGGAAATTATTTCACACTCACACACACACACACACACACACACACACCCCAATGTCCAGTTTCAGTTGACTGAGCAGCATTTGGAGTGGTTGGAGTTCAGGACAATTCTTCTTCCTTCTACTAGACTAAAATAAGGTTTCACTGGAGTGCTAACTTACTTTTTATTGGTTATTCTAACTGATTTTTCATGTCTGATTATAATTTTATGTTAGTGCAATTAGTCACCCCAAAGATGATCTGTAACAGGAAATGGAGCAGAAATGTTAATACATAAAAATGTGGTGAGCTGTATCTTACCACGGCTCTGGCCCTGGGAAATGACCTCCCCTCCCTTCCAGAAAGTGGTAAAGAGCCAGCTTTCCCCCCCAGATGTGGGGAGAGGGCAAATCTGGGGTTTGGAGAAGAGCTGAGTGGCAATGGGAAGGTTGGTGGTGAAGTCGCTTTTTTCTGTTTCTGCTTTTTGTACGATACTGTTTTATCCTGTGGTTGTAAGCTGTCTAGAGTTCTGGTTCTAGGATGGGTAGGTCATGTGAATATTGCAAATCAATGTTTTAAAAAGGTATGACGTGTAATGTAATGAGCAGCTACGTGAAGGAGTCCAAAGAGGCCTTCCGCAAAGGGCCCTTCCTTAAAGGTCCCAAAGGTGCTTTTTTTTCCCCAAGAGGCAACTGGACTTTCTAGTTTTTCTTTGAAGATGTTTCGCTTCTCATCCCAGAAGCTTCTTCAGCTCTGACCGGATGGTGGGGAAGGGAAGGATTTACGCTCCTTGCAGACAGCTGGTCATTTGCATCCTTTTAGAGAGTCGTTGAGGCCACGTGGAGGTTTATCTGGTCCTCAGGGTCAAACTGGTGCATCAGGGACAATTTGCACTGAGTGGTGCAAATTGGTATGGATACCTTCTTGGAACTGCTTTGTTGTTGTTGTTGCTGTTACTGTTGTTAGTTGCAAAGTTTTGTCCGACCCATTGTGACCCCATGGACAATGTTCCTCCAGGCCTTCCTGTCCTCTACCATCTTCTGAAGTCCATTTAAGCTCACGCCGACTGCTTCAGTGACTCCATCCAGCCCCCTCATTCTCTGTCTTCCCCTTCTTCTTTTGCCCTCAATCTTTCCCAGCATTAGGCTCTTCTCCAGAGTCCTTCCTTCTCATTAGGTGGCCAAAGTATTTGAGTTTCATCTTCAGGATCTGGCCTTCTAAAGAGCAGTCAGGGTTGATCTCCTCTAGGACAGACTGGTTCACCTCAGTCCAGGGACTCAGGAGTCTTCTCCAGCACCAGAGGTCAGAAGCCTCCATTCTTTGGCGCTCAGCCTTCCTTATGGTCCAACTTTCACAGCCATACATTGCAACTGGGAAAACCACAGCCTTGACTCTATGCCCTTTTGTTGGCAGGGGATGTCTCTGCTTTTGAGTATGCTGTCTAGATTTGCCATAGCTTTCCTCCCCAGGAGCAAGCATCTTTTAATTTCTTGGCTGCAGTCCCCATCTGCGGTGATCTTGGAGCCCAGGAAAATAAAATCTGTCACTACCTCCATTTCTTCCCCATCTATTTGCCAGGAATTGAGAGGGCCGGATGCCATGATCTTAGTTTTCTTAATGTTGAGTTTCAAGCCAACTTTTGCACTCTCCTTCTTCACCTGCATCAAGAGGCTGTTTAGCTCCTCTTCACTTTCCACCATTAGAGTGGCATCATTCGCATACCTGAGGTTGTTGATATTTCTCCCAGCAATCTTAATTCCAACTTGTGATTCATCTAGCCCCGCCTTTCTCATGATGTGCTCTGCATATAAATTAAATAAGCAAGGTGACAGTATACAGGCTTGCCGGACTCCTTTCCCAATTTTGAACCAATCTGTGTCCAGTTCTCACTGTTGCTTCTTGACCCACATGTAGGTTTCTCAAGAGACAAATAAGATGGTCTGGTACTCCCATCTCTTTAAGAACTTGCCACAATTTGTTGTGATCCACACAATCAAAGGCTTTAGCATAGTCAATGAAGCAGAAGTAGGTGTTTTTCTGGAACTCCCTAGCTTTCTCCATGATCCAGCGTATGTTGGCAATTTGATCTCTAGTTCCTCTGCCTCTTTGAAATCCTGCCTGTACTTCTGGTAGTTCTCGATCCACATACTGCTGGAGCCTAGCTTGTAGGATTTTAAGCATAACTTTACTAGCATGTGAAATGAGTGCAATGGTGCAATAGTTTGAACATTCTTTGGCATTGCCTTTCTTTGGAATTGGAATGTAAACTGACCTTTTCCAATCCTGTGGCCACTGTTGAGTTTTCCAAATTTGCTGGCAAATTGAGTGTAGCACTTTTACTGCATCATCTTTTAAGATTTTGAATTGCTCAGCTGGAATACTGTCACCTCCACTAGCTTTGTTGTTGCTCAGATTTCCTAAGGCCCATTTCACTTCAGATTCTAGGATATCTGGCTCAAGGTCAGTGACCACCCCATCATAGTTATCAGGGACATTAAGCTCATTCTTGTATAGTTCTTCTATGTAATTTTGCCACCTCTTCTTAATCTTTTCTGCCTCTGTTAGGTCCCTGCCAATTTGGGCCTTTATCATGCCCATCTTTGCATGAAATGTTCCCTTCATATCTCCAATTTTCTTGAAGAGATCTTTGGTCCTCCCTATTCTATTGTTTTCTTCTATTTCTTTGCACTGTTCATTTAAGAAGTCATTCTTATCTCTTCTAGCTATTCTCTGGAATTCTGCATTCAATTGGGTGTATCTTTATCTTTTCTCCCTTGCCTTTCGCTTCCTTTCTTTCTTCAGCTGTTTGCAAAGTTTCCTCAGCCAGCCATTTTGCTTTCTTGCATTTCTTTTTCTTTGGGATGGTTTTAGCTGCTACCTCTTGTACAATGCTGCAAACCTCCATCCATAGTTCTTCAGGCACTCTGTCTATCAGATCTAATTCCCTAAAGCTATTTGTCTCCTCTACTGTATATTCATCAGGGATATGATTTAGTTCATACCTGAGTGGCCTAGTGCTTTTCCCTACTTTCTTCAATCTAAGTCTAAATTTTGCAACGAGAAGCTCATGATCTGAGCCACAGTCAGCTCCTGGTCTTGTTTTTACTGACTGTATTTACTTCTCCATCTTTGGCTGTGGAGCACATACTCAATCTGGTTTCTGTGTTGACCGTCTGGTGATGTCCATGTGTAGAGCCATCTCTTGGGTTGTCGGCAAAGAGGGCTTGCTATGACCATCATATTCTCTTGACAAAATTCTATCAGCCTGTGCCCTGCTTCATTTTGTACTCCAAGGCCAAACTTGCCTCTTATTCCGGTTATCTTTTGGCTTCCTACTTTAGTATATTGGACACCTTCTGACCTGAGGGGCTCATCTTCCGACGTGATATCTTTTTGCCTTTTGGTACTGTCCATGGGGTTTTCATGGCAAAGATACTGGAGTAGGTTGCCATTTCCTTCTCCAGTGGATCACATTTTGTCGGAACTCTCTGCTATGACCATCTTGGGTGGCCCTGCACAGCATAGCTCATAGCTTCATTGAGCTATGCAAGTCCCTTCACCACAACAAGGCAGTAACCCATGAAGGAACCATAGTTGAAGGCAGTAAACCATGGAACCGCTAAAAGGATGCAAATGACCAGCTTTCTGCAAAGGAGTATAAATCCTTCCCTTCCCCACCATCCAGTCAGAGCTGAAGAAGCTTCTTCGATGAGAAGCAAAACGTCTTTAAGGAAAAACCAGAAACTCCAGTTGCCTCTTGGGAAAAAAAGCCCCTTTGGGACAACCATGACCTGGAGGACTGAGAATCTCCATAGACACTCCTTAAAGGGCTCCCCAAAGGCTTCGGCCAGCGGCTTTCACAGGTGCACAAACAGCTGTGCTCACCTGGGTTGAGACTAGTAGGGAAAGTCCAGATGCTTTTGGAGCATTTCTTTTCAATGCTCCATGCAGCCCTAGCGGTCAATGTAAATAGAGTAAAATAATATTCTCAACCAAGATTAAAACATAATTTTTTACTGATGCTGATGGACATCTGATTCTGCCCACTTGTCACGCCCTTCCCTCCACTCTGGGGCATCTAATGAGATGCTCTTCTGGACCATGAAAACTGTACTGGCTGACCAGTGGACATAGCATTGGCTTGGACAATCGACTTTGCTCTCCATTTGTTAAATACTTTAACAAGCCTAGCTCCCAAATCCTTTCCAGAGATACTTAACTACAACTGAATCGGCAGTGCTGAACATTATCAGCTTACTTTTGTATAAGTATATACTCTTTAAAAGGAGAACAACCCAACAGGCTCTCATATATTGACCTCCTCTGTTCTACAGCCCAAAACTGAGGATTTAGTCACAGCCACTTAAAGAAGATCAGGTCCCTCCTCCTCTTGCTCCCCCCCACCCAACCCCACCCCGCCACTTCTAGCTGCCAAGAGATTGAACTTCCTAAAACTCTGCTCATCTCTGGCTGTCGCCACCAGCAGCAAAGACGCTGCACATTCCAAACTGCACAGATTTGGTCTGTGGTCTGGACTGGCTGCCAGCAAAGAACCTGGGCAATGTGACCCAGACGCGCCTCCTCCATGTCTCCCCTGGGGGAGCTCTTGAGCCATGGAAAAACAACACCCCGCCATCGACCCTTCTTCTCCCAGGGGGCCTGCCTGGTGGGTGATACCAGGGGAGCTTTGCCCAATTAAAGGAGCAGCCTCCGAGCACTGCAGAAGCTCCGCTACTGGACGACATTCTGAAAATGGGCCAGTTCCTATTCTGGCTCCTCCCACCCATCCAGGCACTGCAGATCTGGGGCAGCACCTTCTCCCCCATACAGAAGTCCACCTAGCAAGGTTGGCCAGTGGGTGGGGAGGCAAAGGGTACGGGGTGAGATGGGCTTCAGGAGCATCCTCAGAAAAGCCATTCCCCCCTCCCATAAATACTTGGAAAGAATCCCAAAGGTGGTTCTTTTTTCAGGAGGCAACTGGACTGCCTTGTTTTTTCTTTTGAAGACCTTTTGCTTCTCATCCCAGAAATTTCTTCAGCTCTGACTGGATGGTGGGGAATGGAAGGATTTACACTCCTTGCAGACAGCTGGTCATTTGCATCCTTTTAGAGGGTCATTGAGGCCACATGGAGGTTTATCTATGTCCTCAGGGTTACCTGCAATGCAGGCTGTTAGATGCCTAGCATTTAAGTTCCAGCTGCCTGCAATTATTGCAGGCTCGAATCCCACCAGGCTCAAGGTTGACTCAGCCTTCCATCCTCTCGGGGTAGGTAAATTGAGGACCCAAGATTGTTGGGGGCAATTAGCTGACCTTGTAAAAATGCCGCTATACAATGGAAGGAAGGCATTGCTGAGCGCAAAAATTGTAAGCCGCCCTGAGTTTTCGGAGAAGGGCGGCATATAAATGTAATTAAAAAAAAAAGTTCCTGTAGTCTGCAATTTTCTTTTCTTTTCTCTAGAAATGCATTCCTATTCCCACAAGGGTGTTCATCCCAAATTGCATAGCTAGAAGTCTGTAGGAATGGATTTCCAGAGAGGAAAAAAATGCAGACTACAGGAACTAGGAGCACCACTCAGGTGACCCTGAGGAAACAGATAAACCTCCAAGTGGCCTCAACAACCCTCTAAAAGGATGCAAATGACCAGCTGGCTGCAAGGAATGCAAATCCTTCCTTTCCCCACCATCCAGTCAGAGCTGAAGAAGCTTCTGGGATGAGAAGCTAAATGTCTTCAAAAGGAAAAAAAACAAGAAAATTTGAAAGTTTGCCTGCTGAAAAAACACCTTTGGAACAACCAGGACCTGGATGATGGAGAATCCCTACAGACTTTGAAGGAAGGAACTGGCAAGCGAAAGGTTTTTGGAAATTAGCAGCCGCACATGCAACTCTCGGCTTTCCTTCCATTTTGTGTAGACCTAACACAGCTGCTGTTTTTTTTTTTTAGGGGAGAATATTGAGCTCCTACTTAGAAAATGGCTATTTAAGTTGGGACCGGAGTGCTCCTACTTGGTGAACAAGCGACGCCCAAGAGGCGCGCAACCCACTTCTGCGTTTGTCACCGCACGAGCACCAACTCGACCGTCCAGCGCAGCGGTGACCCTGCGTCGAACCTGGGAGTCCTGAGTTCGAGTCCTGCTCCGCCACATAGCGGAGCTCTTAGCCAACCTGCCCCACAGGAGCGCCGTTGCCGTGACCGCCGCCTTGGTCGTGAGGCGCAAAGGGGGGCGGTGTACCCCTCAACCGCCGGGCGCTTTGGTGGCCCCGAGCCGGAGCCCCCCCGTTTCCTCAGCCTGAGCAGCGGACCGCCGGGGAATGTGTGTCTGTGTCTGGGGGAGGGATGCCAGCCAAGCCCCCTTCAGCCGGGCGAGGGAGGCGCTGACCGGCCGCTCAGCCAGAGCCTCCAGCCCGCCGGTTACGTAACCGCCCCCCCTACTCCCGCCTCAGAGCGCCCTGCGCGGGCCAGACGGCGCCCCGCCAGCCAGCGGGGAGGGGTCCTTTCGACGCCTCCTCGGAGCCCTTCCCGCCCCCCGACCGCCGCCCCCCGTCCCTCTTGCACGTTGGCGGCGGGCGAGAGAGCGAGCGTACCTCCCGTCAGCCGCCTCAGCGAGATTCACCGCCGGGCTGGTCCGCGGCTGCCCGTCTGTCTGCGGAGGCCGGGAGCGGCGGCGGGAGGAGGAGGAGGAAGCGCAGACGCCTCGCCCCCTCGCGCCCCCCCCACGCCTCGCCTCCGACTTCAAAGCGTCCCGCCAGGAGGAGCGACTTTGTTGGTACCGCCGCCGCCAGGCTCCAAGCCGGCGGGAAGACAGAGAGGCGGCCGCCCCGTTTCCTCCCGCGCTGCCCCGCCAGCTGCGTCCCCGGCCAAGGCCGAGGGAGGAAGCGTCCGAGCGGGGCCCGGCAGCGAGAGGGAAAACCGCTGCCGCCCACCCGGCACCCGCAGCGGCTTCAGAACGGAGCGCTTCCCCGCTCCCCGCCTGGGCCGTGCGGGCAGGAACCGGGCTCCGGCGCTGCCCAGCCCCATCCGTGCAATGGCACGACACTGACAGGCCTAAGGCTGCCTACTCTGTGGTTATGGAGTAGGAAATAAGGAGGAATTTCCTGACAGGGAGAGCAATCAACCCCTGAACAGAAGAGAGCTTCATCACTGAAGGCTTTCAAGAAGAGACTGGACTGCCATCTGTCAGAAATGGTGTAGGGTCTCCTGCTTTAGTGGGGGGGAGGTTGGACTAGATGACCTCCAAGGTCCCTTCCAACTCTGACAATCTGTATCAGTATCTACTCAGCACCCCCTGTGGCACTTGGGGCGAGCAATGGTTCCCAGGGCCTCAGGGGCAGCCCACAGACAGTAGGTGATAGTCAGTAGGTGAGTCAGCTCCTGGAGTTGCAAGTTGCCCCAGCTTGCTGCTGGCTTCCAGCAGGAGTGGCAAAGCCTGGAGGAACTTGCCCCCTCTAGGGTGGGGTGGGTGTGCTGTCTCAGAGAGGGGGATCCATGCCCTGTTTGAGAGCCACCAGACCACCCCAAACGGTTCTGCATGGCCAGCTCCTGCATCCAGCATCCAGCCGGAAGTCCTTCCCTGTCTCTCTCCCCTGCTCAGACCCCAGACAGAGAGCTCTTCCCCACAAGGACAGTCCAAAAGGCGCAGGGGCTGTCGGTTGTCCGGCTTCACAGCCCCAGTTTGAGCCTGTGGTTGTATCTTTCTGGGTCGCCTGGCACAAGGGTTCTCTCTGCTCACCCAGGAGCAGCCAGCAATGAGAGGATGCCCAGGAGGAGCCCGAGATCCCCCCTCCCCTGAGGCTCCTCTGAGAGGTCAGCCCTAACCCTAACCCTGCTTCCTTGGCCTGGGGCTGCCCAGCACCTCCTCATGGACAGTCAGGCCCACAACAAGTGGCTCAGGTTGAACTAAGTCCCAGGTAAAAGGTTGCACCAGAGCCCCCTCCCAACATCTGATCAGCCAGCAAGTAACAAAAGGACTAGAACAGCAGCTGCTTCCAGGCAACCAGTTCCTGAATCCTGTTTGAGGAATTGGTTGCAGAAATCTAGTGCTGGTCTTAGAATTTCATGAGGAATTGGAGAAACTCTCTTCTCTCCTGCCACCACATCCCATCCCATCGCAATTTTCCAGGGACCGCAGCGGGTCAGAGACTGGCTGACCTTGCCTGGACCGAAGAGCCAAGCAGGGTTCGCCCTGATTAGTGTTTGGATGGGATCCACCAGGAAATGTAAAAAAAAAGGGGGGGTGTTTTCTGGAAGAACTAAATGAGAAACCACCTCCGTATTCCTGCCAATTCAAATGCAGGAGGATGTCCATGTGCTCCTTAGGAATCCAGCTGGGCTTGAAAAGAATTTTGCCTTTTTCTTTCACTGCTTTTCACAAACTATCCATAACTTTCAGCAGATGTTCCTGATGTTCATTTTCATTCACAAATTTGGGGGGGAAGGGGCATAAAACCGGATATAGTCACTTTTTCATAGGTTCCTTTAACTTAATGGTCAGGAAAAAGCTTTCTGTCTGAGGGAGCATCCATAAACTGTCAAAGATGAAAAGAAGCAGGAGCAACTTATGGGAAAAGTCACACAAGGAAGATTTTGGACCACAACTGCAATGAAGTGACTGCACCACAAAGGAGTGTTATCCAATTGGCCAGCTGCCAGGAGTTTCCTGCCAAGACTCAGCTTCCTCTACATTTTGCAGGTATCATTCCCACCTTCTCACTGGACTTCTAGTCATCTGCTGCATCCTCTTGGCATTTGCATGCTCTTCCTCCATGGCTGTCAGTGCCAGGGGCCACCTACCCTGGGGCAGACTCCCAGGGCACCAACCTCTGGGAAGAGGCCCACCCTTAGGAAAGGCTCAGAAGAGACCAAGCCCCAAAGCAAGAACAAGTGTATGTGTGTGTGTGTGTGTGCATTCTTCCAAGCCGGGTTCTTTATTGTGCCACACTTATAGGCTGGGGACGCTTCTATCTGCTTCTACAATATACACTGAGAGCTGGACTGTCTTGAGAATAGCCTCATGGCAAGATAGGCAGAAAATAAACTTAACAACTACTACTATTACTACTACTACTAATAAGACCTGTTGTTACCCAACATGGATCCTCCAAGGAAAGGTCCTGTCTAGGTGTGGACAAGGGCAAGTCAATAGACATATTAAAGTTCCAAAAAGCCTTTGATGATTTATCCAAAACTTCCCAAAAAGTTTAACAGCCTTCTGGTGTAGGATCTCCTGCTTGGGCAGGGGGTTGGTGTCCACTTTCAGAGAATAAACTTCTGGAAATAGAAATTGGACCTGTATAGAAGCTGTGCTGCCCTTCCTGCCAAGCTTGCTCTGCAGAACAGCTGCTCTATGTTTGTGGCAGCAATGTGGAGGCTGAACATTGTACTGCATGTCACATTATGGGAGGAAGTTTCAAAGCATTTCTAGCAAGACTTCCAGATTCTGTAACAGCTTTGTTCCCTATTTGCAAGATTTGTTTCTCTCTCCATGTACATGTATATATCCGGACTAGACTGTGTTGTTTCTCCATGTCATATAATATATGGGGGTACATGCATAATTTTGTATTTATTTATTTATCTTGTCATTTTATGTTTATATTAGAGGTCGAGACCCTTTGAGAGCTATATGCAACGTAATTTCATTTTAATGTATGCCAATAGTGTACATTCGAAGTGACAATAAAGTTATTCCATTCTATTCACTGTTGACCCACCACCATCCTTACTGAATTAAGAAAGGCCTCAGGAGGATTTTTTTTAATTATTAAACATTATGAAAAAGAAAAGAAAGGCAAACAACAGTGGAGGAAAATGGAGAAAAACATGAAGTGAATTAAAAAAAGGACTTGCAGGCACCAGAGAATAAGATTAGAATACAGTCTATTGATGTAGGCACCAGGCGAGAAATCAGGAGACGTTCTAGTGCAGCCTCAGGCATGAAAGCCAGCTGGGTGACCTTGGGTGGGTCCCCCCTCTCAGTGCAGCCCTCCTCACCTGGTTGTTATTCTGGAGCAACTAGAAGGAGGAAGGAGTATTAGGTATGTTCACCACCTTGAGTTTATAAAAATAATAAAGGAGAGTAAACTAATTAGTTGGTTTTAAGTAAATGAATATATGATAATTATTTTGAAAACAAGAAATCAGAGGTAAAATCCTATCAATATATAAATATTAAGAGCAGTAGTCATAAAAAAGATGATAAAAGTTACCATAAATTAAACCCAAACTACCGAAGACCTATTCCAATTTAATCTGTATTTTCGAGTTAGAATATTAAGAAATTATGTTAATAGAAACCCCAAGTTTTGATATGGTACAAGCCAAAATATACGATCCAATCCAGAAATGTTTTCCAAATTCTCTTCAATGTCAGATTTATTTTTGATGTCTTCTTAGTATTCTGTTAGGGGCAGTGCGGTGGCTCCGTAGTTAAGACGCTGCATTTGTCGGCTGGAAATCTGGCAGCCCAAGTTCGAGGCCTGAGCTGTGTGTGATGATGGGGTATGTTCCCATTTTTGCCCAGCTCCTGTCAACCTAGCAGTTTGAAAGCAAGTGTCAATCAATCAGAATAGAGCTGGAAGGGACCTGGTCCAAATCAAGCAAAAGACCCTATAACATTTCCGACAAGTGGCTGTCCAGTCTCTTCTGAAAGACCTCCACAACTTCTGTTTGCAAGCAGTTCCACTGGTTACCATAATTGTCCACAGTTAGGAAGTTTCTCCTTAATTGCCTGTTGCTTCTCTTCTAGATTAGCTTGTTTTTTGTCCTGCCTTCAGGTGCCTTGGAGAATAATTTGACCAGAGGTGATATTCAGCCTGTTTGGACTGGTTCTGGCATACCGGTAGCAGAAATTTTGACCAGCTTGGAGAACTGGCAAATACCACCTCTGGCTGGCCCCGCCCTCCTGCTCTGCTCTTTCCCATTCTTTATTCCACTGATTTTTAGCTCTGCTGATTTGCATGGCAGAGCAGATTGCCTTGCCTCAGCTGAGATAAAAAACAGCTCAGGCGATCTTTGAGTGCTACGCGAACCAGCAGTGCGCAATTTGGAATCCCACCACTGAATTTGACCCCCTCTTCTTTGTGGCATCCCCTGAAATATTGGAATACTGCTACCATGTCACCTCTAATTCTTCTTTTCTCTAGACTACCCATACTCTAGGCTTTCTCTACACCACCAGCACTCAATTCCTGCAATTAAGCAATTTCTTAACCATCTTAGTTGCTCTTCTCTGCACTTTTCCCAAAGTCTCAACATCTTTTTTGTTATGTGGTGAACAAAAATGGATGCAGAATTCCAGGCGTTACCTTTACTAAGGTTTTATAAAGCAGTATAAATACTTCACGTGATTTTAATTCTATATTAAAATTCTATACCTCTGTTTATACAACCAAGGATTATACTAGTTTTTTTGGCTGCCGCCACACATTGCTGGCTCATTTAGATGATCATCCACCAGGACTCCAAGATCCTTTCATAGTTACTGTTTTTGAGCTAGATTTTTCCTAATCTATACTTAACACCTTTGGTTTTTCTTGCTGGAGTGTTTTTTTCCACATTAAATTTCATTTTGTTGGATAAGGCCCATTGTTCAAATCTGTCAAGATCCATTTGGATCCTGTAAATTTCCATGTAAATGCAAATAGATAAATAGGCACCACCTTGGTGGGAATTTAAAAGTGCTCTATGATGTTGGTCACATGACCATGAAAATGTTTTCGGACAATGCTCAATGGAATGGCCTTAAACGGAGATGAGCACCGTCCGTGTAGTCAGCAACAATTAGTGGAGTAAAATCCGTAGGGATTCCTTTACCAGTTACTTTTAGTATCCAGTTAGGTTTTTTGTTTCCAGAGGGAATTGAATGTACTTTCCAGTAGGAGACAAATTGTATCCTGGCAACTGTTATCATATACAGTATTAGTAAGGATATATTGTAGGAAAATAAAGTTTAATAATATTTAAAATAGGTTAGAAAGGGAATTGAACTATTTAAAATTTGCTTCATTCTGATATAGAATACAGAACATAGAATAATAGGGACCTTAGAGGTCTTCTAGTCCAATCCCTTCCTCAAGCAGGAGACCAATGGACCATTTCAGACCAATGGTTGTCCAATCTCCTTTTGAAAACCTCTGGTGGCAAGTTGTTCCATTGACAGCTTTTTTTGGTTGTTGGTTCCATATGCTGGAAAATATCAATCATTTTCAATGCCTTGTTTTCAGTTTTTATTGGAGTCATTTCGGACCAGAGGACAAAGAAAACTTTGCTGAATATTCATGTTTATGTCTGCAACTCTTCCCAACCAAGATTTGTTTGTTTGTTTTCCCACAAGGAGACTCTGGGCAGCTTACAATACAAAGATGTATTTTACTTCCTTCATTTTAAAATATGTGCTGTAATATTTTTATTACTTTGTTATTAAATAGATTCTTAAATGTTTTTTTAAACGTTGATTTTTATTTGACACTTTTGCCTTTCTTCCTCCATTAAATTCCATGTGTCAACATTAGAGTTTCATCCTGACAATCAGAGCCTGAAGAAGTGGCTGGTCTTGAGGGGAGGAATTAGCTAGTTTCAGTCTCATTGACTATATGGAAAAGATTAAGTGGAATTAAGTGTGGAAAAGGTTACCTGAATGCTACCCATATTAATTTCTCACCCTGGTCGATCTTTGTGTGCAAAAGTCTGTTTGGGAATTGATCTCCATGTCAACTAGCCAGGTTCCAAGTCTTCTGCGTGTCTTTGCTGCCATCTAGTGGCTGTCTAGAGTTTGCAGTTCAAGGATGCTCACACTAATTCCAGCCCACCCCTAAGATTTAGGGGAGGTCTCTAGTCTGCCCCAGGCCTGGAGTTCTTTGAGGAAAAGTGAGAATGCAATAAATTTACACCCTTGGCTGGTCAAGCAATGTCTCCCCTCTAAAACAAGTACCAGAGGGCTTGAACCCTCCACCCACCTTTGATGTAAACGTGGAGCCCGGTTCCCAAAACCCAGAGGCAGCCAGACCTCATGAAGACCACGATTCAGATATGCAAAGGACTGGACATTAAGAAGAACCTCATCGTAACTGTGAGTTGACAAGATGCCTGATGAACCAATAAAAAAGACTTTGTATGGATGCTTTGTGGAGTTGCTCTGTCTGCTTTATACCCATCTAGAGTGTAAAGCAGAACAGTAGAAAGATATTAAACTCTCATCCCTATATTTCATCCCATAATCATAGAGGCAGAGGATATAGCCGCTGCCACCAGACATCCATGGAGATGCTCTACGTGGGCATATGCCTCCGCAACGCCCTTTCCAACAGCTTCCCGACGCCCTTCGACACCGTGGAAGCAAGAGTACCACTCCAACCCTAAAAGGCCGCCAGAAGCAACCACCAGACTCTCACCATTGGCACCTAGAGAACCTGTCAATCCTAAGCTATATTAGGCTGAAGGTTTGCAACCTTGGATACTGGGGTTCTTGCCCACCTGCCTTCCCTAGACCAGCAATTTTTAAAGGGCCTAATTCACAAAGATCGCTAGAGCTTAAAAGTTTGCAGAGATGCTCAGTCCTCCAGGTCATGGTTGTCCCAAAGGTGCTTTTTCAGGAGGCAACTGGACTTTGTGGTTTTTTTTCTCTTGAAGACGTTTCGCTTCTCATCCAAGAAGCTTCTTCAGCTCTGACAGGGGCTCCATTCCCCACTATCCTGTGTTAGAAGGCAAAGATCAGGGCTCGCTTTTCAGCCAGGAGATTGCTTGGCAAAGAAGAGGGAGGTGGAAAAAAGATGCTGTTGCTTTAAATTGAAAAGCCAAGAAGGGAAGGGGGTTTTTTAATTGCAGAAGGGAAGTGACTTTCAGCAGTTCCTTTCTGGGTCAGCTGAACAACAAACTGGAGAAGAGGAAGGATTCTTATATGGTTTTAAGTTTTGGGGTTTGTGCAATATGGGCTTTGTGTTTCTAAAAGGGTTTGGGTGATTCCTATTGTGGCTAAATGACTTCCGTCCTGTGCTGGGGCTTGAGTGTGGGGGCTGCCTATTCTGATTCTACTCTGTTTTGTTAGCTGCCAAATCTGGCCATGGGGAGATTTTGAAGTATCCTGTCCTGTATGGCCCTCTAGCGCAGGGGTCTCCAACCTTGGCAACTTTAAGACTTGTGGACTTCAACTCCCAGAATTCCTCAGCAAGGTTGGAGACCCCTGCTCTAGCGATCTGTTTGCCTGCTTGTGAATAGAGCCGAAAGTCTTTCTATAGGCTCATTATCTCTAAAGGCCAGTAGCTGTTTTCTGGTTAAAAAGTTTTCTTTAGGCAGCTGGCCAGAATGTGGAATGAACCTCAGGCAGGTTTCTTTGTTAGCAGCTTGATTTTTCTTGCTTTTCTGGGAGCCTTTTCTTATAATTAATATTTTATTTGAGAAATGAAAGGGAGAAGGGTCGATTCTTTCCCACACCTGTCAGAGCTGAAGAAGCTTCTTGGATGACAGCGAAACATCTTCAAGGAAAAACCAGATAGTTCAGTTGCCTTTGGGGAAAAAAACACTTTTGGGACTCTTCTAAGTCAGGGTTTTTCTTTCTTAGGATTTGAACGGAGGCAGAGCAGACAGCTTTATATCTAAAGACCATTTGATGAAGAAGGGAAGCATCTAACGTGCAGATGCACTGATCTAATAGTTTTGTAAAGCATTTTTTTCAGCTGGATGGGGACACTACTGGACAGCAGTATATGTGAACAGGTTTTAAATGTCTTGGTGGATCACAAGCTAGACAGTTGTGATGCAGCTGCAAAGTCAAAAAACCAACCAAGCCATAAATGCAAACCAAGGCTGCATTAGCAGAAGCATAATGTCAGGATCAAGTGAGGTTGCCATTGCTCTGAAAGCGAGCTGCGTTGGTCAGACTGCAGTTTGTCAGTTATGCAAGCAAGAAAGAGGGATGGAAGACTTAAGAGGAAGAATTAGACATGCTGGGGTGGACCACAAGAAGATGCAGTCGTAGTAGTTATGTTTCTGAGGAGCTGTGCCCCAGAAGACAAGGCAGTTTAGTTGTTCCAGTACAAAACATTGCATTTAAATCATAACAAACTGGGATTTTGGTTAGTTTGGAGCTTCCAGTGAAGACATGGCCAGCACCTGACACAGCCTGAGAATCTTCTCTCTCTGGACTGACATTTTCCCAACTCAGCAACAGAAGAAAGAGGCTTCCTTTCATTTGTTTGACTCTCCGGGGTTAGGGAGAGTCCCAGAATCATCCCTCAAGTCCCTCCGATAACATCAACAGCCTGAAAGCAGTTTTAGAAGCCCTGCTTCAAAATAGCTGGTGAGCTGAAGCTGAAGGGGGCTGGGCCTGAAAGCCATTTATATAAAAGGATACTTTTAAAATAATCTCTAGGCCTGTATTGTGTTCTTGTGATGGTTGAAATTTCCCAATTTTCATGAACTCTGATTGGCTAGAAAAAGTAAGTAAGTAAGTAAGTAAGTAAGTAAGTAAGTAAGTAAGTAAATAAGCAAGCAAGCAAGCAAGCAAGCAAGCAAGCAACATTTTAGTCCACTTGAGGGAGCTACAAAGATGTTTAACTCTGAGCTGGAGTCTGTCATCAAGGAAATGTTTGAAAAGTCCAGACAAAAAATCATTTATACCATAAATCAGTTAGGGTCCAAAGATACTAACTCTACAGATATTAAAAAAGAACAAGAGACACAATTAAGTGTAGAAAATTATCAACCCACTGTGTCAACTCTACAAATGCTGGGCAATACTAATGATTTAATTGTACCTTTGGAATATAACTCTGACCCTAGATTACAGATTAACAGATTTGGAAGGGACCTTGTAGGTCATCTAGTCCAACCCACCACCCAAGCAGGAGACCTTACACCATTTCTGACAAATGGCACTCCAGTCTCTTCTTGAAAGCCTCCAGTGATGATGAAACTCCCACAATTTCTGAAGGCAACTTCTGTTCCATTGATTGATTGCTCTCACTGACAGAAAATATCTCATTTCCAGGTTAAATCTCTCCTTGTTCAGTTTCCATCCATTGTTCCTTGTCTGGTCTACAGGTACCTTGGAAAATAGCTTGACCCTCTCCTTTCTGTGGCAGCCCCTCAAATATTGGAAGACTGCTTTTATTATGATGATGGTTTGAATATAATCCTCTCAGTCCAACTGAAACAAGCATGCCAAATAAATTCACAACTCTTAAAGGTCAAGTTTGGAACTTTTTCCTCATAGATAGTAACAAGGCCGAGAATTCTTTGAGAAAAAAAGATACGATAGACATCTTAGAGAAGGGAATTTTATTCTATGATGATTTGCTCCAAGTTTTTTTTTATTACATTTATATGCCGCCCTTCTCTGAAGACTCAGGGCTTACAATTTTAGGATACAACCCAATGTGCTCAGCAATAGCCTTCCTTCCATTGTATATGCCTGCTTATTACTAAGTGGCCTTTTTACAAAATCAGCTTATTGCCCCCAACTATCTTGGGTCCTCAATTTACCTACCCCGAGAGGATGGTAGGCTGAGTCAACCTTGGGCCTGGTGGGATTTGAGCCTGCAATAATTGCAGGCAGCTGGAACTGAAGTGCTAGGCATTTAGCAGCCTGCACCACCAAGGCCCTTTTAGTTAATCTACAACATCTAACAGAACAACTTTGGGACATTTTTTTCACGGATATAAATAAGGCTTAAAATTTCTTGAAGAAAAGAGACTTGATAGACACTTCTGAGAAGAAAAAGATTTCATTCTATGAAGACAAGATGGAGGGAGTGACTTAAATTTAATGACAATTAGGACGGGTTTTTAGAAGTTTGATATATGTATTGAAATAAAACTTTAAGGTAATTTTGTATGTATAAAATGAGTTTGTAAATGCATGTCTTCTGTCTTTTTAGGTAATGCTGAATAATTCCCAAAGTTTGTAAAGTACTATTGATTAAATTTGAAAACAAGAGAAGAAAAATATTTACTCTATGAGGATAAACTCGAGGGAGAGATTTGAATTCATGAGCTAATTGAAGTTAATTGACTTATATTGGTGTGATATCTATAATTGAATGAAAGCTCTAATATAGTTTTGTGTTTTGGGTTCTGGGTTTAAAATGAAGGGTCCCCCCACCTTATATATAACACTTGAGTATATTTAAAAGTTAGTAAAATATCCAAACTAGAAAAAGTGTTTTCTCCCTTTAAAGTTAAAAAAATGAAACAATATAGCGGATTCTCTTAATATGAATTATATAAAGATTAATGAGTTAACAGAAGCAATATATTATTCCCCACAGCAAAGAGAAGCAGAGATGGTGAAATTATTTTATCCAAAGAAGAGAATATATCTAATCTTGTTTCTATTTTGAAATTGCTTCTAGATTTGGTGTTTGCAGTGAAAAAAAAAGAAACATTTATTTTTGCCAATTAGATAGGTTTAGGGCATGTACACATTGTGTAAAAGTAAAAAGTTTGAGATTGTAATGTTATCTTCTACTGTGCTAAAGAGAGTCGGAAGTCGGTGCCTTTTTCTTTTCTTTTCCCTCTTTGCACCATTTTTTTTCCTTTTCCCTCCCCCTCTTCCTACTTTTCTATTACTTTTTAAATTTCTCTTTGGATTTTATATTTTGATAAACCAATAAAAAAAGTTTCCAAAAAAAAAAATTGGTTGGACTTCAGAAAGAATTCAAGAAAATTCCAAATAATTCTTACGAATAAGAGCTGTCCAGAGTCAGGGGAGCCATCTGTCAGGGACATTTTAGCAATTCTTGCTCTGGGCAGGACACGGGACTGGATCTCCTCCAAGATCCACCCCAACTCTTACTTTTGAAGAATCTGCCACATGTCTCCTCAGACCTTCTGTGTGCCACCACAGGGTGGAGGGAGATATATATGCTCTCTAAATAACCCACCAACTGCTCTGAGGGGAAGGAGGCCCAATTCCAGAAATTCTTCAGAAATCCTGGATTATAAGCCACTCAGAATCATTGAGTGAGATAGAAATCAGTCGATCAATCAAATAAATAAATCCCAATTCCTCACCAGACGCCTTGTGGATCAAGAGACATCTCTTTCTCTCTGGGGGACACAGTTCCATCTTAGACCCAGCACTCTTCAACATCTTCATAAATGGTCTTTATCAGCAGCTAGAAGAGGAACTCGTCAAATTTGTAGATGGCCCAAGCTGGAGGGAATTGCTAACACTTGACGGACTTGAACACAGGGCCCTAACAAAATGAAATTCAATGTAGAGAAAAGTAAAGTTCTACACTCAGGCAAGAAAAACCAAAAGGACACATACAGGCTGGGTGAAACCTGGCTTAATAGCAGTAAGTATGAGAGGGATCTTGGAGTCTTAGTGGACAACCAGCTAAATAGGAGCCAGCAGAGTGCAGCAGCAGCCCAAAAAGCCAATGCAATCCTAAGTTGCGTTAACAGAGGGATACAATCAAGATCAAGGGAGGTATTAAGGCCACTCTATAATTCCTTAGTAAGGCCACACCTAGAGTACTGCATCCGGTTTTCTCATCACTCTATAAAAAAGATACTGAGACTCTAGAAAGAGTGCAGAGAAGAGCAACCAGGATGATGAGGGGACTGGAGGCTCAAACAGACAATGAATGGTTGCGGGAACTGGGCCTGGCTAGTCTGGTGAAGAGAAGGACCAGGGGAGACACGATAGCAGTCTTTCAATATTTGAGGGGCTGCCTCAGAGAGGAGGAAGGGCTCAAGCTATTTTCTAAAGCACCCGAAGGCCAGACAAGGAATAATGGATGGAAACTGATCAAGGAGAGATTCAACCTGGAAATAAGGAGGAATTTCCTGACAGAACAATCAACCCATGGAACAGAAGTTGCCTTCAGAAGTTGTGTGAGCTCCATCACTGGAAGCTCTCAAGAAGAGACTGGCCTGCCATCTGTCAGAAATGGTGTAGGGTCTCCTGCTTGGGTGGGGGGTTGAACTAGATGACCTACAAGGTCCCTTCTAATTCTGTTAATTTGTAGAGTGGTATTAGTACCTCACTTGATCTTGATTGTATCCCTCTGTTAATGTAATTTAGGATTGCATTGGCTTTTTTGGCTGCCGCCAGACAATGCTAGCTCACATTTCATTGGTTGTCCACTAAGGCTCCAAGATCCCACTCAGTTACTGCTATTAAGCCTGGTTTCACCCAGTTTATGTGTACTTTTGGCTTTTCTTGCCTTCTTTTCTCTACGTTGAATTTCATTTTGTTAGATAGGGAGGGCCCAGTGTTCACATCTGTCAAGATCTGGCTATTCCTGCCAGCTTAGATGATGAAGTGTCTGGAGGCTAGACCGCATGATGAATGATTGTGCGTACTGAGTATGTCTTGCCTAACAAAGAAAAGGACTTGGGATGACTTGATAACAGTCTTCCAATATTTGTCACAGAGAAGAGATTGACCTACTCCCCAAAGCTCCTGAGGGCAGGACAAGAGGTAATGGATGGAAACTTATCAAGGAGAGAACCAATGAGAAATTAGGAAGAAATTTCTTGACAATGAATCAGTAGAATGGCTTGCCTTCAGAACTTATGGGTGCTCCATCACTGGAAATGGAAAAATTTACAACTCTCACTGATTGGAAGAATAGTCACAATTAAAATGAATATTTTACTGAAAATTCTATTTTTATTCCAAGTAATTACGATAAAACTAGGATTTTTTTGAAGAGTTAATTAGAACAACAAAATTTATCTGGCAAGGAAAGAAACCAAGAATCAAATTAAAACTGCTACAGGACACTAAAAATAAGGGAGGATTTGGGTTACCAGTGTCAGGTGGTGCTCTATTCAAAATCCAAGAAAGAAACACTTAGACTCCATTAATTAGAGAAAAGATATCTTTTACTGGAAATCAAGTGGTAGCATCAAAGGAATTCTGAATCTGAGGAATTGCGCGCGAAAACCACATATACAAAGTGATGGCAACATTCCCACCCACAATAGTTCAAACTGTCTATCCAATTAAAGTTGTATATACAGGTGAAACTCAAAAAATTAGAATATCGTGCAAAAGTTCATTTATTTCAGTAATGCAACTTAAAAGGTGAAACTAATATATGAGATAGACTCATTACATGCAAAGCAAGATAGTTCAAGCCAAATTGAATTATGCTATGACAAATCGCGGCTTGAACTATCTTGCTTTGCATGTAATGAGTCTATCTCATTTATTAGTTTCACCTTTTAAGTTGCATTACTGAAATAAATGAACTTTTGCACAATATTCTAATTATTTGAGTTTCACCTGTAATGTCATGTGGGGCATCTTCAGGCGGTGATGCAGGCAACTGTCCGCTGACCTTGGCCCATTTTGATAAAGAGTTGTGCCTGCGCATAGCACAGCAAAGAAGCATAAACAAGAAACTTTCCCCCCAACTTATATAGTTTATTCTCAAAGCCTCCAGCCCATTTCCCACACCCTCAAAGCCCAATTATTTCACCCCTCCCCCTGTTACTATGGCAGCTGAAAGATGCAAAGCAAAGGAAAGAAATCTTGAAGAATAAAAGGATGTTGGCAATAGAGGAACATGACCTACAATTGGGATGGCATGCATTTATATGGAATGGGAAACATAAAGCACACAGCTACTTCCAAAAACACCAGGTTAGAAACGTTGTTAGTACAGGGAAAAACTAAACAGAATCACTATATGAAAGTATTGGTCTGGTTATCCACAGTGGAAGCACTAATATACACTAATGTGTTAGATCAGGATAAAATAGTAAGATAAAAAGATACATTAAATGAACAAGGGAAATTAAAAATGAAACAGGAACCAAAAAATCAGGGAATTGACATGGACTGATGGCCTTACATGCAAATAAAGACGAGATATAAGGATACAGATAAATATGGCTTCTATAGTGAACCACATGAATTGGATATTGCAGGAAATGAATGAAAAACTGATAAAGAAGTACTACAACTACCTACTGAGTTTCAAAATGGAACAAGAAAGGAAAGGAAACTATGATAACATGGGCAAAAAACTTTGGGTATACTATAAAACTAGATAATTGGCAAAAACTGTGGGAAAGTTATTATAGATTAACAATATCAGTATCATA
Source organism: Naja naja (assembly GCA_009733165.1). NCBI lineage: Eukaryota > Metazoa > Chordata > Lepidosauria > Squamata > Elapidae > Naja > Naja naja. The sequence continues at coordinate 11,552,976 of CM019157.1, forward strand.
TAAAGAAACTAGGTACAAAATGTTCTATAGATGGCATCTACCACCAGCAAGACTGGCAAAAATGTTTCAAAACATGTCACCAGAGTGTTGGAAATGCAAACAGGCACAGGGATCTTATTATCACATGTGGTGGACCTGTCCATGGGTGAAAAAAATATTGGGCAAAGATAAAAAAAGTGGTTAGAGGAGATGGTAACACAACAAACAGACCTAAAATCAGAACTGTTTTTATTAGGCATACTAATGGCGAAATACAATAAAATAATCCAATATTTAATGTTACATGTAAGAACAGCAGCCAGAATTATGTATGCACAAAATTGGAAAAACAGAAATGTACCCACAGAAGAAATGGTAATAAAGAAAATATTATAATGTGCTGAAATGGACAGGTTAGCGATGGAAAATAAAGACAAAGGAGAAGCAGAGTATTACCTAATATGGGACCTATGGTACAATTGGCTAGACAATAGATGCAAAGGTTAGAAAACAGATGACGAAAGAGGATCAACAAGTTAGAAACAAATACAGGTATAAAGCTACATAAAAGGATACATATTGTAAGCAATATTGGTACTAGATTGTACATAATTGCAAATCAAAATATATAGAGTGATAAATTTATAGAGAAATATGTTATAACCATGGATACAGTAGATATAAGTATGTTGTATAATATTGAGTTTTTATTCTTTTTTCTATGGACTATACTGTATGAAAAAGAGAAAAATGAATCGTAACTAGGATGTATAACATCATGTATATTTAAAAAAGGTATTGATACAACCAGCATATCGTTGTTGCAAAATTGAAATTGAGATGTACAATGAAGGAAAATGCACAATAAAAAAATTTTTTTTTAAAGAACTTGTGGGTGCTCCATCACTGGAGGTTTTCAAGAAAAGACTGGACAGCCTGAAATGATATAAGGTCTCCTGCTTGAGCAGGGGGCTGGACTAGAAGACTTCCAAGGCCCTTTCCAACTTCTGTAATCTTGTGATGGAATTGCTTACCTTGACTTGGCAGAGCAGCCCCACAGACCTTGCCAGCAAGCAAGAGGATAAAAGGAAAGAAATATAAAAAGGAAGAAAATATAACCTTGAACTCAAAGAGAAGAGTTCTGTAATACCATCCTCCTCCTGGCTCTATGCCTGAAATGTGAAACTCAGGAAATGAACCTCACAGGGCCCAAATTTGACATAACCTATTTTTATTCTAAGAAAAGGTAAACATTCCCTCCAAGTTGTGGGATTCAAATTTTTTTTACTACTGGTTCTGTGGGTGTGGCTTGGTTTGGTGGGTGTGGCTTGGTGGGAGTGGCAGGGGAAGGATATACTGCAAAATCCCCCTTCCCTCCCCACCCCATTAACCTGCTTTCCAGCTCTGTTCTCCTGTGCAGGGCAACCAAAGGAGACCCAGCTGATCAGCTGGGATTCAATGGGAGGCAGGGAATAGATGGGGTTGGCGGGGTCAGTCAGAGGTGACATTAGCTGGTTCTCCGAATTACTCAAAATTTCCGCTACCGGTTCTCCAGAATTGGTCCGAACTGGCTGAATAGCACCTCTGATTCCCTCATGACAGAAAGAAAAATCAGAGATAGCATCTAAATGTCCAAACAGCAAAATATACAAGGGGATGCCTACTGCAGTGGGTGGGCCAGTGTGGTTTTTATGCCATGTACTGGAATACTGGAAGATGTTCATGGAAGGCTTGCAAGGAATAGAAATGGAAAGTGGCACAGAAAACCTGGGTGAGGTTGTTTTTCCGGATTCTCCCTCCTGGCTCCCTCTCTTGCACCTTGGATGTTCTTTTGATCCAGCAGAGTCCCCAAGAGACGGCTGTGTGACTTGGAAGCTGCAGGGGGAGATGAAAGGAGGTCTTGGGGTGGGAGTACCAGCAAAGGTCACCCAGAACTCAACCGTCTGGATGATTGCCCGACTTTCCTGGCCTGGGTTGATCTGAGCCAACTCTGAGTCCCAGGGAAGCCCCATTTCCCATTTGAGCTGCATTGGTACTTTCCAGGAATTTAGCAATTTAGTCTTGATGTTTTTGAATAGGCACAATTAACGAGTGGTTAATTAATTAATTAGTAGCCTAGGGTCTCCTGCTGGACCAGGGGGCTGGACTAGAAAACCTCCAAAGTTCCTTCCCTCTGTGTTAGTCTGATCATATTCTGATTTTTAGTTTGAGACTTTTGTTTTAGGTTGGGAGTTGGGTGGCATGCATATCTGATGAACAAGAAAGAGTAAAGGTTTGGAACGTATGCCATTACATTGTCCCATGTCTTCATTGTGTTTTATTTGCATTTACATTTCCTTATACAGGGTGCAGTCTGGAACTTCTCTGTGCCCAGCAGCAGGCCCCCCCCCTGTGCCCAGGAAGCAGCTTTGGCGAGGCGGAGGAGAGCATCTGGTCCTGTGGGGCCAGGCAGCTGGGAGCCATGTGCCCGGGAGCCTGTGCTCAGCAACCCCTCCCAAATCCTCCTTGGAGCAAGGACTTCTGTTCCTGGGGTGGTGGGGGTGGGTGGTGGTGGTGAAGGACCCTGTCTGTGGCCTTTTCCCATATCTTCATGGCCTCTGCAGATCAAATCCCCTTCTGCTCTGGGCCAGGTCCCGGACCTCTCCTCCCTTCACATCTGCCCCAATGGGGACCCCTTTATTCCAAAGGGCTCAGTCAACGACCAAGAGTGAACTCTGAAGGATCAGGTGATGGCATGTCTGTACAGAGGAGGCCCTGGGGATCAGAGGAAGGGTCGTATGTGGAGATAGGACCCAGGTATGGATGGGATGGACATGAGAGTGAGGAACATGAATTCTGATAAAAAAACATTTTCTCTTGTCTTCATTTCTTTGCCTTAAGCAGCCTTGCTCCTGTCTTCTCTCTCTCTCTACAGAAGGAGGGGGGGTCATGGGGGGGTGCTGCCTCAGACAAAGATTTAAACTGCTTTTACTTTTCTCTGTGGAAGGAGGGGGGTCGTGGGAAGTGGGGGTGCTGCTTTGAGCTTTTCTGCAATAGGAAAGGGGTTGGAGCCGTACATTCTTAGTGAGGCAGAAGTTAGCACATTAAACCACTAGCCAGGATATTAGGGGACAAGAATAGCTTGCTTATAAGAACAACCCCCAAAACCACATAGCTGGCACATGAAACTAGGACACTTTGCAAGATACCTGTGACCTGGGGTGAAAAGCAGGTGACGTGACATTTAGGGGGCTGACATCCAAATAACCAATCCATGTTATTTGTTATGAATGCATTGTTAGGGGAAGGGCAAAGGGCTGAATGCGACCACCCCTTGACTATAAAAATTGCTCTAAGATTCTCATCAAGGCCCTTTGGTTAGCTTTTGAGCCAGGGTCCTTATATCTTGGTACCAAAATAAAAGCATAATTTTGTACCGGTAACTTGTGTCCGGTGTCTTATCGGCTTCGGCACCAAGAGCCCAGTTTTGGGACAACAACATCTCCTCCTCCTCCCATTTGCCCTTCTCAGGAGCTGCTCCAAAGACAGCTGGCTCCAGGGGGAAGCCTTCTCCTCGGAGAAGGATGGGGCCATTTGTTCAAGTGGAACCCAAGAACAGGAGCAGCCGGTGAGCTCCCCGCAGCTGTTGTTCTCCACCAAAGAAGAGACCTTGGTGCCAGCTGCCTTCTCTCCCCAGCACACCCAGGGCCCGGCTTTGGCTTCTCAGTCTCTCGGGCAGCCCTCAGAGGGTAGGAGCTGCTCTCCTCCCAATGGGCTCTTTAGCTGCCAAGTTGCTCCTGCCCACCGTTAGCAGCCTGGCCTTCCTCCCCACCGTCAGCATCGCAGCCAAGAGGCAGTTTCACATGGAGGCCATGGTCTATTTCTTCACCATGTTCTTTGTCCTGGTAAGTCCTCCTTCCCCAAGCAACCCCAATTCTCATTCGTAAAGGAGACAGAGGGGTTTTCATGTATTCTCGCATGGAAACAGGGCAGGTAACATCTGTGGGCTTTTCTTCCTCTGTATCTTTTCCCCACAACGTGTTTGATTACCTCCCCTCGCAATGCATGGCTGAGGCTGGTTCTTTATGCTGTAACAGACTCAGGTAGGTAAATTCTGAAGACAATCACATGTTTTGAACCAAGTCCCAGTTCGACCTTTGCCTTTCGTGTCCCGAAAAACAGCGAGCTGTGTAACAGCCTGGGAAAAAAAAATCCTTTACACACTAGAAGGGAAATGCAAAATACCAAGGATAGTTTTCAGAGGGGGGGTTGGTGCCAGAAGCAACCAGGACGTCCATGGGCAAAGTTTCACGTTTTTGTGGAAACCATTCCATCTCTTTCCCCCCTCCCTTTTTCTCTTTCCCCCTCTCTCTCCCCCTTCTTTCTCTCTCCCTCCCTCGTTTTCTCCCCCCTCCCTCCCTCCCCCTCCCCCCTCCCCCTCTCTCTCATCATTTCAAAGAATTGCCTTCCGTTTTTAATGACATAAATTGCAAAGAATCTTAAAACTTACCTGTGTCCTCTGAGGCTATAGCTTGTCTCCACAGATGATGAAGACCTCTTCTGCAATGGCACCAATTCAGTGGAATATCCTGACAGAGTAAGGGTGGGTGGGGGCCTTAACTGCCTTTCAAACAAGAGGATTCTGATGCAACTTTTTAAAATTACCATTTTTTAAAATCACAAAACCCCTGGGAATAAACAAGCCCCTCTTTCCCACCAGGTCTGCCATGCCTGTGAAGGCCCTGGGCTCAACTTTCTTTGTTTCATGAAGTATGATCTCCTGCAATACTTCAGCATCTTTGGAACCGCCTTATCCATGTGGGTCTCACTGATAGGTAAGCCAGAAGGGCTGCTTCTTTTGAGCGTGCATGGGAGGGAGGGGCATTAAGGAAACCTGAAGGATTTTTGAACAGATTTGCAGAGTTGGAAGGGATCTTGTAGGTCATCTAGTCCAACCCCCCACCCAAGCAGGAGACCCTACACCATTTCTGACCGAGGGCAGCCCAGTCTTTTCTTGAAAGCCTCCAGGGATGAAGCTCCAGGATAATAACAGAATAAAAGAGTTGGAAGGGACCTTGTGGGTCATCTAGTCCAACCCCCTGCCCAAGCAGGACCATTTGTGATGGATGGCAGTCCAGTCTCTTCTTGAAAGCCTCCAGTGATGAAGATCCCACAACTTCTGACTGGTGGATTGTTCTCACTGTCAGGAAATTCCTTCTTATTTCCAGGTTGAATCTCTCCTTGTTCAGTTTCCATCCATTATTCCTTGTCTGGCCTCCGGATGCCTTGGAAAACAGCTTGACCCCTTCCTCCTCTCTGGGGCAGCCCCTCAAATATTGGAACATAGAGCACGTCATGGTTCCCCCTCTGGACTCTTAGATCAGGTCAACTAGGCGCTGCTCCAGGGAACCTTTAAAAGTGGTAAGAGTTGGGATTTTAAATGAGGTTGTCCTTCAATTCTTGTCCTTTTATTAGCTCTGGCAGAGTTTGACGAACCCAAACGATCAACTTTGGTGATGTTTGGAGTGCTTACCATAGCTGTCAGGATCTATCACGACCGGTGGGGATACGGTGTCTACTCTGGACCGATCGGCACAGCCGTTCTCGTGATAACGGTCAAATGGGTAAGGCCATGTCTTTGTCATGGTGCAAAAGGGCTGGCACATAAAGTGTCACTTCAACTGAAAACTGGGAAGAACGTAAGAAATTTATGAATAAAAGTATCCCAATTTCAGGATGGGATTAGTTTCCAGATGACAGTGGATGGGGCACTCCCAGTCACCGCCAACTGCTGTTCTCTTACAACCATGTCTTCCTGTGGCTTCATGTCATGACTGGGCACCATCAGCAACTTTTGCAGGCCCCCAGAGGCCTCCTCCGAGGAATCCCATCATGGCCACACTAGAAGCAAAAATAACCATCTCAATAATAGACAGAAAAGGCCTGTCAGCCAAATATGAACACATCCTATTGTTAGTGGAGGAGAAAAGGCAGAGAAGAACTGGAATAAATTTCAAAATGATCCTGATGGGACCAAGAAAAGATGATAATCAGAGGACTAGGAATGGTGAAGAGAAAATGGAGTCCTGGAGATGTTTCAGACTCAGATGGGGGGAAATGATGGTATTCTATAGAATAGAATTCTTTATTGGCCAAGTGTGATTGGACACACAAGGAATTTGTCTTGGTGCAAATGCTCTCAGTGTACATAAAAGAAAAGATACATTGGTCAAGAGTCAAGAATCATCAGGTACAACACTTAATAATAGTCATAGGGGACAATAAGCAAATCACACGAGGAAACAGTCAATATAAATCATAAGGATACAAGTAACAAAGTTACAGTCATACAGTCACAAGCGGGAGGGGATGGGTGATAAGGAGTGACGAGAAGATCAATAGTAATAGTAGGGCAGACTTTGTAAATAGTTGGACAGTGGTGAGGGAATTATTTGTTTAACAGAGTGATGGTGTTCAGGAAAAAACTCCCCTTGTGTCTAGTTGTTCTGGGTGCTCTATAGCATCATTTTGAGGGAAGGAGTTGAAACAGTTTATGTCCGGGATGTGAGGGGTCTGTAGATATTTTCCCAGCCCTCTTTTTGACTCATGCAGGATACTCCTCCATGGATAGGCCTGGTAGCCATGGAAGGCAGGTGCAGTCCTATTATTCTCAGTCCTAGTCTGTGTCTCCTCTGAAGTCTGTTGCTGAACCAAAGAACCAAACCAGACAGTTATAGAGGTGCAGATGACAGACTCAACCACTCCTCTGTACAACTTCTACAATTCTGCAATTATCTGAAAAAAATGCTGCAGTGAAGGTCAGCATCAGTGTCTTTTCCAGGATAATGGATTTAGAGGATAGGAAGCAGATTCTGTTGAAAGAGGTGGAAGGAACTTTCTAACAAAAAGGGCAATTTGAGCCTGGAACTATAATTCCTTCTTCGAAGGTCTTCAAGTGGGTCCCCGGAATGTCCAGGATGTTTCAGGGGGCTGCAAAGAGCAGTGTGGCCTTGTGGCCCCCCTCCAACTTGTGGACGTCATAAATTAAAAAATAAATTAGGTCCACTGCCACCCCTGTCCCCATCCCTAGCAAAATCTGAACTTTCTTAGCAGGCAAGAAAAGGTCCTAACCTGGCAATGCCACTGAACTCATTTCAGCTAGACAAGTGTGACCTATATTCCAATAGGATTTGGAAGGATTCAAAATATGTCCCTACAAAAGCAAAACTGCGTGGTGGAATTCTTCCTGTATGACTAGGCTTTAAAATTAAACAGTGAGGACTGGAGAAAGTCCAATCTCTATCATCTCCTGTCTCTCTCCAGCTGCAAATGATGAAGGAGAAGAAAGGGCTGTATCCAGATAAGAGCGTCTACACGCAGCAGGTTGGGCCCGGCTTCTGCTTTGGGGCCTTGGCTTTGATGCTGAGGTTTTTCTTTGAGGTAAGGTTGTCCGGTCAAAATGAAAAAGAGGAAAAACAGCTCAGGGCAAGCACAACCAGCAGACAGCTGGAGGCTGCTGGCTGAAGCAAAGAGTCTTTTGGTTCCTAGGCCAGCACCTTAAAACTACTACTTTGTTTTAAAAGGGGAAAGGCGTGTCGAAATTATTTCTGTGCATTGCATGGAAAAAGGGTTTGGAGGAAACCAACTGCAAACATCATAGATAGCACTTTAGAATAATCTCCCATAGAATGATGCAAAAGACAAGAGAGGTGGTAGCAAATTACAATCAGAGATGGACCTGTTAGTAGGAAAGGAGACTAGAAGGAGAGGTAATACTTTGCAAGATTCATCAAACCTGAAGTCAAGATGTTTGTTATTTATTTGAACAAGGTGAGCATTCTTTTTATCTGAAAACTACTCCCTAGAGGTGAGCGGCCAGGCATGACAAGGAGGGACTGGGAGGGGAGGGGCCAGGCCGGGCGTAGCAAGGAGAGGCCAGGCGAGATGAGGTGCCGCTCGACGTGAGGGACGTTGAGTTGGCCACGCCCACCCAGTCACATGATCACCCAGCCACGCCCACCCAGCCAAGTAGGGAACGGGTTGTTAAATTATTTGAATCCCACCACAGGTTAAATGCTTTCTGCATATGGATTTTGGGCAGCTTGGATGAAGCTTTTTCCTTTCATTCCACAAATGCAGAAGAGATCCAGAATACAGAGAATAAGATGCAGCATCCAGATGTGGCTTTGTTTATTTATTTATTGAATTTATATTGCTGCCTATTCGCCCATGGCAACTCAAGGTGGCTTACGGAACATAAAACCTCATTTAAAACAATAAAACTAATAAAAAGAATCAAATAAATTAATATACTACAATGTAACAAAATCACCCCCCAAACTCCCACCCCCCCCTGCCCCGGGGACAGCAGATCACACGAGCCATTTGATGGGCTCCATCCCACTCTGGGTTCCCCAGGTCTGCTGGCAGAACCAGGTCTCCAGCACCTTCCGTAAGAGAACCAGAATGGGGGCCATTCTAATCCCATTCTAATGTTCCAGAGAGAGGGAGCCACCACAGAGAAGGCCCTTCTTCTGGGTCCCACCATCCCCACCCCTTGGGGATGGGACCTGCAGCATTCCCTGCCTCTCCACTCTGGTGGGTTGGGTGGATGTGACCGGCAAGAGATGTTCCCTCAGTTCACCCAGTCCCAAGCCATGGAGGGCTTTAAAGGGGATAACCAACACCTTGAATTGCCCTGGAAGCAAATTGGCACCAATGCAGCTCCTGCAGGAGAGGATGTTGATGCTGATGATGCCAACTCTGCCTTTTCCTAGGACTGGGATTACACCTACGTGCATAGCTTCTATCACTGTGCTCTGGCCATGTCGTTTGTCCTCCTCCTGCCTAAAGTGAACAAGAAAACAGGCAACGGGGGAGCCCCTGCGAAACTGGACTGCTCAACTCTTTGCTGCTGCGTGTGAGGACTTGGCCCTTGGAGTGAAGGATGAAGGGACCTTGTGCAGGCCTGCAGATGCAGCTAAAAGCAGCACCATGGGCACTGTTTGGTATGCCTGAATTTTGCAGCCTATCCAGTTCTGGATTCCTGGGCTCTCCATCAGCAGCGTGCTTGGCTCGGCTCAGCTCAAAAGTTGAGCAGGTCTGCTTGTTCTTGAGTGATTTGAATGGTAAGGCCTCAGGTTGGCTTCTGAAGTACCAGTTGCATATAAATCTATTAAAGGAATAGTGCCCTACATTACAATGCTTCTCTTTTACCTTTGCAGGCCAGACTTAAACACACCAGGTTGCTGAAAGACATGGCTTCCTTCCGAGGACTGGCCCCATCAATTAACGCCATTGTGTCTGCAGTGCCTTAATCAACACTTATTCTCCTGCTCTGAGAGGTGCTTTGGAACAGGGGTCTCCAACCTTGGCAACTTTATGACTTGTGGACTTCAACTCCCAGAATTCCTTAGCCAGTGCACACTGGCTGAGGAATTCTGGGAGTTGAAGTCCACAAGTCGTAAAGTTGCCAAGGTCGAAGACCCCTGCTTTAGAAAAAGGGGAACCTTCAGCCAGCACAAAATGCATTTGCTAGACAAATGTCCCAAAGGTGCTTTTTTCAGGAGGCAACTGGACTTTCTTTTTTTTTCTTTTAAACACATTTCGCTTCTCATCCAAGAAGCTTCTTCAGCTCTGACAGGATGGTGGGGAAGGATTTATACTCTTTGCAGACAGCTGGTCATTTGCATCCTTTTTAGAGAGTCGTTGAGGCCACTTGGAGGTTTATCTGTGTCCTCAGGGTCACATGAGTAGTGTAAATGGTTCCTCTAGTCTAGTCTGCATTTTTTCCTCTGGAAATCCATTCCTCCTCCCACACCTTTCCAACTGTGCCCATCCCAAATTGTATAGCTATTAGCTACAATTAGCTATACAATTTGGAATAAAAACCCTTTCAATGATGTGGGAGGAGGAATGGATTTCCAGAGGAAAAATAAATTGCAGACTACAGGAACCAGGAGCACCACTCAGGTGACCCTGAGGACACAGAGAAAACCCAAGCGGCCTCAACGACCCTCTAAAAGGATGCAAATGACCAGCTGGCTGCAAGGAGTATAAATCCCTTCATTCCCCAACATCCTGTCAGAGCTGAAATCTTGGATGAGAAGCGAAATATCTTCAAAGAAAAAACAAAGTCCAGTTGCCTCCTGAAAAAACCACCTTTGGTACAACCATGACCTGGATGATTGAGAATCTCTACAGACATTTGCTAGACAATGTTTGTTGTGTCTGATGATCATATCACATCTGGCCATTGCTTTCTGCTCTGTTCAGTAAGGTGCTTAGCCTGCTTCTTACAGCTCTTAAGTTCTCCCCTTTCTGAAGCCAAGAAGTCTGAAGCACCATCTGGACTCAGGTGAATCTACCTGTTGTTCTTTCAGATGCTTATACACGAGCAGGGGCTGGGTGGGGCTGGCCATATGAGCAGACCACTTCCATGTAGGAAATTTCTGCACCAGAATTGAGACTGTCCGCCTGCTGCTACCTTCACTCAGGCTCCAGGGGCAATTGGCAGGGCTGTAGTAACAGCATTATGGGTCCCACGCAAAGCAGTGTACTGGGGGCTGGGCTACGACAACTACTCACAGGAATAAAAATGTAAATGGTCAGTAACATTAAGCATATATTTATTTTATTGGGACTTCCAACAAATAAATATGTAATAAATATGTTGCTGTATTTATATGCTACAGGATGCATTGAAGGGTTAACATACACAGATTAGTATGGGGCCCCTATGTTCGTGGGGCCCATGGAAAAGTGCCCATCAGGCCCATGCATTACAACAGCCCTGACAATTGCTGTCCTATTTTGGTATTTTTCTTTTGTGTAGTCTTTTAGGATCTGAGTTTTTAGTGATGTTCTTATTATATGATATCTCAGACACATGCCATACAAGATTTTATTCACAAATGCAGCAATTGCTGACACTAATAATATTTGCTTCTGGCCACCCAGGAAATGTTAGATATGAAATCTGAAAAAAATTATATTTGCTCCTGAATTGCCACTGTGGTTGCCATTGTCCCAAAGGTGAATATTTTTCAAGAGGCAACTGAACTTTCTGTTTTTTCTTTGAAGACGTTTAGGAGTCAGTAGGGGTTTATACCAAATGGAGAGGCGTGGTTTGAGACTGGGGGTCTGTGCTTCTCTTCCTTCCCCCTCCCTGCCAAAGCCCCCCCTCTAAATGTTCCTTCTTCAGCTGCGCCCTGGAGATCAGGTCAGCTGGGCTGAGAGAAGCAATGAGCCCAAATTGTCCCCAGTCCTAGCTACCACCCCACCCCAGCCATCAGGGAACCTTCCTCACAATCATTGAATGTATTTCTACCAACAAAGAAATAAAGGTAAATATAAATTCAACACAAAAATAGTTCGTTGTGAAAGCCACAGCCTGCAAAGGCTCCTGGATTGGGGCTGAAAGGTAAAATCGGAAGCAAGTAGACCAGGCTGCCCTGATAGACCGGTCTCACTGGGGGGCGGAAACACTTCCTCACAAATGGAAATGTCATCCTTCCCCAACATTGCCATCTTGTGGGGACAATGGGAGTTGCACAGAAACCCCAGCCAGAAAAGGTGCCCCATGAGGGTGTCAGGCTGAGCCCTCAAGACTCAGGGCTACCTCTGATCTTGTGTTGTGCAAACTGAGGAAGATGAGGGGGTCCCGCAGCCCCACAAAGCAAAGGAATTAAGAGCCAGCCAGATGGCTCTGGACTTCAGCTGTTCCTGGCTGCACTCCCAGGTGAGTGGGACAGCGAGTGGCAAGAGCTCTGTGCTATTCCATCCACTTGGCTTCTAGGGCTGACCTGTAACCCTGTGAGAACCAGCTGGAGTCTGGCCCCAGATCCTTTCAGTTTTAGACTGGACTGGACTGGAATTTCTCAGTCGGAAGTAATCTCAGCATGGGTCTCAATTGACTTTTGGGCCCAGTGGATGTTCTTCTCCACCATACTGGGTGCTACTTAATGGGTAGGCTTGCAAGTGAGGTGTTCCGCTCCCCCCTCCAGGCACAGCTCCAGGGTCAACACACACAGTTCATTTACACCCAGCTGCCTGGTTGCCCAAGAGCTGTGGGGGTTGGAGTTGCCAGGTTACTCAATGCCTTGATCAGGCTCATGGCTGATGGTTTGGCCTTGCACACCCGCGGGCTGGAAGGGACCATGAAGGTCTTCTAGTCCGATTCTCTGCCCAAGGTAAGAATCTCATACCTTCCTGGACAAATGATTGTCCAACCTTTCCTTGGAAACCTCCACCAATGGAGCGCCCACCACTCTGCTGACCAACTTGTCTGTCAGATTTCTTCATTTCCAGGCTGGATATCCCTCTGGTGAGCTTCCACCCATTGCTTCTTGGCCAGATGCTGTGGAAAACAAAAGCTCTCTGTGGCAGCTTTTTAAATATTGGGAGATGGCTATCGTGTCTCTTCTAAGCCTTCTCTGTTAGGCTAAATGTACCCACTTCCCTTAGCAGCTCATCATGCAATTTAGCCTCCCGGGCTTTGTAAAGCCTGGGATTTTCCCACTGGCCAGTTTGCTGCTCCCAGCACTACAGATTTATTTATTTATTATTTATTTATTTTGACTTGTATGCCGCCACTCTCCGAAAAGGACTCGGGGCGGCTCACAGATAAAAACACAGAACAATAAATTATTTAAAAAGAAATTAAACTAGACAAGCCAAAATACAACTATAAAACTGAATTAAAATCGAATTTAAAACCCACCCTCTCCCCCAGGAGATCAGTCCAGCCCAGCCTGTAAAACAACCAGGTTTTAGATCGCGAAAGAGATCGAGCCAGCCGGAGCTCAATGGGTAGCTGATTCCATAAGGCAGGAGCCGATACAGAATAGGCCCTTCCCCGGGTCACCACCAGCGGACATTGTCAGCGGACGCAACCCGAGGAGTCCTAGCCTGTGTGCTCGCACAGGGCGATCGGTATTTGATATCGGCTCCCGCAAGTACCCCGGACCCATGCCATGAAAGACTTTGAATGTTAATGTCAGAACTTGAATCGCACTGAGGGCAACTGGCAACCAATGCAGCTTGCGAGGAGGGCGAACATGGGAGTATCGGAAACTCCCATCACAACCCGTGCGGCCGCATTCTGCACCAGCTGGAGCCTCCGGATGGTATGCAAGGGCAGTCCTACATAGAGAGCATTGCAGTAGTCGAAGTCGGGACGTAACAAGTGCATGAGTGACCATGCGAAGGGCATCTTGATCCAGATAGGGGCGGAGCTGGCGAACCAGCCAAACCTGGGCAAAGGCCCCCCTGGCCACAGCTCCCACCTGCTCCTCCAAACTGAGCCGTGAATCCAGGAGAACCCCCAGGTTCCACGCCTCATCCACAGGGGGAACACCTCTCCCCCTATGGCCAAAGGTGGAATATACTCACTGGAGCGAGATGCCTGTATGCACAGCCACTCAGTCTTGGCCGGATTGAGCTGTAGTTTGTTCCTGCCCATCCAGATCCGCACTGCATCCAGACAACGGACATCACAGAGAGGGCATCACTGATTTGGTTTGGGGTGGAGATGTATAACTGGGTATCATCAGCATACTGATGATACCTCACCCCAAAACCCCAGATGATCTCACCCAGCTGCTTCATATAGATGTTGAACAGGAGGGCGAGAGGACCACCCCGCGGGACCCCACACGGAGAGCCCTTGGGGCCAACCTCTGCCCCTGCCAACACTGATTGCAACGCCCTGAGAGGTAGGAGGAGAACCACTGCAAAACAGTGCCTCCCACTCCCAACCCCTCAAGGCGCAATAATAAGATACCATGGTCGATGGTATCGAAAGCCGAGAGATCTAATAGGACCAGGACAGAGGAAAACCTCTGTCCTGCACCCTCCAGAGATCATCCACCAGTGCAACCAATGCCACCTCTGTACTGAACCCGGGACGGAAGCCCGATTGATAGCTAAAAACGAAGGTTGGAGGGGTTTCCACCACCAGCCTTCTTCAAGGCGGCGGGAAAGAGCCCTCCCTTAAGAAGCATTGACTACTGCCCGAGCCAGCAAGACGTGACCTCCTGGCGCATACACCATCCAGGAAGGGCACGGGTCCAACAAACATGTGGTGGAACTCAAACTTGCATAATCCTGTCCACTTCATCCTCGAAACAGGATCAAACTCAGCCCAGATGATATCGGCCGGACTTCTTGCCCTCCCTCCTCAGACCACTGCAAATTAGAGTCCAGCCCCTCCCGAATCCGAAGCGATCTTATCCAACAGATACTGACCAAATTCCTCAGCCCTACCCTGCATAGGATCCAACCCCGTCCCCCGATGTAAGAGGGAGCGGGTGACCCTAAACAGGGCAGCTGGGCGGTCATCTGGTATGAGAGCGGAGAGGTATGACCTCTCGGAGAGGTATGACCCCCCAAAGCTACCAGATAAGTCCTAATATAGGCTCTTAGCTGGGCTCGGTTGGATTTGGAGTGGGTCAACCTCCACCTGCTCTCTAACCCCCTCCTACACCGCTTCATCTCCCTGAGCTCCTCCCTGAACCAAGGAGCCGTCTGGGATCTGGCGCAGTGAGGGGACGCAAGGGAACAACTCAGTCGAGGGCCTCAGTAGCAGCCTGTTGCCAGGTGGCCACCAGTACCTCAGCCGAGCTGTGGATAAGGGAGGCGGGCAAAAACCCCAGTTCCGTCTGGAACCTTTCAAGGGTCCATCAGATGTCTGGGGCGGAACCATCTCAGTGGCTCCTCATCCCAACGGGGCCGCTTGTTGGAAGACCAGCCGCAGGAGATAGTGATCTGACCATGCTACGGGTTGGACATTCACGGTGCCCACCCACAATCGCCAACGTCCGAGACAAAACAAGGTCGAGTGTGTTGCCCCCTCATGTGGGGGGCCTGTATTATTTGGGTCAGGTCCATAGCTGCCATGGAAGCCATGAACTCCTGGGCCAATCCTGACGCCCCCAGGGAGGGCAGGTTGAAGTCACCCAAAACCAAAAGGCTTGGGAACTCCACCGCCACTCCCGAGAGGGCATCGAGCAGCCCAGGCAGGGCCGCCACATAGTTGGGGATAGGTATATCAGCAACAGGCCCAACCGACCACCAGGCCCCAACCTCAAGAGGAGGGCTTCACACCCGCCTATTCATGAACGGTGACCTCCCTTGGAATCAAGGTCTCCTGAATAACAACAGCGACCCCCACCCTCCCCTGAGCTCGTGTGCAAAATCTGAAAACCTGGGGGCACAAATCAACCAGAGGCACTCCACCCTCCCGCCCCAACCAGGTCTCAGTGATGCAGGCCAGGTCCATGCCTCCTCCTGATTAATTCACCAAGGAGGGAGCCTTATTAACCACGGACCTGGCATTAAAATACACCAACCTGAGCCCAGGGCCTCCGAGTCCCGTATCCCCGGGGGAGTGGGCAGAGGCATGGGAGTCGGAGCATGCCACAGCTCTTAGACAGCGGAGGCGTGCTCCCTTCACACGATATGACTCCCCATCTCTCCATCCCGCACCAAGTCCGATCGCCCTGGGGATCGGCATCCCCACCTCAGCCTCCGGAGTCCGATGGGTCCCCCCCCCCCTTCCGCAGCACAATCCCCAGTTGGGCTGAACTGAGTTCCTTCCTGTCTGGGAGAAAATTGATCAACTACATGCCCAGACAACCCTCCCCCCTCCCTAACCCTTTAAAACAACGAAGCAAAAAATTTAAAAGTTTCCCTTTACCCAATTTAAAACTACCCCCCTTGGTCGCGCAGTGCCACCTCTCGAGATCTAACAATCCGTCATAAAGGTAAGCTCTTGATACCCCCACAGGCCATACTAGGGACAAAGGAACAGTCCTGTAGGCCCGCAACTCCATAGGTGAATAAGCCAGTATCATGGTAAAAATTAAAACACAGAGGATAGGGAAGATAAAAACCGCCGCAGATGATTACTGATGTTAAAATATATTAAAATTAAAAGTCGTTATCATCGTCTCCAGTCCTTGCAACCAGCACCCACAGTTATCATGTCGTGACCCCCAAAGGCTCTCTCACCATCCCTCGGGGAGGCCAGATGAAAATATGGTCCAACCACCACTCTCCCACCATGGTGGTTCTCACCGGGCTGGAGCAACGAAGCAGCCTGCTGTTCTCTCACAACAGCAGGCCTAAACAATAGTCAAGGACGATGGTCGGTGACAACAGAGAAGGGGAATTCGAATTAAAGCAGCAATAAATATCAAAGGTCTTTAAAGTGCAGAAAATAAAGTGCAGAATCAGAGTTCAGAGATGTACAAATAGCAGAATCAGGAGATGTCCATGGAATAGATGGAGTTATTGGTTGAGGAGAACGGGCAAAGTAGAAGCCGAAAGGACCACCAGCAAGAACCAAATTGGGTCCTGCTGCCCCCACAACCTCCAATGAAGGGGACCGAGAGACTCCCAGGAAGGATCAAAATCCACCCCCCAAAGCTCTCCGCCATTTCAGGCAGTGACTCCCAGGCAGCAGTAGATGAAGGCCTAAGGCCCAGGACTCCGACCTCCACAGGGGCTCCTCCTCCAGTGACTAGAGACTCCTTCAGCCCCTGCCTGGTCATCGCCGGTCGCCAGGCCAAACCACTGCCTTCCAGAGCCGCCGCCCTGATCTTCCTTCTCTCCATTGTCAGTACTGCCTCCAAAGATATTACGTGCCTTCTCAGCCACCTTGTCCTTGCCCCCACCCACACAGCCGTCCTTCTTCGTGAAGCTCTCACCCTCACAAAGCTGGCAGCGACGAAGCACTCACCTCCGTCGCTATATCCACTGCCACCGACTGCTCCAAGCTGTCTTCCGCTGCTATCTCTGACCGCCGCGGAAGCCGCCGCCACCATCTTCCGCGCTGCACTGCAAATAACAAGCCGATCGGGTGCCGGGATAACAGCCCGGCAGCTCTACACCCCCGATCGGCACGCGACCATCTCTGACCCCCAGACAGCCAAGTTCCTAAGGAACAAGCCCGAGGGGTCGAAGGAAGACTGCACCAGCCCTCTTCCCCAGCAGGCCGACAAAAAGCCCCCATCCCAAAACAAAGATCCTAACAAAGAATATGTTAGCAAAACGCAAGAAAGATTTAGAAGATTTATTAGAGATTCAGATCGCAAATAAAGTTAAATATTTGGGAATATACATAACGCCGAGATGCAGTACTTTGAAAGAAGATAATTATATAAAACTTAAACAGCAGATAGTGACAGATCTTGAAAGATGGGAAAATATGCAACTATCTCTTATTGGCAGAATATCGACAATTAAGATGAATATTCTACCTAGAATCTTATATCTACTTCAGACAATCCCAATTAGACTTGGGTAAGGGTACTTTGAAGATCTAAATAAAATCACATCCAAATTTATATGGCAGGGCAAAAAGCCAAGAATCAAATTTAAGCTATTACAAGATGTAAGGTCAAGAGGGGGATTCGCACTACCAAACTGGGAATTGTATTATCAAGCTGCAAGTCTGATGTGGGTGAAAGAATGGATAACATTGAGAAATAATAGATTATTAACTTTAGAGGGTCATGATTTATTATTAGGATGACATGCTTTCTTATGGTATAAGGGAACAAAAAAACAAGGATATTTCGAGAAGCTTTATTTTTTAAATTGGGAAAAAACTAGAAAACAACATTATATACAAATTCCATTATGGGTATCTACTATTGAAGCTTTCATATGCAATAATATACAAGAAGGAACAAACAGTTAGATATGGAGAGATTTTAAATGAAAAGGGTGAACTCAAATCGATGCAAGCACTACAAGAACAAGGTATAAAATGAATTGGTTTTCATATTTGCAAATACAATCTAGATATGATGAGGATGTTAGGACTGAAGGGATTTATAAAAAACCAACTGAATTAGATAAAACCTTGATGGGCACGAACGAAAAAATGATTTAAAAACTTTATGGTTATCTATTAGAAGTTAGAATGGAAGAGGAGCAGGTTAAGGAAACAATGATTGCTTGGGGAAAATTTTGGTTATGGGATAGATCTAGAGAGATGGCAAACACTGTGGGATCAGAATTATAAAATGACAATGTCAACTGCATATAAAGAAAATTTGTATAAGGTGTTTTACAGGTGGCACCTATCCCCGAGAAGGATTGCAAGAATGTTCAAGGATAAATCGGATAAGTGTTGGAAATGTCATCAGATACCTGGCTCCTACTACCACATGTGGTGGACTTGCGTTGATGCTAAAAGATACTGGACTAAAATCCACATGTGGTTGGAAAAAATGACACAACCACATATAGACTTGAAACCTGAGATATTTCTGTTGGGAATTATACCAGAGACATTTAACAAAGAACTGAAATATTTGATTGTTAATGTACTGACAGCTGCTAGAATTGTATTTGCTAAAAACTGGAGAAATGATAAGACACCTACGCAGGAGGAAGTGATTAAGAAGATCTTGGATTGTGCCGAAATGAGTAGATTAACATTTGAAATTAGGGACCAAGAAGAAAAGCAGTTTTATAAGATATGGAATATGTTCTATCAATGGTTAGACAAAAAAGTTTGGTAATATATTTTTGGGAATATAAAGATAGATAGAACTGTTGAAACAATATAGAGATTATAATATGATAAAGGATTAATAATAATGATTATAGCTTTTCCTTTTTGTAATATTGAGTATGAATAATGAGGGGTAGGCACTGTGATTTTTGACCGACCGACATACTTGAAATTGATATGGATCTATGTGTTGTATGTTTGTTTGTTATGTTTGTGTTTTTGGAAAAATAAAACCTCTTATAAAAAAAAAAAAAAAAGCCCCAAGAGCTCAACACCATCTTCATGTGCGTTGCTGAGAATCATGTCATCATGACATTCACGTTGCTGAGAAAAGAATTGGCTCCTTCTTGGCTCTTTTTATTGACAAGAGAATGTTGACTTTCAGCCCCAAGATGGCCTGGAGGACAGACCGAGAGGATTCTGCTCGCTTCGATCACTGGCCCAACACTCTGGCTGAGGAATCCTCCTCTGCAGGGATCCTGGAGAACTGCACATACAAAACTAGGCATTTCCTAGACCTGTTGCTTGTTAAGGGGGCCAGCGCTAAAGCCCTCTTGGGCTACAGTCTCTCCTCCTGGATCTTTTCCTGCTGTGATCCCGAAGTCCACACACAATGATCAGCAGCTGACATGAAGCTGTTGAAATGCCCTGCAATTTGGGGTCTTGGTTGACCTGGATGAACGTGAGCTTCATCAGCCACAGTCCAATGCCCCCCCCTCCCCCTCCCCGAGCTGTGGCTGATCAAAATATTTCTCTGGTGTGAGACCAACGCTGGGGAGGTGAGAGAAGGACCTACATTTTAATGATCTGGCATTAGAATTCAACTTTGTATCCATAAGCCAGAATGTGACTCTTGCTGTAGGACTGCTTACCAAAAGATTCCATATAGAGTCTATAGACATTCTCAGTCATCCACATCATAGTTGTCCCAAAAGGGCTTTTTCAAAATTCAACTGGACTTTCTTTTTTTTTTCCTTTTCCTTTCAAGGGAAAACAAAGAAAGTCCAGCTGCCTTTTGAAAAAGCACCTTTCGGATTCCATGTGAAGGAACATCAAGGAATCTTTCACAAATCAACCACAACTGAATGTTTAGTCTGTAAATTTGCCTGCAATAAGCAAACTGTTCTGTAATATTCCAAAGTAATAACTTTTTCCACTCCATTATGCCTGTTACATTTTCTTTTCCTACTGGCAGCAACTGAGTGGCACCAGGTGTGTGCTTCAGTTCCCCAAATTTTTTTTAATTTTTTTTTAAAATATAGACAAACAAATACATATAGAACATAAAACATCTTTTTTGAGAACAGTGTGCTCCCGGGTTGTCACTTCTCCATACAGACATAAATTCAATTACATATTCATCTTATGTATTCTGATTCATATCTTGCATCCATTTTCACAATTTTTTTCCATAGCTTTTCCCTTTCTCTTTCTATAATCTTATTTTTAATTATTCCATTCCTTTCTAATTTCAATTACATTTCCTTTTCTAATTTTCAATATCTTTCCATTTAATATTTTTACACTTTCGTCTGTCCTGTTTACAATTTCATACACTTTTTTTTTTCCTTGTACATATTTTGGCCTGTTATTGCTAAGGCTGGAGTTATAACACCTATATATCTTTTAACTATTATCTATTCAATTATTATTTAACATTTAAAGTACACCTTCACAAATATGACATTCATTTTCTAACATAGCTATCAACTGAATTCTGCTTGGTACATTACCTTACAAATACACATTAAATTCTTTAACGAGAAATAATGAAGATATACATATATATAAAATACATATTTCTATTTCAAATTCAGCTCCACCTTTGATATTAATATCCATCTTATTAGCAAATAACATCAATTAGCAAATAACATCAATTATCATTCATTTTGATCATCTGTATTTCATATTAACTTATTACTTTTAAATTTTTAATTAAGAACTTTATTCTCTTATCCTCTTTACACCATTTAATTAATTACTAAGAAAAAAAATATTCCATTACACATCACTTTCATCATCTAACACATTTTCTAATAATATAGCAATATTATCACATGTACCCTTGCAGAATTCTTTTTAAATTTCTAGCCATTGTCTGTCTCTTAAATAAATTTATCCTTTTAATCCTTGTACACTTTTCCTGTCTCTTACTATCTTGTTCCAATCCTTTATAGCTTCTTTTCTTTTCCATTCCCCCCTCTTCTTCTCCCTCTCTTTTATGTTCCCTTTTCTGTCCAAATCTCCCTTCTGAGATCCCCCCTTCTGCTTCTTTCTAGTGTTATAGTTACTTTTCAAATTGCACTTTTTTTTTTGGTTGTTGCTTCAGATCTTAACTTTTTGACTCCTTTTCCCCCCTTCCTCTTTTTTACCATGCTTAAAACTGCTTGGTCATTAAAAATGACTTCTTCTTCATCCCGCCCTTCTTGTTCAGCAAATGTTTCTTGTTGTTTTTGACTTTCAAGATCTCCATTTCAATAAACTGGAATCTCTCTCCTTTCATTGTGTTTATATTCTTTAAGTATCATTTTAGTTCTTCAAGGAGTGATGGCATTTTGAAAGTTTTTTTAAACAACCCCAATTAATTTTAGTCCATTTCACTAGGATCCACTGTCAAAATTCCAGGAATCATACAATAGTCTATGGTTGTTTCTTGCTTCTTTTCTTGCTTTCTCTTTTGAGGGGCTTTGTTATCTTGTAACAGGATTGCAGCTAGGATGTATCTTTTTCAAGTCTTGTAAAGTTCCACTCTCAATACTTTTTAACTCCAGATGGTATCCTCCATTTTTCCAGATTCCACCCTCTTTTTGTTTTCCTCCTCTGCTTTCTTTCTCTCTTTTTAAAAGGCTTTTTGATTATTCAGGAATCTTTATCCCTTTGACACTTTATTTTCAGCTAAGAATAGCCTATTGATATCAAAGAGGATTAATATCAATTCTTATTCAAATCTCTTCTTAATGTTTAAGGTCTATTAGAACTGTCAATTTTAAAGAGGAAGAAAAACAATTCTTTTTCCTTTCACTTTCCTTTCGCCGCTTTAAAAAGTCTTTTTTAGGAATAGTATTAATTCTTTGTTGCTCAAATTCCAGGTACCTTAAATGGGTGTTTTCTCTGTTCAGCCTGGTCAGTCAAACTTTCTCTTTCCAGCTTCCTCCTGCACGATTTTGTCCGGTCGGGTTCTTCTTTGAGGTGTCCATTTCTGACCACCGCTGAAGCTGCCTTCGTTCGGGAAAGGGAGTAAAAGCCAGCTGGGGAGGAGAGATGCAGCTCTCCTCGAACCTGCTAGCAATCTCCCCCCTCTTCACCACCTCTATGGGGTAGCTTAGCCCTGAAGCCAGCTGGCTCGGGGCGCTTCATTAGTGAGCACAGATCGAAACTGCGCACAGTTGCAGATTTCAGTCTGTCTCCGAAGAGTCCCAAACCAGAAGTCTCCCCCAAAGAAATTTTATATCAGCCTGTAATTTCAACTCTGTTGTTCTAATACAAGAAACCTGGGACAGGAATGCTGCAGACTCCTATAAGTAGGGGCATAGGTTTTATTGGACTTACTTTGAGTTAATGTTAATAATTGGTTAAAATTGCAATTTCCTCTATTAGAAGCAGCTGCCACTTCCTTTTAGCCTTTCTCTATCCGAGCCTGCAGATCTAAAAGTGAAGATAGAAGGTGGTTTTCTGGCACCTCCATGTCGCTCTCAATTGGCTCCCTCGCCATTTTAAACAGGAAGCTGTGTAGTCCAGCCTTCCTTGCAGCCAAATAGTCATTCACGTAGTTGTCCCCCACGTGAGCAGCCAGCTGGGGCTCTACCTTGGCACGATGGAGGGCTTCCAGAAAAATCCGCTGGTCTGGCTTGGCAAACCCCACTTCTTCCGAGCTTAAGACAAACTGAAAATATTGTTGGAGGTTACACCGGCTCAGAATCTCTTGTAACCTCTGGTCAGAGTTGGAGATCACCGCCATGGGGATACCATGTTGCTGGCACCACTGGAGCATCTCAATGGCACCTGGGACCAATTCCCAGATCTTTAGGCTGCTATAATCCCGGTAGAGATTTTCAGCAATGGGCCAGAGAACACCACTGTCATGAATTCCGGCAAGCTGGAAGGTCTCCATGACAACCCCAAGCCACCACTGCTTGGAGCTGAGGCCCTGGCCTGAGCCATAGTTGGGGAAACGTTGATTTTGGGATGTATAAGCTTGGGAAAAGGAGTGATTGAGAACCTCAGCGGGTACCTGGAGGCCAAAGGCCTGGGCCTCGGCAGAGTAACTCTGCCCCACGGAGACACGGAGCCGAAGCAGGGTATCCTTGACATCCCAAGTCAAAAGACGAAGTCTCAGCATCACAGCTGCCTGCAACACCAGAACAGAAAGGAAAGTGGGCTTCATGCTGCCCGTTTTCTCAGGGACTGAGCATATCCTGCTCAGCAAATGTTAGGACCATCTTGCAAGTTATTGTGGGTTGCAGCTCTCAATCAGGTAACAGAACAGATACAGAATTGGAAGGGACCTTGGAGGTCTTCTAGTCTAACCCCTGCTCAAGCAGGAGACCCTGGACCACTTCAGACAAATGGCTGTACAGTCTCTTCTTGAAAACCACCAGTGATGGAGCAACCACAACCTCTGGAGGCAAGCCATTCCACTGGTTAGGTCACTAGGGCCAACTTCTTCACAAGCACCAAGGAAGCCCTTGTCCACATGAACGGAAGGAGACCATGTTCGGCCCAGGGATTCAGCCCAAAGGCATCCTGAATCTGGGCAAGCCAGAACTCCCTAGAAGGGCATGATTTCACTATAGGTAGGCCCACCTAGGCAATCCAGCATAGGGTGAAAAGACACAGTTATACAGATTAACAGAGTTGGAAGGGACTTTCTGGATCATCTAGCCTAACCCCCCGCCCAAACAGGAGACCCTACACCATTTCTGACAGATGGGAGTCCAATCTCTTCTTGAAAGCCTCCACAACTTCCGAAGGCAACTTCTGTTCCATGGGTTGATTGTTCTCACTGTCAGAAAATTTCTCCTTATTTCCAGGTTGAATCTCTCCTTGATCAGTTTCCATCCAATATTCCTTGTCTGGCCTTCGGGTGCTTTAGAAAATAACTTAACCCCTTCGTCTCTGAGGCAGCCCCTCAAATATTGGAAGACTGCTCTCCTGTCTCCCCTGGTCCTTCTCTTCACCAGACTAGCCATGCCCAGTTCCCACAACCATTCATTGTCTGTTTGAGCCTCCAGTCCCCTCATCATCCTGGTTGCTCTTCTCTGCACTCTTTCTAGAGTCTCAGCATCTTTTTATAGTGTGGTGAGAAAACCGGATGCAGTACTCTAGGTGTGGCCTTACTAAGGAATTATACAGTGGCCTTAATACTTCCCTTGATCTTGATTGTATCCCTGTTAATGCAATTTAGGATTGCATTGGGGGTTTTTTGGCTACTGCTGCCTCATATTTAATTGGTTGTCCACGAAGGCTCCAAGATCCCTCTCAGTTACTGCTATTAAGCCTGGTTTCACTCAGTCTATATGTGTAGTTTTGTGTGTCTGTGTGTGTGGGGGGGGGTTGGTAAGATTTTACTTTTCTCTAGGTCGCATTTCATTTTGTTACATCTCTCTTAGCTTGTTGAAATCAGCTGTCTTTAGTCATATTTAACCGGTTGTCTAATTTTTAGGGCCCAAGTGGTTACACCCCTCCCCCTCCAAAAGAAAAATAAATAGCACTTAGACTTAAATACCTCTTCGCAGTGCTTTTTACAGCCCTCTATATTAGGGGTCTCCAACGTTGGCGACTTGTGGACTTCAACTCCCAGAGTTCCTCAGTTTTGCTGGCTGAGGAATCCTGGGAGTTGAAGTCCACAAGTCTTAAACCCAAGTTTGGAGACTTCTGTATATGAAAAAGAAACCACCTTAACCATATTCCCAGCGGAGCCAAGCAACGAAGGAGAAAAAGACCTGGAGTGATAAGCTCCCCGGCCTTTCCCTTGGCAACAATCTAGCCAGGTCAGCAGCGGGAGGAAGCGGTTGTGCTTAAGGCTGCTGGAAAGGGGCCGGTTTCTTCACAGGGCAGCCTCATAGAAACCTGGCCCTACAAGCTCGGGGGGGGGGATTCAACATCTAGGAAATGGGGAGTTTGGACCTCTTCACAAGGGAGTCCATCGAAGAAGCCCCCCGAGACAGAGGAGCCCCCCCACAATACAGCCCTTCGCCTTCAAGGCAACCCGAGGGGGGCTGAGGGGGCGGGCAGGGGGATCGCCCCTTCCAGCCGCGGGCCCTCAGCGGCCCGCCAAGCGAGCAGCAGCGCCAGAAGAGGAGTTTGGAAAACCCCCAGCCCCACCCCCACATCCAGGGTGCCCCCCGCTCATCGCACCGGACTGAAACCAAACCTCAAACTTGAGGTTCCGGCTCGAAGCGGACCCCGCCCAGTTCCCCAAGGACAAGGCCGCTCTCAGGCGCCTCCGACGGCCCTGCAGCCCCGGAGCCCTCGCCAAGCCCCCTCCCTCCCCCGCGCTTCTCCTCCACGGCAGGCAGACAGGAGGCCCTCCCGGGCCCACCCCACAAGGCCGCTCACCTGGCCTGTGTGGGCAGAACTTCCGCCCTCCGGAACCTAGAAGCCGAAAGGAGGTTCCGCCCAGGAGCGCCAGCCCGGTGCACGCGCCTGCGCAGAGACCTATTTTGCGAAAATTGACGGGAAGAGGAAAATTGGCGGGAACACGCCTTCGCGCTTTCCATTCTGGCGGCTTCCCACAAGCCCTCCGCTGCCCTCCCGTTCGTCCCTTCCTTCCTCCAGCCTGAAGAGACGAAACCCCGGCCCACACTTTTTGTAACTTGACGGTCCCGAAAAGTTCCTAGCCAGCTCTGGCTGTTGAATTTGGGCTGATCGTACATTGAAAGGATCCACGTGACCTTCGTTAACTATCATATAACATAGAGGGAGTGGAATGTTAACAATTAGAATCAATTATAGGGATGGAAGGGACCTTGGAGGTCTTCTAGTCCAGCCCCCTGCACAAGCAGGAGACCCTGTATCGTTCTGGACAAATGCCTCTCTGGTCTCTTCTTAAAAACCTTCACTGATGCAGCACCCACAGACTCTGCGGGGAAGCTGTTCACTGGTTAATTGTCCTCACTGTTAGGAAGTTTCTCCTCAATTCCAGGTTGCTTCTCTCCTTGAGTAGCTTCCATCCGTTACTTCTTGTTCTGCCTTCTGGTGCTTTGGAGAAGAAATTGACCTCCACTTCTTTGTGGCAGCCCCTCAAATACTGGAATGGTGCTATCCTGTCGCCCCTGGATCTCCTTCTCACTAGACTAGATGTACCCAGTTCCATTGAGAAGATTGCAAATGGTCACCATGTAATCCTGGGATGCTGCAACTATCCTCAATGTGAGCCAGTTGCCAAGCACCTGGATTGTGATCACATGACTGCAGGGACACCGCAATAATCCCAGCCATGCTTTTTCTGTTAAGAGTTTGCAGCAGAAATTCAAATCCAGAAAGCACACACACACATTGGAACAATTGAATTGAATTCTTTATTGTCATTGTACGTATATACACAGCATACATACAACGAAATTCTCATAACACCCAGAGACCAGACCCAACATGCACCCACATATGACAATCCCCAAACGCCTCCCCACCCACCGAAATCCCCCACCTGCTAAAAACACACAAGCATCCACACAACAGACCTAGTAATACTGTCCAACAGCTCACTGATGGTGGTCCTTAAGTTCATTGTTAAGTGCAATTATAACTCTGGGATAAAAACTGTTCAAGAAACTTGTGTGGTCTGAGTTTTAATTGTTCTGTATCTTCTCCCAGAAGGCAACAGTTCACAAAGATTGTAAGCAGGATGGGAACAATGACTTCCAACCAGGCCCCTTCTTGTCAGTTTATTTATTTATTTATTTATTAATGGGACTTATATGCCGCCCCATCTCCGAAGACTCGGGGCGGCTCACAAATAAAAACAAGAACAACAATAAATAATTAAAAGCAGATTAAACTAAATAAGCCCCATTACAATTACAAATTCATCCCATAAAAAACTATCCTATAAAACCATCCCTCCCCAAAAAACAACTCATTCCCTGTGCTGGAGTTTCCTGTTTGCATTCCTAAAGGACCGGTCTAATTTCCTGAATTGTCTGGATTTCCAAATCTTCTCTTGTTTTGCCTTATTTTGTGGAAGTCGCTGAAATCCAAAGATGGGGTTGAAAAAACCTGAAGGAAATCCAGATTATTTTCCTTTCTCAGTTCATTCCTGAATTCATCACTTGAATACTAGCTTTTGTTTAAAGTAGTGATGAAACGGTTGTAGTGGCCTCTGCCCAGCCCAGTTCCATACTTTTATAACCACTGATTGATACATAATTCCTGATTCTTATAGAAACAAATGAGGGATTTTTTTAGAATCGGTAAATGTTTCTCACATTTTAAAAATCTCTTTTATGATTATTCTATTTTACTGATTGAATTTTTTTGAATCCCCTTTAGTGGCCAGATAAAAATTAGTTCTACAAATAATGGTATGTTTCAGGGGTGGGATTCAAATTTCTTAACAACTGGTTCTGTGGGTGTGGCCTAATTTGTGGGTGTGGCTTGGTCATGTGACTGGGTGGGTGTGGCTTGCTGAATGGGTGTGGCTTGGTGGTCACATGACTGGCTGGGCGTGGCTTGTATGTAAATATAAATATGTAAATATTGATTTTTTTATTAAAAAAGAGCAACTTTTAAACAATGGTTGCAATGGCTGGGAATTTCAGGAAGCTGCATATTCATTTATTATAATATGTATGCCACTTATTCATTGGACAGGTAATTTCACTTCACTTTTTTCTTAATTACTGCAAAAAACATATTCCAGGGCCCTTTATTCTGTAAAGCCATGTATCTTTCGTGTGTGCCTTCAAGTCAATCCTGACATCTTCCTGGAAACATCCCTGCAGTTTTCTTGGCAAGATTTCAGAAAGGATTTGCCACTGCCTTCTTCCTAGGGCTAGTGAAACAGTGAGTGGCCCAAGGTCACCCAGCTGGCTTTGGGCCTAAGGTGGGACTAGGCATTAGGGTAAGGTGGGACTACAATTCAGCCTCCTTGTTTCAAGCCTGAAGGCTTAACCACTACACCAAAATGGCTCCTAAGGAATGCATCTGGAGCTTAAACACACAGATAAGTTCTTAATATGAAACAACCTGAGGCATATGTTTCTAAAATCTACTTTACATTGGATTCCACAATCTGAAAGCCTCTCAACATCCATGGCAATAGTGAGGAGGGAAGGAAAAATGGGGAAAAAAAACAAGATTTATATAACTCTCATATAGATATAAGATTACTTTAATGATGAACAGAAATGGTTTGTAATTTATCAATTTATAAAACAAAGTTTAATCCCAAATGCTATATTTTTGTGCCTGTCAGACAAGTCACACAGATGAACAGGTGTCTAAGCACTAGGTTATAACAAACATGACCAGACAATATAAGAGAGAGAAAGCATTAAAGAATGAATGAACCTTGGAATTCATGTATCAAGAGAACTCTTACATATGCTATCCTCTTTTAAATCAATAATGCAGGATAGATGTTCTAAGAACAGACAATATAACTCAATTTAAAAAGAATACGAAATAAGAATAAAAAAGTTAAACATAAACCTTGAGCAATATAACAAGCAAACCATGCTACTGCCCCTAAGGTGAATATTCAACCTATATATTTTATATAATAACCATTAATGCCTGTCGGAAACAGAAGGGCATCATCAGCACGCTAACCCCGACGATGCTGTTCATGATCAGGCCCCAGTTGGAACCCGGAGACACCAAAGAAGCCATCGCCAGGGGGTGGGGGGGAAGAAAGGACGCGAGGGAGAGCGGGCAGGTGAAAAATCCCATTTAGTTCTGTTAGAAATAAGAAAATTCAAAAATAAAATGTAGGTGAAGAGAATAGTATAGTATAGCATTTATTTATTTGTTTATTTATTTATTTATTTGACTTGTATGCTGCCCCCTCTCCAAAAGGACTCGGGGCGGCTCACAACTAAAAACATAACAATAAATAATTACCTAAAAACAAATTAAACAAAATACAAGTCAAATAGAATTTTAAAACCTCAAAGTTAAAACACAATCAACCCCCCCCCCAGGAGGTCAGCACAGCCCGGACTGCGCAAATAACCAGGTCTTTAAATCGTGGCGGAAGGTGCGGAGATCGGGGGCCAGCCGGAGCTCCGTCGGAAGCTGATTCCATAGAGTGGGGGCCGCCACAGAATAGGCCCTTCCCCGGGTCACCGCCAGACGGCATTGTGTCGCTGACGGCACCCCGAGGAGCTCCCCGTCTGTGCGCTCATACAGGGCAGCTGGTATTTGACGCTGGCAGGAGTCGTTCTCGCAAATACCCCAGACCCATGCCATGTAGGACTTTGAATGTCAACACAAGAACCTTGAATCTCACCCGGAGGACAACCGGTAGCCAATGCAGGTCACGCAGGAGGGGTGTAATATGGGAGTACTGGGAGGCTCCCATCACTACCCGTGCGGCCGCATTCTGCACCAGTTGGAGCCTCCGGGTGGTATGCAAGGGCAGTCCTAAGTAGAGAGCGTTACAGTGGTCGAGTTGGGAAGTGATGAGTGCCTGAGTGATCGTGCGCAGGGCATCTCGATCCAGGTATGGATCGAGATTAAGAAGACAGTTGCTGTATAGACATTTGCTATCTTGAGATTTTGTTTTTCAAAGCATCTGCTTAAGTTTAATCCTGGCACATTGTGATTTTAAGTTATAACCAGACTTTTACTTTGCATAGGTGAATATGTTAGAGATGCATATAATCATTATGTTATTCTAAGATGGCTAGAAAGAAGATGTGCTGAATGTAACATTAACATGTAACAAGTGTGGTGTTAGGAATAGATATTTCTTAGTTTTGGACCGTTGGAAAAGGCTCTGCTGAAGGGACATTCCTTAATGCCAAATAAGATAAGAAAAAGCCATGTTGGCAAAATATGTCATGAGTGGTCATACGGAGGTGTTG
Source organism: Naja naja (assembly GCA_009733165.1). NCBI lineage: Eukaryota > Metazoa > Chordata > Lepidosauria > Squamata > Elapidae > Naja > Naja naja. Next base: position 11,582,490 of record CM019157.1, read on the forward strand.
AAGGAGATGATGTGGTCTCCATAAGGTGTTTTGGATTAGCTGTGCTCGGTCACTGGACCCGATGTAGGAGGGGCATGGGGGCATCGGGATAGAAAAACTATAAAATGTAATGTTTTGAATTCTTAGCTCAAACCTCATGTTGAGATAAGCTAGGATCCTACTCTTTTGCAAACAGCTTTTGTTTTCACAAATAAAAATCTCTGTGTTTTCACCAATCCAAGTTTTGTTATTTGGAGTCATTTCCAACAATTCCATGAGATCTACTTCTAGGTTTGTATAGATAGGATTAAAAGTATCATCAGCCATACATTAATTAATTTCTCTCTTTTACATTTTGGCTCAATTACTGAAGAGTCTTATATGTAACATTCAGCTAATAATAATAAATATCATCCTAAAACATCCACCTGTTATTTTATCTATTCATAAAATGGAATTTACAGTATATGTAGTAATACTGATAGGTTTCTGTTTAAGAACAACAATAGTAACTATATACATACTAAAGTTTTTTTTTCTTCTTTTGGAACTTTACAAAATTAGGGACATTTATAGTGCAATAAAATTTAGTAGTAAGTGTTCAAATGTGGCCTCCCCATTCTAATTTTCAGCTATTCCATTGCTTATAGGGTAGATTCTTCATCTAGGAATCATGTTTTTGTTCAAATTTTGTTTTATGTTGGTTGTTGAAAGAAATAAAGTTTTGAATTTAAATAGAGATCAGGAAATGAGTGTATTTGTCATCGATGGTATCTCTGCGTCCATTTCATTATTTCAGGAGTGGCTGGATGAGATCGCATTTGTTTAGAAAGTCAGGTTCTAAGCTGTTAAAAGAAATAATTTTCATGAACCTCACTTAATAAACAATGAGAGAGAGAGAGAGAGTCCAATGTTTCTGGACAGCACCAGATTGCCTGTTCCTGTTCACGAGTTTTCACTTTCCTTTATTTTAATTAAATATTTGGAATCCTAAGCTACTTTTCAACATCCAAAAAGTAAAGTGGTGGAATTCAAAAATTTTTACTACCAGTTCTGTGGGCGTGGCTTAGTAGGCATGGCTTGGTGACTGTGACTGTGTGCTTGGTGGTCATGTGACTGGGTGGTCATGTGACTGGGTGGGCGTGGCCAACTTGACATCACTCACATCACGGGGTGCCTTGCCTGACCTCTCCTCACCTCAAAGACCTCAATGAAATACAATTTCCCTGTCTGCTGATTTACTACTACTACTACCACTACCACTACTACTACTACTACTACTACTACTGAACATCCAAAATACACTATTTAATCCTATGCATATATGCCATATGTGTAGATACATATTACATAGCATAGAGCGTGTATAGGCACACAAAAATATACATTATCTACTATATATACTGTTATGTATGTACACACACACACACACAGAGCTCTTCTAAAACTATACACATTCAACCTCACTTACTGCATTTTGAAAAACACACCCAGAGTCCACTTTCTGCCACACATTTAATTATAACTTCTGTACATTAGAATATTACACACACCTTCAGATGTTCTTCCCTATCCTGCACATGACTATTAGAGCCAGGAGATTGAGTAAAATGTGGTGAAACTCACTTAACAATGCTCTTGCTTAGCAACCAAAATTTTGGGCTCAATTGTGGTCATAAGTCAAGGACTATCTCTGCCTTCCTCTGCATGGTAGCCTTGTCCTAGTAAACTCCTCCTTTCTGGCAATTTTCCTCTCTGTTAGAGGCACAGAGGAAACAGGATTCAACCTGGCTGCTTGCCGCCCGCAGCCCTTTCCCGATGGGAGTGGGACTTGCAGGACCCAAAGCTAAATTTCGCTGTGCTGTAAAGACGCTCTCACTCTCCTAGCGAGAGCAGCAGGGGGGAGCAGCCTCTGGCCCAGAGAGCACATGGCATCACTCCGCATGTTCTCCAGCAACCTATTTTCTCTCCCCTGCTGCTCTTGGTGGGAGAGCGAAAGCATCTTGTGCACCTGATACATGGCCGACCACACAAAATGGCGCCAATGCACCACAAAGCCAGCCATGCAATAGGTGCAATTCCCAGCCCTTCCCTTCTCCCTCCCCCCCAGCCAAATCTCTGGAATCCCCCACGCCAGCAAGATCATCTCCCCTAGTGGGGATGGCAGTGTATCTCCCTGTTAGGCCCATTGCGCAAACCCCGCGGTAAGTAGGTAGGTAGGTAGATACAGACATATGAAAAAAAATCATATTCCTTTTATTCCATATGTTATTTATATCTGGTCTCAGGATTCTAGTAAATAAATCTGAATTTGAAAGAATAAGCCAGGATTCCCTTCTAAATATTTCTTACCTGTCCAGGTGTTCCTTTAGTATCTTGTTTTCCCTGAGGAGCTCCTGGTTCTCCCCAGCTTGTTCCAAAACTCTGCAGTGGAGATTTTGGTTTTCCTTTCTTTGTTCTGCCAGTTCTTCCTCCAAAACATTTATTCTGTAAAATATGGAGACAAGGTTGAAATCAGCCCCCTAAAGTTTTTACTTGTATCATCAAATTTGTTTAAAATTAAAACTGCCTGAAAATACCTGGCACTTTGTTTGTCTTACTTAGCCTTACTTTTTAATTAATTTAGTTTTGCCATTTCTGTTACCACAGCTAGCAAGCTCTTCCCATAGGAACCAATGCAGGAATTATTTATTTGATTTATTGGGTACCTTGGAAATGCTCAGTAAAACTGACAAATCAGTAGATCCTATCTATATCTCCACTATATTCTTAAGGAGTTTGATTCGCTTCTTCAGTCTTAACGACACTATATTTAAGAGTTTGATTATTTAAGTGCAAGCTAATGAATTTTTACTTTCACTATCATCAGTCTGGAACCCACATTACGTATCTGATATTAACACAGTTGAGAAAGTCCATAAATATTTCACAAGAAGAGTTCTCCACTCCTCTACTCATTGCAGAATACCTTATGCCACCAGACTTGAAATTCTCGACCTAGAAAACTAGAACTACGCCGCCTTCGGTCCGATCTAAGTATAGTATATAAAATCACACATTGCAATGTCCTACCTGTCAATGAATACTTCAGCCCTGGGGAAGGGCCTATTCTGTTGCGGCCCCTGCCTTGTGGAACCAGCTCCCCCTGGAGCTCCGTTTGGCTCCTGATTTTCGCTCCTTCAGCCGCGATCTGAAGACCTGGTTGTTTGAACAGGCCGGGCTGACCTCCGGGGGTTTTTAAATTATTTTAATTGGGTTTTAAAGATTGGGCTTGTTGATTTAATCTTCTTTTAAATATTTATTGCTTGTATTACTCTGTTTTTAGTTGTGAGCCGCCCCGAGTCCTCACGGAGAGGGGGCGGCATACAAGTCCAATAAATAAATAAATAAATAAATAAATAAACAAACAAACAAACAAACAATACAAGAGCACACAATAGATACAAATTCAAGGTTAACTGCACCAAACTTGATTGCAGGCAATACGACTTCAGCAACAGAGTGGTCAATGTCTGGAATACGCTACCCAACTCTGTGGTTTCTTCCCCAAACCCCAAAAACTTTAACCTTAGACTGTCTACTATTGACCTCACCCCTTTCCTAAGAGGTCTGTAGGGGGCGTGCATAAGCGCACCAACGTGCCTACCATCCCTGTCCTATTGTTTCTTTTATTTTCTTATACGTATCCATGTATTCATAACTATGTTTATACTTATGCCTCAGAAACTCACCTCAGAAGCAGCACACCCCACACCTTTGTTAATGGGTGGACCATTAAGGCCTGGGCCAGAGTATTCTACATAACAAAGCCCTCTACCCATCTCACCACCTGGCCTGGGAAGATTGCATCAGACAGAAGTCAGGTGAAGCGATATGGTCCAGACAAAGTCTACAAAGTTAGCTAAGATCCCCGCCCCTGGGAGCCTGACAGCCAATGGGATACATTTCTTACACAGGAACAGAAAACACTGGGGTGGGGCCCAACAGAGGGTATAAAACTAAGGGTCTCTCAGCATCTTGCCCCTTCTTTTCCTTCACCCAATATCTTGAAGCATGTGATTATCTTTTTCACTTTGGAGCTGCAAGCCAGGTGGTCGTGTCCACCATTAAACCATCTTTCCAAACAGCCTCCATGTTTCCAGTGTCTTTCTTCCCCTCTTGGAACTAGAACTGAACCCAGAAGGATAATTCTTCCAACAATTTGGCACCCCAGATGGGACTAACCTAACCTAACCAGTGTTCCTCGCCCAGATAAGCAGATCCTTGCCGGCAGCAGATCCATTGAGTCTGTGGGTGAGTTTTCCTGGACCTCGGCCATTTGGAAAGGTTTTAAAGGGGGTTTGAGTGTTGAGCTCAATGGCTGCATGGAAAGAAGGTGAGTACCTCTAAATTTCTTGTGTCTTTCAGACCTGCAACATGTGGAAACAGCAGGGGTGGGATCCTACCGGTTCTATAGAGCCAATTATGATTCTGCCCAGTTTGGAGAACCGGCAAATCATGCTCCTGGCTGGCCCCTCCCCTCCCCGTCAGCCCACCCCTCCTTGCCCACACAAACAGCTGACGGATGGTGGGATGGGGAGTTGGTCGTGGAAGCCCTGATGCTGCCAGAATCACTGCCATTTTGTTCCTTGGGCACCATTGCCGCCATCGCCATTGCCGTCTTGCTGCTGCTTCATCCTCCCCCCAGGTATGGCAAGTCCTGGGCCGGGGCTCAACAGCTTGCCTTTCCTCTCCCTGCTATGCTTCTCCCTTGGGGAAGCAAGGCTGGGAAGGCTGCTTACAGCAAGGGAAATATGGGGGGCGGAGGCACGCTTCACAAATGTGGCAGCAATGGCGCCGGAATCCCCTTCTCCTCATTTGTAAAATGCGCGGTTTAAAGGTGCCACGCAGCATGAGGCTGCTTGCGAGGGAAATATGGGGGGGGGCACGCTTCACAAATGTGGCAGCAATGATGCTGGAATCCCCTTCTCATTTGTAAAATGCGCGGTTTAAAGGTGCCTGCTCACGATGCGTGGTTTAAAGGTGCCGCGCAGCGCGAGCCTGCTCACAGCAAAGGAAATATGGGGAGGGGGAACGCGCTGTGCAGCACTTTTAAACTTAGCGCTCTTCACAAATGGCGCCTCCTCATTTGTGAAGCGTGCTAAATTTGGTGCTAAGTTTGGTGCTGCGTGAGGCTACTCAAGGCAAGATGAGAGGAATATGGGGGGGGGACTTTTCTCCCGAGACACTGATTGACGCTGAGAAACAGAGAGGGAGGGAGAAAGAGAGAGAAAACTATACTCCTGTAAGTATTCCAGAAGCAACATGCTCCCTTCCAGTTTCCACAGCCCCAACCAATCTCCCACGCAACAGGAGCAGAAATTTCATCCATGCAAAAGCTGCATGACAGGAACAGGAAATTAAGTCTTCAAGTTCCTCTATACTGTTTCTAGCTGTCATTGAGCCTCAACAAACCAATGTTCTTTTTCCGCCTTTGGGATAATTGTGTTATTCACCACATGCCTCACCTTCAAAACATGCTACGAATCTTTTAAAGAGGGCATAAATGAAGGACATTACCAGGATTTTTAAAAGATAAAATCAAGAATTTTAAAAGGTAAAGCGCACACACACACCTCCCCAACTCTGTGTGTGTGTGTGTGTGTGTGGTTTTTTTCTCTCTCTCCCCCTCCCTCAAATCCACAGCTGGGCCAAGCCAGCAAGCTCTCCTTCTTTGGTGCTCTTTGCTACTTCTTTCATTTCTTCATTTTGGAATCCTATAGTATATCCAATCAAATTGAAAAAGGGAATGTGGCTGTGAGCCTCACTGGGTTGGCTTCATCTCTCTCTTCCACCAGGCATTGGGAGAAATAATGGACGTTGCTGCTTTAAAGAGTCTTTTTCCAAGTCCTGTTTATGGATCTCTGTCCTGCCTGAATTGAGTGAATTCCCATGCAGATCTTCCAAAGGTGTAGACTTCAGCACCCATAATCCTCAACCACAGCTATGCAGTTAGTAAAGACAGTTAGCAGATGCCAAAGATGGAGCTTTAGAGAAAGTTGTTACATTCCCCAAGGAGGAGTCAGTGGGCTCAATGGTTACACCCAGATAGAAACAGCAAAGGAGCTGGTCCTGGAAAGTCCTACAAGTCATTCCTGGTCCAGTGAAGTTCTGAGCATCACTCAGAATCTGGAAAGGTTTTGTGACTGAGTCTGAAGGGTCAGCAAGTGGCTGAATTCACAGGGCATCCCATGCTTTTCACTTGGTTTTCTCTGTCTTGTCCCTGTGTGTGTGTGTGTGTGTGTGTGTGCGCGCGCGCGTGCGCGCGTGTGTCTATTTGTGTGTGTGTGGGTTTCAACTATGCAAAGTTCCAATAACTAGTTTAGGCAGCTATTTCAGATCTGTGAACAGCTCTGGCACTAACTGGCCCCTGGAGTTTTGTCTTTAATCACTATGCAAACACATATTAGATTTATTTTTTCTTCAGCCACAGGTGCCATGTATTCCCTGCCCCTATCATTATGAACCACATGGGGATTATTCTCCTTTCATTTCCCTCCAGAGAAATGCCCAACAATCTCTTGAGTGCAAGAACTTGTTGAATTAGCTAGGGATCTCTCCTGAGAGAGAGCAGGATTATCCTCCAAGTTTCTACTCTGCTCTTTGGCCGACTCCTCCCCCGAGACTTTGGGCAGAGAGCCAGGGAGTCAGGGGCAGCTTCTCTCTTCTCCCACTGACCCCAAAGGCCCAGAATGGAAACCTTTCCTGTTGGAGAATTTGGCTTTAGCAAAATAGGTCCCTGGGTCATTTCAGACTTTGGACTTTTCTCCCCACTAAAGATCAGGGCTGCCTGGATTCCTTCCCATCGAAGTTTGCTTCCCTGGGAAAAATAAGGGATGGGTGCAAAGGGAGCCCTGGTTCTGCCTGCCAAGGTCACCTCCCAACTCCTTTCCCCGAAATGCCAGCTTTGCCTTCTGACAAGCAACACCAGCGATGCCAACATCTCTGTGAGTCTTGAACTCTGCCTTTCTAGGGGAGCCTCCCTCCATTGGCTTCTGTCCCTCTGGCCCCTGCTTCTCCTGGACCCCCTGCCCATCTCAAGCAGAGGCAGTTTCTCTGAGGGGCAGCTTTGACAAGGCCTCTGCCTTCTCCCCCTCTGAGGTGCCTGGGAGCATTTCTCACAACAAGGGAGCTTCGTGGCTCTTTCCCACCTTGTCAATGTCTCCCACAACCTGGGCATCCTTTAGGTATGAGAACTTTAACTCCCAGATTTCTTTTTTTGTTGTTCCAAGTTTTTATTTTTACTTATTTATTTTAAATAATTTTTATTTATATAAAAATTCCAATTTCAATCGAACAGTGTGTTGTCTGGGTACAATATTTTAGGATATAATAATCAAGATGTTTAGAACAATATTCATTACATTGATGTTAGTTATAGTAGTATCAATAATAATAATAACAATAACTTAACCAATTCAACATTCCTTTCTTATGTCACTGATCCTATTCATCTATTTCCCTGTATCTAGTTCCTGTTTCTTTCAGCTAGCCATTGATAAAATAAGTCCCATGTCAAAAAAGTATTCAGTTTCCTTCTTTTCCTTGATTATAAGTGTTAACCTATCCATTTCTTCAGTCTAATGTTTTTTTAATCACATTTTCATCTGTTGGGATCTCTTCATATTTCCATTGTTGCACAAATACAATTCTAGCTGCAGTCAGTACATGCAAAATCATATATGCATTCCCTCTATTATATTGATCCAGAAAAATGCCCAACCAAAATATCTCTGGTTTCAAGTCAATATGCTGTTTTATCACTTTTTCCAGCCATGTATGGATTTTTGTCCGATATTTTTTCGCTTTTTGACACCACATATGATAATATGAGCTGGGTGTCTTGTGACATTCCCAACATTTTGCAGATTTAACTCCCAGATTTCTTAGCCAGCTTGATTATTGCTATGCATTCTGGGAATTGACCTTCACACAATAATCCTCAATTTAGCAAATGCAGTTCAAGGTGAGAGATTGTACGGAAAAGAGAAATGGAATAATTCTTAAAGAAGAAAGCAATAGGATTGGAAGCAGATGGGACGAGCTTTTTGAGACCCCAAAAACTTGGCAACCAGGCACTACATAGACTAGAGAGCATGTTCCCCCACTTCCCTGTTCCACTAAGCTCTGTAATGAAATGAAAATTATGGCAGCCAACCTGGATGGGACATCTATTGAACTGGTACTGAGTCAGATTTCCTATCTTTCTTCTCCAAATGTATTGGGATGTCCACCTGCAATCAAAAAGGCCATGGTAGAAGTCACCTGTTTGCACAGCATGTCACCTCTGTTGTGATTTCATTACAGATGCAATTATATAGTTATGTATGTTGTGTCATTCTAGCTTCTTTGAAACACCTACAGCAAGTTGGAGAAGGTCCGTCTAGATTACAAGTTTGCAATAACTCTCAGAGCAATTGCAGTTACAACTTTAGAAGGTAGAGAACTGTAAGCATCTTGGTGGAGACAATAAGGAAGTCCTCAACTTACAACAGTTCATTTAATAACTGTTCAATGTTACAATAGCACTGGAAAAAGTGACTTATGACCGTTTTTCACAGTTATGACTTTTGAAGCATCCCCATGATCATGTGATCAAAATTCAGGTGCTTGGCCACTGATTCATACTTAGGACCACTGCTGTATCCCAAGGTCATGTGATCATCTTTTGTGACCAGCAAAGTCAATGGGGAAGCCAGGTTCACTTAACACCAGGTTACTAACTTATCAACTGGAGTGATTCACTTAACAACTGTGGCAAGATAGGTCATAAAATGGGTCAAAACTCACTTAACAAATGCTTCCCTCAACAACATAAATTTTGGGCTCCATTGTGGTCATAGATTGAGGACTACCTCTACTGTGGGATGAACCATTAGCAAGACTTGGTAGACATTCTAACCTACCATTTTAGTAAAATCACAGCACTCTTTGCTTTACTTTTTAGCTAAATGTGAACAGAGAGAGACATCCATCTTGACTTTCTAGACCTCTGAAAATGTGGGAACAGAGCGCCCAGTCTCCCCTTCAACCCTCTCTAAGTGACCCCAATTCGGTTTTCTCAAACTAGTACAAAACAATGGAGAAGACAATCATGTCCACTGACGAACCAATCACGAAGAGAATTAATAAAAATGTCCTTTAAATATTTTAGGAAGGAAGCAGGGGAATCCCATCTCTTTGCTCACTAGACCAACAGAACACTCTATATATCACAACAAGGAAATATCTGCATCCAGTGGCTACACCATTGTGTCTCTTTGCTGAATGTGTATTACCCATGGTGAAAAGGGTATGAGTTAGACAATGAAAATTGGGCAAATCAACTTGGATTGTTCTTGGTACAAACAAGTGATGGATTTATCCAAGAAGTTCTAGCTTTGTGGTCTTTGGTGCCAACCAAGGAGTAAGAGGAAAAGACAACAGGCAGCTGATTAAAAAACCAGAAGGGCCTAGAATGGCAAAATGACCACGTGTGAGATTTAGTATGTGTTCAATTTACTGCACATTCAAAAAAGATAAAATATGAGCGAGCCAATGATCAGACAAATGTTCATGCTTGAAGCATAGAAAAACAAGGGTTTGCGTATATCTGGATGTTCTTCTGGTGTTATAATGGTCAGACAGGGATCACAATTTAGGAGCAGACTGAGCTCACTTTCAAAGATTTCCCTAAAACTTTCATGTTGCCAATGTACACAGCAAATACACCCACACAATATGTCCCCCTTCCCAAGAATGGGGAAACACCCACCATGGTGTACACAAAATTGAAAGGGATCAGGATAAGTTTTAGGATGGGAGACTTCTCATCTGGCCCCTTGACCTGAAACCAACATAATGTTTCAGAGATTCCTGAACTCAGGTGTTATACAAAGAAAAACACAGATAGTCCGATCTAAAGAAGGTGCATCTTGTAAAACAGTATTTCCAGAATACTGAGGCAGACCTTCCATCTCTGCCTTCATCCCTCAAATAAAACAATGGCACTGTGTATGAGGCCTACCCATCTTCTGGGAAATGCACAGCCCAATTTTTTTTTTGCATAAATTGCCAGTCAATTTGGAGTGAGCTTCCTGACAATAATTGATTCATGATCTATGATCCCTTAGTTGTTTTTTGTATGTGATATGAGCTTAAGCACCAGAAACAAATTCCTTCTGTGTTCAATTCGCCAATAAAGAATTCTATTCCATAATACAAGACCTGAATGGTACAGTAATGCCCCCGACCCAGCAGGCAACCTTCTCAGCAGAGGAAGTGACCGAAACAGCTCATCATGCCCACTGCAGAAGCAGGAAGGAACAAGTAATTGGGGAAGAAGGTGCAACTCCTATGGATTGGCATGATTTGTTTTCCAAAACGAAAGACTTGACGATTATTTAAACCAGAAGACTTGCACCTAGAGGTGGCACAGACTGGAGTAATACCGGCCTAGTTCCTTAGCTTATTTTCCTAAGTACCAGAACATCCTGCCTTTATTACTTTTATAATTAGCTCCAGACAGTGAACATACTTAATATTCCTCCTGTTTTCCCCACAACAACCCTGTGAGGTTGATTGGGTTGAGAAGGGGTGACTGGCCCCGAGTCATCCAGCCAGCTTTCATGCCTGAGGTGGGGCTAGAAATCCAGTCTGCTGGTTTCTAGGCCAACAACTGAATCATAGACCAGATTGGCTGTCTGCCATGTCCATTGACTCTTACCTCACTGAGCCATGGGATTCAGAGCTTGGAACCCAGGGATGGAGGCAGTTGAGCGTCAGTTATTACTAAGGATTGTGGGAATTTGGCCAAATTCTGGAGCAGACATATTTTACATATGGCTCTTCCTCAGTTGGCCCAGTTCAGGTTTTCAGATCCTGCCTTTCTGAATTGGATAGGCTGGCAAAGAAAATTCTGATTATTTGTTTCATTGTTTTTTGAAATAGTGGGCAGCAAAGCTAAATAATAATATGGGGAAATAATATAGAGTGGGGGTTGGTAGTTAGATATTCGGAAGTTCTCCTAAAGGGGCTGCCTTGCTGAAAACTACTTCCCCAAAGGTAAATAATCTTGGTGGGAGAGCTTCTACTTTTGTTGTAAGGTATTAGAAGCCGATAGCTTTTGGTTTGCAGCATGTTGGTCCTTGACCTTGATACCCGTTTCATCATTTGCTGGAGCTAAGATGATCTGGAAAGGGTGGGAGGGTACCCGGCCTACGTCCCAGAGAGGTGTAGTGGGATGAAAGGAGGGGAAATTACTCCACTCATCCTGAGCGTCCAGAGCAAAGGAAGAAAATATTGTAAGAAACCTTCTGCAGCCTTCCTTTGCTTAACCTGACTTAGTAAATATTGGGCAACTTGAGAGTTGTACTCGGGGCACATCTGGAGGGGGTTAAATTTAGGAAGGACGGGACCAGAACCACAAGCAGAGGGAGGGGGGAAATGGAGGCCTTTAGCCAACCTAACGGTTGTTGCTCCCCCTGTTTAAATTCCACACATTTATCAAGGCATACAAGTAGTTTGGTGTTCCTTTGGAATGGTGAGTGACAGATTAAAGAAAATGTGCAGTTCACCAAATTATAACTGTAATTTGTTTCATGCTATGATTTTTGTTTTCTGGCAGCTATTCTTGGTCCATCCATGTTCTGGAAGTGCCTTAAAATAATTTGTGGGTGTGTTGAGTCAAAGGGAGAGTCAAAAATTTGCTATAAAGCTGCTGATACAGTTCTACAGAGGAATTTGTCATCTGCACCTCTATAACCGTCTGGTTTGGTTCTGCAATTCAACAGGACAGACACAGACTTCAGAGAGTAATTAGGACTGCAGAAAAAACAATGGCTACCAACCTGCCTTCCATGGAGGACCTGTATACTGCACAAGTCAAAAAGAGGGATGTGAAAATATCTATAGATCCCTCACATCCCGGATATAAATTGTTTCAATTCCTTCCCTCAAAATGACGCTATAGAGCACTGCACACCAGAACAACTAGACACAAGGACAGTTTTCCCCCCAATGCCATCACTCTGCTAAACAAATAATTCCCTCAACACTGTCCAACTCTTTACAAAGTCTGCACTACTATTACTATTAATCTTCTCATCACTCATTATCACCCATCTCCTCCCGCTTGTGACTGTATGACTGTAACTTTGTTACTTGTATCCTTATGATTTATATTGACTGTTTCCTAGTGTGATTTGATTGCTTATTGTCCCCTATGACTATCATTAAGTGTTGGACCATATGATTCTGGACTCTTGACAAATGTATCTTTTCTTTTATGTACACTGAGAGCATTTGCACCAAGACAAATTCCTTGTGTGTCCAATCACACTTGGCCAATAAAGTATTCTATTCTATTCTATTCTATTCTATTCTTTATTACATTCCATCTCCTTTTTTAGACTGGAATGCCTTGCTTGGGATGCCAGACTGATCGAGGAATCGGTAGCTGATCTGAAATGTTTGGGAGAACTTCTCCATAACAGTTGTGCTTCAGCTATGCAGGAGCATGAAGAGCGTCTGAAGGAGAACCCAACTGAAAGTGAGGAAAGGGGATTTCTTTGATGGGAAAAGATTAGTGGTCAACCCAAGGCCTGGCTCAGAATCTATGCTTTTGAGCCTGTCGCTCTGGATAAAGAAAGCCGGCACCGTATGAAGAATTCATGCTTAAGAAGACCTGCACTATGTTGTTTATACTCATATAATTGGTTTGTTATTTGTTAATCAATCTTCCCAGTGATTTCTCAGTTTCAATTTTTCCCTTCCCATCAAACTTACCTAGGAAAGGTGATGCTAAACCATTTAGAGACAGTGAGAGATAGATACGTGAAACTAGTGCAACATTGGTATAGCATGAGTGAGCCATGGGGTGCCCAAAGCTGTGGATGCTGCTTCTTTCTGGATCATTTGAAGTTTCTGCTTACCTTCAAGGGAAGCCCACTGTGGAGCATATTGCAGTAGTCTAAATGGGAAGCAATTAGGACTTGAGAGATCATGAAGGGGCCTCCCTGTTCACGAATGGGCACAATTAATACATAAATCGAATCCATGCAAAGGCCCTAATTGTTACAGCTGCCCTGCCCTCTGCTCCTGGGAAGAAGCTATCAATCCAGGAGGGCCAAATGGTGCACCATCTCTATCCATGAGAAAACTACCCCATTGAGATATAAAGATGGTGACTCTCCAGAGCCCAACAAATACTGGGAGGTGGGTGACTATAGAAGAAAGGGTTTGCACAAATAAAGATAAGGTCCACCAAACTGGCCAGCAAGGAGGGTTTTCTGATCATCTGTGCCCTTGTGGGCTGTTCTTCTGACCTAGGACAAGGCCAGAAATGTGAAGCCCCGAATCTGGAAAGAAAACAAACCCCCCAAAATCAAGGAGGAGCTGGGAAATGAAGCTGCTTCTCTGCGGCCTCCAGACAACCAGCCATAGAAGGACAGAAGAAGGTAAGCATGAGCACTGAGGAACCGGGACATGGACAAAATGGCGGACTAAAATTTAAGGCCTGCCATTTTGGGAGTGGCACCTTAGCCGGGGGCTACAGGACAGTTCAGAAAAATCCTGGACTGATGGAGCCATTTTGTTGAAACCTGCTGGAACCCTTGCTATAATCTCTCTCTGAGAAAAGGATCCTGCTTGCTACCAAGAATTGTATTGATTACTATTTGTGATGACCCAGAGTATCTCAGAAATATAACAAAATCCAAAACGTAACTAAAAGTCCTTTAATGCCTTCAACTTGGCTTCACTGTTTAATTGTTCACAGTAGAGGGGTCAAAATAACAGGCAAGAAACACAGTTTGCATTTAAAGAACCAATAACGAAGAAAAAGCCAAAAACAAACTGCATTAATACAGTTCCTCAGCAGACCAAGATAGATAATTGCCAGCTGCAGGAAGATAACCAGGGACAGTCCGTTGGAATAATGCCAACCAAGATAAACCTTCTTTAGAACTAAAACACTAACCTTGACTCCAGCAGCCTGACTACACATTTCCGAACTTATATACAGAGCTCCCAGCTGTAAGCCCCAAGGAGGATCATGGCCCTCTCCTCCCGAGTAGACCACGCTTTCCCCTGATCCTCTCCTCCCTGCGTGCCCTGGGATGGATAGGAGATGGGCCTGGATCCTCCTCTGACTGCCCAGCTGGCCTCTGCCCTTCCCCAGCCTCCTCCACCACCTCTGGAGCCACACTCCCACTCCCTGTTGGCTGTTCCTCCTCTTCCTCGGAGTCAGTCTCCACCAGGGGCATGACACTATTAGGGTGGGATTTATTTCTTAATTTTTATTTTTAAATAGCACCACATGTACAGGTAGTCCTTGGCTTCCACTTTGAAGTTGAGGACCCAAGATTATTGGGGGCAATAAGCTGACTTTGTAAAAATGCCGCTTAGTAATAAGCAGGCATATACAATGGAATGAAGGCTATTGCTGAGCACACTGGGTTGCATCCCAAAATTGTAAGCCCTGAGTCTCCGGAGAAGGGTGGCATATAAATGTAATTTAAAAAAAAAAAGTTATAACAGCACTGAAAAAGGAACTTATGACCATTTGTCACATTCTATGACCGTTAGAGCAGCCCCAGGTTCACGTGATTTACATTCAGCTGCTTGACAACTGACTCACGTTTGGGTTGCAGTGTTCTGGGGTTACACAACTCCCCCTTTTGCAACCTTCCAACAAGCCAAGCTGGATTCACTTAACAACTCTGTAACTCATTTAAGAACTGCAGTGATTCATTTAACAAACGTTGCAGCAAGAAAAGTCATAAAATGGAACAAAACTCACTTAAGAAATTCCTCACATAAATTTCAAGGTGTTGGTGACAACTTATAAAGTCCTACATGGCTTGGGTCCGGGGTACTTGTGGGAGCGTCTCCTGCCGGCATTGCGTTCAGATTGCCCTGTACGCTCCCACAGGCAGGACCTCCTTGGGATACCGTCGGCCAGACACTGTCAGTTGGTGGTGCCCCGGGGTAGGGCCTTCTCTGTGGGAGCCACCCTGCGGAACCAACTCCCCTTGAGCCTTCGTTGGCTCCGATCTCGCCTCCCTTCCACCATGACCTTAAGACTTGGCTCTTTCAGCAGGCTGGTCTGGACTAACCAAGGGGAGCGGGGGGATGTTTTAGAGGGTTTTAAAATTTTAATTGAATTTTAATTGTTAGGCTTGTTTTTGGTTTAATTTCTTTTTATTGTAAATTTGTGATGGGTTTTATATTGTTAGTCAGCTGAGTCCTTAGGGAGAGAGGGCGCATACAAGTCTAATAAATTATTATTATTATTATTTTGGGCTTGATTGCAGTCATAAGTTGAGGAGTACCTGTACTGACTCCTCAATTTATAACCATTCATTTAGCAACCATTTGAGGTTATAACAGCAACAGAAAAAAAGGGACTTACATTCTTGCACTTATGACCATTGCAGCATCCCCAAGGTCACACGATCAACATTTTGGTGCTTAGCAACCAGCATATATTTATCCCAGGGATGTATGATAGCCGTTTGCCTCTCCACCCGGTTTCCAACAAGCAAAGTCAGTGAGAGAAGCCAGACTCGCTTACTGATTTTGCATGATTCACTTAACAACTGTAGTGATTTTGCTTACCAGCCTGGTCCAAAAAAAGGCCATTAAATCAGTCATGACTCATTTAACAGCTGCCTGCCTTGCTTTACATCAGAAATGTCTGGAACCCATTATAGCTTTAAGTCAAAGCTGCCTGTATATATCCCCCCTACACCCCCTTATTAAGAGTAAGGTCCTCTTATGCATCCACATTTTTGCCCCCCTTCATGTCAACATCATATGAAAGACTTGCAGGGCCGGCGCCTTCTGCAACAAGGTCACCTAGTGTAATGAGATTGGGACTGGGTTAGGGACTTCTGTCCTCACTGTGAGTTGTGTTGGGGGAGGCAGGTACACGAAGGGAGGCTCAGCCAATCTCATTGTACACATGTTGTACTCTGACAATAAAAGGTAATAATATTCTGGCTGGTTTGTGATGTTTTATATACATACAGAGAAAGAAATACTCGTGTGATCTTTGACTTTTAGGCTTGCTGTCAAACATCAGCCATAATACTAATTACTGTTTTGAACAATATGCAGGTTGTATTACACGAATGGCTATTTTATATGTGACATTATGACTGAAATATTTCTGCACCTATATTGGTTTAGCAGTTCAGCTGATGAAGTTCCTCTGAAAACATGGGTGGGACTAAGTCCCTTTAAATTGAATTGGATCTGCCTTTTTGTAAAAATGTATGGGTTGGATAGCCAGGCTGATTTTATGTCTTTTTTTTTGCTCTACAAAGGATTGCATTTGGGAAACATTAAATTAGAACTGAAAATCAATACTCATTTTCCCAGGAGGGATTTGTGAGTAATACATTAATATTTGCTGGCTCCTGCTTATATTTTCTGTTTAGACTCTTGTACATGTCCTTGGAAAGACTGTTAAATGCCAGTAGTACTGTAGTTTCTCCCCACTTTAGATCTCTTGAGAGAGAGAGATGGAGATGTGGCTTCTTGGGAGTGCATTTTGGAGCAGTATCAAGAGAAATGCTAAAAGGGCAATCAGTTTGGGATTAAATTCTAAATGAAATTGAGTCTTCAGGGTAAGGAGACATGAACTTTCAATTGCAGTTTTCTAAAAATCTTATTAAAAAATGAAGTCTAGAGGCAACTCTTGAACTCTTAGCTATTAAGCTCAGGAATAAGATTTGAAAGGGACTTTGGAGGTCTTCTAATCCAACCCCCTGCTCAGGCAGGAAAACTGAGGATGCCAAACTCTTGAGTAGAGGTCCTGGGAA
>CM019157.1:11599412-11613727 GCA_009733165.1 Naja naja
CTCCCTTTGCTGCTCCGCCTTTTCTCCTCTCCTGCCGAGGTTTTAATTTTAACAAAATCTCTGTCTCTTGTGAAGGCAGCATCAACATCCATCCTCCTCTGGCAATTTTTCTCTGTCACGATTTCCGGGAATTTTAAGGAAAAGAAGAAGAAGAAGAAGAAGAAGAAAATAACAGCCTCTGGCTATTCTTTCAAATTAATACCCACTGATGACCAATTATTTTGCCCGCCTGTGCACAGGGAGGTGTAACTAAAATCTGGTTTGTCGCACCCAAGGCTCTCCCCTTGAAACCCCTTTCAACCCCTCCTTGTTCTGAACCCCCCTCTAGAAGTCTCCGATGTTCCTTGGGAAATTTCATCCCCCGTGCGAGAAAATAAAATTAAAATTGTGGGGGAAAAAGTTTTAATGAGCTGTGGACCCGTCAGTGGGAAACTCTGTTCTAATCCCTATAGAGATCTGTTTTGCCCAAAAAGCGAATCACACCTGTCAGGATGGAACACGTGTACACCCCAAAAAAGTGTCAGCCTTCTATTTGCAAATTATAACGATTGTTTCCTTTCATCTTGGATTCCATTTTTAGAGAGGAAAGGGGAGGGGAGGACAGAGAGAGAGAGAGAGAAAAGCTGGCTGCTTCTTATCTATTAAAATTATATATATATATATGGGAGAGTTTGTCATTCATTTCGAGCTCCTGCAAGTTTGATTTTAAAATACTGTTAATAGTTCATTATGGGTTTTATTTTTTAAAAAACAACTTATTTGGCAGCGAAAGGGAGCTCATTAAAAAAAGAGAGAGAGTAGTTTCCAGAAAGCTCAGCTTTAACTTCTCTGCTGCTATAACCAGGGGGAAGAGGGTTTTAAGTTCCTCAGCTAAAGACTTCCTGCCTCTTGAAAATTATTTAGCAGAGGAGTTTATTAAAAATACAAAAGGAGGGAGGGAGAGACGCCTGGCGAAAGGGAACAGTTTGAAAGCGTGCATAAATACATTTTAGAGGGTCTAATGAGGAGGGATTCTGTGGGCATTCCTACTCTTCCGAGCATCTTCCAAACAAGATGGGTGAGTGAATGGATGGATGGATGGATGGATGGATGGATGGATGGATAGGAGGATGATAGATAGATAGATAGATAGATAGATAGATAGATAGATAGATAGATATACATACATACATACATACATACATACATACATACATACATACAGTGGGTGGATGGATGGATGGAGAGAGGGAGGGAGATGGATATACAGACAGCTAAATTATAAATAACTAGAATGAATTCATGAATGGATGGAGAGAAGAAAGGATCAATAATAGATAGATAGATAGATAGATAGATAGATAGGATAGGATAGGATAGGAAGGATGGATGATGACATATAAGATAAGGGAGGGAGGAAAGGAGAGAAAAAGAGAAATGGATAGATACAGGCAGGCAGGTAGATGATAAATTGGATGGATGGATGGATGGATGGATGGAGAGAAGAAGGAAAAAGTCTGCTTTATGTTATATTTTGGAAGGATCAAGGGTGAAAAGATTAGATAGATAGATGATAGATAGATAGATAGATGATAATGATAATAGATGATGGATGAAAATAATGATAGATAGATAGATAGATAGATGATAATATGATAGATAGATAGATATAAGATAGGATAGATAGATAGATAGATAGATGATAGATAGATAGATAGATAGATAGATGATGATGATGGATAGATAGATAGATAGATAGATAGATAGATAGACAGACAGACAGACAGACAGACAGACAGACAGACAGATAGGAGGGAGATAGGTAGACATCCAGAAGATATAGACTAAGGTTGGATGAAGGACCAGAATCTGCAAATACAGGAAATTTGGCTAGCATCTGGAACACAATCCAGAACAAGAATGTAAATTGTTGATTTATCTTTGTCACAGTCCCTCAGACCAGCAGACATCCAGAGGAGCACATGATGGAATCCTCATAGGGCAGCCACCACTGTTGCTCTCACTGTCACGAAATTCCTCCTTAGCTGTAGGTTGCTTCTCTGCTTGGTTAGTTCCCATCCGTTGCTTCTTGCCTTGCCTTCTGGTGATTTGGAAAATAAATCTCTTCTCCTTTCTGGCAGCCCCTCCATTCTTTGCAGTGGGCTAAATCAGCAGAATTTGGCAACGGGGGGTGGGGGTGGGGTGTGGGGACCGGAATTGTGGACAGGCTCCTCAAAAATATTCCGCACGCCTCAGCCTGGGTGTGATCCATGTGGCACCCCGCCCCTTATGCACACCAACCCCCAGCATGCGGGCAGGGGGGGTGGGGGGGCACAGAAAGCTTTCTCTAAGAGCAGCCTCTTGGGATGGACAGGCACTTGATCAAGCTCGTAACATCATTAGCCAACATGAGCAGAGATTAAGCCTCTCCGAAGCATGTGGCAAGACATAATTAGCAATGAAAGTCACGCCAGGAGCAAAATAAGCTGTGGGTGAAAGAGAAGGAGGGCATCTATTTGCGTGCGTGCAGAAAGACCCCAAATAAAATAGCAGTTGCAGAGCCCCTGACATGTTTGCGGTTCTTCCAACGAGGAGGAAGAATCCTAGAGTTTGTGTTCAAGGGCTTCCTTCAGGAGGCCAGGTATTAGTCTACCAAGGAGCAGAGCAAGCTCTTGAGGTCATCACAAGACTTAGAACAGAATAGAATAACAGAGTTGGAAGGGACCTTGGAGGTCTTCTAGTCCAACCCGCTGCTTAGGCAGGAAATCCTATAGCATTTCAGACAACTGGTTGTCCAATCTCTTCTTAAAAACTTCCAGTGTTGGAGTAGTTACAACTTCTGGAGGCAAGTTGTTCCACTGATTAATTGTTCTAACTGTTAGGAAATTTCTCCTTAGTTCCAGGTTGCTTATCTCCTTGATCAGTTTTCCACCTGTTGCTTCTTGTCCTGCCCTCAGGTGCTTTGGAGAATAGCTTGACTGCCTCTTTGGGGCAGCCACTGACTTCATCAGGCCGAGGGATAAAGCTGAGCAACAATGGAGAGTTGGACAACAAAGATGGTTGTTTTTTATGCGTTTTTCTTTGCAGTCTTGCTGACTAAGAGGTTCTGCTCTGAGGTGAAGTTTTTAGTCTTCTCCTAGAAGCAAGGGTGGTTGGTGTCTTTTAGAGGAAAACAGTGGCGGTGGGCTTCTCCTAGAATCATGATGGAACAAGCCATGGTAGTGGACATCACTTAGAAGCAAACAATGATGGTGGGCTTGTCCTACAAGCAAGCAATGGTGGTCAAAGGTTGTCTATCACCTTTGACGAAACATCGCATTCTTTGCTTGATGGAGAATGCTTGTAGAGAGCGAATGGCCAGTATTTGTAGGGTTATGGTAGATTTATTCGAAGTAAGGAACACAACTAGGCCTAAATGGGGAACGTCGGTGCCCAAGACATCTGAGACCGCATGGGTTGGTTCATGCTTTGTCATGTGGTCCCTTGGGATTGGGAAATCGGCAACCTTCTTGGCCACATGGAAACTTCTGAAGCTCAGCAGCCAGACAGTCAGTAGGTTAAGAGCGTTGTAGAAGGAGAGGAACATTACCTTGGGGTACTCAAAAATCAGGAGGAATTTGTTTCCGTAGCCTTCAACTAAATACGTGAATGAACAAACGAAAAAGTCCATACCAAGTGTCCCTTTTGGTATTACTAAGTGTCTGAGATAAAAGTAGACATGATTGTGTGTCAAATGAAATTAAAACTGAAAAAGCAAGGATGAGAAAGAAGGAATAATAACAACTTGGCCGATGGGGTCAAAGTTCCATAATCTGAAGTCCGTTGACGTGGCCAAGACGATTTTCTGATTAAGATGCAGGTAGGGAATGCAGATGTTGGATGATTCCAAGCTCCAGCTCACTGTATCGTGGTTTAGTGTGATCTGTTACGGTAAGGTCATTTCCTTCACGACATGGGTCCTCAATATTTAAGGGAGCGACTCCTGCCGACATCGAATGCCAACCGCCCTGTGCGAGCACACAGGCAAGGACTCCTTGGGGTCCCGTCGGCAGGCCAATGCCGGCCTGGCGTCCCCGACGATGAGCCTATTCTGTCGCGCCCTGACCTCTGGAACCAGCTCCCTGGGCTCCGCCTGGCCCCTGACCTCCGCACCTTCCGCCATGATTTGAAGACCTGGTTGTTTGATCAATCCGGCTGTGACCTTTTCTTTCCTGGGGGGGTGGTTTTATATTTTAATGTATTTTAAATTTGTTTGGGCTTGTAATTGGGTTTAATC
The DNA here is from genome assembly GCA_009733165.1 of Naja naja. NCBI lineage: Eukaryota > Metazoa > Chordata > Lepidosauria > Squamata > Elapidae > Naja > Naja naja. The sequence goes on from CM019157.1 coordinate 11,603,668, forward strand.
TCTTTTTAATTATTTATTGCTGTTGTTTTAGTTGTGAGCCCCAGTCTTCGGAGATGGGGCGGCATACAAGTCCCAATAATAAATAAATAAATAAATAAATAAACGGATGTTCTTATCCTTGTCAATTTCCTCCTTCCAGACCCTCAACGCCATTCTTCGATCTGCTGCAGCACAAATACAGAGAGGTTTGGATGGACGAACAGAGGGCAGTCATCAAAGCTGAAAAAGCTGAGAAGAAACAAAAGGTCAGGTGACTTTTAGAAGGCCTAAAAGTCAACCATTGTCTTGTAGACACACAAGTTCTTGGACTTAGAAACAATTAGCTGGTTCAACTTGATGTAGGGAAGACAACAACTCTACATCACAGTTTCTCAACCTTAGGAACCCTAAGATGTGTGGCTCCCAGCCAGCATGAGTGGACTTCAACTCCCACCTGAGGATTTCTGGGAGTTGGGAGTCCACATATCTTAAAAGTTGTCAAGGCTCAGAAACTCTGGTCTAAATGGTCTAATTTCTTTGATGGAACTGCTTTCTGAAGAAGATCAGCAAATGTCTCTTGGGGGTGTTTTTTTTTTTGTCACTCGTCCTTTAGAGTTAACAGTGTGGATTTTCTTTATTCTTGTTCATTTATTACTTACATCTTGTTTGATGTCCTTTGAAAGGAAAAGTTAGGACTTCAAATGACCTGGTTATCAAATGTGTTAGATGATCCCAGCATGTGTGGCAGGCTAATTATGTAGCATAAATAGAAATAATCAGATATCTTCTTCAAGGAGTATATCTCACCTTCACGAGGAACCATCCAGCAAACATGAGGCGCCTGACATGATTTGGAGATAGGATTCCCAAATATTCAACATGGGAACCAAACTTTTCCGTTCCCAATTAAGTCTCCGAAACTTTCCAGTTTTGGAAATGTCTGCTCTCCTGACCACGTTTCAACAATTTTCCATAGTCTTCCCAACCATGCCTATAAGGTAAAGGTTCCCATCCTTGCACACACGTGCTAGTCGTTCCCGGCTCTCGGGGCCGGTGCTCATCTCTGTTCCAAAGCCAAAGAAGAGCCAGCGCTGTCCGAAGATGTCTCCGTGGTCGTGTGGCCGGCAGGACTAAATGCCTTTGAAGGCGCAAAGGGGTCCCTGTTTTTCTACCTGCATTTTTTACATGCTTTCAAACTGCTAGGTTGGCAGAAGCTGGGACAAGTAAGTTCAGAGCGCACCAAGGACCTCATGATCATCTCCTCCTCCCCCCCCCCTTCCTCTTCCCAAATCACACTCCCTTCTAGCACTGATGGTGTTACCTAGTTGGGTCATGAAACGTCTGCCAGAAATCCACCAAGCTCAGAGAGCACCCAGGACCCCTCTGCATATGGGCTTCCTGCCTGCCCTACCTCGCCAGGCTGACACAATCCCTGTGGCCCATTAGCAAGCAGCACCCTTGATTTTTCTTCCCCTCAGTTGAGGTTGGTCTCCCCACCCAACCAGTGTGTTTATATGTGTGATGCATTCTCCTGGGTGACTTTCTAAGGCTGGCCTGCTCCTTTGATGTGCTTCAGAAACGTCGGGGAAAATTCTACGAGACTCGGACGTGTTTGCTGAGGAAGTTCCAGCCCCCCATGAAAAAAGAGGAGCTTTGGCGTATCCCCCATTTTCAAAAGGTGGGTCTGAACCTCGAAACGGGCTGATTCTGAATAGCAAGGCAGGGACCGGCCCCACAGCAGCCCTCCTACCTGCCCGAAGTAAATTTGGATTTAAGTAAATTCAGTAAAGTAAATTCGGATTTAAGTAAATTCGGATTTAAGTAAATTCGGATTTAAGTAAATTCAGTAAAGTAAATTCGGATTTAAGTAAATTCGGTAAAGTAAATTCGGATTTAAGTAAATTCAGTAAAGTAAATTCGGATATAAGTAAATTCGGTAAAGTAAATTCGGATTTAAGTAAATTTGGTAAAATAAATTCGGATATAAGTAAATTCGGTAAAGTAAATTCGGATTTAAGTAAATTCAGTAAATTCGGATTTAAGTAAATTTGGATTTAAGTAAATTCGGTAAAGTAAATTCGGATTTAAGTAAATTCAGTAAAGTAAATTCGGATATAAGTAAATTCGGTAAAGTAAATCGATTTAAGTAAATTCAGTAAAGTAAATTCGGATTTAAGTAAATTCAGTAAAGTAAATTCGGATTTAAGTAAATTCAGTAAAGTAAATTTGGATTTAAGTAGAGTCAGTAAAGTAAATTCGGATTTAAGTAAATTCAGTAAAGTAAATTCGGATTTAAGTAAATTCAGTAAATTCAGATTTAAGTAAATTCAGTAAAGTAAATTCAGATTTAAATGGCCGAAGCACACCGGATCTCTCCAAATACTCCTTGACTTGACGGCCACAACTCGGAACAGAAATTCTGATGCTAAGCAAGACGGCTGTTAAGCGAACCGTACCCGACTTTAGGACCTCCATGGCCCCAGTTGTGTAGCTAATTGCTGCCATTGTTAAGAGAACCCTGAGGTCCTTAAGCAAGTCAGGGTTCTCCCGTTGATTTTCGCTGGTCGGAAGCCAGTGGCAAATCAGCTTGGTGAATGATTATGATTTTGATTATTTTAAAAAGAAGCAAGCAAACTTGTGACGGCAGCTTGTCTAAAGGAAATGTGAACACCGGATCATTTCAATAAAAATGTCACCAGTTTGAATGTCGTGCTAGCCACCAGGGCCAAAAAAGCCACCTGGAATTTTTCTCGGAGGCTGAATTCAAAAAGTTATTGAAGCTCCTTCTAAGAAAACAGAGGGAAGACAATATTTTCTCGGACGTTACATTCAGGAGTGTTCGGTTTGGGTTGTCTGGAGGGGTTTGTCTTCTGTATGGACTAGATGATTTCCAACTCTTCTGTGGTTCTGTTATTATTATTATTATTTTTCTTTAACAAAAAAAAAAGTCAGGCGGTGAGCTCATGTTTGTCGACCCTCCCCGAGGGAGTATCAAACTGCGAAGCCCAGAACTACCTTTCAAAATGTGATACAGTAGATTACTCCTTAATGGTTCCCTCTGGGTTCCTTTCTTTTTCTTTTTTTAAAAGGAATCTTTAACAGAATAACAGAGTTGGAAGGGATCTTAGAGGTCTTCTAGTCCAACCCCCTGCTTAGGCAAGAAACCCTATCCCAGTCCAGACAAATGGTTGTCCAATCTGTCCTCAGTGTCAGGAAAGTTCTCCTCAGTTCTAAGTTGTTTCTCTCCTGGATTAGTTTCCATCCTTATTGCTTCTTGTCCTGCCTTCAGGGGCTCTGGAGAATAGCTTGACTCCCGCTTCTTTGGGGCAGCCCCTCAAATACTGGAAGACTGCTATCCTGTTCACCTCCCCCCAGCATCCTTCTTTTCCTGTGGATTTGTAAAGCCACATGTAGCCAAGTTCGCTTGTTTACTCCTCAGATTCTGGGTTGAGGGAAGCCAACCAGGATGTTCCAAGCTCACTCGCTCGCTCCTTTGTTTTTTCCCCTGGCACAAAATCCGTGTCTTGTTTAGCTCTCCAAGTGCCTTTCTCACCTGTCCGCTTCTTGGTTGACAATCCTATCAAAAAAAACAGCCTGGGATAGACATGATCGTTTCACTCACAGGCAGTTTATGAAAAGGAAGAAAAAAAATTGAAGCCAAGGCCAGGAGGGAAAGAAGAGGATGCAAATAAAGAGAAAGGTGTGGGGGAAGGAAACCATCATCGGGGGGAAAATGGAAAATTAAAAAGGGGGAGCTCATGAGGTATATCTCACCTGGGTACCCCCTCCCTCCGGCAGCCCTCCCGCCAATTAAATCAAAACGGTTTGTTTTTAATGGTCCTTTACATTGACAAGTGGACTATCATTTTAGGGCCTGAAAGCTGTCAGGGACCGGAGGCGCGAATCCTCCGTTGATAATGCCCAGCGGTTCCAATTAGGCACTGAGGCCGTTCCTGGTGCGTTAATGACTCCCCCGACACCGCCTTGCCCCTTCGGCACTGGCTGATTCCTCTTCTTACCCCCCTCTTCCTCTGACACCACAAATTACTGACACAAAACGGAGACAACTTGGCGTCTCCTGGCCAGGCCAGGCCCAGGCCTGTGGGCTTAATGAGCAAGGGAAGTTGTTCTCTTTTTTTTTCTTCCCCTTTTTCTTCCTTCCTTTCCTTTCCCCTCTTCCGTATTTTTCCACCACCCCCTTCACCGAGGAGGGTTGTCTTCTCTGCTAAGTTCTTTTCTTGTTTGACAGCTGCTTGCGTGTTGACCTTATAAAAGATTTAGCATCTCTCGTTATTTCCCTGCCAGGCGTTGACGACCGAAGACGGGTGATGGGTTGCGAAGGCGGGAAAGGGGAGGTGGTGGTGGGGGAAACGGTGGGTCTGTAAAAGATGGGTGAATTGGTGGGGAAAGCTGGAAACTTGTACCCCCGGCGGTGTGTGCACTGTGCTGGAGAGTTTGCGAGAAAGGAGTTGCAAGTCTCAAGTCAGCCCTGAAATCTTAGCTTAGCGGCATTTTAAATGTCCCTCCGGGCTGTGCAAAATGCCGGACAAGGGACAGGGCACTGAGGGAAGACTCACGGAAAGACTCAAGCTGGTGACATCATGCCCTTGGAAAGTTTGGTGGGATCGAAGAGTCTTCCCAGGGTGTTCCTGGAGTTCATAACAGCCAAGGAATTCTAGAAACCACGATCCAGCCAAAAGAAGGCCCGTCTGCCTCCAGGAGTTTGCTTTCTCCCTGTGATCAACCAGATTTGATCTTGCTCACCACACTGTAAAAAAGAGGTTGAGGCTCCAGAAAGAGTGCAGAGAAGAGCAACCAGGATGATGAGGGGACTGGAGGCTAAAAGATAGGATGAACGGTTGCAGGAAGTGGGCCTGGCTAGTCTAGGGAAGAGAAGGACCAGGGGAGATAGGAGAGCAGCCTTCCAATATTTGCCACAGAGAGGAAGGGGTCAAGCTAATTTCCAAAGCACAAGAAAGAAAGAAAGAAAGAAAGAAAGAAAGAAAGAAAGAAAGAAGGAAGGAAGGAAGGAAGGAAGGAAGGAAGGAAGGAAGGAAGGAAGGAAGGAAGGAAGGAAATAAATAAAGACATCTGAGCAAACCATGGATGAACAGAAGACATGTCTAGTTTAAGGAAAAGAAGGATAAGGCTGACATGATAGCAGTCTTCCAATATTTGAGAGGCTACCGCAAAGAAGAGGTGTAAAAAAGATTGTTGAGGCTCTAGAAAGAGGTCAGAGAAGAGCAACCAGGATGATGAGGGGACTGGAGGCTAAAACATATGATAGACAGTTGCAGGAACTGGGCCTGGCTAGTCTAGGGAAGAGAAGGACCAGGGGAGACAGGATAGCAGTCTTCTAATATTTGAGGGGCTGCCCCAAAGAAGAGGGAGTCAAGCTATTTCCCAAGGCACCTGAAGGCCAGACAAGGAATAATGGATGGAAACTGATCAAGGAGGACTAGATGATCCACAAGGTCCCTTCCAACTCCGTTAATCTAATCTAAATAATCAGATGCTTCTTGGAAGTTCACAAGCAGGAGATGTCTACGAAGATTCTCCAGTCATCCATCAGGTCATGGTTGTTGTCCCAAAGGAAGAGGCACGGATTTTTTTTCTCTGAAGACGTTTCGCTTCACATCCAGGAGCTGAAGAAACTTCTGGAATGAGAAGTGAAACATCTTCAAAGAAAAACCAAAAGGTCCAGTTGCCTCTTGGGAAAAAAAAACACCACCACCTTTGGGACAAGCAGAAGGTGAAAAACAAATTAACTTCTACTGATCTACTATTGTTCCTCTGCAGCTGGTATTTAGAGTCCTCTGCTCCCAGATAGCAAAGAGCCTTCATGAGCAGTGAATTCGCCAAAGCTGGCAAAACCCAACCCATAAAACCAGGCAGGTCAGATTGGGTTGGAGTTGGACCAACCCTCTTACTGAATTACCTTCGTTTATTTATTATGAAGGGACAGCTTTTATTTGGATGGAGTACGATGTGTTCAGATATAAACAATGATGATAGATCTAATGATTCTTCATGAAGGATGCAAGTTTGATGGGATAGGACTACCACCAGAGTCTAAATATCTATGCCAGTGTACAATAAATGCCCAAATGCCCAACACTATAGAGCCCTGCACACCAGAACAATGAGACACAAGGACAGTTTTTTCCCAAACACCATCCCTCTGTTAAACAAATAATTCCCTCAACACTGTCCAACTATTTACAAAGTCTGCATTACTATACCATTACTCCTCTCATCCTTCCTTTCACCCATCTCCTCCCACTTGTGACAGCATGACTATAATCTGGTTGCTTGTATCCTAACGATTTTTATTGACTGTTTCCTAGTGTGATTTGATTGCTTATTTGTACCCTATGACTATCATTAAGTGTTGGACCTGATGATTCTTGACAGATGTATCTTTTCTTTAAAAAAAATGTTTTTATTTTTTAAGACAAACATAAACAAACAAATACATAAAAAACATAAAACCATCTTCCATTTTGTACAGTGTGTCAGTTGGTTACACGTCATTTGTGCTATCCTTTCATAGTCATCACTCACAATTTATATAAATTCTCATATTATCAATCTGACATATGCTTATATATTTATCAGTTATTAATCATTCGTGACTAATCTATTTATTTCATCATTTAATACAAGACAGATGTATCTTTTCTTTCTATGTACACTGAAAGCTTATGCACCGGAGAAAAATTCCTTGTGTGTCCAATCACCCTTGGCCAATAAAGAATTTCTATTCTATTCTATTCTATTCTATTCTATTCTATTCTATTCCATTCCATTCCATTCTATTCTATGAGCATAAGATCAAAATCAGACAATCAGTCAAGAAGCAAACAATACCCCAATCAAGACCTGCCAAGCAAAATAACAGCAAATGGTCCAACCATTGGGGCAGTAGAATCTCTAAGACCACTCCCAGTAACACTAACAGGGCAAACATTGGCACTGATGATGTTACCTAGTTGGGTAATGAAATGTCTGCAAGATAACAACCAAGCACAAAGAGTACCAAGGACCCCACAGTCTTCCTCCCCCTCCCTCTTCCTCCTCCTCCTCTCTGTAAATCCCTCTCCCTCCTGGCACTGATGACATTACCTAGCTGGGCAACGAAATGTCTGCCAGAAAACACCCAAGCTCAGAGAGCACCAAGGACCCTTGCGATAAAGGATTCAGTAAAAGGAGGGAGCAGCTGAGGCCCTGCTCTCAAGCACACCCCAACAGCGTTCATGTAGAACAAATCTGGGGCTGCTTGGTTCACAAGGAGCCAGGGGAGATCCTGCCCCCACTTTGTCCTTCTCCTCACCCCCCCCCCACAAAAAAATAAAACAAGCCTACTTAAACAGGAGCCTAATTATGGATTTAGATGTCCAATTCGGAAAACGCCAACTGATCTGCGTTAATGAGATCTGAGGACTTAATACCTGCGTGTCCACAATTATCTCTGCGGCTGGAGATTTGGTCTGCCAATCAAGAAATTACCTTTCGGTGTCTGAATGGTTCATTAAGCCTCCTTGGGAAGAGCAGGATGAGGGGCTTGAGGTGGACCAGGCGGAGAAGACTTAATCCACCATTCCCAAAGGATGGAAGTCCTCAGAGAACGTTGCATCGGAAGAGCAGAGAGCAGGATTGAAAGAGGAGAGATGGCGAGAGGCCTTCTTAATTCATTCCAATCCTTCCTAGCACTCTGAAGACCAGAGCGGTCAAGAGCTGAAGGTGGAATCCATGTTCTTTATCCTCCATGAATCCAGGAGGACGTCTGTGGAGATTGTTGGTCAAGGTGTTGTTGTTGTTTTTTTTCAAAAGGCCACTGGTCTTTGTTTCTCCTTGAAGACACATTTCTCTCCTCATTCAAGAAGCTGCTTCAGTTCTGAAGTTCTGAAGAAGCTTCTTGGATCAGAAACGAAACGTGTCTTCAAGGAGAAACAAAGCCCAGTTGCCCTGTGAAAAAGCACCTTTGGGTTAAGCATGGAACCCAAGTTGGCCTCTAAGATTGAGAAGTCCAAAAAAGTCCATCTACTACCACTGCACACACATCCCATTGGGCCCATTGGCCCATAACCTTCCATGAAGACCTGGCCTTCATCCTGCAGTGGATAGATTGGGATGTTGGTGATGATGATGATATGATGATGATGATGATGATTGTTCCCCAGGTAGATATCCCTCGACAGCTCTCATCTGAACAAGACTTATAGATGGAGATTCCTCCTGAGATCTTCTCAGGACCAAGGACCATATGTCAACATCCTACTTTTCCTTGCTCTATCCTCTCTCTAGCCATCTGCAGCCTCTTTGGCCTCCAACTCTTCCCTTCATCCCCAAGGAAGGATCTCAGGAAGGAGGTCCTTCCAGGGGTGGGCTTTTTCCTACAGGGAAGGGCAGCCAAGGAGGCTGCAGAAGGATGGAGAGATGGGGAACAAACTGTTCTCTCTTCAACAACCACCTCCATCTTCTTTGGCTTCTTAACATTGTCAATAGACCATAAGTTCTAGTCTTGCCTTAGGCATGAAGCCCAGTTGGGTGACTTTGGACCAATCACCAGGAGATGGTGAGCTCTAGTTCCATCTTAGCCCTGAAAGCCAGCTAGGTAATCTTGGGCCAGTCCCTCCCTCTCATCCCAACCCACCTCACAGGGTTGTTGTTGTGGGGAAAACAGGAGGAAGAAGGAGTATTGAATATATTTACCAACTTGAGTTGTTTATGTGATACCAGTGGCATATTCCATGAGCACAAAACACTTCTAAATCTATTGGTTGTTACTCGTGTCTCTAGTGAAGGTGACACCTGTCATCTTTCTGGATCCAAGAAGTCATCTGATCTCTCTCTCTCTCTCCCCTCCCCTCTTTCATCTTCTCTAGGTTGACCCACACCTCTCAACCTTCCCAGATCATGCTTCATACAAGAAGGCGCTTGAAGTCTTCCATTCAGAAGTTCCTGTGAGGATTGGGCCCCTGGCTCAAGGCCTTTATACCACAGCCTATTAAGACCTATCTAGAGGGAGGAAGAGAGGAGGAGGAAGAGGAGGCTGAACCACGAAAAATAAACAAAATAAACCCAGAAGACTGAATTGCAGATTTCTATTTTAGGACTGGAGATTGGTTTGTTCGCTTGATAATTAAACTTATTTTTAGCCCGATGCATTTATTTGGTCTTTAATGTTTCTGGAATGAGTTAATCTGACTTTTTTCCCCCTTGGAAGGCTCATCTTAATTCTGGGCTATCTTCTGGGACAGTTTTATCTCCAACTGGAAACTTGCAAATTGATTCCCGCCCCTCCTGTTGACAATCCCAAAATTAAGTGATGGATGGATGGATTAGACCAGTGGTTCTCAATCATTTCTTCATCATGGACTCCCTTGAAATACCTTTTGTAGCCGGAATGGGACAACTCACCACAGCCAGCTTGCCATGGCCAACTCACTACTGGACAACTCCACCCTTCAATTTAATTATTTAAAATAATTTAGAAAACATTTTAATTTTTGTCCTTCGCCTTTCATTTGCATGCTTCCTTTTGCAATCCTTTCTTTCGTGATTCTATTCCACTATTTCTTTGATACCAGTGTGAATCTTCTCCCGCAGGGAGTTGGTCAAGATTTTAATCATAACATTTTTTTTCAAGCCTTTGTGGAACCCCCTGGGATGACATCATGGACTCCCCCAGGATCAGCAGTCCACAGGTTGAGAACCCCCCCAAGTTAGACCAGCAATCCTTTGATAGAGGAATTTCAAATGACTCCCTTTTAAGACCCGTTAAACCTGGTCAACAAACCAACTGGGGTGAGGGTGGGGCTTGTAAATGCCCTGGACTATAAACTCGAGTTTGCCTCACACACTCTTAGACAAACACAACTTGCCAAACTTGTCAATGATGTGCCAACGCAGCTTGGACATTGTATGAATGCAGGAAGTCAAGGTCAGAGGACTTCCAATGTTGGATTCTTCCATGCCTTGTAAAAGAGCCTTTTTTGAAATCTCATCATGTAGACTCTTCTTCTTCTTCTTCTTCTTCTTCTTCTTCTTCTTCTTCTTCTTCTTCTTCTTTCTTCTT
>CM019157.1:11614727-11633162 GCA_009733165.1 Naja naja
TCCTTCCCAGCCTTACCTCCACCTTCCCCAGAAAGAGGGGGGGGGCTTCAATCAACACAGACTTTTCCTTTCTTCAGTGACAAAAAATTCCCAGGAGGGGCGGCAGCAAAGACTCTCTTGAGGGCTTTTGTGGGACGAAGCCCTGCTCTCCCAAAGAAGACAATTTCTAACAAAACGGAGGAGCAACAGACCCAGCTGGGGTGTCAAGGGAAATAAAAGACCCTACCCCTAAAAAAGTGAAGGGACTGAAAGACCCCTCCCCTAAGTCTTATTAATTTTTAGTGTCTTCTCTTGTCACGGCCACTTAATTCAAATTTCTCTGTGCCTTTTTTTTTTTTTTTTTTGCAATAACAATGACAGCAAATTGTTGTATTATTCTTGCAGAGCTGGGAATTGAACTGAAATCCTTCAGGGCGGGGCGGGGGTTGCTTTGGGTTTAGGAGACACTTCGGAGGGTCCTAAAAATCGGCCCTTTTGCTAGGGTGTGTATTTTGCAGTGCGTGTGTCGTGTTGTGTGCAAAGGGAGGATTGGATGAAACGAAGGATATAGTCTACTGGTTTTATTTATTTATTTTAAAGGGACGATTAGGGCCCAAAGGCTGCAGAAAATCCTCCCAGAATCTCCTTTCTTCATCCAGTATTTGCCGTTTCAAATTATTATTATTATTATTATTATTATTATTATTATTATTATTATAATTGGGGGAAAAACCCTCTGAGCCAGATGTTTAGACTGGATTGGGCATTTTGGCCCACCTTATTATTATTTCAGTTTTCTTGTAGCTGCCCAACTCCAGGGCTCTTTTTTCCCCCTTTAACTTCTCTCTACTCTGAGTATTATTTCATTGTCAAAGTTTGAAACCTCGAGACCTGGAAAGTATTCATTGTCCCCATTTTTAAGCTGGTGACTTTTCTTGAAATTCTGTCTGCCTTCTGTCTATCTATCTCCCTCCATCTCCCTCTATAGCTATATCTACATCTATCTATCTCTCTATTTCTCTATCTCTCTATCATCTCTATCTATCATCTCTCTATCTCCATCTCCCTCTATATCTATACATCTATCTCTCTATTTCTCTATCTATCTCTCTATCATCTCTATCGATCATATCTATCTATCTATCTATCTTTCTCTATCAATCTATCTATCTCCATCTCCCTCTATATCTATCTCTACATCTATTTATCTATCTATCTATCCATCCATCTCCATCTCCTTCTCTACATCCATCCATCCATCTATCTATCTATCTATCTATCTATCTATCTATTCTATCATTTCTATCCTATCTATCTATCTATCTATCTATCCATCTATCTATTTCCAATTCCTATATCTATCTCTACATCTATTTATCTATCCATCCATCTCCATCTCTATATCTATCTATCTATCTATCTATCTATCTATCTATCTATCTATCATCTATCATCTCTATCCTATCTATCTATCTATCTATCTATCTAATCTTCCCACCCTTGTCCCTTCCGAGATATAACATAAAGCAGATTTTTCCCCTTCTTTCCTTTCCTTTTCTTCCTTTTATTCCTGAGTAAAACCTTCCATCTCCATACTAGCTTCAGGTCTTTGAAAACCCCAGAGCGAAAATTAGCCTTACAAAAAAAAACCCATCCTTTTTTTTCTGGAGTCTCAGACTGGAGACGCCTTTGTTAATGAAGAGGCTTTACGTTTTTCACCAGTTTGAGCCCTTCAGATGGAAGAGGCAAGATTGCAACCAACCAATCACTATGCCCAAAAATTCGGGTTGAGAAATCGAATTTCTGGCTTGTTGATCTGGGTTGCCTTCAGATGTTCAACCTTGGGGTCAAGTTCCTGGTTTATTTGCTTTCGAAGATTCCTTTTGAAATATTGGCAAGCAAGAGGAGGGGTATTGCCCAGTAGATGCCATAGAAGAATTTTTATTCTGGGCTATGAGTTGATGTGTGGTTTAATTGTTGTGTGTAAAACGTCCTGCAGTGAAACCTGAATTTCACATTAAATTCTGTTGAACTTACTTGCAAGTCAACAAAGAAGAAAAAAAAAGGAAAGGGAAGAGCTTTAAAACCCCAAGAAATCATGATTTCTGTTAAATAAGATAAAGACAAGGCAAGGGTATGGAACAGAAGGAGAGAAATGAAATGCCCTTTGCTAGAACAATTTCACAGTTTACTTTCTCGCGTTTTTAATCTTCGCTGGTCTTCCCAGCACTTTTCTACCCTTCATATTTTCCTTTTTTAAAAATAAAAACAAAAATTATATGAAAAATTTAGATGTTTATCATCAGAGTGCTTTTGTAAGGCTTTTTAACAATTTGGCAAGGCTAAGAGAGCAAATAATCCCACTTTTTGAGAATTAAACATGGGTGGGCTTAAAAAGCCCCCGTTTTCAGGCAGACCCCCAAAGCAATTTCTTCCCTTCTCCTTCCTTTCCCCTCGCCTCCCACCCCATATTGCTAATAACCCCATTTAAAACTTCATCAGCAATGTAATGATAGCAAACAGAGCGGCAATTGCCTGTTAACAGTCGGATCTGCGCTGTAATTAATTCAATGTCTGTTTTAATCAAACCGAGGAGCGATCAAGTTTTCTCAGTCCGGGGTGGCACGCGTGACGTCACCCTAAAAGACAGCCGGCCAATCCAGAGGAGGCCTGCTGGGCACGTGGGCTCGGTTAAAATGAAAAGAAAGAAAAAACCAGGGGAAAAGATAGGAGGTGTAGAAGAAAAAAGAAAAGAAATTGCAAACGAAAGTCTCGGCGAGTTGGAGGGGTTTCCGCGGGAGGCTTAGTGGAGAAAAGCGGGACAACGAGGGGGCCGCCTCCGGAGCTGTCCTTGGTGCTGAAACAGCGCGCCAAAGGCCGTTTCGCTCCGAAATCTCTCCCCCCCCCCATCCCGAGCGATAGCTCCCGAAGGATCCCGCAGGATCATGGGAGGAGACGAAGCGGAGATCCCCCTCGTCCGCTACTTGGAGCGTTTTCAAAGGTGACGATCATTCCCACTGGCCTTCCGTTTTAAGGGGGTTCTGAGCTTTGATGTTCTGGGCTGTTGGGTTCATTTGGATTGGGTGCTGTCCATAGTGCTGAACTCCCTTCCAACCTTTTCTCTCCCTCCCCCCATCACCCCATCAAATCTCTTTCTCCATCTTTTCATTTCTTGAGGTTGGCCTTCTTTCCCGCTGGGCTGTTGCAAAAGTTTACTTTCATCCCTATTGCTGGGCTTTGGACAGATCGGATCGGATTTGGTTTTCCGTCTTTGATTTAGAGATCTGGGAGGCTGAGGGGTGTTCGGGGACCAGAGGTTGCGATGGCGGGACGATTCGCGAGGACACCTTGTAGCAGTTTATGGGAGAGCCCGCTCCATTGGGCTCAATGCGACCTAACCTCTCCGTAAGCAGAAAGGAACAGAAGTCTCACCCGCTGAAGTGGTTTCCTCAGCCTCGGAAGAGTAAACCCCTTTTGAACCCCGGCGGGCTTCCTTTGGAGTAAGTCAACAGCTGTATAAGTTACGGTTGGGATTTCAGGCATGCTTCATCACAAATAAACCTTGTTGAATCCAATGGGTTGATTCTTTTTGTAAAGCCGTCCGATTAACGTTTTAGTACCAGCTCATCTCGGATCCTTCCTTTTCCCTTTGCCTTTTGACATTTTTTTTCCTTCCTTTTTTCTCTTCCCGCTGCAGCCAATTTGGACGCTGATCGCACCCCCCCCCCGCTCCGCGCGCCCCCCGCCCCTTAAGTCGAGACCTTGGATGTTAAATGCGGGCCAGGAATTGTGTGTTTAACGCGGTGCAAGCGGTTGTGCCTCCTTCGGCTCTTTCCCCCATTCCCCTACCCCCGTCCTCTCTCCCTCCATAACCTCGGCGGGTTAATGCCATCCTGAAAGCAGCATGGAAAACGCCAACGGATTTGGGATCGACTCCCTCCTCTCCCATCGATCCGGGAGCCCAGCTGTGCCCAAAGGGGATCCGCTCCTGGGAGAAACCAGATCCCCGCTGGAACTTAGCCCTCGCTCGGAACTCAGCAGCGGATGCCTGTCTCCTCCGTCGCCCCGGAGGGATTGCTTGGAAGCGGCAGCTCAGTTACCCGGCGGCGGCGGCGGCGGCGGCTTAGGGGTGGTGAGGCTGGAGTCTCATCTGCCGGGCCCCCCCATTTCGGCCGCCTCCGCTCAATCCAGAACGGTGACCTCCTCTTTCCTCATCAGGGACATTTTGGCAGATTGCAAGCCCTTGGCGGCCTGCGCCCCTTATTCCAGCAGCAACGGACAGGGCCCGCAGGAAGTTCCCGTGCCCATTTCAGCCAAGGCCAGCAGCGAGGACTTTCGAGAGAAAATCGAAAAAACTAGCAGCAACTCTTGCCTGGATTCAGACTACAAAGGTAAGAAGGGAAGGGGGTGGTCAAATAGGCGGGGTTTGCAAAGGGGAGCGGGGGAAAACCAGCCTAAAGTTTCTAAAGGGGACCGTCAATTTTTTTATTTTTTTAGAAAAGTTACCAAGTTTAGTTCTCGTTCTGTAAAGTCAACCAAAATTGAAACGGCGGGAAAAGAAACTAAACCTTCTGAGCTTCTAACCACCTCTTTCTTCCCTTTGCTGATGGGCTGACTCCCCTTACCCACCCCACCCCTATCTTCCAACCCTTCTCGTCTTAATTTCCCGATTTATGCTAATAATGCTAATACACTAAGACCAAGATCGCGGGAAGTGTTAGTACCACTTTTATAACGCCTTAGGTAAAACCGCACTTGGAATACTGCATCCAGTTTTGGTCGCCGGGATATGTAGTATGTATGTATGTATGTATGTATGTATGTATGTATGTATAAAAAAGATGTTGAAAGACTCTGAAAAGAGTGCAGAAAAGAGTGACATTAAGGGACCGGAAGCTAAAAACAAACGAAGAATGGTTGCTGGAATTGCGTACGTCTCGTTTAACGAAAAGAAGGACCAGGGAAGACATGACAATAGTCTTCCAATATTTGAGGGGCTGCATGAAGAAGAGGGGGTCAACTTATTCTCTAAAAGCACCAGAAGGCAGGACAAGAAGCAACGGGTGGAAGACTATTAAAGAGAGAGCCAAGAGCTAAGGAGAAATTTCCTGACAGTGACAACAATTTTCAGTGGAATGGCTTCCTTCCAGAAGTTGTGAGTGCTCCAACACTGGAGGTTTTTAAAGAAGAGACTGGACAAACATTTGTCTAAAATGGTATACTTTGTTATCTTCTTAAACCAATAACAAGGGAAAGAGATGGCAAAGTTTTTCCCTATAATTTTGGGACTATTAAGGAGCGGTCAGAATGGAATGATCAGAGCAACGGAGGGAATTTGGATGGTTCAATTAGCAACCTTTGACTTTGCTGGGAGATCAAGTCTATATATATTGGGACAACTTCCTCAGCATCGGGATAACGGCGTCATTCACTCTTAATTCTTCAGTCAATCTTATATTGCAACCACAAAATTATCATTGTCCTCATTTTCGGAGTGATTGTTCCTAAGAAAAATCCGGATCTTGCTGAGCCAGAAGCAAAGAAAGAATCCAACTTCTGCTTAGATGTCTGTCCTTCCCCACCCCTCAAATTTTTCCAAATTCAATAGATAGACTGCCTCTACATAGGGAGGTTCCAGAAGAAAATCCCCCCCTTTTTTCCAAATGGAAAGTTGGGTTGAATTCAGCCCCCTTCCCAGTTTCATTCTGCCCTGCATACTTTGCTCCCCACATTCTGCTCTTAAAACGCCCCCATTTTAGTTCGTCTTGAAAAAAAAAGACGGATCTGATGATGGTTTTCTTGGGAAATACGCACCAAGAAAAATGAAATGGGGATTTTTTTTTCAGAAATGAAAGATTGTCCTTGGACAACAATTTGATGTAAGTGTGTGGCTGTGGAGGATATAGGGGAAAGTAAACAACTTAGAAGTTATTGTTTTCCCTTTAATAAGTAGTTTCTCCCTAGAATGCTTCTTACCCTTCACAAATCTATTTTTGTTTTTGTTTTATTCTTACTATCAGATCAGTATTGCCTTGCCTCCTAGATTTTATTTTACCAGAGCAAAAGAGAACAGCCTATGTGGCCCACTCAACCATCAATCTACTCAGGGTTTACTGGAAGGAGATAGAAAGTCGAAATTCCTGTTTCCTTCTTCATCTTGGAAGAGTTTTTGACTCTGGGCCGAAGTGGTCCAATTCTCATTTCTAGTTAATCCACACCTAGTTAATTCACTTCTTTCTCTCTCCTGCAAGAGGGGAGGAACTTAAACCCTCCTAGCATAGTGCAAACGGAACTGGGTATTGGTGAAAATATAAGCTGGAAATAAAGGCACGTAAGAGGAGAAAATAGTTGTGTTTGTATTTCTGGAGACTTGTGATTTCCAAACGTTTCTCTCCTTTTTCCCTAAAAAAAAGTTTTAAAAGATTGCTCTTCTTAAGATTGCTTGTTCCATTGGATATAATTTATTTTAGAAGGAAAATTCTCTGCCAATGTCTAGAAAGAGGGAAGGAAGAAAGGACGGCAGGAAGGAAAAAGGAAAAGAGGAAGGAAAGAAGGAAGAACATAAGGGAAGTAAGGGAAGAAGAAGGAAGGAAGGAAGGAAGGAAGGAAGGAAGGAAGGAAGGAAGGAAATAAATCCCTGCTAGTTTACCTCTTAAGCATTCCCACAAATTTCAAACCCGAGTTTGAATATGCTTACTGGGAAGTAACTCCTAGACCTATACAGAGTCTATTCATTTTTTTTTAAGAGGGGGAAAAGTCGCTTTGCATGAGAAAAATCACTGAAATCAAAAGACAGGGTGTGGGAATAATTACCAGGCTATAAAACTCGCCTTGAGCTTCAGTCTAGGGATGAGGAGTAGATTCCTGGCAAGATCTTGAGCAGAGAAACGATTTGCTAACTCTGCAGCTATTTGTTACAAGCTTCAAACCATGCGGCTTTTACGCATGCTAGTGGACGGCAATATAAAGGTATTTTGTTTAGGGTTTTTGCTTCTTTTTTGCGAGACCCTGGGAACCCCATCCCAATCTGATCTCTTTTTTTTCCCCTTTAATCTTATTTCTTTTGACCTCTGCATGCCTGCCTGCCTCCCTCTAGAAGTTGGGACCGTAATTAGTTTCTCGTGGCTCTCCCTCCGTACTTGCCTTCTCTCAACCCTCTTAAACTCAGTTTCTCCGTGAAATCTAAGCTTCGGGTTTTTTCCTCAAAAAACAAAACAAAACAAGGCGCGCACCCTAAAAAGCCGGAACTTATCCAAACTCAAAACGAGGCTTTAGTTCTTCTGCAAATGTTTGCCGGTCCTCGACTGGAAAAAAAAAAAGACCGGAAGGTTGAAAAAGAAGGATGCAATCTGCCGAAAAGGGACTTTTCAAACCAAAACGGCTAGATCAAAACTTGGAGTGCCCCCTTAACTTTATCTCCCTCCCTCCTGACTGCCCATTTCAAAATACAAGCAGAGGTCTGAAGATAAAATAAAATATTCTTCTCCCCAAAAACCCCTCTGATCAAAATAGGTGTAGAAATTCACTCCCATCTCGCTTAGCTGGTCGCAAATAAAACGGATAAAATGGGAGTCAACATGGAAGGGGCTCTCAAAAGCCTGGCCAGATTTTTTGGGGAGAGGAATCTTTCTTGACAGTAAACCCTGAAGGATGCTAAGTTCTCAACATTTCAAATCACAAAAGTTCTCCCTGAAGGAATGGAGATTTTCCTCCTCCCCAGGAGATGGATGGATGGGTGGATGGATGGATGGATGGATGGATGGATGGATGGATAGATAGATAGATAGATAGATAGATAAGATAGATGGATAGAGCAATATCATAGATAGATAGATAGATAGATAGATAGATAGATAGATAGATATAGATAAGATAGATGGATAGATGGATAGGTGGATAGGTGGATGGATGGATGGATGGATGGATGCATAGATAGATAGATAGATAGATAGATAGATAAGATAGATGGATAGAGCAATATCATAGATAGATAGATAGATAGATAGATAGATAGATAGAGATAAGATAGATGGATAGGTGGATAGGTGGATAGGTGGATAGGTGGATGGATGGATGGATGGATGGATGGATGCATAGATAGATAGATAGATAGATAGATAGATAGATAAGAGATGGATAGAGCAATATCATAGATAGAATAGAGATAGATAGATAGATAGATAGATAGATGAATATATAGATAAATAGATGGATAGGTGGATAGGTGGATAGGTGGATAGGTGGATGGATGGATGGATGGATGGATGCATAGATAGATAGATAGATAGATGGATAAGATAGATGGATAGAGCAATATCATAGATAGATAGATAGATAGATAGATAGATATAGATAAGATAGATGGATAGATGGATAGGTGGATAGGTGGATAGGTGGATGGATGGATGGATGGATGGATGCATAGATAGATAGATAGATAGATAAGATAGATGGATAGAGCAATATCATAGATAGATAGATAGATAGATAGATAGATAGATAGATAGAGATAAGATAGATGGATAGGTGGATAGGTGGATGGATGGATGGATAGATGGATGGATAGGTGGATAGATGGATAGATAGATGGATAGGTGGATAGGTGGATAGATGGATTAGATAGATTAGATAGATAAAATAGATGATAAAATAATTAGGTAGGTAGATAGATGAGTGGGTTGATTGATAGATTGATAGGATAGATCGGATAGATTGACAGATAAGATAGATAAAATAGATTAGATATATAGGTAGATAGATATTTAAAAAATTCTAAAGAAGGATCGGTTCGTCCCGTTTTCTGATAGGCTTTCTCGTCTGTCCAGAGAGCTTCCACCACCACCAAGTTTGAAAAGAGGGGAGACCTCCGAAACGAATCCCCAGCGCCCACTTTCCCCCACCCCTTTCTTCTTAACATGGACTCCTCTCCTGAAGATTTCTCCCCAAAGGATGCTGGCCTCCCCAGACCATTTTGGGCGTCCTTGGTGCTCTCTGAGCTTGGTGGTTTCCATGAGCCAAACCAGCTAACCCTATCGTTGCAACTGGGGTAATGAAAACAGCGTCTGCAAGGGGAAGGAAAAAGAAAAAACCTCACCCCAAGCTCAGGGAGCACTGAGTACCCCTCATTTCAACCCCGAGGAAATATTCTCCTTGTAAGGCCATTCTTAGCCAGGGTGCAGCTTCCAGATGTGAAACAGCTGCCGGGACGCAACCACCACCAACTCCCGTTATCACTCTCCTAATCCGCTTTGGATGGGTTGTGTCTCCTCTCTTTGGCAGCCCTTCTGCATGGCCCCCTCTTAGACATTTAGGGGAAATGGGGAAGGGGGGGCGGTGGAGGAAAGGACCCTGTTTCTCCGGGCGCAATAGATAAAAGTCATTCTGGCCCAAGCAATGAGATCTTTCCCGGCTCTGCCTGAACGCAGATTGGAATTTGGGATTTCTCAACTGCTAAAGAATTAAATTATTGGAGGAACAGGAGGAGATTCCCCTTTTCTTACTCTCAGGGTCTTTCCTGCAGCTTCCTTGCGGTGACCGGCCGGCAATTGTTTTCTGCGCTACTTGGGAAATCTCAGTTTCATTTTCCATTCTTATTGCTGTGCTCTGGTCTTCCTTCATTCTCCTCTCCTCCTGTCTCTTTCTTTAAAAAAATTTTTTTTTTCTATGTTTTAATCTCCTTAATCTCTTTCCTTCTTTTTTTTTAAGTGGAGTTTCTTTCCATTTAATTTCTCCTATTTCCTTCCTTCTTTCCTTCTCAAATCTTTCTTTCCTCTTTTCTCCCCTTCTCATTCTCTTCCTCCTTCTCCTTCCTTCTTTCTTGTTGTACCACCTTTTCTCCTTTCTCCCTCCTTCTCCCTTTGTTTTTTTCCCCTTCCACCTCTCCTTCCTTCTTTCCTTCCTATGTGCTGGCTCTCTTTTTTCTTTGTTTTCTTTCACTTTCTCTTTCTCTCTCCTTCTCCTTTTCTGCTTTCCTTCCTTCCTTCCATTTTTCCTTCCTAATTTACCAATTCTATTTTTTATGTTTTCTCCCTTTGACTTCTCCTTCCTTCCTTCCTTCCTTCCTTCCTTCCTTCCTTCCTTCCTTGCCTTTCTCCCCTACTGCCTATCCCTAGGCTGGACTCCCCCTTCCCCTATCCTACTCCTGAATCTGCATGATCTCATTACGGCCCTTTGAAACCCAGACCCCAACTTTTCAATCTTAGCCTTTCACATCCCTCCCTCCCTCTTTCTCCTCTGCTCCCTCTCTCTCACCCTTATTCATTCTCATGGCTGCCTTTTATCTGTAAATCAGATTTCTGATTCTCTTTTTCTAAATCTCTGCCAAGGATATTGAGCTTCTAATTCTACTCCTCAACCATCCTAGATTTGAGATTCTCGATCGATAGATATAGAGATAGATAAAATAGAATAAACATATACATAAAAATAAATATGGATGGATGGATGGACGGACGGATGGACAGACGGACAGACAGACAGACAGACAGAGATAGAGTTAGAGATAGATGGAGATAGATAAAAATAGATAAATATGGATAAATATGGATGGATGGATGGATAGATAGCTAGATGGATAAATAGATAGATAAAAATAAATATGGATGGATAGATGGATGGATGGATAGATAGAGATAGAGTTAGAGATAGATATAGATAGATAGATAGATAGATAGAGATAGATATAGATAGATATAGATAAAAATAGATAAATATGGATAAATATGGGTGGATGGGTGGATGGATAGCTAGCTAGATGGATAAATAGATAAAAATAAAGATGGATGGATGGATGGATGGATGGACAGACGGACAGACGGACAGACGGACAGACAGACAGACACAGACAGACAGATAGATATAGAGTTAGAGATAGATGGAGATAGATAAAAATAGATAAATATGGATGGATGGATGGATAGATAGCTAGATGGATAAATAGATAAAAAATAAATATGGATGGATAGATGGATGGATAGATAGATGGAGATAGATAGAGTTAGAGATAGCTAGAGATAGATAGATAGAGATAGATAGATAGATAGATATAGATAAAAATAGATAAATATGGATGGGTGGATGGATAGATGGATAAATAGATGGATAAAGATATAATGGATGGATAGATGGATGGATAGATAGAGTAGATAGATAAAGATAGATAGATAATAGATAGAATAGTAATAGATAGATGGATCATATGGATAATGGATGGATAGATATAGAGTGGATATAGATAGATATATGGATGGATAGATGGATGGATAGATAGATGGAGATAGATAGAGTTAGAGATAGAGATAAATATAGGTAAATGGATAAATATGGATGGATGGATAGATGGATGGATGGATGGATGGATAGCTTGTTTCCCTTTCACATCTCAAGTTCTGCTTGAAGATTTTTTCCCCATCTCCCTCGTGGCTCAATTAAGTGGATTATTGTCTTCCTACGTAGAGAAATCAACTTGCTTGTCAGCTCTAAAACCTGCCACAAGGATGTTTGAGCATAAAGCCTCTTGCCACCCCCCACCCACCCAACGGAGGTAAAGCGAATAGGCTGCCGTTCAAGAGAGTTTGCATTCGCACAAACAACAAGCCCACTCTCTTTAGAGGGAGAGAGACACCAGATGAGGAAAAACCTCACACGCACAAACACACAAGAGGTGGACGCAACCTGGACTAGCCAACCATCCAGCTGGTTGGTGTCCCCGGTCCAAACCAGATTAAAGGAAAACCAGTTTCTGTCTCCAAGTTGCAGCAGGGAGAAAATAGTGAACTCCAAAACTGAGGAGAATCCGAGAAGAGAAAGACTGAATCTCGTTTCCTCCTATCTAGAAAACATGTTTCCTTTAACACACAACGAGGAAAGCTTGTTTCTTACTTAAGAATATAGAAATACATGCTCCAGGGCTGGAAAATTATTTTTCCTGCTTCGTCTTGCATGGAGGAAAATATTTCTACTTTTTCCTAGAAGAAACAAGGAAGGTTTTTCACCTGACTGCTTGTGGCTGACTTTTTCTAGAATTGTCATTCATGTTTGGTTATTGTTTTATTCTGGTAGGAAAAGTGAAGCGCCTTTGCTTTGAAAATTATCCGTTTTGATCCTTCCCTTGGGACCAAATGGTGCTGATTTAAAGAAACGATCCTGCCAAGGATATTCCAAGATTAACACAGACATAATTTAGTTTGCAGAATTATTAGAGTGATAACCCACCTTTTTTTTTGCAAGAATTCCAGAACATAATACTGTAACAATGACATTAATCATCTTGCTCATTTTCTAAGGCGGCAGAAACTAGATTTAACACGATTCAGGCTAGTTTTGTGGAAAATAATGATGGTTTGTTAGAAATGATTACTGGTGGAAGGGACAACGATTTTGATAAAATCTCTTCAGAACTGGAGCGGTTTCTGCACCAGTGAACTCTAGAGCACAAAATTTTCAAAGGATTCTTATTTTCATGGTAAGTTGTCTCCAAGGATGCCCGCATCTCAACACGCCACCTTGGTCTCCTCTAGGAAGGAGTTCATGAAAGCAAAACAACTTGTAAGAAATGAAGGGAGACCCACATCTCAAGGAGGAGGAGGAGGAGAAGGAAGAGGAGAATGGGAAGGAGGAGAAGGAGAAGGAGAAGGAGGAGGAGGAGGAGGAGGAGGAGGAGGAGGAGGAGGAGGAGGAGGAGAAATAACAACTACTTGCATTCAGAATAAAGCTGAATCTTGGCTCGCAAAGATATCAGCCCCTTAGATATTGGAACACTGCTACCATGTCCTTCCTAGTCCTTCTCTTCACTGGACTAGCCAATCCATGCAACCTTCTTCTTATGTTTTAGCCTCCAGCCCCCTAATCATTTTTATTGCTCTTCTCTGCACTCTTTCTAGACTCTCAACAACTTTTTGGGGGGCGGGGTACTGCGTTGACCAAATTTGATAGCATGATGGTAGCAATATTCCAGTTATTTGAGGGGCTGCCACGAAGAGGAGAGGGTCAAGTCATTCTCCAAAGCATCAGAGGGCAGGACAAGAAGCAGCGGTTGGAAACTAATCAAAGAGAGAATCAACCTGGAATTAAGGAGAAACTTTCTGACGGTGAGAACAATTAACCAGTGGAACAGAAGTTGCCTTCAGAAGTTGTGGGTGCTTCATCCCTGGAGGTTTTGCAAGACGAGATTGGACAGTCACTTGTTTCAAATGGTATAGGTCTCTTGCCTGGGCAGAGGGTTAGACTAGAAGACCCCCAAGGTCCCTTCCAGCTCTGTTCTGGTGGGTTGATTTGTTGATTAGTTGATATTTGGATACAATATTCCAAATGTGGCCTTACGAAGGCATTATAAAGGGATGCCAACACTTCATGCGATTCCTAATCTTGATTCTTTATCTCTGTTAAGGCCAGCTAGAGCCAGCCTGATAAATGATGTCCTTAAGACTTCCAGCAGAAGTTGGAAGTGGGAAGAAAGTCCGACTCTTTATCAGTAAATCCTACTGAATTCAATTGAAACTTATTAGAGAAAGAATTGTGATTTCAGCTGCATGAGGAATGCATATAGAGGATTAAACAAAGGATAACTGAGGACTCTTTTCAACATAATTTTCCTCTCCCGAAATATATATATGTATGTATGTATGTATGTATGTATGTATGTATATATATAAAGTTATTTTAAAAGGGTAAAACGTATATGTGGATTTTCAGTTCAACCAATGGGGAAAATCAACTTTTTTTTTTAAACCAGCCCCTCTCTCCTTTAAATTAACACATTTCTTCACCGCCTTGCTGGGTTTTTTTCTCTTCAAAACAAGGTCTATTATTTATGCCAATTTTACATTAAGAACATAGAATAAGCTTGAACCATCCCCAGAGGACTTCAAGCAGAAAGCTATTGAGGGAAGGATTCGTGGTCTGGCTGGGCTGATTACATCTATTAATTGTTTAATAATTGATCATTTGATTATTATTTAATGACAAAGGTTGCAAATGAAAGGAAAGGAGTATGTTTGGGCTGTTGCCACTGTGTGTAAAACGTGGCACTAGGAAGTGCTGTGTGTTGTGTGTGCCTGTTTCTTTTTTTGTGTGTGTGGGGTGTCACTTAACAGAGATAATAGCAAAGCTCCTTTTGATTATATATTTGAAAAGGGCATAGCTCAGCTTTTTCTCTCTAGCCTATCCCTCACAGGTGTTTTAGTCCTATTGCACTACAATGCCCATCATCCTGTGGGCATACTTCTAGGTAAACCTAAGTTTTGAGGGACTTTTTTTGGGGGGGGAGAAGACGCAAATGGTTTTATGCAATTTTTTTAGGAGAGTGTCCCAGGGAAGGGAAGTTACTCCTGAGTAAACAGCAGTGGGATATATATATATATATTGGACACGGATGATGCGCGTAATCCACAGAGGCTGCTACCCCTAATTTCCTTCCTTCCTTCCTTCCTTCCTCCCTCCCTCCCTCCCATTTCCCCCTCTTTCTTCTTAAATGTGTTAGTGTGTTTTTCCCACACCTTCTTTTTCTCCTACCCTTCATTACCATTCTTAATTCCCCTTCTATCTTCTTTCCATTTTTCTTCATTTTAATCCTGCCTTCCTTTCTTTCTTTCCTTCCCTTCCTTCACCCTTCTATTTTTCTTTATTTACCAGCTTCCTTCCTTTCTTTCCCACTTTTTTCTTTCCCTTTCTATTTTTCCTTTCCATTCATCCTCCCTTTCCTTTCCTTCCTCTTTTCTTTCCTTCCTTTCTCTTTCTTTCCTCTCCCTTTCCTTTCCTCTCTCTTTTCTTTTCTTTCTTTTTCTTTCCTTCCCACCCTTTCCCTTTCTTTCCTGTTCCTTTCCCTCCCTTCTTTTCTCCTTCCCTTCCCGCAAGGACGACCCTCTTCCTCTCTCCCCTCTGCCCCAAAGCGCCGGGACCCATTTTCTTCTCCCTTTCTCTCCCGGCCCCAGTGAAGGAAGAAGGCGACCGGGAGATCTCCAGCTCCCGAGAAAGCCCTCCGGTGAGGCTGAAGAAACCGCGCAAGGCGCGCACCGCCTTCACCGATCACCAGCTGGCGCAGCTGGAGCGCAGCTTCGAGAGGCAGAAATATCTCAGCGTCCAGGACCGGATGGAACTGGCCGCCTCCCTCAACCTTACCGACACCCAAGTGAAAACTTGGTACCAGAACAGAAGGTAAGCGAGAAAGAGACGCGGGCGGGAAAGAGGGGGGAGAGAGAGCCAGCGAGCGAGCGAGCGAGCAAGAGCGCACAGAGCCGCGAATTCGGATTTAGACTTGGTTTCATTTGGATTCCAGCCGGTCCTTATTCTCAGCCTGTCTTGGCCGATCTCAAATATCCCCGGCTGGTTCAGAAACGGGATTGGGAAGCGTGGAGAAAGCCTGTTCAAAGAATTTTTAAAAGTCGCAATTGCCATTGAGAAAATCGGTGTAAAGTGGTTGTTTGCGGTGCGGAAGTTTGCAAAGAAGCGAGTTTAGTTGGAGAGAGTTTAGTCAGAGAGTCAACTTCATCTTAAGCCATGAATTGAATCCCTCAGTTCCTTCTCTTCTATTTTTTCTCTCCCCTTATATTTTATCTTTAAAAAAAAAAGAAACTCGCTCTACATTCTTAACCCACGAATTCGAATTTGGCTCCCCTTCCTTCCATTCTTTCTTTCCACCTGAGTTCTGTTAACCTGGTCACTCAACCCAGCTAAGATTTGCTGGCTGGTTCTTATTGAAATGTGGATGTGTGAATCTGGGTAGGGCCAAGTTGGGAGTTATTTTGGTTTGGGGGAGGGAAGAAAACATATTAGGAAAACTCAGGAAAGTTTGCTTGTGGCTAGATGCGTATATCAAGGACAACTGACATTTGTGCCATTCCCTACAATATAGTTTTGGTGGCTGTGGTGGAAATGTGGTTTAAAAATTATTTTAAAACTCTCCAGTTATTTTGAAAACCCAACTGTGTTCTCTTGTAACTGTAGATATTTCCACTATGGAGTAAATCCTCTGAATTCAGTGAGGCTTACCTCTGTGTAAGTATGTAGAGCTTTGGGTTGTAGGTGGTTTTTCTCTCTGCACCAATTTTTTTAAAATTGGTTTCAGCATGCAAAATTGCAAGCCACTTCATCTCCAAGCCCTGCTTAAATGGCAAATGAAATCAGGCAAAGAGTTGAAATAATCCCTGTCCAGCTCACACAGTGCTGAAATAGTTTAAAGAAGGCCGAATCCACCTGCAGGTCTGAGGTTATTTTGCAAGCTTGCAAGTTACACTGAACTCTTGAGACACTTGAGCCAGTTTCTGGATTACACACGGCTCCCATTCTGATTGTGGGATAAAGGTGCTTGATTAGTTGAAAGCCACAATCCAGCTGTCCACGTATGTCTGAACCGGACGGACTCAGTGATGAGGGCAAGGCTTTTCATCAAGAGATGCTGGTTAATTTAGGTTTTGATTCGTTTTGGTCTTAACCTTGATTGGTGTCAATTGTGGCTATTTTTTTCTTATTTTGATTAGTTTTGATCTTGATTAAATGGACCTTGGATTCATTTAGAACTTGCTTAGTTTTTAATCACGTGTCATTTTGATCCTGGTTGTTATTATCAGGCCTGGCAGGAATCTGATGTGTGAATGCAGCTAGCCACTTTGGTTAATGTGCGATTCAGTGTTTTGTTTTCTGGTGTTGCTTCGTGCCGGTCTTCTAGGCAACCAGAGAATGCACGTTGTGGGCAATCTTGCACAATGTGTTTAATAGTTTGCATATCAGCACCACAATCGCAACAAGGGGAATTGGACATCCCGTTACGAGGCCACTGCCATATCCCCTACCCCTCTGCAAAAGGGTTGTATATAATTACGTGGATTGTGTGAATATGTTTACTTCTCTTCCGTCGTGTTCTCATCATAATGCAATATTGCAGGCTGACTCTGCCCACAGCCAGGAGTTTGATCCTGAAGGGGCTCAAGGTTGACTCAGCCTTCCATCCTTCCGAGGTCAGTAAAATAAGGACCCAGATTGCTGGGGGTGATAGGCTGACTCTGTCAACCGCTTAGAGAAAAACCGCTGTAAAAGCCCTGTGAAGCGGTAAATAAGTCTAAGGGCTATTGCTGTCATACACCAAATAAGAATAAATGTTTTGTGCTGGCTTAGGATAAAGGGTCGA
Organism: Naja naja; assembly: GCA_009733165.1. Taxonomy (NCBI): domain Eukaryota; kingdom Metazoa; phylum Chordata; class Lepidosauria; order Squamata; family Elapidae; genus Naja; species Naja naja. Next base: position 11,631,829 of record CM019157.1, read on the forward strand.
TAATCCAATTAAATTAATTAATTGGGTTATTGATCATATATATATATATATATATATATATATAGATATATGAGATGATAGATAGATAGATAGATAGATAGATAGATAGATGGATGGATGGATGATAGAGACAGACAGACAGACAGACAAGACAGTAGAGATAGATAGATAGATAGATAGATAGATAGATAGATAGAGTCGATAGAAATAGATAGACTGACAATAGAGATAGACAGGCAATAGATACAGATAGATATATATAGTCAATAGAGATAAATAGATAGACAGATGATAGAGATAGATAGATAGATAGATAGATAGATAGATAGATGATAGATAGAGACACAGAGACAGAGAAATATAGAAATATAGATAAGAATGATGTCTTTTTAACTGACTCTCCCCAGTCACAGCTCTTGATCCCTCCATGTCCTCATCCCACCTCCTCCTTTAAGCCATCATCTTGGTGATAATTGCAAACCAAGAGAGCAAATTAAATTCAAGATGCTGGCCCCTGCTAAGGGTTGCCAGAGCAAGCTGGGAGAATTTGAACAAAGAGGCAGGAGCTGCTCAGAGGTCATTTCACCTTCTGTCTGGCAAAAAGCAGCCGTAAAACAAGAAGGTAGAAATTAGCCAACTTGCTGAGTTTTGAAGGAGCTAGGTTAAGGTTTCCCTGGGCTTAAACACAATATGAAAGGGGGCCTGGCCTGTACAGCAGAGGTGAAGCCCCAACCTGGTTTGTTAGTCTGAGGTGTGGGCTGACCTGTGAATGCATACTCACGCCATGCGGCTTTGTCCACCAGTGTTTGTGGTTTGCCTGTCTTGTGTCAACTCAGCACTTTGGGGACAGTTTCAGTAAACCAGGATAGAGCAAGCTGTGCAAACCCCAGTTTGGAAAAGCTAAGCTATTCACGGTTTTATTAACTGGGCTATTAATGAAAAGTGAGCTGGCTTGTGGGTGGATAAACAGAGGCCGGTGGTGAGAAAACTCGTCCATTTTCTTTTTTTGCTTTCTGAGTTTGCAAAACAGTTCTTGCAACCCGTTTCAACCTGCCCTTTTTTGACCTGGTGAGATTCCTTCGAGTTTCTTCCTCTTTGTTTTTTGTTAGTTCTCTTTTTTATTTGGTTGTTGTTGTTGTTGCGTTACTTTTAAAAAATTGCTCTGTTTGCATTTTAAGAAAGCACCCCTTCCTCCCAAAACAATATTATTTGCTTCTTATTCTCAATTTCTCAGAGACAGGAAATCTTTCAGATTTGATGAGGAAGGGGAGGAGGAGGAAGAAAAAGAGGAAGAGGAGGGAGGAAGAAGAAGTAGAGGAGGAAGAAGAAGAGGA
>CM019157.1:11634162-11652274 GCA_009733165.1 Naja naja
CACATCTAAAATGAAAAGAGAATTATCTAAGCGCAGAAGAAAGATCAAGCTTTAATATAAAAATAATTGATAGACTAGTAACAGTAGCTGAGAGTCGGTTTGGTGTAGTGGGTTAAAGCACCAAGCTAGAAACCGGGAGGCTGTGAGTTCTAGTTGTGCCTTGGGCACGAAGCTAGCTGGATAACCTTGAGCCAGCCAGTTTTTCTCAACCCTGGGAAGGAAGCAATGGCTAGCCATTCTGAAAAACCTCTCCAAGGAATCCGCAGGGACTTGTCAAGAATTTAACACGATTGAACAGAAGGCAAAAAAAAAATAATGATTTCGCTTAGTAGAGAAGCCGCACTGAATACTTGCCAAACGAAAGAGGCTTATGATTTTAAAAAAAGAACATCTTTGCAATGCAGAATTAACAGAGTGGAAGGGACTTTGGAGGTCTTCTAGTCCGACCCCCTGCTTAGGCAGGAAACCCTATAGCATTTCAGACAACTGGTTTTCCAATCTCTTCTTAAAAACTTCCAGTGTTGCAGCACCCACCACTTCTGGAGGCAATTCTTTCCACTGATTAATTGTCCTCAGTGTCAGGAAATTTCTCCTCAGTTCTAAGTTGTTTCTCTCCTGGATTAGTTTCCATCCTTATTGCTTCTTGACCTGCCTTCAGGGGCTCTGGAGAATAGCTTGACTCCCTCTTCTTTGGGGCAGCCCCTCAAATATTGGAAGACTGCTATCATGTCACCCCATGTCCTTCTTTTTATTAAACTAGACATCCCCAGTTCCTGCAATTGTTCTTCCTATGTTTTAGCTTCCTAGTCATCTTGGTTGCTCTTCTCTGCACTCTTTCCAGTGTCTCAACATCTTTTTTTTAAAAATAGAGGTAGTCCTTGACTTACAACAGTTCATTTAGTGACCGTCCAAAGTTACAACGGCACTGAGATAAAGTGATTTATATGGCCATTTTTCACACTTAAAAGCGTTGCAGCATCCCTGCCGTCACGGGATCAAAATCCAGGTGCTTGGCAACTGGCTCGTATTTATGATGGCTGCAGCATCCTTGGGACCACAGGATCACCTCCTGACAGTCAACGGGGGAAAGCCAGTTTCACTTAACAACCAGCGGTTCACTTAACAAACATGGTCAAGAAAGGTCGTAAGATATGGGCAAAACTCACTTCGCCAATTTTCTGGCTCCGTTGTGGTCGTAATTCGAGGACTACTTGTAACTGTGGAGAACCAAAGCTGGACCAGAGGTGAGGAGGATGCTTTAAGGATCCGTTAGAACCACTTTCCTCTTTTACCCTTTTTAAGGAACTCCTTCGTTTGGGGGGGGGGTGTCCTTTCTCCGCTTCCCTTCCTTATTCAAGCCCCCTCTTCTTTGCAAAACCCAGGGTGGGAGGTAGCCATAAGGAAGATGTTGGCCCCACCATCATTTCCCAACCTTGCTGGGTGAATTATTAACGCTTGTCTTCCAAAACAGGATAATGGCTGTAAATTACCGCTGGGGCTAATCTAAATGGATGTCCTTCCCACTTTTAATAATTATGGAAACATTTTTTGGGGGGTGTGGGGAGAAAGAAAGAGAAAGAGGAATGTATTTCTTGTCTGTCTTCGGCCAGTTTCTCCTCACCAGCTGGTCTCCGGGAGAGTTTTCAAGGGGGAGGGGATGCTTCCCCCAGATTTCTCCCCCCCTCTCTCCCACTTTCCATCTTGGGAAGGTGGCAGATGGATTGCGAGCCTTTTAAAAGAGCAGCAGGTTTTCTTTTGCCAGTTCATTTTGCCACTCTTCCCCTTCCCCTTTCTCTCTCCAAGTTGGAAGGCCAAATTATTCCGACGAAACGCCGGTTTTGCGACTCGAGAATTCCGTGAGCTCTTGCTCTGCCTCCTCTTTGGTCCAAGCATCCTGGATTTATTTAGTTGTTTTTTTTTTAAAAAAATGTATTTATTTCTACAGTGGTAGCTCGCTAGTTGTTTTATTAATCAGTTCCGGGAAGCGCGAGGAGCACCAAACAACGATGAGGCCCAAATGAAAAATTTCCCATTAAGGAATAATGCAGTGAGTCACAAGGCAGCTGTCAGTCCTAAGTTCCAATGTACCAAACAAGCAAGGAGTAACGGGACAAAAAAATTTTGGGTGTCAAAATGCGTCAAGCGTCAAATTCTGATGAGTTTCAAAGCAGTTGAGTACTCAGGCACCACTGTCATCTCGTTTTTCTTATTTTTACAAATAGTTTAAGGCCAATCATATCCAACAGATTCCTCCTATTTTTTTCCCTATAACCACCACCCTGTGAGGTGAGTTGGATTGAGAGCGAACGACTGGCTGAAAGTCACCCAGGTGGCTTTCAAATCCTTAAGGAAGGACTAGAACTCACCATCTCCTGGTGAAGGCCGTGCCAGCCCAGTTGTGTTTGCCAAAGTCTTATTAAGACAGGGATCACAGAACTGAAATTGGTGGGGTTTAGGGAAGGAGGAAGGAAAGGAAAAGGAAAACAGGGAGGAAGGGAAGGAAGGAAGGAAGGAAGGAAGGAAGGAAGGAAGGAAGGAAGGAAAGGAAAGGAAGGAAGGAAAGGAAAGGAAGGAAGGAAAGGAAAGGAAAGGAAAGGAAAGGAAAGGAAAGGAAAGGAAGAAGGAAAGAGGAAAGAAAGAAAGAAAGAAAGAAAGAAAGAAAGAAAGGAAAAGGAAGGAAGGAAGGAAGGAGGAAAGGACAACTGGAATGGACAATTCAGAGCTGTAATTCATTCCCTCCGCCTTGCTTTGCCCTTGTGAAAAATGACAACTTTCCATAACAAAGCGCAACTGGGAGGGGGGGAGAGGATTTGGAAGGGGTGAGCATCTGAGTGAGTTTGTGTGTGCTTATTAAATAAAAAAAAGGGGGGGTGCACGAAGATAGACAAGGCCAGCAGGGATTGTCCTCAGCTTAAGGTTAATGAAGTAAAAAAGTAGTCTCTTTTTCAAGGCAGGGCAAACAGAGGGGGTTCTCCCCGCTCTCCCTCCAATACAAAGAGGCCTCCTGTTCAAGGACAGGCCTACATGGATTGACTTAAACCCAGGGGATAAGTGCTTGAAATTTAATCTTATTGCCTAAGAATGAGGCCAAACAAAACTCTCTTAAAATCATATTAAAAATCTATCAAAGGAACAACTTGGACTTTTATCAGTGTGAAAGACAGAGAGAGGAGAGAGAAACAGGGGACGGGCCAAAATAATTAAGCCCACCGTCTTATATCTCTAAAAAATGGAAATCCGGAGAGAGTTCGGGGCCACTTCATTATTCTCACAACGGCCTGGCGTGCGTTAATGAAGGGCAACTTTTTCAGACGCCTGAAAAAGCCACACGATTTTTTAAAAATCTGCTTTCTGGAGACCCGTCTGGGGCAAAGAGGCTGGACACTTGGAAGCCCCCCCACCACTCCTCACCCCCCCCAAAAGGGGGTTTTAAATTTAAAATCACTTCGAAATGACACGTTTAAGAGGTTTGGCTGGCGGTGAAATGGAAAGAGGAGAGTCTCCTGCTTTGGGTAAAATTGAAAATCTGCTCCAAATTAAAGACAAGACCCCCTGGAACTCAAAGGGGCTTTCATGTTGCATTCAGAGGGTTGAACTAGAAGACCCCCAAGGTCCCTTCCAGCTCTATTCTGATTGATTGATTTGAATTCAGGCTATGGGAAACACAAAACAGGGTGTTCAAATTGAACTTCCTGCTCGGATAGGTTTCCTGATGCATCTCTGAATGTTCTATGCAATGAAGAAGGAGAAAAAAACCCCTATCTGATGGCACATTAAAATAATATTTTATTTTATTCCAAGAGACAGTCCCTACAGCATTAGAGCCAGCTTCCTCTTGCCTCGCTGACACGCAACTAGTAAAACCCAAGTTGCTAATGTCACTTAAACTCGAACAAAGAGCCACATGAAAGGCAGCCAAGTGGTACATTTTCAGAGGGATCTTTATAAGGCACTTAGAAATGTTGATTGTCAAAATCTACATTAACACCCTCCCATGTTGGAATGACATTTTTCTCCTGCAAAAAGCTTTTTCCTCTCCCCTCCTCCAGATTGCCTGTGTTTCATTCAGAAGCAAACAGAAATGTTAGATTTGTTCTGAATTCTGACATGGGCTTGGCATTACTCTGGTACTCAGGATATTTTCAGCAGATGTTGGAAACTGGCTGTGGAGTTTTTTCCTGGAAATCTTTTCTGTTTGATTTGAATTTATTTATCAAATTTATACAGCCGTCCACCTTAACAGAAGTGGCCTGGGGGCTTTTACACAATTCCGTGTATTGAACTACACAAAAGCAAGCTTTATGTGTGTAGGGGTGTGTCTGTGTGTGTGTATATCTCTTCTGTAACTTTGAGATTTGAAAGGCTTCACTCTTTTCACAAAAGTTACACTCCGGATTTGAAAAACAAACTTTCCTTCTAAGCAGGAAAATTCAGAAGCGTAAAAATTCAGCCAAAATTGAACGGCTTGCACCGCCCTTTTACAAAATGTCTCTTGACGAAGAAGGAAGCCAAGATTTGATGTCAAAAGCTGGAAGGTTCCCTAGTATTAAAGAGGAATTGGGTTCTGTAAAATAGCCCTTGGCCAATGGCCAGAATTTCAGTTGCTCAGCGAGGCAGTTGTGAAGAGATTTGTGCCTGATTTTACAGCCTCTTTTTTGGGGGGGGTCATGGTTTTCAGTAAATTACTACAGTTGGTTTGGTTTGTCTGCTTGGGGAGTTTCCCCAAATCCTCCCTAAAGAACGATTCCCCCCCACCGCAGTGAAAATTTGAGCCGAAAGGTTTGATAAGACGCAATTGCCTTATTGCTGATATGTCTTTAATTGTGTGTGGGGATTAACCCTGATGGAACCTGGTTAGTTTTTTTCTTCTAGATCAGGGAGGAAGAGATCGTTCCTGGTTGAACCTGGTTATTCTCCTCTTCCAGATCAGGAGGGAAGGGGACATTTCTGGTTGAACCTGGTTGGTCGTCTTTTCTAGACCAGGAAGGGAGGAGAAGTTTCTGCTTGAACCTGGTTAGTTTTTTCTTCTAGATCAGGAGTGGACATTCCTGGTTGACCCTCATTGTTCTCTTCTTTTACATCCATAAGGAAGGGGACATTCCTGGCTCTCTACCTGGTTATTTTCCTCTTTTAGATCAGGAGTGAAGAGGACATTTCTGGTTGAACCTGGTCGGTCCTCTCTTCTAGATTAGGAAGGAAGACGATATTCTTGGTGGAACGTGGTTTCCTCTTCTAGAATGGAAAGGGGACATCCCTGAGTCTCCCAGCTCTTTTCCAATCCTGCCCACCAGCCACTGAGAATCTCCCAGATCAACTGGGAGAATTTTGCTCCCTCCGATTTCTCAGCCGTTTCTTCCTCTTGCCCTTCGAAGCTGAGGAATCCAAACCACTCGAGTATTCAAAGGCAATATTGAGACGAGGTTGGACCTGAGTCTTCTTGAGAAGGTCACGCCTGGAGAAAAAGAGAGAGAGAGAGAGAGACAATAAATAAATAAATAAAAAGATGGTAAGGTTTCGGTTTCCTGGAGAAGAGGCTTCATTGATTTCCTCTTTCAACCCTCACATATGATCTCTTAAGCCAGTGGTCGCCAACCAGTGGGCCGCAGACCACTGGTGGTCCACGAGAAAATTTTAGTGGTCCGCAGAGAAATGTCACCCCCAAAGCAATTAATCCAGGCTGCAGGGAACACAAGCATCGCTTGCATTGTGAACAACACGGGGTAGTGAGGGGAGGGGAGAAAGGGCAGAGGGGGGGAACTTGCCCCAAACGACCCATGCGTCTGGCCTGGCCACTGGGCTGCTTCTTTCTGCTTCTTTCTTCTTCTGTTTTTGGCTGCACGCAAGGAAAGCAGCAAAAGTCTTTCTTTCCCTCCCCCAAACTCTGCCAGAAATGAGTCTTTGGGACCCTGCAAGGCATCCTGCTCCAAGAGGCTGTGTCGATGTGACAAGTCTCACAAAGACTCATTTCTGGCAGAGTTTGGGGGAGAGAAAGAAAGACTTCTGCTGCTTTCCTTGCATGAAGCCAAAAGTCTCTCTCTCTCTCTCTTCCCCCTGAAAACATCAAGTAATGTACATTTGGATGCTTGCTAACTGGACTCGTGTTTACGACGGTCGCAGTGTGTCCCAGGTGGAGGACACATGATCCCCTTTTGTGACCTTCTGACCAGCAGAATCAACGGGAGAGAAGCCAGATTCACTCAATGACCGTGCAACTCACTTTAACACCCGCAGGGATTCACTTAACAACGGTGGCAAGAAAGGGTCACAAAACGGGGGCAGAACTCACCTGGCAAATGTCTTGCTTAGCAACGGGAATTCTGGGCTCATTGTCAGCCTTCAAGATTTCCCTCTTTTGCTTTGCATCTTTTGGCTGTCATAAGTAACGGGGAGGAGGGGACTTGATTATGGGAAGTGAGCTGGAGGTTTTGTTAAGAAGTATATCAGTTGGGGAGTTCTTGCTTTGATTTCTGTCTTATGCTATGCGCAGCCGCAGCTCTTTATCAAAATATGCCAAGGTCAACGGACAGAGGCCTCATCACCACCTGGAGATGCCCACATGACGTTATCCACAACTTTTAATTGGGTAGCCTGCTTGAACTATTGTGGGTGGGAACGTTACCATCACTTTGTATATGTGATTTTCGCGCTCATTCTCTCAGATTCAGAATTCTTTTGTTGCTACCACTTGATTTCCAGTAAAAGATATCTTTTCTCTAATTCATGGAGTCTAAGTATTTCTTTCTTGGATTTTGAATGGAGCACTGCCTGACACTCATCTGTGCTCGTAAGTTGAGGACTACCCGGACCCTCTGCAATGCGGATCCAAACCGATTCAAAAAAAAACTAAGCCCTCCTATATTTTTGACCGGAGACCAGCCTCGACGATTTGTTATTATTATTTTTAAAAAGAAAATAGGGAAAGAGAGACTTTTCTGTTGGATAGCATCGGTCTGATTGCTAAACAGAGAAGGGGGGGAAAAAAAAACCCACTCCACCTCCTGGGAAGGATTCCAGTTCTCCCTGCCTCTAATTAAGTGATATTAAGGCCCTGTAAATGCCACGAGAAAATTGGCAGCCAGCTCCTGAGCGATGAGCGTGAGGCAACGGCTTTGCCAGGAGAAGAAGATTCAGCTGCACTCTTGGGCCGCCAGAACTCGTTTGGGGAAGGTGTTTTGGGGGCATTGGTGAGCAGGTTAGAATAACAGACTTGGAAGGGACCTTGGAGGTCTTCTAGTCTAACCCCAGGCAGGAGATTCTATCCCATTCCGGACAAGTGGCTGTCCACTCTCTTCTTGAAAGCCTCCAGTGATGAAGCTCCCACAACTTCCAAAGGCAACTTCTGTTCCATTTGGTTGATAGTTCTCACTGTCGAGAAATTTCTCCTTAGTTCTAAGTTGCTTCTCTCCTTGATCAGTTTCCATCTGTTGCTTCTTGTCCTGCCTTCAGGAGCTTTGCAGAATACTTGAGCCCCTCTTCTCTGTGGCAGCCTCTCAAATATTGAAAGTGTTCTATCACTGTGATGGCGAATCTATGGCACGCGTGACACAGGTGGCATGCAGAGCCATTTGTGCAGGCATGCAAGCCCCAGCTAAACTTACCTGCATTGCGCACGCGCGCCTCCCAGCTGATTTTCAGCCTGTTTGAGGCCGTTTTCGCCCTCCCGGAGGCTCGAAGGAAGCCTCTGCAGGTTCGGGAGGCTGAAAAATGGGCTGTCATGCCCCTGGTGGAGACCGAATCTGAGGGAGAGGAGGAACAGCCGACAGGGAGTGGAAGTGTGGCTCTAGAGGTTGTGGAGGAGGCTGGGGAAGGGCAGAGGCCAGCTGGGCAGTCAGAGGAGGACCCAGGCCCATCCCCTCCCCATCCTAGGGCACGCAGGGAGGAGAGGATAAGGAGAGACGTAGTCTACTGGGGAGGAGAGCACCTTGATCCTCTTCATGGGCTGCAGCTGTGACAACTGAGTAAGAGGACGGACATGCGTATGGGCGAACGCTGGAAACAAAGCGTGGAAATATCTCTAGTTTATTGTTCCTCTCTGAGTTTGGCGTCCTTCCCAGTGTGTGTTCTGTTATCTGTGGACGTCCTCCAGCCCTTATCTTGCCTGGTTTGTGTTGCTTTCTCCCTCCTTCTCGTAACTGTGTGGGAGTTTTTTGTCTTCCATCAAGGATATTCGGAGCTTGGAAGCAAAGTGAAGGAATAAAAGGGGCTTCACCTGTTCTTTGTGACTGTGTTTGTTTCGTATCCCACCATGGGTCATCACATGGGCCTTCCGGAAATACCGGAAGTGCCGAAACGGGCCCGTTTTCAGCCTCCCAAGGCTCCAGAGGCTGAAAACGGGCACTTCTAGTATTTCCAGACTCCGAATCATCTTTGTTGCTTTTCTCTGCACTCTTTCCAGGTACTCTGACACACTGATGGAGAGGAGGAGGAGGAGGAGGAGGAGGAAGACTGTGGGCTCCTTGGTGCTCTGAGCTTGGTTTTTTTTTTCTTATAGATCTTTCATTAACAAATTAGGTAACACCATCAGTGTGTTACCTAGTTCGTTAATGGAAGATCTGTAAGAAAAAAAAACCAAGCTCAGAGAGCACCAAGGACCCCACAGTCTTCCTCCTCCTCCTCCTCCTCCTCTCCACACACCCCCATTCCCTTCTATCACTGATAACGTCACCTAGTTGGGTCATGAAACGTCTGCCTGGAAACAACCAAGCTCAGAGGCGACCTTTGCCTCCGGATGCTGTGGTTTGCTCTAACGCTGGAGGTTTTTTGAAGAAGAGATTGAACAACTGTTTGCCTGGAAGGGAACAGGGTCTCCGGGGCTGGACTAGAAGACCTCCAAGGTCCCTTCCCCCTCTTTTTATTCTGACCTCTCTTCTTTCTAGAGTCTTCACATCTTTCTGGGATCGTGGTGACCAGAACTGGATGCACTATTCCGAGCGTGGCCTCTGAAGCGACGGACTTTATACGTTTATAAAATGTGTGTGTGTGTGTTTTTTCTTAAATAGATGAAATTTATTTATTTGAAAAGTGAAGCATTTGTGGGGCTCCCCCGGGTGGGAAGACCAGGCTGGGTTTCTGGAAAAAGGAAAGCGCAGGAAGCTGCTTTATTCTCCTACAGGGGTGGGGGTGTAGGGAAAGGGAATTTAAGAGAATAACAAGCTTGCAGGAACAGAGGAAAAACATTGTGTGGCGGTAATCCGAGGAGACTTTTGGTGTCAGTCAAGCCCGCTCCCCGCTGGGCCGCCGAGACTTCAAAGGCAGCCCCCATCCCATCTTACATGTCCTTTATCGGCTAATCAGGCTACTATTCACTCAATAAAGCTCTTTTAAATCCCCCCCCCCTACAACTCGCTTGTCGTGCTGCCCATCTGCTGGCGAGGGTCAGCCACCCTCCCCAAAAAAACATGGGGGTCCTTAGCAGGTTCTGGAGAGGGGGACGAGAACAATGCTCAGAGACAGCCCTCTCTCCCACTCTGTACACACACACACACACACACACACACACACACAGAGCCCATCTCAATTAATTTGGCTCAAATTCAGCCCAGCCCAGCCTGTTTCTGCTCCTTGTCAAGGGGGAAAAAAAGGGGGGGAGTTTGGATTAAGGAGAGTGGGGCTGTCTTTGTGGGACCCTGGGGTCTCCCAATCAGCACAAGGTGGTGGTGGTGGGGGGAAGAGAAATCCCTCCCAACACTTGTCTGGACTCTTTTAAATCTTTGATCGCGTCGACGTGGATTTTAAGGTTTGGAACTTTGAGGGGGTTTTTGTGTGTGTGTGTGTGTGTGTTTGGAAATCTCTTCGTGGGTTTTAGACCGTTTTGTGTTATGACCCTGGTCAGCCAGCCAGAGTCACCGGATCACGAATCGAGCGGCATATCAAACCTGAATAAATAAGACAGGTCAAAGAAAAGAAAAGAAAAAAATAAAATAAAATAAAATAAAAGGTTATTTGGTCCTGTACCTTTTCTGCTTCTTTCCCTGCCGAGGGGCTCCAGCAACAGCGCCAAGGTTCCCAGGGGCATCGCGGAGGCCGAAACTTTTGGCCACGTGACCCAAATGCAGAGCCCGGATGTGGAAGATGGGCTTGAGGTTGGCGGGATAGGTGGCGTACGAGCGAATGAAGGACTGCAGGGCTGCAAGGCAAGAGGGGCCAATGAAGACATTCCAGAGTTGCTCAAATGTCTATGGAGATGGTCAAACCATCCAGGTCGAAAGACTTAAATCTTAAAAAGCTTTTTTTTTAAACGTCTTCTTAAAGATGTTTCGCTTCTCATCCCAAAAGCTTCCTCCGTTTTGACAGTCGGAACTGAGGAAGCCTCATGGATGAGAAGCAAAACATTTTCAAGAAAGGAAAAAAAAAAACCCCAAGAAAATCGAGTCTGAAGGGCACCTTTGGGAAGTTGCTTTTGCTGGTTGACCCATTCTGGAGCCTGCGGAGGTTTGAAGGCCTTGGACTTAAAACAGAGCCCGTGGGTGAACTCCCCCCCAAAGAGAGGAAACCAGGGTCCTGTCTCCCCCGGCATGGGCAGGCCTGGCTGGGTAGGTGAAGGTGGCTTCTTGGTTGAAGGAGAGAGCCAACCTGGAACTAAGGAGAAACTTCCTGACAGCGAGAAGAATTAACCAGTGGAAGGACTTATCTCCAGAAGTCGTGGCCGTTCCATCACTGGAGGTTTTTAAAGAAGAGATTGGACAGTCATTTGTCTGCAGTGGTATAGGATCTGCTGCCTAAGCAGAGGGGTGGACTAGAAGACCCCTAAGGTCCCTTCTAGCCTTATGATTCAACGGTCTGTCTGTCTGTCTAACTACCTCCTACCAGCCTCCTACCAGCCCTGAGGTCCGATCGCCCAGTATGCTCCCATAGGCGGGCCCTCCTGGGGGTGCCGTCGGCCAGACAATGTCGGTCGGCAGTCCCCCGGGGGAGGGCCTTCTCTGTGGGGGTGCCCACCCTTTGGAATCAGCTACCTCTAGAGCCGCGCTTGGCCCCGGACCTGCGCTCCTTCCACCGTGATCTCAAGACTTGGCTGTTTTGTAGAGGCCAGCCTGGACTGAGCAGGGTTGGGAATTTTAATTTAAGGGTATTTTAATTAGATTTTTATAATTGGATTAGATAATTTGATAATGTTGTATTTATTGTTTATATATATTTCTGTGTAAGCCGCCCCAAGTCCCCCCGGAGATGGGGTGGCATATAAATCCAATTAAATAAATAAGTAAAATAAATAAATAAATAAATAAATAAATAAATAAATAAATAAATAAAAAATACCTCCCTATTATTCATCCATCCATCTTTCTCTTTCCTCCCTTTTCTTTTCTATATCTATATCATCCATCCATCCATCCCTTTCTTTTCTTTCTTTCTCTATCATCCACCTATCCCACTTTCTTTCTTTCCTTTCTTATCTATCTATCTATCTACCTACCTACCTACCCATCTCCCTACTTATCATCCATCCATCCAACCATCTCTTTCTTTATTTCCTCTATATCTCTATTCCTTCCTTCCTTCCTTCCTTTCCTTCCTCCTTCCTTCCTTCCTTCCTTCCTTCCTTCCTTCCTTCCTTCCTTCCCCAAAAAAGACTGGACAACCAAATCCATGTATTTATGATGGTTGCAGTGTGTGTGTGTGACGTGACCTTCTGACAAGCCAAGTCAATGCGGAAGCCAAACTCACTTAACAACAATGGTCTTGCTTAGCGATGGAAATTTTGGGCTCCGTTGTGGTCCTAAGACCAGGACTGTCTCTGTCCCTCTTCCGCAACCAAGGAATCCGGAGTCCCCGAGGCTTCGAACGGCCTGAAAATCCCAAGGGCCAGAGGGACACCCCTTGGTGGACACCCTCTCTCCTGCCCTTGAGGCTGACCACAGCTGCCCTCCCCCCTCCTGCCCGGCTCCCGCCGACCCCGCCCCACACACCTCTTTCTGCCCCTTCCTTCCTGAGCCAGAACACCGGTTTATTTGCGCAGGGCTTAAGCCTAAACCTCCGTGCGGCAGGAGATTGTGGTTTACGAACAGTAATAAAAATGTCATTTTAGCAGGCTCAGGCTCCAGAAGAACTTGGGGAATCTCGGAAAGCTTTGTTTGCCAAGCAAAGCGAACGCCATTTCCCAATCAATGAGGGAATAACCAAGGGCCGCAGCCCCCCCTCCTTTCCTGGCCTCCATTTTTTTTTTGGTGGGGGAAGAGGAAGAAAAAGCAACCCCGTGAGGTAAAATATGGAGTTTCAAGATGCCCACTTCAGGTATTGGGAGCCAAGTGACATCTCAAAGCCTCTGAAAGGGCTCCTCCGGTGGCAAGTTTCTAGCCCACATTGCTCCAAGGGAAAAGGAAGGGTTTTAAATTTTAGGATGGGGTTTATAAAAACAGCCCACTGAAAGAGCACTAAAGGCAAGTTTTCTAGTCCACAGTGATTAGGAGAAAAAGGAAGGCTTCCTTCCTTCCTCCCTCAGAATCTTTTTCTAGCCACCTTTTCTTTCTCTCTCCCCCTCCCTTCCTTCTGAATCTTTTTCTATCTTTTCTTTCTCCTTCCTTCCTTCATCAGAATCTTGTTCTTTCTTTCCTTCCTTCTTCACGTAGAATCTTTTTATATCCATCTTTTCTTTCCTTCCTTCCTTCCCTCCCTCTCTCCAAATTTTTTTTCTATCCACCTTTTCTTTCTTTCTCTCTTCCTTCTTCCTTTTTCTTTTCCTTGAATCGTTTTCTATCCATCTTTTCTTTCTCTTTCCTTCCTTCCTTCCCTCCCTCTCTCCAAATTTTTTTTCTATCCACCTTTTCTTTCTTTCTCTCTTTCCTTCCTTCTTTCCTTAGAATCGTTTTCTATCCATCTTTTCTTTCTCTTCCTTCCTTCCTCTTTCTCACTTTCCTTTCCTCCCCCTTCCTCAGAATCTTTTTCTATCCATCTTTTCTTCCTCTTTCTCCTTCTTTCCTTCCCATCTTTTTCTCCCTCGCGCTCTTTCTTCCTTCCTCTCCCCTTCCCACCCCCAAAAGAATCTCGACAGACATTAAAGTCTGCCAAGGAGACCCCGATCCACAACCGGTCATCCACACTCGGTCAAGAGACCACACACACACACCCTCCCCGGGGCTGGGGTTTGGGAAAGGACAGGCAGGAAACGCCGGCAGTCCGAGCCTTTGGCGCCGTTTCCATTTGATTCCCTGCCATCCACCCCAGAGCCCAGCTGCTGTGTTAATTATTCACCGCTCTTGGCTGGGCTAGAAGAAGGGCGGCTGGTGGGTGCCAGCTGGAAAGGGGGCATGGGGTAGGACCCGCATGCAAAGAGAGGAAGGGCAACTGACAGGGGGAGGGGGAGAAGGAGGGGCAGCTTTGCAAATAAATAATAATAATAATAATAATAATAATAATGCTTGGGAAGTGTTCGACTAGTGATTTGTGACAGGAAACCCAGCATAGTTATCTCGTTTGCTGTGTACAGTGTAGTTTTTTGTGAATAATAACAACAACAACAATAATAATAATAAAAACAGGAAGTAGGGAGAAAGGCATGGACAGGGCAGGAGGCCTTTTTTTAATTACATTTATATGCCGCCCTTCTCCGGAGACTCAGGGCGGCTTGCAATTTTTGGGATACAACCCAATGCGCTCAGCAATAGCCTTCATTCCATTGTATATGCCTGCTTATTGCTAAGCGACATTTTTACAAGGTCAGCTAATTGCCCCCAACAATCTTGGGTCCTCAATTTACCTACCCCGAGAGGATGGAAGGCTGAGTCAACCTTGAGCCTGGTGGGATTCGAGCCTACAGTAATTGTAGACAGCTGGATCTTAAGAGCAGGCATTTAACAGCCTGAGCCACCAAAGCTCCTAAAAAAAAGCTTTTAAGTGCCCATCGGAAAACATGAGACTATTATCCTGCCCCAACAGTAGCCGTGGAGGTCCTGAAAGGCTGGCAGGGGACAGCACGTCCCATCTGTGTGTTATGGGAGCCTCCTGGCAGAACCTGCCGATGCCAATATGGGCCGTGGAGGAGCTGGGGCTGACCTCTCTTGCCGGAGACAGCACCCACCCCAGCCAGAGATACCTGACGCTTCCGTGCTGCTTAAAGATGCCACTCAGATACAGATAATCGGCGTTGGAAGGGACCTTATAGGTCATCTAGTCCAACCCCTCCCCGCCGAAGCGGAAGACCCTACACCATTTCTGACAAATGGCAGTCCAATCTCTTCTTGAAGGTCTCAAGTGAAACTGCCCTGCTTTTTGTTAAAGCCACAAAATCTCACCCGGCGTTGCCTGTATCAACTCTGGAGCCGGAAGTTCCAACCCTTTTGGGTTTTGGAGCGAGTTCTTTCATGGGCTGAAAGCATTTGACACATCCCCTAGGTGGCGGCACACCTGCCCAGGAATTCTACTTGAGTTAATTCTCGACTTACAACCACCTGTTTAGTGTCCAACGCTGAAAAGGGCGGCCTATGACCGTCTTTCACACTGAACGACCGTTGCAGGATTCCCCCATAATCCCGCGATCAAAATTCAAACGCTTGGCAACTGACGCGTCTTTATGACGGCGGCAGGGTCCTGGCAGGGTCACGTGATCCCCTATTGCGACCTTCCAACCAGCAAAGTCAAGGGGGGAAAGCTGGATTCACTTAAGGACAATGTGACTAATTTAACAACCACAGGGATTCACTTAACAGCGGTGGCAAGGGAGGTCGTAGAATGGGGCAAAACTCATTTAACAGCAGTCTCGCTTAGCAATGGAAATTTTGGGCTGAATTGTGGTCGTAAGTTCTATGTTAAAATTCATTTGATATTTGGATCTCTTCTCTTTCTTTTTATACACCAATTTTTTGTTGTTGTTTTAAGTGCTGGACAGATTTTTTTATAAGCTTATTTGTTTTCTGTTTTGCATTTCACCTTTTTATGATAAAACAAAATAAGCATACTTCAAACGAGGAAATTTCGGGATCAACTGTGGTCGGTAAGTCGAGGACCACCTACCGGTCGTCAAGTGAATCACTGCAGTGGTGGAGTCAGTAACACGGGTTAGTGTCAGAGGGTCGCAAAAGGGGGAAATCATGTGATGTCGGGAGGCTGCAAACCATCATAAATATGAGTCACGGTTGCTGTTATATGTGGAAATTACATATTGTGAGTTACACCTGAGAAAATGAAGAACAGAAGAGAGTCCATGTTTATCCGATACATGAACTGTGAAATGATTATTGGACAGTTACATAACTATATCTAATAAACATGTACTGTTTTGTAACTTGTTTATGTTCTAAAGTAATGGCAAGTCTGTATTTTTTGGCATAAGGATATGAGAAGGAGATACTAGGTTATCATGATCCAAAAGGAACTGGTTAATGATCTATTATATTACAGAAGACCACAACAGGAAGAAGCCATGAGAACGAGGGTAGTTTCCAAGGACAAGGAAACAGGTGGTACGCTACAATAATATGGGTGTGGCGTAGGGAGATACGTAGCTTGGATAGATTGTGAACCCAGGAAAGGGGCAGAGGCTGTGTATTTGAACCTGTATATAGACCCCTGCCCTCCTGGGGAAAATGTCTTCAGCCATGAGCAGAATCCCCTTTTGCAAAAGCTTAATAATAAAGCTCTTGTTCACTGTCTCTGGTTGTTTTTTGATTTTTATCACAGTTGCCCAACAAATGGCCCTAAGTTAAGGACTATCTGGCATGCTTCGTACTAAGAAAAAAAGAAAAAGAAAATTAAAGTTCCTCTCCTCTCCCTTAAACTCAGAGACTTAGGGAAGGAAATTCCTGACCTTTTTTGGCCCATCGGATGGTTTTAGCACTGGAATGGACGAAATCCTCAAATTCAGTCTGCATTATGGTAGCCCTTCGGTGTATTTCCTGGACATCTCCCTGCTGGCTCTTCTAAACAGGGAAGAAGCGGGAAAACTTTTAAGCACAGTCAAAAAGATTTTTTTTAACACGTGCCTCGCTTTGGCAACACAGAAATGGGAAAAGAAAGTGGTCAGAACACAGAATCAGAGAGTTGGAGGAAACTTTAGGGATCTTGTAGTCCAACCCCTAGGCTCGGGCAGAAGACCCTATACAGATGGTTATCCAATCTCTGCTTGAAAATTTCCAGTGAACGTCTGGCCTTTGCTCTGATTAATTTGTTCTCACTTGTCAGGAAATCCCTCCTTAGTTCTAGGTTCCTTCTCTCCTTGATCAGTTTCCACCCGTTGCTTCTTGTCCTGCCTTCTGGTGCTTTGGAGAATAGCTTGACTCCCTCTTCTTTGGGGCAGCCCCTGAGATAATGGAAGACTGCTATCATGTCACCTTTAGTTCCTCTCTTCATTAGGCTAAGTATACCTACCCGTTCATCATACGGTTTACAGAATAACAGAGTTAAAAGTTTCTAGCCCACATTAAGCAAGAGAGAAAACTCTGCCGTCTAACCTACTTTATACCTGTTTAGCACACTAGAAATAGAAGTATCCAAATACATGAATACTTATCCCAAGCGGTGAAAACAAAGCAATTAAGATAGCAACAGTAACAACTACTTCAATTTATCCGGCTTTAAACTAATACAGAACTCTTTCCCTTTGGCAGCTGTAATGATTAAAATCCCTTGATTTCCTAATGCAAGGTGTCTCTGTTTTTCCCCAGCAGCTGCAGAAATCTGATTCACAGTTCAATTCTATTTTTTTTATGATTATTAAAACAGATACTATTTATAGTTTAGTAGTATGTAATGATTAAACTATTAAACAAAACATATACAGCGGCTGTCATAAATAAGAATCAGTAGACAAATGTCCGAATTTTAATCCCCACGTGACCATGGGAAGGCTGCAACGGTCGTTAAGAGTGAAAAATGGTCATAGGTCACTTGGTTCAGCATTGCAAAAACCCACAAGTAGCTCAATCCAGACCTTAATCTACTTTAAAGTCGGCGTGAATCCTGGCTTGTGGACCAGGATACTGCAGGCTGCCTTTAGACACCTTTGCAAACAGCAAAACCAGGATGGATAAACCAGGATGGATCCCCATACGACGCCAAGCCCAAACCAAACCATTTCTCTCTCGGTTGTTTTTTTTTTTTTTCCTTCCTTGCATCTGGACTGCTCTGCCAGGTTGTTGTGATAGCACAAAAAGAAATGTCCCTTTGATTTCCTTGCGGGGCCGGGGTTGTGGTGGAGAAAAAACGGACCACAGGAGAAGGAAGGAAGGTAAAATGTCACCCCGATATAGATTTGCATAGACTTTCCGCATTTTTTTTTAAAGAAAAGCGATGTACAAATCGTATTTAAAAACTGGTTTTTAAAACCTGTCTTGGCAAAATACTAAGTCATTTTCTCCCCCCCTCCTTCCTTGCCCCCCGGAGGCTCCTGGCATTTGTCAATCCAGCTTTTCTCTTCTTCTTTTTTTTAAAGCCCTGTTGGGCTGCACACAGTGTCATCTATCTTCCCGGTGTATGTGCGGGCACGTGTGTGTGTGTGTGTGTGTGTGTGTTCTTTTTTTTTTTTTAATATGAATGTGAAATTAAGCGGAGCTGCCCTTTCCCCCCGACGTCCAGAATCCTCTGTTATTAAAAAGTAAAGCACTTTAATAATGAAAAACTTTCCCCATTCCGCCCCTCCTTCTCCCCGTGTTTTAACTGTTTAAAATTAATGAGAAGGGCAGACCGGTTGTCAAAGCATTATTGAAAGCGGGCAGCGAGGACCAAATAAACTCGAAAATTCCCCCCCGAGTGTTAAATAAACACAGCCTCACACCTCTCCAAATCCCACTGATGGTTATTGTATACTTTTCTGTAACCGAGCTCAGAATAGACACCAGCACCAGGGAAGCAAGGAAAGATTTCAGGCTTCCAATAAAGGACTTAATTTAAAGACAGCCCAGCGCGAATTCCGGGAGAAAATTAAAGGGACCTCAAATTTAAGTGACAGGTGACTTGAGCTATGCCAAGTCTGTCTGGGGATTTAGTAATAATATGGCAATATATTACAAAGGACTTCTCGCTATCCGCTTTCTCCTAGGCCCGAGTTCCCTATCTTTTAGGCTTCGAAATGAGGTATCGCTTCTTCCTTTCTCCAGGAAGAAAAGAGAGAGAAAGAGAGAGAGAGAGAATGAGAGAGAAAGAAAGAAAGAAAGAAAGAAAGAAAGAAAGAAAGAAAGAA
>CM019157.1:11654386-11677489 GCA_009733165.1 Naja naja
TTCCTTCCTTCCTTCCTTCCTTCCCTCCTCTTTCTTTCTTTCTTTCTTTCTTTCTTTCTTTCTTTCTTTCTTTCTTTCTTTCTTTCTTTCTTTCTTTCTTTCTTTCTTTCTGCGTCTTGTTTCACATCGAGAATATTATGGATTCCATAAATAGTTTTGAAATGCCAGTTGGTGATATATGGGTCTCCTTAGCACTTCTTTGATTTATGTCCTCTGCGGTGGAAAGGTGGGGGGGGAGAGAAAAAAGCAAGGGAAGCGAATTATAAAGAGGTGGGGGCCACTTCACTTCCCCCCCCCAGCCTTTCTTAAAACCTGTTTTTTTTCCCCTCAATCCAACTTGATGGGTTTAAAATATTTTTTTTAAAGCAAAAAAACAAAAAAACGCCCGTTTTAACACTTTGAAGAACTTTAATGGGTTGGTGCTAAATTTAGAGCTGTTTCCAGCAGACAGTTCTGCGAATGGTATCCTGGAATTTGATAATGCTGAGAGGGCTAAAAGAGAGGAAGAAGAGTGGGGTTTTCAGCAGCCTCGTGGGTTTTTCCTGCGCTGGGTTTGATCAAAGGACCTCGCCGTGCTTCCATAACAGGCAGGCGATCCTCGACGTACAAACAGTCCATTCAACACTTGTCGGAAGTTTTCACCGTCGCTGAAAAGAGCGACTTAGGCTTGTTCGACACACACTTATGATTATGTTTATGTTTATTTGGATTTATATGCTGCCCCATCTCCGAGGGGGGGGGGACTCGGGACTGCTCACACAAGAATATACATACATAAATAGATAAAATATTAAATTGTGCTAAAATATCCAATTAAAAGCCCCCAATCTCACTCAATCCAGGCCGGCTTGTAAAAAATAACCAGGTCTTTAGATCGTGGCGCAAGGAATGAAGGTCGGGAGCCAACTGCAGCCCCAGGGGCAGCTGGTTCCACAAGGTGGGCGCCCCCACAGAGAAGGCCCTCCCCCGGGGGACCGCCAACCTACACTGTCTGGTCGACAGCACCCCCAGGAGGGCCTACCTGTGGGAGCACACTGGGCGATTGGACCTCGATGCTGGTAGGAGGCGCTCCTTCAAATACCCCGGACCCAAGCCATGAAGGGCTTTATAGGTTATGATTATCACAGCACCCCCACCATGAGAAGATTAACAGTAATAGTAATGCAGACTGTCCTAAGAAATCAAACCACCAAGTTTCCTTTACCACAAGTCAGTTTTCCCAAAGGTGCTTTTCGGAGGCAACTGGACTTCCTTTGTTTTTCTTTGAAGACATGTCGCTTCTCCTCCCAGAAGCTTCTTCAGCTCTGAGTGAATGGTGGGGAAACCGAAGGATTCAGTCAGAGCTGAAGAAGCTTCGGAGAGGAGAAGCGAAACGCCTTCAAAGAAAAAAAAAGTCCACTTGCCTCTTGGAAAAAAGCACCGTTGGACAACCCCTGACCTGGATGGATGACTCAGGATCTCCATAAACACAGGTCAGTTTCTCCATCAATTTTAACCAGATTCTCAGCTTTGCAAAGAGGCGTTTTTTTCCCATCCTCTGTTCCCAAGCAACCGTGTTATTTGTTTGGCCCCAAAATGCCGCCTTCCTTTTAGCTATTTTTCGCTGGTTGATCGACAGTGGAAAAAGTGAACATGAGGTTGGCGGAATAACAGGGTTAAAGATGCTCAAAGGAAGGTGAAGATAATTCAATGACACGATTTGCAAAAAAAAACCAAAACCCCTTGCTTAACCACAGAAATTCTGGCCCCATTTGTGGCCGTAATCCGAGGACTGCCTGTCACCGGCTCTGCAGATTTTTCACTAGGATTCCCAGAATTATTATTATTTTATTCTACACAAATCGATCTTGATTTATTAAGAGCCCTACCACACTCTGCGGTAGCCTCATCTGCTTCTCCTTGTTTGCAATTTGGTTTGTTACCCACTTTTTGCAACATCTTCTAAACACAAATGTTGATTATTGCAGGATGTATGTGTATATATATATATATATATATATATATATATATATATATATTCGTAGATTTTCATGGGTAAAGGTATGTAGGTCTTGGTGTATTGGGTCTTGTCCGTGTAAGATTGAAATACCAATACCTTGGCAGCGTTCGAAATCTCATCCGTCATCTTCAGGCTGGTGTCTTCAGCTTCTTCTGGGAGAAGTGTGTGATAGTGGCTGTTTTTCCCTTTTAAATTCCAGAGTTGGCTGTGTTGTTACTTCTTGATTGGTTGATGGAGTTGATGTATGCAGATTGGATGGCTTTTTCCTGAGACCTTGTGTGGCTGAGGTGCTGGCTGTGTGTCTCTCAGCCTTTGTGTTGTAACGACCTGGGTAATGGGCTGTGTGATGACCTTCTGAGTTCTATTGTTGTGATGTCCTGGGTGTGGTGCTGTAATCTCCTGGGTCGTCTGTGCTGCAACCTCCTGATGTTTTGTGTTGTAATCTCCTGAGTTCTGTGATGTAGTATCCTGGGTGGAAGGCTGTGATGTGACATTCGGCCTTGGTTTGGCTCGAGTTTGAGTTCTGGCTATGTGTTTATAGCGTGTGTCAGTTTGCTTAGTTTGGGGTGAGGAGGGGTGCAGCTGGTGTTGCAGCCATGGTCTGGTTTCTGGATGGTGGTTGCCTTTTGTCTGTGGCGTGGGTAGTTTCCAGATGTCCTACCAGACATCTGGAAACTAGCCCTAATCAACAAACAAGTCCCAGCCACGAAAACCAGCACCGGACCCAAAATAACACATGATGCCACCACCAATCTCCTTCACCAGACTCAAACCCAAGCCCACGAGGGGAGAGGGAGGTAATTTCAGGCTTGCAAGACTCTCTTAATGCAATCTTACAATAGAGTTAGACCTGGTGCTTCTAGTCAGACATGTAATCTGGACTGCCTCATAAGGCTTAGAAACTTAAGAGGCCAGGTCCTAGGAAACAGCGGTTGTTTTCTTGTTTTTGACCAGGCAGCTAGTTGCAGCCGCTTCCAAGCAAAACCCACCGACGTCTTCACAAGCTCTCTTGGCTCCTTTTTTTCCTTGCTAATTTGCTTCCTCTGGTCCAAGCGGGTGTGGATTTTACCTTACCACCCATTAAGAACACAGTTGTTCCTCTCTTTACGGTTTGGGGGTGGGGGGGACAGACCAACAACGGTTAAGAGGGTTAAACCATCTGCCAATACAGCCCTTTAAACTAATAAATTACGTGGTCTACCGTAGACGCTCAGGTTCAAGTCCACAATGGCAGCCGCAATAGAGAATTACCTAGCAGGTGTTCAGGGATTCCTGGGGCCATCTCTCTCTTCCCCCCTGCCCAGAAATTTGCTATAATAAGATTCCTTGGGGGGAATCTGATTGGCTGTGGTTGATTCAGAGTGACAGGACGGAGTAAAGGGATCAGGTAAATTGTGACTCGTTGCTTTTATTGGAAGAAGATGGAGAAAGGCAAGCCATGAATTGCTTTGCTCCACGTCTCTTTGATCCGTTTCAGAGGCGACGGGCACGGCGGAGAATTGACACCACGGCAACGGGAGGGGAGGGTGGCCTAAGATGCCAGTTCTTGATTTGCGAGAATAGTCTGCACAGAATCCCTGGATTCCTTCGGTCGTTGCTGTTGGTTTGAGTTGGTTCCGGTAAAGGAGAATATTTGTAGCTCAGGGTTGAAATGAGAGGTCCTTGGTGGTCTCTGAGCTGGGTGGTTTTCTTGAAGACGTTTCTTGACCCAACTAGGTAACGTCATCAGTTCTAGAAGGAAGTGGGGCTTGTAGAGAGGAGGAGGAGGAGGGTAAATGATTCCCCACCTCCACCTTTCCCTTCTCCGGCAGAGAAGAACTAAAACATAATGCCTCCGTGACCCTCTGGACGTGATATATCGGCTGCTGAAACGAGAAAGTTGTAACAAAGCATGATTTTGCTCTCGTCCCTTCATCCCATTTCTTTTTTTTTTTAACATGGGTCTCAAATTAAAAAACAAAATTAGATGGTTTGGAGGTTTTGTTTCTATTTTTATTCTGCAGGTGTGTGGTGCGACAAGACGATTTGCTGGGTGTAAATAGGACGCAATTAATTGGACTTGCTGGCATGATTTTTGACCATTCCTTTGATTTGGCTTCTCAGTCTGAAAGGTGGAGCATTTACACAAATACTACTGTGGAATTAAGCGTCTTCTTGAGATGTGTCTGTATCTGGTGTAGTCATGCGCAAGAATCCACATTCACTAGCTCTGATGATGTTCCCTAGTTGGGTCATGAAATGTCTGCAAACAACCAAGCTCAGAGCGCACCAAGGACTACAGATTAACAACACTGGGGTTTTCCTGTAGTATTTCCAGTCAACATCTATATGTACTAACAGGCTTCCTTCCTATTCCGGCGTTCCCTCTTAAATCATCTTCCCTGAGCCACTGTATGCCTATGACTAATCACGATCCATTACTTTAATGGTCCAGTTATTTTCCTTCCTTGGCTCTCCAGCTCCAAATTGTAATTGTAAATGTGTAATCTGTGCATTATCTTAATTGAGCCTCCGATTATGTGGCGCGTACAGTTAAGAAACCGGGACGAGTTAATTTATCATTTTTGGATTGGTCCAACGAGCCTGTTCCAAGTCCCTGAAACGATGAGGTGCTTTCAGTGGGGTACGTGCTGACCCTCAGGATTGTAATCAGCTCGATTCTCTCCAAATGGGAAGGAAGACTAAAAATCGAGATTAGCCAAAAGAACATGCATTTCCACAAATTAGTTTGTCCCTTAGTTTATGGCCATTCTTCTGAAAAAGCAGACTCGGAGGAATGGTTTTTTTAAGCGCGAGGACCTGTTGCAAACCACTTTTTTTCAGTGCTGTTGTAACAGGGTTGTGGAGGGAAATGGGCGGTTCAGAAATAGAAAATATAAATACAGAAATAAAGAAAATAAACTTAGAACAGTTGGTTATACGACTGGTTGTAAGTATCGGTAATCCTCTGTACCACTGTCTCTGCAGATGCTGAATTATTTAGATGGATGGAGAGAGGGAGGGAGGGAGGGTGGATGGATGGATGGATGGAGAGATAGGTAGGTGGGTGGGTGGATGTATGCAGGGATGGATAAGATAGAGATAGATAAGGTGGATGGATGGATGGATAGAGATAGATAAATAGGGTGGATGGATATACATATATATCCATCCATCCATCCATCCATCCATCCTATCTATCTATCTATCTATCTATCTATCTATCTATCTATCTTATCTATCTCTATCTATCTGTCTGTCTATCTATCTATCTATCTATCTTATCTATCTATCTATCTATCTTGTCTGTCTGTCATCTGTCTGTCTATCTGTCTTGTCTGTCTGTCTTGTCTGTCTTGCCTGTCTTGTCTATCTTCTGTCATCTGTCTGTCTCTTATGTCTTTATCTGTCTTGTCTGTCTGTCTGTGTCTGTATCTGTCTGTCTGATCACAATGTCTGTCTGTCTGTCTGTCTGTCTGTCTGTCTGTCTGTCTATCTTTGCCTGTCTTGCCTGTCTTTGCCTGTCTGTCTCTGTCTGTCTGTCTGTCATCTGTCTGTCTGTCTCTGTCTGTCTGTGTCTTGTCATCTTGTCTGTCTGTCTGTCTGTCTTGTCTGTCTGTCTGTCTATCTTTATCTGTCTTGTCTTATCTTCTGTCTGTCTGTCTGTCATCTGTCTTGTCTGTCTGTCTGTCTGTCTGTCTGTCACATCTGTCATCTGTCGCTATATCGATGTCCGTCGCGTGCGTGCGTGCGTGCGTGCCGTGCATCTGTCGTCTGTCTGTCTTCTCACGTCTGTCACTTTGTTTTAAAATCTCTGTCCATCCTTTCACCGCCCACCCACTCTGTCCGTCCATCCATCCATCCATCCATCCATCCATCCATCCATCCATCCTGGCCTCTGCTTGCAAAGATTTTCTGTAAACCAGAAGTTCCTTGTCTCCAGATAAAAAGGCCTGCCTTCCCAAAAAATAAAACTGCCAGCCTTCCCTTGATAAACCTCTCTCCAGAGAACATTTGGCCACGTTGTTGGTTGTCATCTTCTCAGCCACTTGCTGATGTTGGAGGCCTGATCACGCTTGTTGTGCAAGTCCTTCAATTTCCCAGACAAAGCGTAGGACGTTTGGCCAGAGAGACCACAAAATACCATATGGCCAATGTGGTCTGTTTCTTCCAAAGCCCGTGCTTTATAGGGGAAATGCTTCGGGTGGCATCAAACGGCACTTTTTTTGGAAGGGAGGCTCAGGTTCTGGGCCAAAATCCTCCCCATCCTGGCTTAAGGAAGCAATGGAATGAAATAAAAAGAGGCCCTTTGGGAGTTCTTGGTGTTTGAACATCCCTCGTTCTTTTTAATCCAACTTGTTAAGGTTTTTTTTTAATAGAACGTAAAAATACAAAGAAAGGAACGGAAGTAGAAAGAGGAATGGAGAGAGAGAGAAAGAATAAAGAAAAAGAGCATAGGAGTGCAAGAAACAAAAAAAAAGATTGAAAGAAAACCCCTCCAAAAGGCACTTCCAACTTCTTTTATGGAAGATATAAATGAAGCTTAAATTCAATGCTTACTTTAGAATTCTACTGTGGTGTCCATTTTTCAAACTGTCAGTAATTTTTTTACCAATCTTCAAATCCACATGTCATAATTTGGTACAGGTTCCCCCCCCCATTTTTACCAAAAGTCTAACAAAGGGTTGAGGGTTACATTGTGCAAATGTTTTTTTTTATTATTATTCTAATAATGAGAGGAGTTGTTCATTTTGCCTTCTCTGCTAGTTCCATTATTTTTACTAAACCGCTCTTCTGTTGCCGGTATTTATTTTTTACTTTTTGGTGTGCCCTGCTTTATTATTTTTACAAGTGGGCAAACAAACCTCATCCTTCTTCCACCTTCTCTTCTTCCCAAAACAACCCTGTGGTGGTGGGTTGAGCAGTGCTGAGAGGTAGTGACTGGCCCAAAGTCACCCAGCTAGCTTTTTGTCTTAAAGTAGGACTAGAACTCCCAGTCTCTGCTGGTTTTCATGCCTAAGATGGGACTAGAACTCACCGTCTCCTGATGATTGGCCCAAAGTCACTCAACCAGCTTTTATGCCTAAAGTGGAACTAGAAGTCCCAGTCTCCTGGTGATTGGCCCAAAGTCACCCAGCTGGTTTTCATGCCTAAAATGGGACTAGAACTCACCATCTCCTGGTGATTGGCCCAAAGTCACTCAACCAGCTTTTATGCCTAAAGTGGAACTAGAAGTCCCAGTCTCCTGGTGATTGGCCCAAAGTCACCCAGCTGGTTTTCATGCCTAAGATGGGACTAGAACTCACCGTCTCCTTGTAATTGGCCCAAAATCACTCAACCAGCTTTTATACCTAAAGTGGAACTAGAAGTCCCAGTCTCCTGGTGATTGGCCCAAAGTCACCCAGCCGGTTTTCATGCCTAAGATGGGACTAGAACTCACCATCTCCTGGTGATTGGCCCAAAGTCACTCAACCAGCTTTTATGCCTAAAGTGGAACTAGAACTCCCAGTCTCCTGGTGATTGGCCCAAAGTCACTCAACCAGCTTTTATGCCTAAAGTGGAACTAGAAGTCCCAGTCTCCTGGTAATTGGCCCAAAGTCACCCAGCCGGTTTTCATGCCTAAGATGGGACTAGAACTCACCGTCTCCTGGTAATTGGCCCAAAGTCACTCAACCAGCTTTTATGCCTAAAGTGGAACTAGAAGTCCCAGTCTCCTGCTAATTGGCCCAAAGTCACTCAACCAGCTTTTATGCCTAAAGTGGAACTAGAACTCATGGTCTCCCACTTTCTAGCCTGGTGCCTTAACCAGTAGACCAAACTAGCTATCCTACTGTTATAGTACAATCTTCCCAATACAAAGTGTTGTTGCTATTACCGAACATAAGATGAAACTACCCTGATTCTTTCCTAGTATTTTGTCCCTCAACCTCATGAGCATTTGTCATTTTTATTCTTATTTCCAGCTACAGTATCACACCGGCCTGGCCTCTGGTCTTCTGAATCAGCAGTCCTTGAAGAGGTCAGCGAACCAGATGGGGGTCTCCGCCAAGCGAAGGCCAAAAGCTCAGCCCACCACTTTGGTGTTACCACCTCAGTAAGTGTCCACCGTGTGCGTGTGTGGAAAGGCATTTGAATGAAACCTGGTTTACAAAAGGAATCCTGGTTTTTGTGGGTCAGAAGTGCTGGTTTCTTTCGGGCCTAAGGCAGGACTAGAATTCACAGCCCGCTGGTGATTGCTGCAAAGTCACCCAGCCTGCCTTCATGCTTAAGGTTGGATTAGAAATCACAATTTACCAGTTTCTAGCCTGTTGCCTTCATCATTAGACCAAACTAAAAGGTAAAGATTCCCCTCCTTGCACATCCATGCTAGTCGTTTCCGGCTCTAGGGGGCGGTGCTCATCTCCGTTGCAAAGCCGAAGACCCAGCGCTGTCTGAGGACGTCTCCGTGGTCACGTGGCCAGCCTGACTAAACCCCCCAAGGCGCATGGAATGCTGTTCCCTCCCCACCAAAGGTGGTCCCCATTTTTCTACCTGCATTTTTTTAACATGCTTTCGAACTGTTGGGTTGGCAGAAGCTGGGATGAGTCATGGGAGCTCACTCCATGACGCGGCGCTGGGGATTCGAACCGCCGACCTTTCTGATCGACAAGCTCAGCATCTTCGCTTGGTGCAGTGTGGGAATTGGGTCAACCTGTTGGGGAGGCTACCCTGTTAATGGAGGGTCCTGCTGCATCTTTGTGAAGTATGGAGCCACCCTCTGGAAGTAGTTTGTGATGGGCAGCGATGAACGAGGGCATGCAATGACATAGCGTCCATTTCTTTTCAGTTTTCCACCTAGCTGCCATGATTTGCAGACTGACGGATTGTCCTCTGTGTGTGTGTGCGTGCGTGTGTGTTGTGTGTGCAGGCATATATGTGTGATTTTTTTCCCAGCTGTCCTCCCCACCCAACAAAGCCAGCTCCGTGCTTTGTTAGCAAGTTTCTCTCCGTTTCTCCGATTTGCTCATTTATTCTCCATCAGCCTGACAAGAAAAATGGAACGAGGGGCTGAAATTAAATAATTGCTTAAAATTCCAAGATGAGCTGCTCGTCCCCCCGGACTCCCCTACCAGGTGTGGAAATAGGTTTTGTGTCTGGTTGAGAATCCTCCAGTCGGGAGGTGATTTAAAAATGGCACTTTTGGGGGAGGGGAGGGTGGAAATGAGAGACCGGGAGAAGAGGGAATAAGAGGAAAAATATTTTGTGGAATTGCTTTTGGGTTTCTAGCCCTCTCTTCGGAGATTTTGGGAGTGCTGTGGAACGTCCATGATTAGATCTTGAAATTTGATAGCCCATATAACCAGGTTTAATAATAGTTTGAAGAGAAGGGGGGGGGAGTTGGAAAAGTGCTGCCCTCATTTGATGCTAGAACAATGTGATCCAGACAAGCAGATTTTCCAAATCTTTGGTTAGCCCCTTTTTAAATGAAAAATTAAAAAAAAAATGATCCAACTGCTATGCTGAGTATCTCGCCGAGGCACCTATAATGAAAACATGATAGAAATCGTTAAAACAATAAATAAAAATGAGAGAGAGAGAAAGAGAGATGTCATGAATGAGAGAGATGACATAAATGGATGGATGGATGTGGGATGGATGGGTGGATAAATAGATAGAAACATAGACAGATGAGTGGGATGGATGGATGGATGAATGGATGGATGGATGAATGGAAAGAGAGATGTGCTATGAATGAGAGGTGTCATAAATGGATGGGTGGATAGATGGATGGGTTTGCAGATAGGTAGACCGATAGATTAGATGTGGCGTGTGAGAGAGATGATAGATAGATAGATGATAGATAGATAGATGGATAGATAGATAGATAGATGGATTGATAGATGGATTGATAGATTAGATATGATTATGATGGATGGATGAATGGATGGATGGATGGATGGAAAGAGAGATGCTATGAATGAGAGGTGTCATAAATGGATGGGTGGATAGATGGATGGGTTTGCAGATAGGTAGAGCGATAGATTAGATGTGGCATGTGAGAGAGATGATAGATAGATAGATAGATGATAGATAGATAGATAGATAGATAGATAGATAGATAGATAGATGTTGGATTGATAGATGGATTGATAGATTAGATGTGTGAGAAAGAGATGATGGATGGATGGATGGATGGATGGATGGATGGATGGATGGATTGGTGTGATGGACAGACAGAGATGAATAGAGAAGGAGATGGACAGATGGATGGATGGATGGATGGATGGATGGATGGATGGATGGATGGACTGACTGATGGACTGATGGACGGACAGATAGATACCTCAATTCCGGACTTAAAATATATATATAGCACTAGCACCTAGACTTGTATGCCGCTTTCCATCCCTCTCTAAGCGGTTTACAGAGTCAGCCTCTTGCCCCCAACAATCTGGGTTCTCATTTGTCCCACCTCAGAAGGATGGAAGGCTGAGTCAACCTTGAGCCAGCACTGCCCTCTAACCACTGCGCCACTACCGCTCGTAATGTGCTTTTTTAAATCAATTTATATAGCCAATAATTTATATTTATGAAAGGCAAAATGGAGGTTTCCCCTGGAATCAGCCCTGATCGAATCTCAACCCCGTCAGCTCTCTTTCAATGTCATTCCTTGAAACGGGCTGAGGGTTATTTCCCTCCTTCCTTTCTCTTCTCTCTTTTTCTCCCCTTTCTCCCCCGTGAAAACCCCCTCAAAGTGGGGCTGTGACTCTTTCCCCTCTTTTTTGTCTGCAGAGTTGTGAGTCGGAAACAGCGTCTCCTCCAGATTGTAAAAGCGTTTAGAAAAACCAAATTCAGTGGAGAATAGATCCACCCTGTTCCGCGCTCCTTTTAATGTTGCTTTGCACCTTGAGCTGGTTGCCTCCCACTTAATCAAACTTCCTAGTCATTCTGATCAGTTTTATATGCAACCATCAGTCTTGGGTTCCAATAACTCTCTCTCTCTCTCTTTGAGTGGAGCCAAATTTAGTCATGTAAAATGCAAGACGCGCAGCCGTTAGATTGACACGCTTAATTAATTTCACAATTAATGCTCGTTTTATGTCTGTAATGTGTCATTGGCCATAATAAAGAATTTCTCTGAGCTTTTCCATGGTCATATCAACCTGAAGTAGATTAATTTATACTGGTTAGCATTCTTTTTCCTTTGGGTTTTTTTTTTGCGAAGTACAGCTGAGCCTGTCGGTACAAAACTGGATAATTTCTTCTGGGTGGATGGATGGATAGACAGATGGAAGATAGATAGATAGATAGATAGATAGATAGATAGATAGATAGATAGAGTGATAGACAGACAGACAGACAGACAGAAAGAGTGACAGAGTGACGGATGGATGATAGGATAGGAGGAATAAATATAGATAGATACTGTAGATAGATAGATAAATAATGATAGAGTGAGATAGATATGATAGAGTGATAGATAGAATGATAGATCAGAGGAAAAGAGATGGATGGAGGATGGATAGATAATGATAGAGTGAGATATATGATAGAGTGATAGATTAAAGAGATGAATGGGGAATGGATGGATAGATAGATAATGATAGAGTGAGATAGATATGATAGAGCAATAGATAGAATGATAGATCAGATAGATAGAATGATAGATCAGAGGAAAAGAGATGGATGGAGGATGGATGGATGGATAGATAGGTAATGATAGAGTGAGATAGATATGATAGAATGATAGATTAAAGGAAAAAAGATGGATGGAGGATGGATGATAGATAGAGATAGATAGATAGATAAATAGATAGATAATGATAGAGTGAGATACATATGATAGAGTGATAGAACAATAGATTAAAGGAAAAGATGAATGGAGGATGGATGAATGGATAGATAGATGCGTAGATACTATAGATGGATGGATGGACGGACAGACACAGACACAGATAGACAGAGATGATAAGATAGATTTTACAAATAGATAAAAGGAATTAATGGATGGGTGGCTAGATCTTAATTTATAGACAAAATTGGTCCTGTATCCAGCCTTCGTTGTCTTCCTCTATCCGTACAACTTTGTAGGAATTTTGTACAATTCTAACCGTGGGTGCAAACAGAGACTTGCTGTAGCAAAAAAAAAAAGAGTAGCTAATAATATCTGCCAAAGTAAAGATTTCTATTCCGGAGAGATCGGAGAAAGCTAAACTTTGAGTAATAACTTCAACTCTTCTAAATGCCTTTACTACAATACTGATTTTGCCTTTCCCCTCTTCTTCTCTCTCTCTTTCTCTCGCACTCACAGACCCTTACTGGCAAACGCCGTATTAAGTTAACAATATTCATTAAGCACCGCCGAGATAATATGCAATAAAGGAATAATCCACAGGCCTAGGTCTCTGCTTCTCCCTGGAAGAGTTAATATAATTAAAGATTAAAATACTGTGTGCTTTTTTTGAGACAGAGATCCCTTTTTTATACAAAAGGGGAATTGCATTAATAAGGAAGAGATCATTTTCCAATAACGTGCGGTATGAAAGATGCTTTTGATATCCTGCTCATGCAGCTTATCATGCTGCCCCTCGCAGACTGAATTTTCGGGACATTAAATTAGCAAGTGCAAAAAAACATCCCACCAGAATAGATTTTTGAAGAATGATACAAGTTGGGAGACATACCCCCTGCCTCTTGTCATTCTATATAATCAGCTTATGTTGGCTACCTGATGCTGGGGTGATTTAGATGAATGACTTACAGCTGTTTCATTTAGTGTCCGTTCGAAGTTACGATGGCACCGGAAAAAAGGGACTTAGTGTTATTTTTCACACGACCGTTGCAACATCCCCATGGCCACGGGATCCAAAACCAGACGCTTGGCCGCAGACTCGCCTTCAGTGAATCACCGCAGTTGTTAAATTAGTCACAACGGTTGTTAAGCAGATCTGGCTTTCCCCGTTGACTTGGCTTATACGACGGTTGCAAAAGGGGATCTTGTGACCCCCCCGGGGGACACCGCGACCATCATAAATTGGATTCAGTTGCCGAATGTCTGATTTTGGATCCTGTGACCACGATCTTAAGAGTGGACAACGGTCCTAAGTCCCCCTTTTTCCAGTTGTAACTTCAAACAGTCACTCAATAGACGGTCGTAAGTCGAGGGGTACCTGTATTGACAGTTGTGGAAAGGGCAGGTTAAAAAGCAGGATGGGGAGGCAGAGAAGCATTGGGATTTATTAATTTTTGCATTTCAGGGCAACTCCAAGCCAGGCTTTGTAGGTGTGTTCTGATCCAGCTCCCCAACACCACAAACTCCCTGAAGTGAACTCAAAGATTCCTTTATTAGGAGTGCCGGTAGCCCCGGCAAAACGTGTCTGTCACCACAGGCTAACAAGTCCATCCGGCAGGGAGATGAATGGTTGTCTGCCATATCTATTCATCTCCGTCGCCTGCCTTTTATCCCCAGAGCTAGGGTGGGGCTTCTCTAGTAGCGGTCACTCTTCCGTCCCAAGGACCGGCTCATAGATTTCCACTGCTCTCCTCTCCTCTCTGCCTTCTGTGCATCCACGCATCAGGCACTGGACCCAGCTGTTCCTCCTCTTCCTCATCAGCCACCTCCAGACCTGGGGGCTGTTGACTCTCAGTCTGAGAGTTGATGGATGGCCCAGGCTCCGCCTTTCTCTCTCTCTCTGCCAGCTCCATTCCCTCTTCCCCCTCGGAGCTCTCCGGTCGCGCTGATGCTGACCCTGACTCCCACGCCTCCTCCTCATCCTCTGCTGGAGGGGCCAGCAGATGACAGGCCACAACAGGGTGCCATCCAAGTGGGAATAACAAGAGCGGTCTTTTCCAAAGAAAATGGCACTTTTCTGCTAGCCAGGGAGCATTCAAGATTTATGGGGCATCGGAAGTGAACAAGGAATCCCTCCTTCCACCGTTGGTTTTAAAATCCCTTTTTGGGAAGGAGGAATTTGCTCACTGTCAGCTGTTCCTGATAAGTGCAGCGTGATGTACGACTCGGTGTTCCTTGCCATTTTGCCAGTAGGTCCAATTTCAGAAGCGGAAAGTCAGAGTGCAAACCTCATCTTGATACAGGAAACTTAAGATGGAGCCTTTAAGTCTAGATCCAATCTGACCTTTTAAATCACCATTCAGCTCAGCTGTCTTGTTACATCCAGGGCTTAGTGCAGGTAGAGTTCTGGACTTACAACCGTTCCTTTAGTATTTATGACGGTCGCCGCATCCCAGGGTCAGTTCACTTAACAACTGTGTGACTAACTGAACAACTGATGGAGGAAGGACCTGGCCTTGGGAACCATCTGATAAGGGCATGGGGAGCCTTCAGCTACATAACAGGCAGAGGAAGAAACCGAGAAAGGAACCTCCCTAACTTAGATCAGGTTTTGAAAAGAGACAGCGAGCAAATCTGCACTTACAGACCTGCAAGATTCTCTTATGTCTTCATGACTTCTCTGTTCTCTGTTTCTTGTCTTCTCCCTCCAAATGTTAAGAATGCTACATGGCCAATTGTTAGGGATTGGAAGCGATTTAAGGTAGCTGTGATTAAATCTTGTTTAAGTCCTGGAGTTGTTCTGACCCAAACTCTTTTCCAATAAAACCAACACGAACCAAAGGGAACAGAAACCTTGTAATGATTCTTATGAATCCCTGGTTAAAAGGCTGCTGCAAACTAATTAACTTTGATAAGCACAAGCTTCGCCAAAATTGTGCGAGACTGCCAAGAATAACAGATAAGAAATATTTCACAACACAAGAGTCTTCAAATACCAACTTAAGATACTGCAATGTCTATGAGGCTGAGTTTCAAAATGTCTTTGCTTCCTGCAAAGAATGTCCGATTCACAGCTGGCTTTTATCTTCTTGAAGGAGGAGCCATTACATTGCAGCCTTACTCCTGAGTCGCCTGTGCTGTTGTAGCTGCTCTTTCCTATGAGCAATCCTGTGCACACGTGCACTTGGCACAGGCTCCTCGGGAACCTCCTCATCACTGCTGCCAGCCCCCACAATCTCTGAAGGCAGCAGTCCACTCCCTAATGGTCCTGGCCCCTCATCTGAGTCCTTGCTCTCCTCAACCGTCCGCACCTGCTGCCAGCTAACCACAACGGGAGATCTCTGGGAGATTGCAAGCTTATGCACTTTGCCCTTTTTGTAAAAAAAGAAAAACAAAAGAAAGGGATTTTGGACACTTGGCAATAATCTTTGACATTCCAAAGGAGCGCAGATTACTTTTTCAATAAAGGCCACCTCATCCCCAGCCTTCTTTAAAGTCATTGCTACATAATTTTCTGCAGGAATGCACTAAGTAACCAACAGCTTGGGTATCAGCCAAGCAATGTTTTCATGCTGAATTCTAACTGCAATCTTAAATAGGGTGAGTTAGAATAATTGTTTGGTGGAACGAATCTCTGGATTCGGGAAAGTTCTGCTAAGCTTCCTACCCAGTTTTGCAAGATATTCTGAATTCAGCATGTTTGGAAAGATTCGAGTTGTTAGAGACGTAATTGATCACCTGTTAAGTGTTCAAGTTGCATTGCTGGTACAACTAGTGGCAGCAGCTACTGGTAATAGGTACGTGCCAGGCGCAAAAGACCAAGGCGACACATTAAATTCCAGTTAAATTGATTTCTTTCTCCTGCCTGGATAGTCAACTTAGCACTGTTTGGGTGCTGGATAAGGGTTAAGAGAATTCAAGGGGGGTTGGACTTTGCTTGTGGCTATGTAGGGATTCTAGGCTGATTCATCTTTTGACTCTGCCTATGGGCTCTGCCAGTCCTCTACAGGACGTGAATTTGTGAGAATGGGTTAGAGAATCATGCTAGAATAACTCAGCAGTTCCAAGGCAATTCTTGGGATAAGTAGAATAGAATAACAGAGTTGGAAGAGACGTTATAGGTCTTCTAGTCCAACCCCTTGCATAGGCAGGAAACCCTACACCGTGGTTCATTGTGAGCCTTAGCTTTCCTCACTTCATCTTTGCAGGCTCGGGCTATTTGCTGATATTCTGCCTTAAGTTATGTGCCCCTCTTTCCATTTTTTATACCTGTCTTTTTGTCTTTCAATTTGTCAGAGAGTTCTTTATGCAGCCATGCTGGTTTCTTTTGAGAGCTGTTTTTTTTTTCTTCTTCATTGGTATTGTGCTAGACTGGGCTTTTATAATCTCACTTTTCAAAATTACGCTGAGAATTTTCCAGACTCCACAGGGTTGTGATAAGTAGTTCTCAACCACCATTGGCACCAGAATTTCCTTTGGTGAGCAAGCCAATTTTAAGGGAGCCTCAACGTTATGACCTGTTTTGCCACAGTTGTTACGCAAATCACTGCAGTGGTTATGAGAATCACATTGTGAAGCCAATCCAGCTTCTCCAAGTTGACTTTGCTCGTCGGACGTTGTCTGGGTAGGTCGCCAACGATGATCACATGACCCCCGGACATGGCAAACATTGTAAACACATGCTGGTTGCCATGCCTGGATTTTCACCATGTGCCGTGCGGATCCTCTGACGGTCGTAATGTGAGAACCGGTCATAAACCACTTTTTTT
Source organism: Naja naja (assembly GCA_009733165.1). Lineage (NCBI taxonomy): Eukaryota > Metazoa > Chordata > Lepidosauria > Squamata > Elapidae > Naja > Naja naja. The sequence continues at coordinate 11,670,906 of CM019157.1, forward strand.
CAGTGCTGTTACAACTTCAAACAATGGCTAAGTGGATCACTGTAAGTCAAGGGCTACTATATGACTTAGTGGACTGTTTGCAGTTCCGTCCCTCTTCAGGCTCTTGTTCAGCTCTCGGCAAGCATTACTACGGAAGCTTTTATTTATTTTGGATGGGAAAATATGTCTCTGAATTATGACTTACGAAATTGTCTGGCTGGCAGCTCTAGCTGCATCAGCAATTTCCCAGGAACAAAATCATTCATCTGGAAAGCGGAGTCCTTTTGTCTTAATAGAATTGCAAATGGACTAATAGCATCTTTGGAGCGGTGAGGCTGGGCTCTGGTGCAGGAGGCATTTCTTAAATCTCTCTGGAGCACTTGTGTCAAGCCTCACATGAGTCAGGGGACCAAGAGGTGCTGGAGAAGAATATGGCTGAAGCTTAAGACCGGGGAAGGAAGGAGATGGAAGGACCAGGTAGATTGGTGGGTTTTTTTTTTTACTATCACATTTGTTCATCTATTTATTTGTGACCCGCCTTTAGTATTTTTTATAAATAACTCAAGGCAGGGAACCTACCTAATGTTTCTTCTGCCTCCTATTTTCCCAACAACAACCCTGTAAGGTGGGCTGGACTGAGGAAGAGTGACTGGCCCCAAGTCACCCAGATGGCTTTTCTGCCTAAGGCAGAACTAGAACTCACCATCCCCTGGTGATTGGCTCAAAGTCACCCAGCCAGCTTTCATGCCTAAAGCGGGACTAGAACTCCCCATCTCCTAGTGATCGGTGCAAAGTCCCCCAGCCATCTTCCATGCCTAAGACAGGACTAGAACTCCCAGTCTCCTGGTGATTGGCTCAGAGTTACCCAGCTGGCTTTCATGCCTAAAGTCGGACTAGAATTCACCGTCTCCTGGTGATTGGTCCAAAGTCACCTAGCCGACTTTCGTGCTTAAAGCGAGACTAGAACTAGGTAACCTCATCAGAGCTAGTAAGCACTCTTTATCCTCCTTACCAGCCCTCTCCTTACCTAGCCCTGATGACATTACCTAGTTGGGTCATGAAACGTCTTGCAAGAAAATCACCGAGCTCAGAGAGCACCGAAGACCCCACCTTTCAACCTTGAGCTACAAATATTCTCCTTTCATTCTTCGAAGTTTCCTAGGAGCACCATGGAGCCCCAGAGTTGCATCTCTTGTTGACTCATTAAAGCTGCAACATCCTTCTCGCAGGATTGTCCCCTCTGCGGCTGTTTTTCAGAAATGGATTGGAAAACCTCACACAGCCTTAATGCCTACCTTACTAAGAACAGCATTCTAACTGAACAAACTCAGCAGTCAACATCTGTTTGCAACAGACTCTTCTTCTGACATTACTCTCCAGGAAAAACACACACAACCCACACCCACACCCCCGCTGCGCAGCACACAACTCCGATAAATTGTCAAGTTTCTCAGAAAACAACGTTGCAAGTTACAATCGATAGAAGCAGCTCTGAACCTTTTAAGCTGCTGCAACTGTTTTGCATTCTTGGGAGATTTTCCCGACTTTTAAAGGTTACAGCCTGCTAACGTTTTGGTTACAATTTGTTAAAAAAAAAAGCTTCTGGAAAATATATATATATATATATATCAGAAAAATATAAATTTTCTTCTGCTGTTATCGATTAACAGATGGCTGATGCAGCTTCGGCAGAAAGACACATTTGAGCTACAATGCCATCCCTATAGATTTAACCCTTAAAGTCATTTAATGGAAAGTTAAGTCGGTTTGCAACTATTAGTAGGCCCGTGCTGTAAGGGGAGGTGAATAAATGAGAACCCAGATTGCTGGGGGCAATACAAATAGTCCTTGACTTACGGCAGTTCGGTTACTGACCACTCGAAGTTACATCAGCATTGAAAAAAGTGATTCTGTGATACACTTACAACCGTTGCGGGACCCCTCCCAGGTCGCGTAATTTACTGTCTGTTCAGCTGCTTGACAACTGACTCGCATTTACGACTGGTTGCAGTGTCCCAGGGTCACATGATGATCTCTTGCAACCTTCTGACAAGCAAAGCCAACGGAGCGAGATTCCCTTTAACAACCTTGGCCAGAAAAGTCGTAAAACGGGAGGGGTGTGTGTGTGTGCGTGCATGTGGGGGCAAAACTCACTTGACAAACTCAGCCACATCGATTTGGGGCTCAATTTGTGGCCGTAAGCCAAGGACTACCCATACACTGACTCTGTAAAACCGCCTCTTCCTTTCTTGGCTCTTGAATCTTGGTTTAGCGTTGATCTTAATCTCTTGGCATGCAAGTCAGAGACTCTGGAAAACGAGATTGCTATTTCCATCGAGTCTCCATGAGAACCAACTGATATATATATATATATACATACATATATATATATATATATTTTGCAGGCTTGCGCTCAGATCTCTTCCTTCAGCAGGATATTGGAAAACAATATTAACATTTTAGAGAGCCGCTGTAAGCCGGTTCCCTGAGGCTGCCTGCTTTTCCCTTTTTCCCAAATCGCGCTTGATCCGGGCGGATTCATTTCCCTCAATTTGATTCCTTCCCCGCCTGGGTTCCGACGGGCGCCCGTTTTCTCTCTCTCTCTCCCTTGCTGGGTAATAAGCACATTTTTTCTCTTTTTCCCCTCCCCGATAGCCCTATCGTTCTTCCTTGATATTCCATGCAGGAACGCAAGGGTTTCAAGGTTCATTATTCACCATGCTATTTTTTTTTTAAATAAATAAATAAGAGGATAGGAACGTTCCCAGGTACGTTCCAGCTGCCAATTCTGGACCGCTTGAATCGAAGCCAGTTGAACAAACACCGCAAAGAACATTTGATTGATGAACACCTTGACAAAAACCATCCTCTCCTTGTTGCTTCTTCTAATTTCCCTCTCGGGAGGCATCTACCATGCTGTTTGTCCTTCGTTGGAACCGAATCGTCCAATTAGCCATCTCTCGTTTCAGAAACTGGCGCCATTTTTGTCAACCCTAATCGGATGGCACGCAAACGGCTGTTAATTACACTTCACCCAGCCAGGTTTCATGCTTAGGGCAGGACTATAATTCCCAGTCTCCTGGTGATTGGCCCCGCTCAGTCTCCCACTTTGTAGCTTGGCACCTTAACCACCAGACCAAACCGTCTCTTCTTGCCCTTTTTGTCAGAAGCTTTGGGGATTATGGGTGCTGCATTCCGACACGGATATGGTGTGGCATGCCATGTTAGGGCAAGACTTAATGTTTGTTTCTTTCTTCTCTCTCTCTCTCTCTCTCTCCCTCCCTCCCTCTCTCTCTTTTTCCCTCTCTTTTTCTCTCTCTCTCTTTTTGCCAACTTGCAGTCTGCAGGATTAACTCTTCTTCGTGCCAGTGCCAAATTGCTCATACGGAGTCTGGATTCCCCCGGTCAGCAGATTCCCCATCTGATCTGTCTGAAAGGGTCATGACAGATGAGGGTCCTTCCAGCCCCCTTTTAAATCCTTTTATCCTTAAATCAAGCGGGAATTCTCCTCCGTTTCAAAATTTCAGTCCTTGAGCGAGTTATTCCCCTCTCCTCCCCAGCTCGTTTTAATGGGATTGATTTTTTTTCTAATTGGCGCTAATCAGACGGAGAGCTCTGATATTCTCCCATTTTCTCTCTTCCTGTCTCCACCTTCTCGCTAGGTTTCAAGAAGGTGTAAAATCTGCAAGGTACGTTGCCTTGTGTCAGAAGCAGACCTGCCTTTTCTTAATGGGATTGCAGGATTCCTGTTGTCATCGAATCATGTTATTTTATACGTTGATAAAACAATGGAAGTATATAATAGTAAAAAGACACCTCAACAGATATCCTAGACTAGCATTCTTCCTGCAAATGAGTTAGATAAGAAACTTATCTAAAGTTCTTAGGTTTATTTTTTTAATTGCTTATTATTTCTTTTCCCCAAAATCTCTACCTGAGTTGAGCCTGCTCCCGATTTCTCATTTATCCTTCCTTAGATTTCTCAGCTTGCACTTCTGAAGGTGATCATTGGCCCAAACGAACGTATATTTCCCTGTGACTTGTTATATGGGACTTGGCACGATGCACAAAGTTTTGGTGGAAGTTAAAAGTGAGTTTTATCAGTTGTCTTAAGTGATCAAGGGCTTCTGGTATTTTCTCTACCATCGTTCATGGTTCATGTCGGAGGAAAAAAGGAATTCAGAGCAGGATTTTATGGGTCCTAGAAATCTCTGTAATTTCTGAAAGGGGTGACGTGATAGCAGTGTTCCAATGTCTCAGGGGCTGCCCCAAAGAAGAGGAGGTCAAATCTATTTTCCAAAATATCTGAGAGCTTTGGTGGCTCAGGCTGCTAAATGCCTGCTCTTAAGATCCAGCTGCCTACAAATGCTGTAGGCTCGAATCCCACCAGGCTCAAGGTTGACTCAGCCTTCCATCCTCTCGGGGTAGGTAAATTGAGGAGCCAAGATTGTTGGGGGCAATTAGCTGACCTTGTAAAAATGCCGCTTAGTAATAAGCAGGCATATACAATGGAATGAAGGCTATTGCTGAGCGCATTGGGTTGTGCTCCAAAAATTGTAAGCCGCCCTGAGTCTTCGGAGAAGGGCGGCATATAAATGTAATTTAAAAAAAAGCAACGGATGGCAACTAATCAAGGAGAGGAGCAATCTAGAACTAAGGAGAAATTTCCTGATAGTGAGAACAATTCATCAGTGGAACAACGTGCCTCCAGAAGTTGTGAATGCAAGGTCCCTTCCCACTCTGCCATCCTGTAACTCTGTTATAAATGTACTCATACAGTCGTCGAAGGAGGCTGCCGAAAGGGGAGACAGCATTCTATATTTTCCGCTTATCCTCTGCCTTTGTTTGTCCTTGTGCTGTCTAACAGCATAATCAAGATTTATTCAGTTCCTTGTCAAACCACAGCTAGGAAGAGTTCCGGATGTGCGAGTTAAATGCTGGTGCTACAGAAATATGATCGCTTGCCGCCAACCATGCTTAGCACACTTGGGGCCAGTAACAACGTTTAAAAAATAATAAATTGCACGCACAGAGAGGTTGGAAGCACCCAAATCTCCAATTTAAGGTTAACCTTCGTGCTTAACGTCGCAATGCTTGGAAGGTTTGCTTGTGTTCATTTTAGGGATGAACCTCTCGGATGGCATATGCATTTGCTTGTGTTCATAATGAACCTCTCGGCATATGCATTTCATAATCAAATCAATAACACTCAATGGAACTCGGCTCTTGCTAGATATGTGGACGGGAGCTTTTTCAAGCAGCCCTCGACTTACGACGATTGGCTTAGTGACCAAAGTTGCAATGGTACTGGAAAAAAGGCACATGCAAAATGTTTTTCACATTTAGCCTTTTTTTTTTTTGCAGCATCCCCCCATGGTCACGGGATCAAAATTCGGGCACTTGGCAACCAGCTCATATTTATGAAGGTCGCTGCATCCCTGGGGGTCATGTTTGCAACCTTCTGAGTCAAGATTCACTTAACAACCGTGTTACTCATTTAAGAACCTACAGGATCTTGAATTTGCTTAACAACGGTGGCAGTGGGCCAAAACTCACTTAATAAGTGAGTGAATACACTTATTCACTCACCCTTAATTTATGGGTTCAATCGTGGTTGCAAGTCGAAGCCGCCTGTATTCCAGTCTCAATTTTAGGAAGGGTTGTGTTGTTCAACCCCTACAAGCATTCGTAGGAAATGAGAAGGGTGGATGCCGAAGGAAGACAGGTGTCGGCATTCCAGAAAACCTTGACTCCAACAGATCACAAACCAGACGTATTTTCAAAGCTCCCTTTTATTAGAGTAGTAAACTGGCACATCGGGGAAATCCCGAATCTGGAAGTTCTGGCTTTCCCTCCAATAAGTAAAATATTACAAATCCTCTCCCTGCACCCATCATTCCATCACATGCCCCAATCACTATCCGTCCTACCTTGAGACGTTCCCTCTACTACTCCGTAGCCAGGTGCAGGAATAACATTGCCTTGATTCTAAAGAAGAACGCTATTATGTCTAAACACATCCGCTCCATGCAATTCCCCACTTCCATCTTCCCAAGAATGTGGCAGCGTGGAAGCCGACAACAGGGACTTCTGATCATGTTTCAATGGAATATGATAAAGGAAACCCACCCCCTTCTGAAATAAATAATATTTCAGTAAAGCAGATAGTTTTTTCACTGAATCCACATCTCCTTTGCTTTTTAAGATACCCATGTTGCACAACTGCCGTTTAGTTTAATTTACTTGATTGTCATTGCACCTCATGCAATGAAATCAAACATCATATTCAGTGCACAACATGACCATGAAAATAAACACAAATACACATCCTTCACATTCTATGCAATTGAATTGAAAACCCCTGATATTTGCATCAATACTGCACTATACAGTAGAATTCGACAGAGTTACTGCCCTGGGATAGAAGCTATTTTTCAGCCTATTTGTCCTTGTTTTTATTATTGTCCTGTACCGTCTGCTGGATGGTAATAGTTCCAAAAAAAAAAGGGTGCCCTGGATGAGATGGATCTTTGAGGATGTTTTGAACTTTCTTAAGGCAGCGGGAGCTATAAAGCTCTTCCAAAGAGGGGAGAGGGCAATCCATG
>CM019157.1:11693285-11718039 GCA_009733165.1 Naja naja
TGTGTCTTGATTGAAAGTGAAAAGTTGAAGAATAATAGACCTGCAACCCTGCATCGTGTAGCTAGCCCACTTCATTTCGACCGGGGTGTGTGTGTGTGTGTGTGTGTGTTAGGATGGAGGCTTTACAAGCCCTGCATATGCTTTGCCTTCTTTTTTTTTCCTCTTTTTTTAAATTAAACCTTGGGGAGCCTTAAAAGGCTGCCCAGATTGAATGATGCGGGGCCTTGTCCGTCTGGATGTTGAGCGATGGTTGTGCACCAGTTTTGATGGCGCGTTCTTGCTTCTCGGTACAGTTCAATTCTTTTCAAAATTGAAGAACCCGAAAGGCGGGGAGGGGAGGGGCAAAACCCAAGAGATGTATCCATGGCAAGGTCCACTAACCAGGGTTGGCAGGTGTAGCTGGAACAGGGTTTCGGGAGGTCGGGGGCTAACTACACCATTGCTCAGGAGATCACCAGCGAAGGTTGGAAGAAGGCAGGAAACCAACTCATGGGCCTTTACGGTGCCAGGTGCGCTCCTCTGAATGATCCATCCCTTCGATCACCCAGTTATGGGCGGAAAAACAGTGAGCCACAGACTTATACGGGCAGCCCTCGAATTACGACCACTAATGGAGCCCCAGATTTATGTGGCTAAAGCGTTAAGTTGAGTTTTACAGCCATCTGACGACTTTGCTGGTCACAGTGGTTAAGGGAATGGCTGCAGTTGCTAATTTAGCAACTCGGCGGGGAAGGGAGTCTGGCTCCCCCCTTGACTTTGCTTGTCAGAAGATCAGAAGACGGGGATTAGGTGACGCACACCCCGGGACACTGTAATTGTCATAAATACAAACCATTTGACCAGAAGTCTCCTGCCTTGAGCAGGGGGTTGGACTAGAAGGCCTTTTTTGGTCCCTTACAGTCTTGAACTCACCTATCATCGTCTTTTAATGACCGCATAATCCCTTGCGGAGTGGAGTCTGGGCAACTGAATGGAGCTGAGTGTTGACTGGCCGGATGCCTTTCCTGTCGCCAGTACGGAGTTACATTCAGCAGATACATTCTCATCGTGCCCAGAGAGAGAAATATCTGCCTTTACCTAGGATTGAACTCATAGCCTCCTGATTGTGAGGCAAGAGCTCCACGCCAGTCTCTTATAACTCATCTATCCATCTATCATCCATCTATCATCTACCTACCTACCTACCTACCTATTATATCTATATATCTATATAGATACAGATATACATATAGATATATTCATCCATCCATTTTTCATCCATCCATCATCATCTATCCATCCATCCTATCCTATAATCCAGCTGCCTGCCTGCCTGCCTTCTAACGTCTATCCATAAGTTTCCAAGAAAAGATCGGACAACAATTTGTCTGAGAACCATTGTTCCTTGAGCAGGTTAGACTAGAGGACCTCCAAGGTCCCTTCCAACCTTATGATTCAGTGTTCTTATGAGACGGTGGGCATATAAAAACGCCAATAGACTTGGAAGATTCTGCTTCTCTCTGTCTCTCTCTGTCTCTCTCTGTTTCTCACTGCCTCTCTGTCTGTCTGTCTGTCTCTGTCTCTCTCTATCTCTCTCTCTCTCTCTCTCTCTCTCTCAGTTCTCATCTCTTTCTGGAGTCAGTTTCCTTAGCTGGTCTACCTCGTGGGCTTGACAAGGCCGCGGGGAGCCAGCCTCCTCCTGCACAGCCAGCTTTCTCTATACCTCCACTCCCCTCTCTCTGTCCCTCTCCCTTCTGTCGTTCATTGGGGCTTCGTGTCGTGTCTGTGACCTCTGTTCTTGTACACCTGTCAAGTGCCAGGCACGTTCCGGGAGGGTTTGATGAATAAATAATAGCAATAAGTAAAATATTAATTGAGCCGCCCTTCTGGACAGGAGTGGAAAACACTGAGCTATTCACAGATATTTGGGGTCTGAAAAGAATTAGGCCAGACACCTTGACTGGGAGGGAGATGGTTGCATAAGGGGTAGAAATGTTGGAGTTTTCTTTTTTCATTATTTTTATTTTTTGACAGTGCGGTAGGTAGATGGACCTGCGAGCTTAAATAGGTCCTTGAGTGTTAGTGGTGTTTAAAACCTACTGCCTTAACAACTGCAGTGATTCCCTTATCCATTGTGGTGAGAGAGGTTGAAAGAATGCAATATTCACTTAGCAACTGTCCTGCTTAGCAACCGAATAAGTCGTGGACTACCTGCATGGCAGTTTTCATCAAGTGAACTTCAGGAAAAAACAAAGTACCTTCAGGTCAGAATAAATATTACAAATAAGTAAGATTTGCCTTCCCATCTATCAATAGCAAGTGGAACTTCAGTGATCTTCTTGCATTTTGTGCTGGGTTGCATCTTTTGATATGCAAATAGTTTTATTTGGGATAAATGCTCAGCAAGACTCCAAATTATTATTTCCCTCATGTATAAATCCATAGTTAGCTGTTTAATCCTATGATCCAATCTTTTGGGGGGGGGGATGAACGAAAGCTATTCTTGATTTACTCCCAACTTTTCTGATCAAAAAGCAGATCTCTCCTCGAAGCTAAAGAGAGGCGGTAAAACTTGAGCACAATTACTTAGCTACGTCTGATTTAATTGTCTAATGTAGCCCTCTCTGTAATCCCCTACATATCAAGATAAAGGTTTCTGCTCTTGGCATTATCATCTGAAACTATCCCAACTTTCAGAATGGATAACTTGTGTTCCCTGATTTTTAACTCGGGCGTAACATTCCCTCCTCACCTCCCATCTCCGGATCTAAATGTAATATTTAGCAGAGGGAGAAGTAGGGGGGCATTATATTTACTCCCCGCAGGGCAGAATTCTGCCTTAATTCAGCTAAATGTTTTCTGTGTCACTTGTCACTGAATTACTTATGTTGTGGACACAAGGATGCATCAAAGCATTGAAAGATGCCCTTGTTATAAAGCACCGTTCTGGGGCTGTTAAATATTCATATGGATCAGCATAATCTGTTCCAACTGACTTGAAGCAATCTTGCAAGGGAGGAACATCGAAACAGCCTCCCCCTGCCTGAGGGAATTCATCCTGGACCCAGGAATATGTCCCTCCAGGAGAAACTTTGGAAGTTCTGAAGATCAAGGAGAGTTGGTCCATTGGCTCCTGCTATAAAGAAGGCAAGCAATCTTCTAGTCCTCAAGAAGGAAATCATTGGAGACCGATGGTTGTCCAATCTCTTCTTAAAAATCTTCCGGTGTTGGAGCTGTCAGCCTCGGAAGCCATATTTCACTTAGAAGCTTCAAGGCTGCCACATTTTAGTGTCTGGGAATTTGGGAGGTGGGATTTAGTGGAGAGGTGGAAGAATAGAGTCAACAACATTCTTCTTACAAAGTCGAGGACAGGTTACCCTGCACCTGGAGCGGAGGAATGTCTCCAGTTGATTGAACGACGGTTGATTGGGCCATGGGATGGACTGGTGAGTGCAGGGGATGGATCTTTGAATCCCCCAGATTGGGGTTTTCCCAGTTGTGCCACCATGACTTCTTTAATGAATTCTTACGTGGATGAACTTTGTTTCTGAGTGCTGAATGAGAATGGGGAGTTTTCATTGGAACTCTCATAGGAGCATTCACCACTTCTGGAGTCAAGTTGTTCCACTGGTGAATTATCCTAGCGGTCAGGAAATTGGGTTTCACAGGAAGGTGAAACCCAGTCCTGTTGGGTTCTACCTAAAGTTGACGAGGTTCCTTTGGAACAGTCCGTAGCTCCAGCCCCTCCCTGGGTTTTAATGGGGAAGGATCTTCTCTTTATGTCTTCCTATCTAAGGAAAATATGGGTGGCCATTTTTTTAACGGAAACGGCATTTATCCATTAACCACGTTCTACCCAAGCCAATTTTACAGGAGCAAGGAATGAGATTCAAACCGTGCAGTCCTGCCACCCATCCTGAACACCTCAACAACCAACTCGCCAGCTTCCCTTGGCCCAAACCTTCTTGCAAAGTTGAAAAAGTTGGCTTTACTTTTGTTACCCCTTGGGCGCATGGAGAATAATTTGATGCAAAACAAGCCTAACCAAAAAGCTTGCGTAGATCTTGAGTTGTTATACATATGCTAATACTTCAGCTGGTCCAGAATGCAGAGGCGCGGGTTGTGATGGGAGTGTCCCGATACTCCCATGTTACACCCCTCCTGCGTGCACTGCACTGGTTACCGGTTGCCCTCCGAGTGAGATTCAAGGTGCTGGTTTTGACCTATAAAGCCCTTCATGGCTTAGGACCGGGATACTTACGGGAGACCCTGCTGCCAGCAACTATTTCCCAACGCACTGTACGCTCTCACGGACAGGGCCTCCTTGGGGTCCCGTCAGCCAGCCAATATGGGGAGCACCCACATTCTCTGTGGGAGCACCCACCCTTTGGAACCAACTGCCCCTGGAGCTCCGGGTGGCCCCTGATCTCCGCTCCTTCCGCCGGGGCCTAAAAACATGGTTATTCCAACTTACTGACCTGGACTGAGGATGGGCTATATGGGGAATTTTTAGAATTGTTTTAATGTTTTAATTATATTTTGGGTTTCTATGAGATTTGATCTTCTTTTGATTGTATATTTATATTGTTTTACTGTGCGAGTCCTTGGGGAGACGGGGCGGCTTAGAAATCTAATAAATAAATAAATAAATAAAATAAATAATACAGATTCTTCTTTTTCTCTCTCTCTTTCTTCCCTAGCTTGATATATGGTCGAAATCCAGCTATCAAGTCTTCCAGAAGGTAAGAGTTGGCTCCTAAAGAGGAATCTTGGTATCTTGGCTTCTAAGGAGGCCCTTCCTTGTTTACAGGAACGCGATTGAGTTTTGCTAAACTAATGAGGTGATCCTGTTTGAACTGAAATTCCCAGGATTCTTAATGTTTTGGAGCTGAGCCCGAAATGCAAAAAGTTTGACCTTGGCCAAATTTCTCTCCGATCAAAAAGAAAAGCTTTGGGGAGGTATGAAACCGCCCAGCCCTTAACTAGCATTCAAAGCCGCTAGTTAGTTTTTTACTCTGGAGGGAGGGTAAGAGTTAAAGGATTAGAGGTAGAGTTTTCTTTTCTTTTATCCCCACCTCCCTTCTCGAAATTCAGGCCTCGTTTCCACGAGAGAGAAGGTTTTATAATGCAAAACAGCCAAGAACAGAGGCCACGGTGATAATCCTTCATCAATAAACGCCTTAAACTTGTTACAGCTAATGAAACAGCTTTTGTTTCAGCTGTTAAAAACTTTTTCCCTGTTTGGACCTCTCCTTTTTTTTAAACCTACACCAGGCAGTCCTTGACTTACAATCATTTGTTTAGTTGGAAGTTAGAAAATGGGGTTGAAAAAAAGAGGCTCGTGACCGTTTTGGTTTTTTTTACATTTACAACCATTACAACGGCCTCGTGGTCACGTGATCAAAATTCACTTGGTAATTGGCTCAGATTTATGACGGTTGCAGAGTTCTGGGGCCACATGATCCCCCATTACGACCCTCGGACAAGCACAGTCAATGGGGAAGCCAGATTCACTTACCACCCGTGGCAAGGAAGAGGGTATAATGGGGCAAAAGGAAGAATCGTCATGCTTAAGGGACAGAAACATTAGGCTCAGTTGTGGCTATACGTTGAGGACTACCTGTATATTAAACGAATCATACAAATTGCCTTCAATCATCATATTCTTTGAACGACCCCATAATCCCTTGTGGGGGTGGAGTCTGGGCAACTGAATGGAGCAAGAAGAGTGTTTTACTGGCCAGATGCCCTTCCTGTTGCCAGTGCGGAGTTTTGTTCAGCAGAGATATTCTCATTGTGCCCAGAGAAAGAAATATCTGCTGCTACCTAGAATTGAAGTCACAGCCTCCTGATTGTGAGGCAAGAGCACCACCTCTAAGCTATATCACTGCTCCTAGACAACTTGCTTTCAATGGGACTATACATTGCAGTCAATAGTTTTGAGTGCTTTTTCTTTAGCCCACACGTTATGGTGTCCTCGTCACATCCATTTCTTTGTTTAGTGAGCAGCACTACCAGAGATTGGCCCAAAGGCAGGACTAGAACTCCCCATCTCCTATTGATACTCCCCATCTTCTGGTGATTGGCGCAAAGTCACCCAGTCAGCTTTCATGGCTAAGGCAAGACTAGAACTCACCGTCTCCTGGTGACTGGCCCATAGTCACCCAGCTGGCTTTTGTCCCTAAGGTAGACTACGACTCACAATCTTCCAGTGTCTAGCCTGGTACTTTGCTAGGCCAAACTGGCTCTCTGAAATTTATAACAGGAGTCTGGAGGATACAGAGACATGCTGTACCTTCTGCTAAACATGTGCAGTTTTTGTCTAGAAAGTAATACAGAATCAAGTGACTGTGCTTTAGTATTCAAAGACATTTGTCATGGATAAATTGCATTTATTTTTCCTCATTTTCCCAGGATAATCAGCCCCTTGTCTATTTGGGGTTTGTCGCAGACGTGTATAAGAAATATTGCCAAATGTTACCTCCTATGCCTTGATTATAGGAGATCGATGGCTACCTTGGCAGACAATGTTATTAAGTTTTTATAACTGGTTTATTTGGTTTGGATTGTTTTTTCTGGGTATCCATGTAGCTGCTTGCATTGGGAGGTGGGTGTTTTGAACTTGGAGAGAAATAACATAAAATAAAATAAAAGCTACGATAAGCTAACTTCCCCTCCTGCTGCAAAGAGAACTCAGCAACAAATAAATCAGGAGGTTGTGTGAACGTTCTGCAGAATCCTGTCACTCCAGACATGATTAATGATGTCGTTTTAATACTTTTTTTATATATTAATAATTTCGAGTGGTCCCTTAAAACTTCACTTGATTTACATTTAAAAAAAGATTTCAAAAAAGGAGAAATAGGGATGTTGTCTCTCCTTTGGGTGGGAAGAGAGTTAAGGCTGTGACTGCAGATCCCTGATTCCCCTGTTCTTCACCCCGAAACCTTCAAATTGACTTTGGTATTATGCGCCCCAATTTTGGGGATGCTGTTGGGTGGGGACTAAATCATACCAAAATGCTTATCTGCATGACACCAAGATAGTCCTCAACGTACTCCTGCAATCTGGAATTTCCATGGCTAAGCAAGGAGGTTTTTAAACGAGTCAACGTCCAGTTTCATAACCTTTTCCTGCCGTGGTTCTTAAGCGAATCACTGCCATTGTTAAGCGGATCACAGGGCCGTTAAGTGAATCTGGCTCCCCCCCCCCAATTGACTTTGCTTGTCGGAAGCCGGCTGGGAAGGCCACAAACCGTGACCACACACCCTCCAGCATGCTACAACGTTCACAAACACAGGCTGGTTGCCGAGCGCCCAACTTTTGATTGTGTAACTGTGATGATGTGGAAAGAGTCATAAGTGGGAGTGCCAGTCACAAGTCACAATTCTTAGCGCCGTTGTGACTTTGAATGGTCGCTAAATGAATGATTGCATGTCAAGGACAATTTACTGTACGTAAGAAAGTGACATCGGGCTGAATTTCAGCACCCTGGACAGCTTCCAAGGGAACTTGACTCCTTGTTGCGTTGCGTTGACCTTGGTTTATCTCAACAACAGCAACAACAACAACTACTTCTAAGCAGAATCCAACCTAGTATAGATGGTCCTTGACTTACAGCCATTCATTTAGCGACCGTTTGAAGTTGCAACACCGCTGGAAAAAAACCTTAAGTTACGACTGATTTTCCACCCTTGCGACCATCGTTGTGGCATCCTCGCGTTCTCGCGATCACAATTCAGATGCTTGGCCACGGGTTCGTATTTATGACAGTCGCAGCATCCCTGAGGTCACGTGACGTGATACCCTCCCCCCTTTGCGACCTGCCGAGAAGAAAAAGTCAGCGGGGGAAACCAGATTCACTTCACCACCGCGTGACTCCCTTTAGGACGGCGGTGATTCGGTTCATCCTCTGCGGCAGGAAAGGCGGCCAACTGGAGCAAAGCTCCCTCAATTGCCGCCTCGCTTAGCAGCGGACATTCGGGTCATAAGCTGAGGACGACCTGTATTGGTGTGCGGGACCACTCAAAAAACATCCCAACCATAAGTGAGCCTCAGGGGTGGGAATTCAAAAATCCCAGCAACCGATTCGCTGCCCAGTTGTTGGGTGGGCGTGGCCATGGTGGGCGTGGCCTTCTGGAACTCCTGGAAGTACAGAAACGGGTCTGTTTGCGGCTTCCAGTGGGCCTGGGGAGGCCATTTCCGCCCTCTCAGAGCCTCCGTGCAGACCTTGCACTTACCTGCCTGGAAAATGGGCCACACAGAGATCCCTGGGAGGGTCTGGGCGGGGCCAGCTGGTCGGTTGAAATAGCGGTTCAGTGAACCAGATGGAAACTTAACATCCAGTTCACCCAAACCAGTCTGAACCGGTAGAATCCCACCCCTGGTTAGCCTCAGAAGCGGAGGGGAAACATACATGGCAGGAGACGATTGTGAGCAATTATTAACACACACACGGTGGACGAGGGGGTGTCCCCTATCCCCCAAACCACCCCCAATCCCTCCTCCCAGTTGGAAAAAAAAAATCCCCCTGCCTTTGCCCAAAAGCCACATCTGGACTCGATTAGCTCTGCTTTCATGTCACTATGTCCGGATTATTAAAGCTCCACGCATCTGTTTAATTTGATATGGTGGGGGGGGTCAAGCTGCCCCCCCCAAAGACCCATTATAGCTAAAGCGTTCAGGTTTTCACCCGAGGTTCTTCACCCCCAGAGGTTTTTCCTGGGTGGGATGCTGAGGCTTTCGTTCGCCTTGCCGAGCCAGCAGGGAGAATCGGAAAGAATAGAGCCGCACCATGCAAGCTGGACGCTCTAAAGGCCGGCATTGTTGTCGTTATCGTTGTTCTTCGGTTTGGTGGCTTAAATAGCCCCGTGGCGTTTCACAGCAAAGGGCAGGCTAGCCCAAGAAAAAGACAGGAGAAAAACAGAATGCGGGGAGTCCTCGAATCGCTACTGTTCGTTTGGTGGCCGTTTGAAGTTGTGGCGGCACTGAGAAAAAGGAGGACTCGGGGCTTCGTTTTTCACACTTACGACCATTTCAACATTCCCCACGGTCACGTGATCCAAATTGGGATGCGCGGGAAGCGGCTCCTATTTATGACGGTTGCAGAGTTCCCGGAGTCCCGTTTTGCGAACTTCTGGCAAGGAAGAGTCAAGGGGGAAGCACGGCTTGCTTAACGACTGGGCTCCTAATTGAAGAGCTGCAGGGACTCGCTTAATAACGGTGGCAAGAAAGGTTGCAAGGTGGGGCAAAATAGATGGGTGGATGGACGGAGGGAGGGATGGATGAGTAGAATAAATGGGTGGGTGGATGGATGGATGGATGAGGGATGGATGAATAGTTGAGTGGAGGGATGGAGCGATGGGTAGAATAAATGGATGGATGGATGAGTAGATGGATGGATGGATGGGTAGATGAGTGGATGGGTAGGTGGATGCATGGTCAAGTGGATGGATGGAGGGATGGATAGATGGCTGGATGGATGGAGAGATGGAGGGGTGAGTAGATGTGGGTGAGTGGGTGGATGGATGGTTAAGTAAATGGATGGATGGATGAGGGATGGGTGGATGGAGGGATGAGTAGAATAAGCAGATGGATGAATGAGTGGATGGATGGGTGGATAGATGAGTGGATGGGTAGGTGGATGCATGGGTGATGGATGAAGATTAAGTGGATGGATGGACAGATGGATGAGGGATGGATGGGTGGATGGATGGATATAGAGATGGAGGGATGAGTAGATGGGTGGGTGAATGGATGGATGGATGGTTAAATGGATGGATGAGGGATAGATGGGTGGGTGGGTGGAGGGATGAGTAGAATAAACAGATGGAGGGATGAGTGGATGGATGGGTGGGTAGATGAGTGGATGGGTAGGTGGATGCATGGATGATGGATGAATGGTTAAGTGGATGGATGGACGGATGGATGAGGGATGGATGGATAGATGTATAGTTAAGTGAATGGATGGATGGATGAGGGATAGATGGATGGATAGTTGAGTGGAGAGATGGAGGGATGGGTAGGTGGGTGGGTGGGTGGATGCACGATGGATGAATGGTTAAGTGAATGGA
The DNA here is from genome assembly GCA_009733165.1 of Naja naja. NCBI lineage: Eukaryota > Metazoa > Chordata > Lepidosauria > Squamata > Elapidae > Naja > Naja naja. The sequence goes on from CM019157.1 coordinate 11,703,338, forward strand.
TGGATGGAAAGATGAAGTGATGGATCAATGGATGGATAGATGAAAGGGTGGGTGGATGGACGGATGAACAGATGAATGGACAGATGCTCTCATATACAAGCAGCTAACTTGCCCCAAAGCTGCAAGATTTCAGCAAGACATCTCAAGCAGATCTATCGAGAGAGCTACGATGCCCCCCACAAAATCCACTTCTGCTTCTGGGTGGCCATTCCTCTTTCTACATTTGATAAAAGAAAGCGGTGCTTCATCCAATCTCAGCTCGTCCACCTGGGTTCTACACAGCCCAACCAAAATAGCACCGCGCGTTGGCACTCCCCCGCAAGATGACCCTGGCAGACTAGTCGGAGGAGTGGAATCCGCCTCTGTCTGAGCAATGGATCACACACACAGGAAAGAGAAAACGCGAGGGGGGGTTGCGTAGACGATAGAGACGGATTGGAGGATGTGCAGCCTGCCTTTGCATCCTTTTATTTGCCCCATCCATCAGCTGGGCCTTCAAGCTTGGGAGAATTTTCTGATTTGGATGAATGTTTTTAGCCACAGGTCCTTTTCCTTGGTGGGATTTAATGTTCCCTTCTTCTTCTGAAGGTGTCATCTACGTTTTTGCTTTCGGAAAAGGGGGAAAAACAAGAAACGTAATCATTAAGCAGAAGGCCAAGTTAAAACCAGATGTCTGCAAATAATGATAATGATGATGATGATGATGATAATAATAATGTTTCCAAAGGAGCATCATTTTATTTCTTGGTGTGATTGTGGAGAGCACATGTTGTTATCTAATGAAAGGTAATGAAAGGTCTGCAAGAAGAAATAACATTGGGTTGTGCTCCAAAAATTGTAAGCTGCCCTGAGTCTTCGGAGAAGGGCGGCATATAAATGTAATTTTAAAAAAAAAAAAACCCAAGCACTGACAGTCTTTCTCCTCCCCGCCCCTCTTCCTCCTCCCCAACTCCATTCCCTTGTAGCACTGATGATGTTACCTAGTTGGGTCATGCGCCTGAGAAACCTCAAGCTCAGAGACCACCAAGAACCTCACAAAAGGGCGGCATATAAATGTAATTTTAAAAAAAAAAAACCCAAGCACTCACAGTCTTTCTCCTCCCCGCCCCTCTTCCTCCTCCCCAACTCCATTCCCTTGTAGCACTGATGATGTTACCTAGTTGGGTCATGAAACGCCTGCAAGGAAACCTCCAAGCTCAGAGACCACCAAGAACCTCACAAAGGTGTCTAAAGGTCAAATCAGGGCAACTGAACCAAAGTTAGTTTCAAGTTCAACTAAGTTTAACTTAGTTTAAACCGTTGACCTGGATGATTTGAGTCTCCATTGACATATTGCAACGCATTACGTGAAGAAAGCCCTGGCAAGAGTTGATCCATTCCGACGACTTCTCTGCCTAACGAATTTTGCTCTGGCTGATGAAGTTGCTTGGATGCGCCACGAAACATCTCAGATTAACGTAAGTTTGCTCCAGTTGCCATGATTCAACCTGTAGACACTACACTATACCCAACTCCAGGGGTGTCAAACTCAACTTCATTGAGGGCTGCGTCAGGGCTGTGGTTGACCTCGGAGGGCTGGGGGCCATGGGTGTGGCCAACTGGGTGGGCATGGCTAACTGGGTGGGCGTGGCCAGCTTGACAACACTCCCCAAACTGCTGGCATGTTTCCTCTTCGCATTGGGTAGACCAGGATGGCCCTGCGGGCTGGATCCAACCACATCATGGCCTGTAGGCCTTGAGTTTGACACCCTTGTTCTAGAGCAGGGGTCGGCAACCTTAAACACTCAAAGAGCCACAAAGGTCCTAACCGGAAGCACACACCCCCCGTTCAATTCTGGAGCTGACCGGAAGTCCGGTTCCCCCACCATAGAGTCTCCTAGCGTGGCGTCCTTTTTCCTCTGCCAACCAGAAGTCCAGGTTCTCCACCATAACAGTCTCCTCCTAGCGCAGCGTCCTTTTTCCTCTGCCTGTCCTAACCAAAAGCCCTATCAATTGTGGAGCCGACCGGCAACAGGGAGCCGCAGCAAGAGGGATGGAAAGAGCCACATGCAGCTCCAGAGCTGCAGGTTGCCAATCCCTATTCTAGAGTCTCCATAGCATTTTTTTTTTTTTTTGCACCGCGGCCACCAAAACTGGATGCAGTATTCCCAGGGTGGTCTTACCAAGGCATTATTAAAGCAGTATTATCACTTCACACAATTTAAATCAGGTGCAAAAAAAAAAAATTCTTCCCCTCCCAAGCGTGCCGTTCCAAGCCCTCCCCTCTCCTTCCCACCATTCCCCAGTGCCCCAAGGGCACCCCCAGCAGTTGCGATGTATGGAGATGCATTTCTGTCATTAATCTCCCGAGGAAAAGCATGGAACGGAGTTCTGCATAATCATCTATTGAATTTTGACCATCGCTCCACCACCCCACCCCACCCCGAAGGACGAGCGATTATGCGTTCCCAAGGACGAGCTGGCTAAATTGACACACACACACACCCCTTGCGCCAGTTGTACAACCCTTGGCACAGAAGGATGCAATTTTAGCCTTCTTTTCCTGGTTGTTTTTTTTTTTTTTTTTTTAATCATAAACTTTTAATTAAGTTTCCCGGTCAAAGGAAACACAGAAAAGACAAAAAGTTTGAAGATGGAGAACGGGGGTTTTTTTTCCCAGAGTCATCCCGTGCTCTGCCTTGGCTCCCAGCTTTTCTGATTTCAATTTGCAACTGGCGCCAAATTTGCAACTGGCCCCAAACAGCAGTGGTGTAAAAAAAAAGCGTTAAAAGGGCACTACAGTTAGGAAGTAACATTACGGGGGGAGATCTCCCTCCCCCCAGTCAAAACGGCCTCCAAATTTGGATGAACAAATTAAATATCCTTTCCTGTCGCGATCCAGCACACGAATGATACAGATACAGAAAATCAGAGTTGGAAGGGGCCTTGTAGGTCATCTAGTCCTCAAGCGGGAGACCCTACACCATTTCTGACAAATGGCAGTCCAGTCTCTTCTTGAAAGTCTCAAGTGATGGCGCTCCCACAACTTCTGAAGGCAACTTCTCTTCCATGGATTGACTGTTCTCACGGTCAGAAAGTTTCTCCTTATTTCCAGGTTGAATCTCTCCTTGTTCAGTTTCCATCCATTATGATCTTGTAAATAACTCGACAGAGGATTTGTTTCTCTCTCCTAAACTGCATCTCTCCCCTTTGTCCAAGCCAACGCTTCTTGAAAGAAATCGTCATTCTGGGGAGGGAGAACAACAAAGCTGGTCTATCTTTGGGGTGGAATATCTTTGTTAAATCGATGGGGCCATTTCGCTTCTTTTCTTCTTCTTCTTCTTCTGCGTCTCCTTTGATGGCGTTCAAAACTGGCGTTCTTTCTCTGCTCCTCTGAGCTGCCGCTGGCCGCCCCTTGTTCTGTTTGGAAAATATGATTATAAGGTTTTGGATTTTTTTTTCTTTTATCTTTCAGCAAAATCTCATTAGCCGGCTATTAAGCTAGCTCAGCGTGCTGTGTGCCCCAGTTCAGTTTGTTAATGGCAGTGCCTCTTTCCCTCCCAAGCAAATTAGTGGTAGTAGTGTAAGTTTATACTACTACTACGGTAGCAGCAGTGGCAGTAGTAGTAGTGCCCTTCTTGGTGATGGATACAGAATAGCAGAGTTGGAAGGAGCCTTGAAGGCCTTCTAGTCCAATCCGTTGCTTAAGTCGGAAACTCCAAACCATTCTGGACCAGTGATGGTCCAATCTCTCCTTCCTCCCTCCCTCCCTTCCATCCATCCTGATCTCTCTCTTCTTCCTTCCTTCCTTCCTCCCTTCCTATTTTTTTTTAAATTATTTATTTACTTATGTGTTAAATTTATTTGCCACCCATCTCACTGCGGGGCTACTCTGGATGCCTTACACAACAATAAAATGGGGAAGGGGGGAATGATTTAAAATATACTTCCAAAAAAAAGGTGTTTTAAGTATTTTCCTCTTCTGTCTGTTAGATTTCTACCTGCCTGTCTATCCATCCATCTAATTGTTGTATTGCATTTTTATTCTGTTGGGTTTTATTGAATGGTGTGCAGAGTCAATTCAAAGTCAAGCAATGTACAAGTGGAATACATTAAATCCATCCTTCCACCACTCCCCCTCTTCTGCCTCTCTGTCCATCTGTTCCCTCCCTCCCTTCTTTCCTTCCTTCTCATTCCCATCTCCTCTTTCCCTTCCTTCCTTCCTTCCTTCCTTCCTTCCTTCCTTCCTTCCTTCCTTCCTTCCTTCCTTCCTTCTTTCCTTCTCATTCCTATCTCCTCCCGTTCTTACTTCCTTAATTTAACAACCGCCTGGCTTAGCAACGGAAACTCTGCTCCCCATTGTAGCTGTAAGTCGAGGCTGTCCTGCATTAGAACTTGTAATCTAGCAGTAATCTAGAATGATTTGGGTTGGAGTTTCATAGCTCCTCTTCTTTGTCTCCTCTGCAGGTGACGGACCATGCAACCACAGCCCTCTTGCATTACCAGCTCCCTCAGATGCCTGACGTGGTTGTCCGGTCCTTTATGGTAGGTTTTATTTCTTTATGACTTTGACAATGCTGCCCGTCTCACCGATAAAACGACTCTGATGATGTTACCTAGTTGGGTCATCAGACTCCAACCCCCTGCTTGAACGGGAGACTCCAGAATACGGAATAACAGAGTCGGGAGGGACCTTGAAGGTCTTCTAGTCTAACCAACCCTCTTTGAGCTGAAGACTCTACACCCATTCCAGACAAATGGCTGCAGGATCCGCAGGTCAGGGGTGTTCGATGAACGCGAGGCCAGTCAGATGAAGCTCGAACAAACCGCCGTTGGCCAGGCCCTGTTCTGAGCGCCAATCTGCTTGCTTTCTCTACTCCGAGAATACTCCGAGGAGCAGAGAGGAAGTTATCGACTGCCTGAGATGGAGAAGCCCGCTCCAATCAAGGCGAAGAGAATTCATTTTCATAAAGGCAGTCCGCCTTGCCTTCAGAGAGCAATTTTCTCTTGATCGATACAATCCAGCCAGACCTCCGTTGACAAGATTCATGACCGCTGTGGCTAGTTCGAATCTGATTGGGCCATGAACGTGTTTTATTTGTATTTATTATTTTCGCTGCATTTCTCCCCCAGCCTGCAATTCAGTCTGGCTAAAAAACAAAACCCCTTTTGAAACCTTAACCTTAGATAACCGTAGAAAACCATCCCTTCACACTCTTCTCTTTCTTAGCCCACAGGTAGTCCTTGACTTATAACGGTTCGTTTAGTGGCCGTTGGAAATTACAACAGCACTGGGGGGGGAAAGTGACCTTACGACCCATTTTCCACCCGCAAACATCCCCCATGACCACGGGCTCAAAATCCAGGCACTAATTGACTCATATTTATGACCGGGAGTCGCCGTTTGCGACCTTGGGACAGGCAAAGCGGACGGGGAAGCGGGAAATTGACCGAACAACCGTCACTAACTGAACACAACTGCAGCGATTCACTTAACAGACGCAGCGCGGGAAAAGTCTTAGAACAGGACAGCAGTTTCCCTCAGCGGGAATGTGGGGGCTCTGTTGCGGTCATTAGGTGAGGATTTTGAGCCTCTGTGGCGCAGTGGTTACAGTGCAGTACTGCAAGCTGCTTCTGCAGCCAGCTGCCTACAATTTGGCAGTTTGAATCCCACCAGGCTCAAGGTTGACTCAGCCTTCCGTCCTTCCAAGGTGGGTCAAATGAGGACCCAGATTGTTGGGGGCAAGAGGCTAACTCTGTAAACCGCTTAGAGAGGCTGGAAGCAGTGTGAAGCAGTATAAAAGTCTAGTGGAAGGAAGGAAGGAAGGAAGGAAGGAAGGAAGGAAGAAGAAGGAAGGAAGGAAGGAGCAAGAGGCTGACTCTAAAACCGCTTAGAGGAGGCTGAAAGCAGTGTGAAGCAGTATAAAAAGTCTAAGTGGGAAGGAAGGAAAGGAATGAAGAAGGAGGAAGAGGAAGGAAGGAAGGAAGGAATGAAGAAGGATCAAGAGGCTGACTCTGTAACTTCTTAGAGAGGTCTGTAAAAGCACTGTGAAGTGGTATGTAAGTCAAGTGGGGAAGGAAGGAAGGAAAAAGAAGGAATGAAGAGCAAGAGGCTGACTCTGTAAACTGCTTAGAGAGGGCTGGAAACAGTGTGAAGCAGTATAAGGTCTAAGTGGGAAGGAAGAAGGAAGGAGGACAAGAGGCTGACTCTAAACCCGCGAGAGGAGGCTGTACACAGTGTGAAGCGTAATAAAGTCAAGGAAGGAGGAAAGGAAGGAAGGAAGGAAGGAAGGAATGAAGTAAAGGAAGGAAGGAAGGAAGGAGCAAGAGGCGCCTCTGTAGGCTTAGAGAGGGCTGTAAAGCACTGTGAATGGTATAATAAGTCTAAGTGGGGAAGGAAGGAAGGAAGGAAGGAAGGAATGCCCCCCTAGTGCTTTATACATTTTAATGCTCCTCGTTCATAACGGCAAGTTGGAAGGGATTTGAGTGAGAGCAAAGGATGGAAATGCGAAAACCACAACGGTTTTACCCCCTTTGGCTTGGAGGAACACAACATGGAGGGGTTGATGAAGACACAGCGGAGCGGAGGTGCAATGAATCCCTTCAGGGATTTTTTTTTTGCTGAAAAAGAAGGTTGTGGGGGAGTAAATATGGAGGTCTGATTTATGAGTCTGAAGATTAGAAAGGCTTAGCTTATGGCGGGCAGGAAATTGGGGTGTAACCCTAGAGAGAGAGAGGTGCACCGTAAAAATATTTCATTGACTGCTGTCAAGAAGATTGGAAATGTAACCTTTCACCCCCTCCTTTCTTCTCCCACCCCTTTTCACTATTAACTGCAAGTAGTCCTCAACTTACGGACACAATAGAGCCCAAAACTTAAGTGACACGTTTTGTCAGGGTTTCCAAGTGAGATACCCATGGGGCAGGGTTTGTGACGTGAATTTTGTCCCGTTTTTTTTTTTAACGAGTGGTCTTGCCACTGTTGTTTAAGTGAATCATTGCAGTGGTTAACATCAGGAACACGGTCATTAAGTGAATCTGACTTCCTCTTTGCCTTTGCTGGTCGGAAGGTCACAGAAGAGAATGACACTGCAGCCATCATAAATACAAGTCAGTTGCCGAGGGTCTGAATTTATTTATTTTTTCCCCCCAATACATTTTTTTATTTTTGGTTTCTTTAAATTTCATCTTCGGGTGAACAGTTGTGGTTCCAGGTCTTTTTAATGTTTTAAAACAAACATGGCCATAATTGCGTATTCCTACTATTAACTTTCTTCTCTGGTTTAATATTATTACATGTTATCAATTTTATCATTCAGTGTTCTCATCTGTTACTTTATATCAATCTCTATATTCTTAATATCATTTTTAATACATATTCTCGTAGTAGTCATATTTGCAAAATGTATCCAATTGTATCATTCAAATAATCATCCATAAATTCATCTTAGTTTGTATTATCCAGTGTTTATCCCCTTTTTAATGTTAATTGTGCCACTATTATATTTTTAAAGCAAAATCCCTCTCTAATCTCATTACATTACACAAATCATAATTTCCATCTTTTCATTTAGCAAATTATATATTCTAATAACAATATAATCATTTTTATCTATTATCACATACTATATTTATATATGTGTGTGTGTGTGTGTGTGTGTGTATGTATGTATGTATGTATATATATTCCATCAGATTCCACATGGCATTTCTTTCCCTATACTATCATATTGGTTTTCATGTATATTCCATAAACAATTATAAATCTTAAATAATAATCCTATAATATCTTATTTTCATATTTATTTCAATTAAGATATTAGTCCTTTTATTCTAATTGATATTTTATCAATTAATAATTCTATAATAACTTTTTTTTTAAATTCATATTTATATGCCGCCCTTCTCTGGAGACTCAGGGCGGCATACAATTTTTGGGATACAACCCAGTGCGCTCAGCAATAGCCTTCATTCCATTGTATATGCCTGCTTATTACTAAGCGGCATTTTTACAAAGTCAGCTTATTGCCCCCAACAATCTTGGGTCCTCAGTTTACCCACCCCGAGAGGATGGAAGGCTGAGTCAACCTTGAGCCTGATGGGATTCGAGCCTGCACTAATTGCAGGCAGCTGGAACTTAAGTGCTAGGCATTTAACAGCCTGTACCACCAAGGCTCTTAGAATATTAATTCTAGATTTATTAAAATTAATAATTATATATCTTAACTAATAAAACATCCATTCATGTGGAATTCTTATTCTTCCCGAGGGTCTGAATTTTGATCATGGGTCCCCAATGGTTGTATATGTGAAAAACGGTCCCTTTTTCCTCCCCCAGTGCCGTTGTAACTTTGAATGAAAGTTAACTTAAGCCAAACCGCTGTAAGTCAAAGGTGCCTGTTTTCTGTGATTTTGTCTGTTGAGAAAGTTGGAAAAGAAGGTGTCCCAGGAGAAGAGAAGCTCAGGTTTTAAGTCTACATCTGGGCTTCCTAAAAGTCACGTTTTGCTTTCAACCAAAGCTTTGATGATGAGTGGGCCCACGTTAAATCTTCTTCCCTTTTTTTTTCAGACCTGGCTGAGAAGTTACATCAAGCTGTTCCAAGCTCCGTGCCAACGTTGTGGGAAATTCCTGCAGGATGGCCTCCCTCCCACCTGGCGGGATTTTCGGACCCTGGAAGCCTTCCATGACACGTGCAGGCAATAAGCCAACCTGGAAGTGGATCGGAACAGCTTGTCTGGAAGTAGAAGATGGATCTGAAGAAGCCCAAAGAAGAAGTCAGTCTCCCATAGACCTCTCTGTAAATGCTGATGGTCTCCTTGACCGAGATCAATGTCTCCACGAACCTCAGCAGGATTGAATGGATATTTTGGTGGACCGTCGTGACCTGTTCCATGATAATAACCTTGTTCAACCAAGAATGAGAAGAAGTTAGGGCCTATGTCTCAAAAATGAAAAGAACTTAGGGTCTGTCTCTCAAAAATGAGAAGAAATTAGGGTCTGTCTTTCAAGAACAAGAACAAGTTAGGGTCTATCTCTCAAAAATGAGAATAAGTTAGGGTCTATCTCTCAAAAATGAGAATAAGTTAGGGTCTATCTCTCAAAAATGAGAATAAGTTAGGGTCTATCTCTCAAGAACAAGAAGAAATTATGGTCCATCTCTCAAAGCTCAGCCTCCTGGCTTGATAAGAATTTGTTTGTGGCTTTCAAGATCTAAGCTGGCCGCCTCTGCTGACGCAAATAAAAACGCATCCTTTCGATTCTCTTTTTTTTTAACCTTTCTGTCTCGTTTCTACAATTAATGTTTTTATTATTATTTGAGGTCTAAAATTGGGGTTTTCCACCCCACTTTCCATCTTTAATATTATGATTGCGGATCAGAACATGCTGCTTCGAAAGGGATCTCATCGTTTATTTTCAGAAGGGGTAGAATGTCCCTCATGCTTTCTGAAAAGATCTCTCCTGGATCCAGTCCCGGGATCGAACGATCCCCAGTGGAACGGCTCCGCAAGCCATCCCCCTTTACATTTCTCTCTGTGTTATTTTTGCCTGCGAACTAAAGCTGGACAAATGAATCGAACTCTTCAGTCGTTCGCTCGTTCCTGTTTTTCACTTTCCCCCTTTTCTTTGTTTTGCTCTTGTTATTAAAACACGAGACCGCCTGGAAAAGAACACGTCTCGCTTTTATTCACCGCCCTGCAAAAAATTCAGAAGGTGGCGTCTCGTGGAACTGTTGATTCAAAGAATTCTCACATCCTGTTGAGCAGGTTGTGGTTTGATTTGGGCTGGGTTTGCTTGTGTTTTGTTGGCAGTATTGTTATTCGATCGATTTGTGGGGTCCTTGGTGCTCTCTGAGCTGGATGGTTTTCTTGCAGACGTTTCATCACCCAACTAGGTAACAGCGTCAGTTCTAAGTTCGATTTATATCCCCCATTCGTATTATATCCTTCATTTCCTTCTAAAACATGCTCAAAACAACCGAGTTTAAGGGAAAAACAAAGAAGAGGAGACCAAGTTAGGATTGGAATTCTCTCCTTCTAAAGACGAGGAAGGGAGCCCGATGGAATGATGTGATACTCGAACCCAGGGAATTGTGGTTTATTTGCTAAACTGTGACTTAGAGCAGTGTGATGTCACCCAAAACTTCATGATGCTCTGGGGGGGTAGAATAAGCAACGGAAGCCCCTTTTGGTGAAAATGGATATCAAGTTTCTTTCTTTTTGTCTCCCCTTTTTTACTAAAACCAGAGAGGGTTATAGTGCAGCCTCCGATCTGTTGTACGTATTAAGAAGCTGCAAGATCCATCGGGGGACTTTGTGTTTGCTTGTTTCGCTGGGTAATTTTATTTCTGGGAATTCTGATACCCTTCAGCTTCGCTGCAGTTCCCAGATTGATGTCCTATTTAGAATATAATTATCCTTTGCGTCTCTCTCTCTCTCTCCTCCGAATTTCACAATGCAGCCTCTCCCTAAAGCACAAACTTGGTTACACGTGCAGGTTTTGCAATGAGACGCCTGCTCTGAAGGCATTGTGTAAAGGCCCTTCGTATTCACAACCCGTTGTGCGGTTTTTTTTTAAAAAAAAAAAAACACTGAGTCATAAACAAGGATAGCATGAGCAGACACCAATCCTTCCCCCAGATTTCAAGTCACCCTTTCCTAATAAAAGAACAGCTAGTCCTTCACTTAACAACCGTAATTGAGCCTGGGATTACGGTCATAATTCGTGCCAATCATTAAAACAGATTGCTATAGGACCACGCCTGATTTTTATGTTTTTGTTCTGTTCAATTTTATTCCAATCCATTCCAATCCACTCCAGTTCCAATTCTATCACTGGAGCTTTTAAGAAGAGCATAGGCTCTCCTCTTTGAGTAGCAAGTTTTTTTTTTTAATTACATTTATATGCCGCCCTTCTCCGGAGACTCAGGTGCTACAATTTTGATACAACCCAGTGTGCTCAGCAATAGCCTTCATTCCATTGTATATGCCTGCTTATTATTACTAAGCGGCATTTTTACAAGGTCAGCTTATTGCCCCCAACCATCTTGGGTCCTCAATTTACCTACCCCGAGAGGATGGAAGGCTGAGTCAACCTTGAGCCTGGTGGGATTCGAGCCTACAGCAGTTGTAGGCAGCTGGAACTTAAGTGCAGGCAATTAACAGCCTGAGCCACCAAGGCCCCTGGGCCACCAAGTTGGACTAGATGACCTCCAAGATCCCTCCCAACTCTGTTCATTCTGTTGTTCATTAAAGAGAGGCCTGGACTAGAAGATAGAATAACAATAATTGTTCTAACTGTCAGGAAAGTTCTAGGTTGGATTTCCACCATACCTAAAAGTGCCATCCATCAAATCGAGAATCCCTTGTCTTAATCATCTACTATCTTCTACTCCATTCCAACTCTTAATTTTCTTTCTAAATCTATGATCAATGTAAAGCCAGGCAGGTCTTCCCGAGCACATTTCCCATTAAAGATCTTCTTGACCTTCGGGACAAAACCTCCAGGCGGCCTCAAGGACTCTCTAAAAGGATGCAGAATGACCAGCTGTCTGCAAGGAGTATCAATCCTTCCCTTTCCCCACCATCCCGTCAGAGCCAAAGAAGGTTCCCGGATGAGAATTTGAAACAAGGAAAAAAAAAAAACCCAGAAAGTCCAGATGCCTCCTGAAAAAGCACTTTTGGGGTCTTGGTTGCCTTCAAAGCCAAGTTGTGGTCTCCCCAAGAAGCCTTCCGGCCCAGAAAAAGTTGTCCGTCCTTCTTCAAAACCAAACTTGAGACAAAACTGCCATGTAATTTCTTGGATCTGAGTTCTATTATTATTATTTTTTTTTGAATGCCTTCCCGTTGGATATTATCCAGTTCTCTGGTCCCAAAGACAGTTTTGAAGATGAGATGCATATTTTTGACAGAAGGCCTGCCGTTTCCTGTTTGCTTCTTGAAGACTCCTTGGACAGTTGCCACTTGCCCCTTTGCGATCTGTTTGTTTTCAGCTCACGAAGGAGTTCTAGAATTGTATTTCTTCGGCTGCGTTCGCTTCCTCCCTGCATAAATTATTTCGGCAAAGGAGTTAGCCCTATACATCTCCTGCAGGGAAGCAGATGGAACGTGTTTGCTTTGGTTGTCTTGGAATGCTTGAAGCAAGGGCCACAAAAGAAGTATGGGACTCTGGAGGCCATCAACCCCCCTTCCTTGCTCAGTTAGGCATTTAATTTCAGCGCTCCCGGGATCCCTGACTCTCGAACCCAGAACAAGAGCTTTCAATTCCTAAAATTAGATGCGGGCCCTTGTTCTCCCGCAGACATTTCATTACCCAACTAGGTAACATCATCAGTGATGGAAAGGATTGGGGTTTGCAGAGAGGAGGAGAAGGAAGAAGAGGATTTTGGGGTCCTTGAGGCTGTCTCAGGTTAATGGTGTCGGTGAGGACATTTAACTACCCAACTAGATAACATCATCAGTGCTAGAAGGGAGAGGGGTTTATGGAGGGGAGGAGAAGGAGAAATGAGGAGGAGAGCTGTGGGTTCCTTGGTGCTCTTTGAGCTAAATGGTTTTCATGCAGACATTTCGTCACCCAAGTAGGTAACATCAGTGCTGGAGAAAGATTGTGATTTGTAGAAATGAGGAAGAGGAAGAGGAGAACTCTGGGGTCCTTGTTGCTGTCTGAGGTTAATGGTTTTTGTGAAGACATTTCATTACCCAACTAGGTAACATCATCAGGGCTAGAAGATTTGTGGAGGGAAGGAGAAGGGGGAAAGAGGAAGAGGAGCACTGTGGGTTCCTTGGTGCTCTCTGAGCGTGGTTATTTTTCTTGCAGACATTTCATTACCAAACTAGGTAACACCATCAATCCTATGGTAGAAGGGAGTGAGGTTTGCTCTCGGTTTATATGCTAGTAGCTTGTCTTCGTCAGTGTTAGCGAGGGGTGTTCTTGGTAATTCCATGATTAGACTGTTATTTGTTGTTAACTTGTTTGTCTCAGTTGATAGTTCCTTGATTGGAACTAATATCCCAAATATCATTGGTTGTTATATCTATCTATCTGTCTGTCTGTCTGTCTGTCTGTCTGTCTGTCTGTCTGTCTGTCTGCCTGCCTGCCTGTCTGTCTTGTCTGTAAAAAAGCAAAATACAACTCATGCATCATCACAAAATCTCCAGAACCATAAAGCCTATGAACTTGAAATTTGGCATGAATGTTCCTCTTGGCTTCTAGGTGCTCACTAAGAAAGGATTTTTTGAAAGGACCACCAGAGCATTAGTATTTCCTATATTATTATTAACACACTCTGATGCTAAGGAGTTCTACTCCCCCTCCCCACCTGAAAAGAAATCTCTTCCAAATGCAAAACACAAGCAGAGGAGGGGAGTTTCAGTTTCAGAGCAGCACCAAGCAGCTTCAGCACAGAACAGTTGAGCTAAGCCACACCCAGGCTCCTTGCTGTCTCCTCCTTGCTCATACAGCAAATACTGTTTCAGTTTCCAAACAGCCCTCAACTCACACACTGACAGGACGCTAGCCAGATGAATACCAATGGATGCTGGTAGGCAGAGGCAAAAAAAAAACCTTATTTTCCTCCCCAAAAACGAAGCCCGACCACATAGTTTCGTAGCGAAGCATGGGTATAGAGCTAGTAACTTTATAGGATTTACTTTTGAATAGAGACATGGATAGAATTGTGTCTGAAGCTGTGTCTTTCTGAAGTTGGCCTTTTAGTACTTTCAAAGGCTGAAGTTCAGAGGGCTAAGCTCCTGTGATTCAGGTTAAACACAATTTCCTCTAGTTTAAATTCAGTTTAAATTCAGGTTGCTTCTGTACCGCAAAGCTTCTTGTCTGCCTCCTCAGTATTCCCTTAGCATCTTTTGATTATTCGAAAGGAAACTAAAACAGAAGCAACTGTGTTTTGTTTTTTTAATTGTTCGTTTGCATTGCGAAAATGCTCGGTTAATTTCACGACCCCCCCGCCCCATACGAATACATGATACATTTATCTCAAAAGAACTAGATTCAGGTGTCATTCTTTGTCTCCCTTCTCCCGATGCGGCACATTAGACTATTCCGGGATGTCAATAATAATAATTATTATTATTATTATCTGCAAAAACAGAAGAACTTTGTCTGCTAATGTTCATCCCCTTTCCATCAAAGGATATTGGGGTTGTGTTTTACCAGGAGTTTCAACAACGCAGAAAAACACATCTTCAGAAAGCTGGGGATCAAAAGAGAACACAACGATCTTTATTTCTGTGTCGCTCTTCGGTGGAGCGAAAATGCTCGCCAGCCATGGCCTTTCTTCTCGTTGAGCCTTTGAAGCAAAAATAGAAGCCGCAACGATGAGCGAATTGACCCATAGCAGTCATGAAAGCTGGTGGGGACGTCAGAAAGTTAAAGGAGACAGTCTGCAGTCTTGGATCAAGTTCATCTGGGGAGGGGGGAGCCAGAGAGAGAAGATCTGAAAATCCGCCCCTGCCTTTTTAGCAAGTCCTTTTTTGATGGCTATTTGACTGGAGATTGAATGCAACTTTGTGGTGGGCTACCATAACTCACCTCAAGAACATCCAGACACAGGCCAACAAAGGAAAGGAAAGAGAGAGAGAAAGATGAAGGGAGGGAGGGAGGAAGAAGAAAAGAAGAAAAAGGGAGGGAGGAAGTAAGGAAGAAGGAAGGAAAGAAAGATGGAGAGAGGGAGGAAGGAAGAAAAAGGGAGGGAGGAAGAAGGAAGGAAGAA
>CM019157.1:11719039-11724039 GCA_009733165.1 Naja naja
ATAGACTGTTTTGCTTGTCTGTCCGTGTTTATCTATTCATATGTCTATCCACTCTTTATCTATCTATCTATCTATCTATCTATCTATCTCTGACTGTCTGTCTATCTATCTATCTATCTATCTATCTATCTATCTATCTATCCCAGCTATCCATTCCATCTATCTCATCTATCATCTATCCATCCCTCAGACTATTCTTTTTAACACCCGTTCAAAGTTCAAAGCCAGGAAGGGTCAAAAACATTTAATGCATCCTATTCAACTGGTCAACGGGACACTCCGGTGTGTTTCTTTCTCTGCCTTCTTTTTCAAACACTCAAAATTGGTCCCGTGCCAATCCAAGATGGATTGGTTGATGGCCCAATAAGACTTCTTCTTCTCTCTCTCTCTCTCTCTCTCTCTTGTGCCCTGGCCGTTCCCACTTGTAATTTTCTGTCCTGGGTTTTAATCAGGGGCGCCTCACCTTGTCCAAGAAAATCTGACTCCCTCTGGGTCTGCGCCATGAGTAAAAAGCTCAGCAAAAAAAAAAAATTACAGATCGATCTTTGCAGAAGGTTAATCAATCCGTGGCTTTCTGGGGTGAGTGTGGACAGAGGGCAGGAGAAGCATCTCCTGGCAGAAGACGGAATGAGACGAAGACAAAGGGTCATTTGACTTCCTGGAAGACCTGAGGAGGAGGGCGGGGGTCTGTGCTGGTTACTGATCAATTTCCCAGAAGAAGTCAAAGCCCGGGTGATGGTTTGTAGCACCTTCAAGGATGGTCACTCTGAAGTTCTCCAGATGAACAGAACGACAGAAATATAGAGAGTTGGAGGGGGTTTTGAAGGTTTTCTAGTCCAATCCTCGCTCAAGAAAGAAACTCTATACTGTTTTAGAAAATGGCTGTCTAGTCTCTTCTTTAAAACCTTCAGTGTTGGAGCACTATATTAAGTGTCCTACACTTACCAACTCTTAAACTAGGCATGGAGAGGAAGAGAGGAAGGCAGGTGGAAGCTTCCACAGCAGAAGGATGAGTTCACACAACCTTCTAAAGCCCCGATAAAATCAAGGAGGTTATGGCTTCCTACACTGAACAGGACTCGGACTCTATATGGGAAGTCCTCAAATTACAACAGTTCGTTTAGTGACTGTTTAGTGACCAAAGTTAACAACGGCACTGAAAAAAGTGACCACTTTTCACACGTATGACTGTTGTGGCATGCCCATGGTCACATGATTTACCCTTGGCTGCTTGACAAGTGACTCACATTTACAATGGCCGCAGTGTCTTGGGGGTCAGGTGACCTCCTTTTGTGGCCTTCCGACAATCTGGGGAAACCAGATTCACTTAAGAACCGTGTTACTGATTGAACAACTGCAGGGAATCGCTTAGCAAATGGAGCAAAGAAAATTGTAAAACAGAGCAAAACTCACTTAACAACATAAATTAAGGCTCAACGGTGGTCGTACCTTGAGGACCATCTGTATTTAAATCCTCTGAATCAGAGATGGGAATATAAACTACTATGGAATTGTGACATCTGTGGGGTCATTTGCCTTCCTGGTCTCTCCCTAAATCTTCCTGAATGGAAATATCAACAAATTTGCACTATTTATTTCTTAAATTTCTGAACAAATAACTAACATTTTGAGTATTTTAATATTAGACAGGCTAGACAACAATCCTGGGTAGAATTTGAATTTCCAAGGAATACAAACCTAGATAGATAGATAGATAGATAGATAGATAGATAGATAGATAGATAGAGTAATAAATATAGAGAGAGATAGAGTAAGATAGATGATAGATAGATAGTAGATAGATAGTAGATAGATAGATAGATAGATAGATAGATAGATAGATGGAGTAATAAATATAGAGAGAGGTGATAGAGTAAGATAAATAGATGATAGATAGATAGTAGATAGATAGTAGATAGATAGATAGATAGATAGATAGATAGATAGATAGATGGAGTAATAAATATAGAGAGAGATAGAGCAAGATAAATAGATGATAGATAGTAGATAGATAGTAGATAGATAGATAGATAGATAGATAGATAGATAGATAGATAGATAGATTCTCCTCCTCTGTGTCATTCCTTGAATCAAAAATTGCTTGTCACACAGTCTGCCAGATGTTCATACTGGATTTGGTGTTTTTGTCTACCCATTGAGTCCTTCCCAGATGTGGTTAGTTGATGATGTTAGAAGTATGGCAGGATTTCAGCTGTTCTGAGGAAAGCTGCCTTTTGCAATTGACGGGTGGTAAATTTGTCAATGCCAATGGTGTTCCAACGATGCTCTAATTGTCTTTTTATTGCGGGCATTATCATAATGGTCATCCTAACAACAATCGTAACTCATTCTCATTTCCTGAAAGGAGAGACAAGGAATAAAAGACCCTACTGCAAAATCAGAAGTATCTTCAGATAGAAGCATCTAACCATCGGGGTAAAGAGGCACATTTCCAAAACGGGCAGTTACGGGAAGTCGGTCGAAGAAGTCCCTTCTGCTGACATAAAATTATTCCACAACAATGCTAGCCTTTCATTATTGAAGAACAAGTTAGTGGACAGGATAAAGGTGAAGCAGCTTCAGAAAGTTGCTCACTCATCAGAAGCAAGCCAGGAAAGATGACTCAGCAAGCCTCGCAGCCATCTGCAGAGTGTGCTGTCCTCAGATGCTTGCCCAAACGTCCGTCAGGATAACAAGGTCGGAAGGGACCCTTGGAGGTCTTCTAGACTAAAGCAAGAAATCCTATGGCTGTCCAGTCTCCTGTTGAAAACCTCCAGTGATGGAGCACCAACAACATTCAAAGCCAAGTGGTCCCACTGATTAATTGTTCTAACTGTCAGGAAATTTCTCCTTAGTTCTTAGATTGCTTCTCCTTTGATTAGTTTCCACCGGTTGCTTCTTGTCCTGCCTTGGGAGAATAGGTTGACCTCCTCCTCCTCCTCTTTGTGTTCAAATATTGGAACATTGCCATCATGTCACCCCCACCCTTAGTCCTTTTCATTAAACGAGACAGACCCAATTCCTGCAACCGTTCTTCATAGGTTCTATCCTGCAGCCCCCTAATCATCCTAGTTGCCCTCCTCTGCATTCTTTCTGGAGCCTCAACATCCTTTTTTTAATATAATTTTTTTTTAATATATGTATCACGGCAACCAAAAGTTAAAAATTGGAATATGAGCCCTCAAATTTATTTTTATTTTTATATTTATATGCCGCCCTTCTCCGGAGACTCAGGGCGGCTTACAATCTTTGGAGCACAACCCAATGTGCTCAGCAATAGCCTTCCTTCCATTGTATATGCCTGCTTATTACTAAGCGGCATTTTTTACAAAGTCAGCTTATTGCCCCCAACAATCTGGGGTCCTCAATTTACCTACCCCGAGAGGATGGAAGGCTGAGTCAACCTTGAGCCTGGTGGGATTCGAGCCTGCACTAATCGCAGGCAGCTGGAACTAAGTGCTAGGTGTTTAATAGCCTGCACCACCAAGGCCCTGGATATTAAATGGATATTAAGACCATGTGTTGAAAGAGACACCCCCAAAGTTGCTCAACCAATAGAAGAGCTGGAATATTCCAACTTCCTCCCACCAAGAAGGGGACTGCCATTTCTAAAAACACGCCTGCAGAGTTGTATCTTCTCCTGCCCCGCTGACATTTCTCTTTTACGGTGGCATCTCTTCTGGAAATAGCAAATTGTGCCATGTTGCATATGCAAAGCGAATGCTGCAAATTTATCGTTGGCATTACATGCTAAGTGTGCATTTTTTTTTCCTTTCCCCCATCTCTTGGTTGCACTCAACTATCTTGATGGATGGATTTTTTTTTTAATTTACAAAATGTATGCGTGGCCCACTCCCCGAACAACAGTGGGCAGCTTCCAAAACTACAATAAAAGGCATCATTGAGCCATAATTAAAAATGAGAAATATGAACGTATTAACAGCTAAGCCAATAGAGAACATGAATACATTAAAAGGCCAGAGCCAAGAAGCAAAATTTTAGCTTCCCCTAAATTGCAATGAGGATGCCTAAAGTTGCTGGTTCCCTAGAATAAGGCTGACCTGTTTTGGGCAATGCAAAGTGTACGAGGTTGTTGATGCCCTCTGAGCTGGGTTGTTTTCTTGCAGACATTTCATGACCCAGCTAGGGAGCATCATCAGTTTGAGGGGAAGGGGAAGAGGAGGAGGAGGAGGAGGAGGAAGACTGTGAGTTCCTTGGTGCTCTCAGAGCTTGGGTTATTTTCCCTTGCAGACCTTTCATTACCAAGATAGGTTACATCATCAGTGATAGGAGGGAGTGGGGTTTGCTTTCAATTCATATTCTAGTGGCCCGCACTGTCAGTGTTGATGGGACATCTTGGCAAGCACCCGTAATGCAGTCACAGGACCATGAGGGCCAATGATGGCTATCAGGACTTTGCAACCGGGTTGTAAGTACTAGAGGACCAGTTATAAGTCGAGAGCGATCTGCAACGAGCGATCTGCAACGAGGAAAAAGAAAAGAGAGAGAAACTCCTATTTTGGAATGCGGACTGCTAAAAGGGCTGATGCGCTAGACGATTGTCAAATGTGACGAGACAATTTTCCTTATTTTCCCTTTTTATTCACCGCTCTTTTATTGGCATGAAAGATGGGGTGATGATGATAAATCAATCAATCCAATCTGTTTAGGTGGCTCTCTGCACATCAGACGGGGAAATATTTACGCCCTTTTAAAAAAAAAAATAACGGAGCAAATGCTGAACATATTTGTGGGTTCACGTGCTCAGACTCGCTTCTGAAGGGGGACCGAGTTACCTAGCTATTATCTTTGGGGTTGGGGGAATCTCGAGAACAATTTCAAAAGCAAAGTCTCCTTGATTAATCCTCTATTTGTTCATGGATTCCTGCACTGTTTGCTCGCTTTCCATTAATATGCAAATTGCTTTGCTGTGTTGTCTGCTGTTCTGACGGAGGCTTCCCAATTTAGCGAAGCCAACTCCTCGTCCCGATAAAACCCCT
>CM019157.1:11726539-11738726 GCA_009733165.1 Naja naja
AACAGAATGAGAAAATATGAATTGAATAGAATGAAAATATGGATTATAGTAGAGTATAGGAGAATAGAATAGAAAATATGGAATAAAATAGAATAGAATAGAAAATATGGAATGGAATGGAATAGAATAGAATAGAATAGAAAATATGGAATTGAATAGAATAGAAAAGAATACAATAGAATAGAATAGAATATGGAATGGGATAGGATAAGATAGAATAAGGATAGAATAGAACAGAATAAAATAGAAAAGAAAATATGGAATGGGATAGGATAGGATAGGATAGAACAGAATATAGAAAAATAGAGTAAAGCAGGAGAGGAGAAGAGAAGATAAATTGGAGTAGAAAAGAAATTGGTATAGAATTTAGAATAGAATAGAGCAGAGTAGAAATGAACAGAATAGAATAAGGAATAGTACACAGAATAACAAGAGTTGGAAGGGACCTTGAGGTCTTCTAGTCCAGCCCCTCTCCCCACCGCAGTTCAGGCAAGAAGCCCTACATTATTTCAGACAAATGGTTGTCCAATCTCTTCTTGCAAACTTCCAGTTGTTAAAGTGAACCTGGCTTCCCCCGTTGACTTCGCTGATCAAAAGGTTCACCAAAAGGAGATCCTACGACCCCCACAGGGCCCTGCAACCATGTCAGCCGCCCAGCATCTGAGTTTGGATCCTGTGGCCACAGAGCGGCTGCCAAGGCACCCTTCCAACTCTGTTCGTCTCTTCTAGCTTTTCCGCCTAACCCAAACTTCTCTTTTGGGACCGATTTTTCCCGTCTTCTCCTGAATCCCCAAGCACTTTCTTCATCCATCCCCATCATTTGCATCCTTTAGTCCAGCCTTGGGGTGTGGGGGAATCAATGCTAACGATATGGTGATGAGGCCTGGCTAATCAATGGCATTTTCCAGCCGCTTTAATCAGGCAATTGATCAAAACCAGCGCTGCTTCCCAGCTCCAAAGCATTCCGTTTAATGCGAGGCATTCTTTGGTGCCAAGGCGGTGAACGCCGGAGGGTTGAGTTTTGAGTGACAGCTTGGGGGGGGGAGTGTGGGGTTTTGGGGAAAGGGAGCTGAGTTTAACTCCATCCTCCTGCTGACAAATCAAATATCGGTCTTGTGAACGCGACACGGCGGGGACCAGGGAGAGGGGTGGATTGGACCCATTTTTAATTCTGAGGATTGATCAGATCCAACTCAAGTTGAACTGGAAAACCACTTTCCATTTTAATTCAACGATTCAGAAACAAAACTGAGTGCAATGTTTTTGCTTGATTTTAGCAATAAATGGAGGGTGGATGCAAATTGGAGGTGGGAATTGCGTTGGCCTGGAATTTAATTGCACAATTGATTCTTTGTTCAGCTGTGTAAGGTCTACTGGGGACAAAGAGGTCATCTTTAGTCTTGAATTTTTATTTTAATTTGCCTTTGTAGTTTAGAACCATGCACCATGTAGAGTTTTTGGGTGCTCTCTGAGCTTGGTTGTTTCCTTGTAGACATTTCATGACCCAACTAGGCAATGTCATCAGTGTTAGTGAGAATGGCTTGATCCCTGTTTATATACAATAACTCTGAGCTTGCTTTCTTGCGGACGTTTCATGACGCAACTAGGGAACATCATCAGTGCTATTGGTCACAGTGCTAATTGTGTGGAAAGAGTCCAGGAAACGAATGAATGTGGAAAATAGGTTAAAGCACTAGGCAAACCGAGCTGTAGTATATTTTCTAAATGTTCCTTCAAAAGTGCTCTTTCACAATGGTTGAAACATCTCAGTTTAGCAGAAAAAATTAATGCATGGGCTGTCAGGAAATCCTCAAGATCTACAATCTGGGTTAGATCAACTCTGAAATCACAAAAATAATATAATGGAGCAGCGAAATCTAACACCGGAACTTTTTAATATCCGTTGAAAAGGGGAAACAAAGAGATTAAAAGCATTGTGATGACACAATTCTAAAGCTACCTTTCGAAGAGAGATATGGGTTCATTATAATACTGTTCTAATTCATTGAAAAAGCTCATTTTTCTTTCAAAATTGGCACACAGCCCTGCTTTATTTTGCCCACAAGGGGGAGCTACCACGTCTCACTAAACTAAAGGATTTTGCAGGGTTGTTTAAAAACAAAACAAAACGCAACAACTTCCCCAACTTCTGCATTTGGCTTGTGAAAATGCGATAGAGGTGGTGCTTAACTTACAACCATTTCAGGGACTGTTTCGAGGTTACTAAAGCAATGCAAAAAAAAAAAAAGAAGGTGACCCAGGATCAGTCCTCACACTTCCAACTGTCGCGCTGCCCACGTGATGCAAAACTAAAACAACCTGTGCGTGGATAGAACTAGAGCTCTCCAAAGCCACGCGAAGGGTGGAGACTCCGCATCCAGCATTGATCCTTGAGGGAGGACTCAAGGAGCGGTTTTGCTCCACAAAACGCAACTCGGTTGGACGGTTAGAGCAGAGCAGAGCAGAGGGACGGTGCGCTGGGTCGCACGAGACGTTATTTTGATTTTGGGGGTCTGCTCTTAGTCTCTGAGGTGCGGAGCTGGGGCCCAGTTTGGCTGGCTTCCAAGAAGGGGTGGGCTGAATCTGTAGAAGCCCTGGGGACCAGCAGGGACTCTTAGTCACCGACTAAGTCACTGGTAGGGCTGCCTCTGAAGACTTTGAGACTTCCTTGGCAGTTGGTGGGTCCCTGGGAGAATAGACAGCCAGGATTAGATGGGCCAGGAATCTGATTCAAGAGGCTTCTCCCCATCATCCTGGTCTTTCTATTTCTTCCTCCTCTTCTTCTCTTTTTCCTCTTCCTCCTCCTCCTTCTTCCTCTCCTTCTCCTGCTCCTTCTCCTCCCTGTTTCTCCTCCTCCCCCTCCTCCTATTCCTCCTACTCCTTATTCTTCATCTCTTCCTTCTCCTCCTTATTCTTCATTTCCTCCTCCTCCTCCCCCAGTGTAGAGCCAGTGTAAGAACAGACTGCTGGCCTAGAGAATACAAATATCCAACCCACCAAGACATAGCTTACGTTCTTAATGTAAGCAATGCAAAACTAATGTCCGGCGCAGGAAATCCAGGAAGTTCAAATGAACCTTGGTAGCTCAGGCTGTTAAATGCCTGCTCTTAAGATCCAGCTGCCTACAATTATTGTAGGCTCGAATCCCACCAGGCTCAAGGTTGACTCAGCCTTCCATCCTCTCGGGGTAGGTAAATTGAGGACCCAAGATTGTTGGGGGCAATAAGCTGACCTTGTAAAAATGCCGCTTAGTAATAAGCAGGCATATACAATGGAATGAAGGCTATTGCTGAGCACACTGGGTTGCATCCCAGAAATTGTAAGCCGCCCTGAGTCTTCGGACAAGGGCGGCATGTAAATGTAATTAAAAATAAAATAAAATAATCTATAGGCTTATTATTTATCAGATGGTGGCAAATTCAACGGAATTCAGACTTGGATCTCTGGTGGGAACAAAGACACTCCAAACTGATGATGCCTTGACCCCTCCCTTGCTCTCAACCTGGTCATCTCCTACAACTGGTTTCCATCATAATCCTTCTGATTTCCCAAAACTTTCAAGAATCTCCATGTCAGTGTTCCAACTAACCAAACCAATGAACTCCGAGGCAAACAAGTCCTCAAAGTTTGTTAGAGTTGTCATATTAGCACATCTGGGAAAACCCGAATCAGAGAGTTCCGGGTTTTCCCTTCCCAAAAGAGAAATCAAAGATCCATCAGTCCATCACACGCCCAACCAAATCTTCCGTCCCAACTGGAACCATCCATCCAGAGGCTCCTCTCTAGGTGCAGGGCAACATGTCCCTGACTCTCTGAGAAAAGATTGTTGTTGTGTCTAATCTTCTACCTCACTGTGAAATCCCTCCTCCCAAATTCCCAGGCACCAAATGTGGCAGCCTCGAAGCTTCCAAGAAAAAAAATGGCTTCCAAGGCTGACAGTCCACCTTGGCCAGTCCCCAATGCATATTCGCCACCTTCTCTACCCCCTTCCCCTTTCCAGCAAGGCCCCTTACCCAGCCGAGGTGCGCCTGGCTCCCTCTTACTCAATCAACCTCTCTGCAGCCGGGGTCTGCTTAAATTACACCGCACGTTTGAAGGCAGTGCTAATTCAATACAGAAGGTCCCTCTTCCCATCATTAGCAGATCTAATTGTAACAAAGGCCAAGTGTTAATCAGGCTGGGGAGAGAAACGGTGCGCTCGGCTTCTTAATGAGGTTGTCCCAGCCCTACCGGCAGACGGGGTTGAAGCAACCCTTGGAATAGGAGCCCCATTGAAGAATCGAGATATGGGTCACCACCTTGAGAAAAGCCACCCCTGCCGATGCTGGGGGAAATGAAAAGAAGGCCGGGATTTCCAAAGAGGAGAGGTTGAAATTGGAGGAGCCATTCAGAACTCAGTTCTTCTGCCATGACCAAGCAAAATCTCTTTCTCCTCCTCCTCCCCAATGTTTCCAAGCCTTCTACATCTGGGCAGCAACCAGATGCCCCCAAAATAGGAAGAGATGAAGATCTTGAGATTGTTTTGAAAATGAAACAGAGACTTAGATGACTCAGAGAATATTCAGATTTACAAAAATGGAGCAATTGCATTCATGCAGCATCCTTTAAGAGCAAACCCCATTCTACTAGCACTGATGATGTTACCTAGCTTGGTAATGAAAGGCCTGCAGGAAAAATACCAAGGTGAGAGAGCACCAAGGACCCCATACTACTACTACTACTACTACTACTACCACCACCATTACAACTACTACTCTTCCTCTTGCTCTTCTTCCTCTTCCTTTTTCTTCTTCTTCTAATTCTTTGCCTTTTTCCTCTTCTTCTTCCTCCTCTTCTTCTTCATCTTCTTCCTCTTCTTCTTCTTCCTCCTCTTCTTCTTCCTCTTCTTCTTCTTCCTCTTCTTCTTCTGCCTCTTCTTCTTCTTCCTCTTCTTCTTCCTCTTCTTCTTCTTCTTCCTCCTCCTCCTCTTCTTTTTTTTCCTTTTTCTTCTTCCTCCTCCTCCTTTGTAGGTGTGAAAAGCAGTCATAAGTCACTTTTTTCAATGCTTCGAACAGTCACTAAATGAAGGACTACCTGCATCTGCTGTGGCTTTTGCAAGCTAGTAGAAAAATGGAGAGGTGGGTGGGGAGTTTGATGGTTCTTCCTTGGGCTTCCATTCCATTGTGTGCCTGCACGCTCCTGTGTGTGTTTTGCCTGCTAAGCACTTTCGCTCCCCTGGAGTAGTGGCATGTTGTGCGTTCACAGACTCATCAGAAAGTTTATGGGCAGGAATTAATCATGAGCCCTCAGGACAAATTTGTTGAGTTGTAGCTGGTGGTGCAGGCGAGGTGGAAGGAAGGCAGAGATAACGGAGAAACGGTCACATCAGCCAACGACCCAGATGCAGAGCTGGGCATATTTGGGTGGGTGAATTCCAATTGCTTTACTTTATTTTGTTTTATTTCATTTCGTTTTGTTTCATTTCACTTTTATTTTATTATTATTTATTTTACTTTATTATTTTATTTAATATTTTATGTTATTTTACTTTAGTTGATTATTTTATGTTACTTTATTTGATATTGTTTTACTTTAGTATAGTTTAGTTTTTTTATTTTATTTTATTTCTCATTTTATTTTACTTGATTCTATTCTATTCTTTTACTTTATTTTACTTTATTATTTTATTTTACTTTATTTTTTATTTTATTTTACTTTATTCTATTCTATTCTTTTACTTTTATTCCTTTATTTTATTTATTATTTTCCTCCAAGGGGGTACAACCAAAGTGATGCACTAATTCCCTGAAAAACAGAGGAAAAAAGGCCAGTAATTTGTTGCATTGGATATGTTCGCCGCTTTGAGTTATTTTTAAAAAATAATAATAATAAAAGCGGCTGTATACAAATGTATTAAATGTACATAGCCACCCAATTCACACCTAGGTGACTGCAAGCGACTGGCAAAATTAAAACTTTTAAACACACGACATTGTGTATTCACACAACCTCCCCTTGAATACGGTGACCAGAGAGACAACAAAGGTTAGGGTTTGAAAGAGAGGCCTCTCCAATCCCATAGGTAAATACTTTTCTTTATTTATTAGCTAGACCTTGCCAAATCTTAATTGATTGGTCTTGAGATGGAGCCGAAAGTCAGCAGTTGTTTACGGCTCCTTAAACATTACCTAACATTAGTTTGCGCCGAATTTGCTGACCGGATAATGGTTGCACTTAATGGTAGTTGCACAATACGCATCTCCTTCCATTTTAAATAGAAATCTTCTCGGAGTTCGTAGTAAGAGGAGGAAGAAGATTATTATTTTTAAATTGTTTTTCCTGGGTTCAGTACTGGAATATAGAATAATAGAATTGGAAGGGGCCTTGGAGGTCTTCTAGTCCAACCCCGCCCGCCCGCTTGGGGCAGAAGACCTTATACCAATTTCAGATAAATGGCTGTCCAATGTCTTCTGAAAAGCCTCCAGTGATGGAGTACCCACAACTTCTGGTGGCAAGCAGTTCCACTGGTTAATTGTTCTCCCGGTTAGGAAATTGCTCCTTAATTCTAGGTTGTTTCTCTCCTTGATTAGTTTCTTTTGTCTTGCCTTTTTGTGCTTTGGAACATAGTTTGACCCCCCCTCATCTTTGTAGGACTGAATTCTAGTTCCACCTTAGGCATGAAAGCCAGTTGGGTGACTTTGGGCCAATCACCAGGGGACTGGGAGTTCTAGTCCCACCTTAAGAATGAAAACTGGTGGGGTGACTTTGGGCCAATCACCAGGGGACTGGGAGTTCTAGTCCCATCTTACAAATGAAAACCAGCTGGGTGACTTTGGGCCAATCACCAGGAGACTGAGAGTTCTAGTCCCGTCTTATGCATGAAAACCAGCTGGGTGATTTCAGGCCAATCACCAGGACACTGGGAGTTCTAGTCCCGTCTTAGGCATGAAAGCCAGCTGGATGACCTTGAGTCAGTCCCTCCCTCTTAGCCCAACCCACCTCACAGGGTTGTTGCTGTGTGGAAAACAAGACAAGGAAGGTGTGTTGGGTATGTTCACGGCCTCGAGTGATTTGTCCAAATAATAAAGACAGGTTGCCAATGAAGAAATAAAAATAATTGGTCTAAAATCAAGTCAGCCACATCTAAGCTTCTGAGTTGGACGTAAAGAACTAATCCTTGTTGGATGTTTGCGTGTCGGGGACAAAAACCTTCCAAGGTTGACACCCGACGAGGCTGGCCATCTTGCAAACACTGGGGCGTTCTTTTTTTTTTAATGTCTCCCTAATTTGTATTTAATTTGGAGTTAATTGCCATCTCTTGCCCTATGGAGGTGTGCTCTTCTCTTTCATTTCTGTAAGGAAGCACGTATCTTTCAGCAACAACCTTCCTAATTGAGGCTGAATTGTCACATTTGTTCAAGACCCTCTTTCCTCCTTCCACCCTCCAACCAAACTGGACCAGGGGCTCTGGTTTTAGAAGAGGAGGAAAAAACCCATTTTGCCAGTCAAGGAATTCCAAATCTCCAGCGACTTCATTAGCAGGAACACCTCCAGCCAGAAAAGCAGAGTTTAATTATCTTAAAATGCCCTGATTTTACAATCTTATGTGAAGGATTCTCATTATCTAAGACAACGTAAGTACATTAAGTGGCTTCTACCAGTTTCAACTCTTCAACATGCTGAATACAGAGTAACAGAGTGGGAAGGGACCTTGGAGGTCTTCTAGCCCAACCCCTGCTCAGGCAGGAGATCCCATCTCCATTCCAGATAAATGGCTGTCCAGACTCTTCTTAAAAACTTCCAGTGTTGGAGCACCCACAACTTCTAAAGGCAACTTCCGTTCCACTGATTAATTGTTCTCACGGTCAGGAAATTACTCCTTAGTTCTAGGTTGCTTCTTTCTATCTGTTGCTTCTTGTCCTGCCCTCAATGGCTTTGGAGAATAGCTTGACTCCCTCTTCTTTGGGGCAGCCCCTGAAATATTGGAATGCTGCTATTATGTCTCCCCTAGTCCTTCTTTTCATTAAGTGAGACATACCCAGTTCCTGCAACCGTTCTTCTTATGCTTTAGCTTCCAATCTCCTAATCATCTTCGTTCCTCTTTGCACATTTTTCTAGAGCCTCAATGCCATTTGTATATCATGGTGATCGAAACTGATTTGGTACCTTCAGACTTGCAAGTGTCTGTTAAGGTAGCTTTAGAGAACGGACAGATAGGATACGGCATAGCCCAGAGCTGCATAATGGATGGAGGAAGAAGCTCAGAAGGAACGCCTTCCAACTGCTCATCAGTCCACCCACCCACCCAAATCCATCCATCCACCACCCATCCATCCATCCATCCATCCATCCATCCATCCATCCATTAAATGTAAATTAGAATTACTGTCAACTAAAAAATACTCTTTTGGTCTTTTTAGTTGCCAGCAGAAAGGGAATGGGGGAAAGCAGTGCATTCCTTAAATGCCTCAGATAATCATCTTGGCAGCCCAAAGCTGTCGGAACGTAAGGATATTACTGGAGAGCATGATTGATGACTCTTGGCTATGGATGTGTCCCATTGGAGAATCTACATCCAGGGGTGGGGGAAGACCAGGGTCAAGGAGGAAATGAATGATGTATTTTAGTGTCAGCTGCACCCAGCTAACACCAACATGGCCACTTCTAATAAATCTTTTTTTTTACTCTGAGAGATGCGACTAGGGACATATGATTTGAATGGGGGTGGATTTGTTGGAGTTCTGACAATTACTTTGTACCTAGCCCCGCCCACTTTTTCTTCAGGCCACGCCTGCCTTTCCTGCCACCCGCCCACTCCCAGGAGTAGGCTTGTAAACACACCTTGTAGTTAGGAATGGTAACATTTGCAAAATCAGAGGAATCGGTGTGTGTCGCCCCTCTCAAAACCCACAGCGTCCATCCGAAGCCTGACCTGTTCATCTCTCTCAGACCACTGAAATGTGCGTGTCGCGTTCGCTCGGACTTTTCCACACTTGTCCGGCATCGTTTATGCACCACCAAACGAATTTGCAACCAGAGGTGAAAATGGATGAACCATTTAGTTGACGTCTGCCCGAGATGCACAGCTCCCAATACTCCAGAGGTCAAAACGTCCTTCGATAAAACAGCATTAGGGGCAATTCAACTGGCCAGCTATTTTTGGCTGCATTGATTTTATTTTTCATTACTTCAAGTATTTATAGTTTTAACACTTTTGCCTTCTGCCCAAATATTTAGGCTTCTGCCCCCAGGTGATGTTGTTTATGTATTATTTATTTGAAGTGCCCCTCTTTCTTTCAGCTCTTTGCTTTTGAACTAATGTTCTAAAGACCCAAAAAGGGAAATACAATTATAAGAGAGAAAGGGTGGAAAAATAGCAATTATCTTGTCCTCTGCTCCCCCCCAAAATCCTTGAGCTCAACGTTCAACAGAAGATTACATCACTGGCTCGGCTTTCCTTTTCCAGAGTTCTGGTTTGTTCTTACTATGGTTTGCTTAAGCCACAATGAGCTGGGTTCATACAACCCAAAATGTGCCTTGCACACCCCGGTGGCTGGATTCCGACAAACGCTAAGCTTGAATAGGGTGATGGATTATCCTGATAAGTGTTGTACCTGATGATTCTCGACTCTTGACGAATGTATCTTTTCTTTTATGTACACTGAGAGTATTTACACCAAGACAAATTCCTTGTGTGTCCAACCACACTTGGCCAATAAAGAATTCTATTCTATTCTATTCTATTCTATTCTATTCTATTCTATTCTATTCTATTCTATTCCATTCCATTCCATTCCATTCCATTCCATTCCATTCCATTCTATTCTATTCTGTAAGTAGATCTAATTTCTGACATGCCTACAGTCTTGACATTCATTTGCAAATATGAGCGGTCCTTGGTCTCTCTGAGCTTAGTTGTTTTTTCTTTTCTTTTTTTCTTTTTTGCAGATGTTTTATTACCAAACTAGGTAACATCATCAGTGCTAGAAGGGAGTGAGGTATGTGGAATGGAGGAGGAGGATTGTGGGGTTTTGGTGTTCTCTGAGCTTGGTTGTTTTCTTGAAGACATTTCATTACCAAACTAGATAACATCATCAGTGCCAGAAGGGAGTGCTGGAAGGGAGTGAGGTATGTGAAGAGGAGGAGGAGGAGGAGGAGGAGGAGGAAGGTGGGGTCTCTGATCTTGTTTTCTTGCAGATATTTCATTACCAAATGAATAGGTAATATATTTCATGCACTTTTTCACTGTGTCTCACTGTTATAAAGAGTTTGTAGAAACACCAACAATGCTGCTTAGTTTGGGTCATGAACCATCTGCAAGAAAACAACCTGCTCAGAGAGCACCAAGAACTCCCACTTCAAGCCCCAACTACAAATATTCTCTTTTATTGGCATTTGCAAATATGAAATGCTTCCCCCAAACTGACTTAGAAACTGCCCTACAGTTTTCTGGACAGCAGGTAAAAAAAAAAAATTCTAGCCACGCCAGACAAACGATCGATTTTATTCTGACAATTGTTTCTTGGGGTCATGAGTCCACATGGTCACATGCCCTGCAGGGTTTGTTGTCTCTAAATGTCAGTGGGCAGCCTCCTATAAGATTCTGTTTTTTGGTGGTGGTGGGGGCAGGATGGACAATACAACTTCTAGTGAAGGTTCAATGAAGTCATCCTCAGCTCCAGCCTGGAGGAAGATCTCCCCAGGGGCTTCAGTAGGGGGTTCTCCAGCAAGACAATTGAATGCCTTGGATGGCAGTTGCATTTTTCAGAGCCTGAAGTTCACCAGGAAAAAAACACACACAGAGACACACACCCCTCCCAATCTGCTTTGTCTCCCATCATCTTTGTCTAGGGAGGAAGGCAAAATCTGAGCTGAAAACATGGCACAATGAATGGAACCTCCCTCCCTGCTGCAAAATCTCTGCTAGTCAGGCCTTCCAGTTTCCTTTAGCCTGCCTGGACACTGCTGAAGTCCAGTGGTCAGACTCGCCAAAGGAGGAGAAGCCAACGCCATCTTGTGTAAGGGCAGAAATGACCAAAAGGTGTGGGCTGAGTAAAAATTGGGATTTCTCCTCTCATTAGCTGGATAAAGTACTCCACAGTTTAAAGGAAGATGATAGATAGATAGATAGATAGATAGATAGATAGATAGATAGATAGAATATGGGGGGAGAGAGATGATAGACAGATCTTAAAGGTAAAGGTTCCCCTCGCACATATGTGCTTGTCGTTTTCAGCTCTAGGGGGCGCTGCTCCTCTCTGTTTCAAAGCCAAAGAACAGCCACTGCTGTCCGAAGACGTCTCCGTGGTCACGTGGCCGGCATGACTAAGCGCCGAAGGCATGGAGCTGTGACCTTCCCACCAAAGGGGTCCCTATTTTTCTACCTGCATTTTTACATGCTTTCAAACTGCTAGGTTGGCAGAAGGTGGGACAAGGAATGGGAGCTCCCTCCGTTACGCGGCACTAGGGATTCAAACCACCAAACGGCTGATCTTTCTGATCGAGAACCTCAGCATCTTAGCCACTGAGAGAGAGAGAGAGAGAGAATCTTACAACTATATTAAAAAGTAAAATAGAAGTGAAATACAAGGTCTATTTCCAAGATAAAATAGCTAAAAGATAATACAATACCTATGTGCTAAATGCAGTGTAGATACAGATGGTATAGATATTCAGTAGATATGGATATATAGATATATAAATATAGATACATTTCTCTTTTTTCCCCTTTTTATTTGCAGCAGCTAGAAGGGAGTGAGGTTTGCAGGGAGGAAGAGGAGGAGGAGGTGATGGTGATGGTTATGGATTGTGAATTGAGGTCATAACTCAGGGACTACCTGTATAAAGATTTATATCAAAATATTATATTAAGCTAGCCAAAAAAGGCATGGTAAGAAAAGTCGAGCTGGTGTCGAATTTCTAGTTGTGTAGAAGATTTATGCTACTGCAATGATTGGGATTGGGGAGAAAAGGTTAGCCAAGTTAAGCACCCCTTCCATATGTAATATTTCCAAGCAAGTTGATGGATGTAACTTTTTTTTCTTTCTGAATACTAACAGGGTTCACCGAATTCAAAACACCAATTTATCTCCCCATCCTTTTTTAGCATTCATTTTCTTCTTCTAATAGTCTGGACAAGATTGCCCTCTAGAGTTCCATTATAGGAATAAGATAGATAGATAGATAGATAGATAGATAGATAGATAGA
>CM019157.1:11739726-11756174 GCA_009733165.1 Naja naja
GAAGGAAGGAAGGAAGGGAAGGAAGGAAGGAAGGATCCTAGCCAATCTTGACTTCCACTCATCCTAATTCCTCTTCCATGGTTGGTTGGCTGTAAGGTTGAAATAGCTTGGCTGGGTTCCCAAATGGCTGCCGCCTCTATCAATCAGAACAGAGTTGGAAGGGACCCTGGAGGTCTTGTAGTCCAGCCCCCTGCTCAAGCAGGAGACCCTAGACCATTCCAGACCTCATACCTTTCCGGCTGGGGCCTCTGCCGCGTGCCGGTCCCCAAATATCGTGCAGGAATTCTCTGCCAAGAAAATAAGCTGTGTGTTTGGAAGAGGCAAAGAGGGGGAAGGAGGGATTGCATCATATTCCCACCCAAGGAAAGCCTAAAAAATGGGCCCCTCCCCAAATATTTGGAGGCCCAAAAATTCTGGAATGAGGAAAGCAGCCCCCTCCCTTCCCTCTCATAATAATAATAATAACAACAACAACAATCTATTAGGGGAAACGAAGTCAGAACAATGGCCTGAAATGAGCCGGGCTGCAGGGCCTCAGAGATGCCGGATGCTGGGGCTGCTGGGTAGGAGAGTAGGAGGGTTGGGGGTGATGGGAGATATAGTCCAGGTTGGGGCCAAGCTGAGAATGGTCCTTTTGACATCATAGAGGAAGGAAGAATATTACACTTTCTTTCTCTCTGCTGCCGTGCCACATGGGGCTTGGAGTCCCTTCCCTGGCTGGGCAGGGTGGGAGGATTGTGCCTTCCAGGGAAACGAACCCTCTTCTCTTCTGCTGTGGGAGATGGGGCCTGGAGTCCCTTCCCTGGCTGGGCAAGATGGGAAGTGTATGCCTTCCAGGGGAGGAAACCTTCTTCTGATGTGGGAGATGGGGCCTGGAGTCCTTCCCTGATGGGAGCTCCCACCTTTCCGGGAACCTTCTTGCTGTGGGAGATGGGGCCTGGAGTCCCTTCCCTGGCTGGGCAGGCTGGGAGCACAGGCCTCCTTTCAGTGGGAGCAACCCAGCCTCCATTTTTGACTAGGGAAGATGGGGCCGGGAGTCCCTCCCTGGCGGGGCACCATGGGACTTTGTGCCTTCCAGGCGAGTCCAACCTCCCCCCCCTCCAGAATCAGGTCTTCTAGTCCAGCTTCTATGCCACCTGTCAGAAATGGTGTAGGGTCTCCAGCTTGGGCTGGAGGGTTGGACTAGATGACCTCCAAAGATCCCCTCCAACTCTGTCCCTCTGTGCTTCTGTGCCGAGGAGACGGGCTCGGCCCTCCCCCGGGGAGGCACCCACCGAGCGCCCACCCCTCTCACCCCGCCTCTCCCGCACATGGGCCCTGGAGTCCGCCCGGCGGAGGCCGATGGGACCTGGCCCCCCTTCCGGCGGCGAGCCACCGCCTCTCTCTCCTTCCCTCCCTCCCTCCCAGCCCGCCCCACCTGCGTCTCGCCGGTCTCGGCAGCCGCGGCGGTCGGGCAGCAGGGCGCGCTGTGGGCCGGGCTGGCCCTGCTTAGCGGCGGCGGCGGCGGCGGGAGGAGCCGCAGCAGCAGCAGCAAGCAGAGCACCGGAGCCGCGCCGAGGAGCTGCCCGGCCGCCTCCCGTCCTCCCGGGCTCCGCCAGCGCCCGAGCCCGGCTCCCGCGGCGGCCCAGCCATGTCCGGCCGGGTGGAGAAAGCAGGTGGGTTGGCGCGCCGGAGCCGAGCCGAGCCGAGCCAGGCCTCGCCCGTCGGGGACCAGCCGGAAGGCCGGCCGGGAAGGCGCGGATGATGGGCATCGGGCGAGAGAAGGGCTGCCTGCCTTCCTTGCCCCCGGGACGAGCGTGCAAAAGGCGGCCGGGGGTGCATTGCACGCGCAGCGGGGCGCTTGCACGGCCCCCTGGCTTTCCGGGGAGGGGGGGTGGGAGAGGCAGGGGCACCCCAACGACCCCCTCTCCGTGCGCGTGCCCGCGCACGCATGCCCGCCCGTCTCCCTTGTGTGTCCCCACCTCCCCCGTGCGTGTGCTCACTTTTAGCAACGCTCCCCCGGGGAAGGTTCCCCCCCTTTTTTTGCAAAGGGGGGAGGGGTTTGCGCCCGTGTGGATTGTTGGTGGGGAAGAGGTGTGGGGTGGGTTCCTTGCCGGAAGGCCCGGGGAGGGACGGGGGGGAAGGGAAGGGGGTGTGCAAATGCACACGCGGGAGGCGCGCGAGGCCCCGGGCCGTTAAAAGGTGCCCGTGATTGTGGCTCTCGTAGGTTTCCGGGTTTGCATTGTGGCCGACGTGGGGATCCGTGTCTTTTGGAGTTTGCTTCTGCTTGTGGGTGTGGGCGGGGAGGGTGTGTGGAGAGAGATACAGCGCTATCTTTACACACGTACAATATATATATCTATGCACACATGCAACATATATCTATATACACAATGTAAATATCTGTGTGTGTATGTATATATATATATATATATACATATACACACACACACATATATATACACACACATATACACACACACACATACACACACACACACACACATACATACATACACATACATACACACACTGTATATCCATACTCTATCATACCTATCTATATCTATCTATCTAATCTGTCTGTCTATATATCTATATATCTATCTATCTATCATCCATATCTGTCTATCTAATCTCTACCCCTACATATACACATACTCCATAGTTATCTGTACACACTCTATTTATGCCCACACACTATAGATATATGTATACACACTTTATGTGTCTCTGTCTGTCTATCTATATGTAACAGTTATTGCACACACACATATGTATCTATTATATATACACACAAATACACACACACACATTTGTGTGTATATATAATAGATACATATGTGTGTTTGTGCAATAACTGTTACACATCCAATTGTTTCCTTTCCTCTCTGTGTGGTCTTTCCTAAACAATATTTGGAATTTGAAACAAGATTGCACTCTCTGCAACAAAGTAATTCCCACAAGTGAGGCAAATTTTATCTCAAAAGCATTCGAAAAAAATACTATTATTGGGCCTTTGTTGACAACCATTCAAGTACAAACGTTTAATTAAAAAAAAAACTCCATAAGGTATGTGCAAATGTACATAGACCTGAGTATCTGTGTGGTTATCACTGAATGTATATGGCGAGTATCTATCCTGTATAATTGTATGTGCCTGGTATAATGTTTATTAGATACCCCTTCACAAGCTTCATTTGCACATATGTGTGAAGCTCACATATGTAGATGTTCATGTGCACACAATGGAGTCTCTAGGAAGCATAAGCATATGCTGTTGTGTATGTCAGTGCATTATGTATTGATATATTTTTAATTTCTGTATCAAATTTTTAAACAGGCCATCATGCTCCTAGACCAATTTTGGGCAGTACAAATTAAAACAAAAACTGTCTGTCTGTCTGTCTGTCTGTCTGTCTATCTGTCTATCTATCTATCTATCTATCTATCTATCTATCTATCATTAAATTCCCATAGGAAACAATGAACTCTGGGATAAAATAATTAAAACTGAAAATTAAAAAAGGCCGTGGGAATATAAGTATATCTCGAGTGAAGATGGTGTGTTTCTTTGCATGGAAATTAATCTTATGTAGCTTGGCAATTTCCTGTGCTTTTTTTTTTAATTTTGGTTAATCGTTTTAACGGTTTTAATTGTTTTGAATTTTGTTTATGTGAGGTTGTCTTTGGGGCTAGTCAGAGGCACGTAGAAAAATTATGATGATTTAAATGGATTGGCTGCCTGTTATTAATTGAAGTTGAATGGAATACAAATTTAAAAGTAAACTTTATGCATCTCTGTATAGCATGCATCTGTGAATATAATCTGTGTGTGTGACATACACTTATAGAAATGATATTCACACACACATAACACCCTTTGGAGAATTTTAACACTCTGTTGGTGCCAAGGTGGAAAACATGAAAAACCTAACTGTTTGTTCAGGCATATGGGCCATGAAGTTAGTAAAACCTGCGTGGGAATGCATATATGATAGGATATTCTTTTATTTTTACTTTGGCTGCCATTTCTTTTTGAAATTATACGTTGTGATATATGTGCTTCCATATACTTTATTGTGCCTTTTGTTTCACTTTTGATCACTGCCTAGACCAAAGGTCTTTAAACTTGGCAAGTTTAAGACTTGTGGACTTCAACTCACAGAATTCCTGAGCTAACATGATTGGAGGAGGAATTCTGGGAGTTGAAATCCACAAGTCTTAAAGCTGTCAAGTTTGAAGACCCCTTGGCCTAGACTCACTCTGATGAGAGAGGAGGCCCTCTATACTGAAAGAAAGAAATAAGATTCACATATGCATTAGTATTATGTATGTATGGATATGTACCATGAAAGCCAGCTTGGGTGACTTTGGGCCAATCACCAGGAGATGGTGAGTTCTAATCCCATCTTAAATATAAAGCCAGCTGGGTGGCTTTGGGTCAGTCACCAGGAGACTCTGAATTCTAGTTGTGCCATAGGTGTGAAAACCAACTGGGAGACTTTGGGCCAATCACCAGGAGACAGTGAGTTCTAGTTTCACCTTAAGCAGGAAAGCCGGTTGGGTGACTTTGGGCCAATCACCAGGAGATGGTGAGTTCTAGTCCCATCTTAAATATAAAGCCAACTGGGTGGCTTTGGGTCAGTCACCAGGAGACTGTGAATTCTAGTTGTGCCATAGGTGTGAAACCCAACTGGGAGACTTTGGGCCAATCACCAGGAGACAGTGAGTTTTAGTTTCACCTTAAGCAAGAAAGCCGGTTGGGTGACTTTGGGCCTATCACCAGGAGACAGTGAGTTCTAGTTTCACCTTAAGCAAGAAAGCCAGTTGGGTGACTTTGGGCCAATCACCAGGAGATGGTGAGTTCTAGTCCTGTCTTAAATATAAAGACAGCTGGCTGGCTTTGGGTCAGTCACCAGGAGACTATGAATTCTAGTTGTGCCATAGGTGTGAAACCCAACTGGGAGACTTTGGGCCAATCACCAGGAGACAGTGAGTTTTAGTTTCACCTTAAGCAAGAAAGCCGGTTGGGTGACTTTGGGCCTATCACCAGGAGACAGTGAGTTCTAGTTTCACCTGAAGCAAGAAAGCCAGTTGGGTGACTTTGGGCCAATCACCAGGAGATGGTGAGTTCTAGTCCTGTCTTAAATATAAAGACAACTGGCTGGCTTTGGGTCAGTCACCAGGAGACTATGAATTCTAGTTGTGCCATAGGTGTGAAACCCAACTGGGAGACTTTGGGTCAATCACCAGGAGATGGTGAGTGCTTGAAGAGGGGGTTGGACTACAAAACCTTCAGGATCTCTTCCAACTCTAGTTATTCTGCTAGACATACTTAGCCCCTTCAACTGTTCATTATACAATTTAGCCTGAAGATTCTTTATCATCCTTGCTGGCATGTCTAGTTAAATGAAAACAAAAAGGACAAAGGGTGAAAGGGTAGCAGTCTCCCAGTATTTGAGGGGCTGCCCCAAAGAAGAGGGAGTCAAGCTATTCTCCAAAGCCCCTGAAGGCAGGACAAGAAAAGATGGATGGAAACTAACCATACAGAGAAGCAACCTGGAACTAAGGAGGAAATTCCTGACAGTGAAGACAGTTCACCAGTGGAACCAGTGAATTTTGGCTGCTCCAATGCTGGAGGATTTTAAGAAGAGACTGACAGCCCTTTGTCTGAAATAGAACAGGGTCTCCTGCCTGAGCAGGGGGTTGGACTAGAAGACCTCTGATGCCCCTTCCAACCCTGTTATTCCGCTGTTGTTACCCATCCGTGAAAGTGCCCAATGGAAGAGAATGCAATCCATTTTTTTTCATAGCCCTGAGGCCTCTCTCTGTTGCCAGGATGAAAATGCTCTCTGGCTATCATTGAATCAGCAGAAAACGATGCCAACATGACATTCGATGCCAACATGACATACTCATGACTTACTCCTCCCTTGCCTCTGCCCGGCCAAGCTTTCCTCCGAATGGAGAGATGACCCAGCCCAACAAATGTTGCCTGCTTTGAGCTGCACCTTCTGATTCTTGACGAATGTCTCTTTTCTTTTTTTATGTACACGAGAGCATGCCACAGACCTTCTTGGTTGTCCAATCACACTTCATCAATAGCTTATTCCTTTTCCCTTCCTTCCTTCTTCCTTCCTTTTTCCTTCCTTCCTTCCTTCTTTCCTTCCTTTTCCTTCCCCGGATTTCTCCGATCTCTTCCTTCTTCCTTCTTCCTTCCTTCTTCTTCTTTTCCTTCCTTCCTTCCTTCCTTTTCCTGGTCTTTCCAGTTCTATTCTCCTTCCTTTCCTTCTTCCTTCCCTTTTCTTCTTTCTTCCTTTCCTTCCTATTCCTTTTCTTTTCCAGTTTATTCTCTTCTTTTTCTTCCTTTTTCTTTTTCCAGTCTATTCCTTCTTCATTTATTCCTAAATCTTTCTTCTTTCCTTCTTCCTTCCTTTCCCTTCTTCCTTCCTTCCTTTTTCCTTCCTTATTATTCCTAGATCTTTCTTTCCTTGATTCTTCTTCCTTCCTTCCTTCCTTCCTTCCTTCCTTCCTTCCTTCCTTCCTTCCTTCCCAAGGTCATTTCAGCTCTATCCTTCCTTCCTTCCTTCCTTCCTTCCTTCCTTCCTTCCTTCCTTCCTTCCTTCCTTCCTTCCTTCCTTCCTTCCTTCCTCTTTAGCTCTGATGGAGCAGTAGAACCATTTAAACCTCTCTGTGTCACCGGCTGAGGACAAGATAAAGATAATGTTGGGTAGGGAGAGGGTGATGGGATAGAGGTGGTCCTCAGCTTAATGACCACAATCGTGCCCCAAATTTTGGAGATATTTGTTCTGTGAGTTTCACCCTGGGTTTGCAACCTTTCAATTGCCACGGTTGTTTAGCGAATCTGCAGCGGTTAAATTAGCAACACGGTGCTTAAGTGGCTTCCCCCTTTGAGGTGACCCTGTGAGGGACACCGTGACCATCGTAAATACGAACCAATTGCCAGGTGTCCAAATTTTGATGATGCGACCGCAAGAATAAAAATGCTCCCCAAATCTTACAAGATGGTCTTCTGTCATGGTTTACCCAAATAATCCCGGTTTTGCCAAACTTTAAATGTCCAGTTTTACGGAGAGCAGAGCCCCAGCCTTCTTGTTTGTGGGGAGGGGCTCAAATATTGGAAGGCAGCTATCATGTCACCCCTGGTCCTTCTCTTCAAGAGACTTCTTGTTGTTAGTTGCAAAGTTGTGTCTGGCCCATTGCGACCCCGTGGACAAAGTTTCTCTAGGCCTTCTTTTCCTCTACCATCTCCTGAATCAGATAACAGATAATCAGAGTTGGAAGGGACCTTGTAGATCATCTAGTCCAACCCCCCACCCAAGCAGGAGACCTTATGCCATTTCTGACAGATGGCAGTCCAATCTCTTCTTGAAAGTCTCAAGTGATGATGCTCCCACAACTTCTGAGGGCAACTTCTGTTCCATTGGTTGATTGTTCTCACTGTCAGAAAGTTTCTCCTTACTTCCAGCTTGCATTTCTCCTTGTTCAGTTTCCATCCATTGTTCCTTGTCTGGCCTTCAGGTGCTTTAGAAAATAGCTTGACCCCTTCCTCCTGTCTGTGGCAGCCCCTCAAATATTGGAAGACTGCTATCCTGTCTCCCCCTGGTCCTTCTCTTCCCTAGACTAGCCAGGCCCAGTTCCTGTAACCGTTCTTCATATGTTTTAGTCTCCAGTCCCCTCATCATCCTCGTTGCTCTTCTCTGCACTTTTTCTAGAGTCTCAACATCTTTTTTATACTGTGATGACCAAAACTGGATGCAGTACTTTAGGTGTGGTCTTACTAAGGCTTTATAAAGTGGTATTAGTACCTCACTTGATCTTGATTGTATCCCTCTGTTAATGCAACTTAGGATTGCATTGGCTTTTTTGGCTGCTGCTGCTGCGGCTGGCTCGTATTTAGCTGGTTGTCCACTAAGACTCCAAGATCCCTCTCCCAGTTCCTGCTATTGAGCCTGGTTTCACCCAGTCTATATGTGTCCTTTGGGTTTTTCTTGCCTAAGTGTAGGACTTTACTTTTCTCTACATTGAATTTC
This sequence comes from Naja naja, assembly GCA_009733165.1. Classification (NCBI taxonomy): domain Eukaryota; kingdom Metazoa; phylum Chordata; class Lepidosauria; order Squamata; family Elapidae; genus Naja; species Naja naja. The sequence continues at coordinate 11,747,763 of CM019157.1, forward strand.
ATTTTGTTAGATACGGCCCAGGGTTCTAGTCTAAATCCATCTCACGCCAACTGCTTCAGGGACTCCATCCAGCCCCCCCTTCTCTGCTGTCCCCTTCTTCTTCTTCCCTCAATCTTTCCCAGCATTGGGCTGTTCTCCAGCGAGTCCTTCCTTCTCATGAGGTGGCCAAAGTCTTTGAGTTTCACCTTCAGGATCTGGCCTTCTAAAGAGCAGTCAGGGTTGATATCCTCTAGGACTGACAGTTTGGATGGCCTTGCAGTGCAAGGGACTCACAGGAGTCTTCTCCAGCCCCAGAGTTCAAAGGCCTCCACTCTTTTCACTAGACTACACCCACCCAATTCTAGCAATTGTTCTTTATATGTTTCGGCCTCCAGTCCCTTTGTCGTTTTGCTCTTCTCTGCACTTTCTCTAGAGTCTTAACAACGTTTTTATAGTGTGGTGACCAAAACTAGCTGCCATATTCCAAGCATGCAATGCTCAGTTTCCCATGGACATGCAAGGATGAACGTGTGGCTCATTCGAAGGGCACCGAGTTAATGAGGAATTATCTAATTTCCGCTCTCCGTCCCATTCTCTATTTTTTTTTTGTGCAAAATGAGCCATCCTGGCTTATGCTGCCCAGGGAAGCCAGTAATGATTTAGTTCTTCTGGTGGCTGAAACCCCACAAACAAGGTCAGCTGGTGTGGAAAAATCCCGGGGACGGAATCTCGAAACACGTGGGCATCCACACCCTCTCCTCTGCGTAGTAGGTTATGGGCCCAAGGAGGTGACACTCGAATGCTTCCCAGGGTAGGGGATGGAAAGGCCAGTTTTGAGCTGGGGGAAGCAGTGGAAGAAAACAGCTGGAGCATGCCGGAATGCAAAACAGCTGAGCAAAGCCTTAAGCAAAAAGCTGAAATTGGAAACAATTTCTAAATTTATTATCTGGGTGTGGACAGTCCTTTTGATTCTTGGTCACAGAGAAGAGCGGTTTAAGTCTCTCTTTCTTTCTCTTTCTCTCTCCCTCTATCTTTTTCTCTTTTTCTCTTTCTCTCCCTTTCCCTCCCTTTTCTCTTTTTCCTCTTCCTTTCTCTCTCTCTCTTTCTCTCTCTCTTTTTCTCTCTCCCTTTCTCTTTTTTCCCTCTTTATCTCATTCTCCCTCCCTCTCTCTGATTCTCTGTGCCTGTCTGTCTGTCTGTCTCTGTCTCCTCTCAAAAATAAAGATTGGTGTATCCCAAGTAGAGGAAGTTTTTGCTATCCTGAAATTGGAACTTTATTTTGTTTCATGTTATTTTTTGCTACCACGATGCTTTCGGGATTTTGGAGTGCTTTTAAAGAAGGCGCTCTGTTCCTTTCCACCCACAAAGCAGTACATTGATCGCTGGTCGAGTTTGGAGCACTCGGTTTGAACTGGAAACCGTTTAAGCACCGGAATTTATGTTCTTCCCAGACAGAGATGTCTGTGCCTTCTGATGTCACTCCTTCAGGGAGAGAAGAAGGCAACTCTCCCGTTTGCTGCCTTGAATTACATGTAAAAATAATAAAGGCAGGATACAAATTAAATTACATTAAATTAAATTAAAACACCATCCAATATCTTGTGACGGCAGCTACAACGCCAGAAGTCTGGGTTGAGCCAGCCTCCCAAAGACGTACCAAGGGAACCAAGATTCAAATGAAAGACTCATTTGTGCAAATGTAGCATTAGTGGCCTTCTCTGAGAAAATTCACACCTAAAGACTTCTTCTCCCTTCTTGTTTCTGGAAAACTTTGATTACCCAAAACTTTGAAGGTTTCTTTGTCTAAGGGAAGGACTAGGGATGTCATGCTAGCAGTCTTCCAATATTTGAGGGGCTGACACATAAGTGGGGGACAATGCATTCTCCAAAGCAGTGGTCACCAACCGGTGGGCCAGGGACAACTGGTGGTCCCTGAGAAAGTTTTGGTGGCCACAGAGAAATGTCACCTCCAAAGCAATTAATCCAGGCTGCGCTGGAACACTAGGCTGTGCCACCCACATGGCCTGCAGGAACACAAGGCTTGCGTCGCTTGCATTGCGCACAACACAAGGTAGTGAGGGGAGAGGGGAAAGGGCAGAGGGGGGAAACTTGCCCCACGTGCCCCACGTGCCTGGCCTGGCCACCGGGCTGCTTCTTTCCGCTTCTTTCTTCTTCTGCTTTGGGCTGCACAGAAGGAAAGCAGCAAAGTCTTTCTTTCTCTCCCCCAAACTCTGCCAGAAATGAGTCTTTGGGACCCTGCAAGGCCTCCTGCTCCAAGAGGCTGCACCGCATGACGAGTCTCACAAAGACTAATTTCTGGCGGGGTTTGGGGTAGAGAAAGAAAGACTTCTGCTGCTTCTACTGCTTTCCTTGCATGAAGCCAAAAGTCTCTCCCTCTCTCCCCCTGAGAACAGAGCTGGAGACCGTATCCTGCGATCCCAAATAAAGAATGATCGATCGGTAGGAAAACAGGGTGGGGGGATTTTCCTGCAGACTTTTTGGGGGATTTTCCCAGGGTCTCTGGTCCGCAGGATTTAAAATGATGAGTTTGGTGGTCCCTGAGGTCCAAAAGGTTGGCGACCCCTGATCCAAAGCGCCTGAAGGCAGGACAAGAAACGATGGATGGAAACTAACCAAGGAGAGAAGGGTGGCATACAAGTCTAAATCATCACCATCATCATCATCATCATCCTCATTCAAGAGAAATCCAAGCTAGAATTAAGTAGAAATTCTCTGAACAATTAAACACACCTGAATTGCCTCCAGATGTTGCAGGTTCTCCGTCACCGGAGGTTTTTAAGAAGAGACTGGTCATCCCTTTGTCCAGAATGCTATAAAGTCATCCTGATTGAGCAAGGAAGGGGGCTGGACTAGAAGACCTCCATGGTCCCTTCAAACTCTGTCCTTCCATCATTCTGTAATCTCCATCATTTGAATGGGAAGCCCTAGTATTTCAGAAGCTCTGTCTTCACTTCATCATTCCTGGAATTTATTTATTTTTTCCTGCTTTGGGAGACGAGGGGAGCCAAATTTTCAGTAGCAGCCAAATTCCACCCATGAATTCAAAAAGACCATTTGTTGGATGGCCAGCAGCGAGGCCGAGCAAACATTCCACGAAGCGGCCAGACTGTTAAGTGTCTTTCTTGGGTTCTTTTTATTTATCCGAATTGTATCTATAACTACATCTCCCCAACCACCTTATGCGTGTTAGTATGTGTATACAAGTATCCCTCGGCTTAACCAGAACTCACTTAGTTTAGCTTAGTTTACTTTATTGTCATTGTACCTGGTGCAACAGAGTTAAGTACCATCTTCAGGGTACATTATGACAATGAAAATAAACACAAACACACATCCTTCACATGCTACACACTGAATGGAAAACCCCTGAATATTGCATTAATATTGCACTACACAGTAAATGTCTGCAAGAAAACCACCCAGCTCAGAGAGCACCGTCAGTCCTCAGTCCTCAGTCGTCCTCTTAACAAACCTCACTGCCTTTTAGCACTGATGATGTTACCTAGTCGGGTCATGAAACGTCTGCAAGAAAGTTTTAGTTCAGTGTACTTTACTTGATTGTCATGGCACCTCGTACAACGAAATTAAACTCCATCTTCAGTGTACAAAAGTTACGACTATGAAAATAAGCACAAACACACACCCTTCACATTCTATACACTGAATGGAAAACCCCTGATATTGCATTAATATTGCACTATACAGTAGAACTCAGTAGAGTTACAGCCCTGGGATAGAAGCTGTTTTTCAGCCTATTTGTCCTTGTTTTTATTATTGTCCTGTACTGTCTTCCAGATGGTAATAGTTGAAAAAAAAAGGGTGCCCAGGATGAGATGGACCTTTGAGGATGTTTTGAACTTTCTTAAGGCAGCAAGAGCTATAAAGCTCTTCCAAAGAGGGGAGAGGGCAACCCATGATCCTCTGAGCAATGACATTCACCCTTTGGAGTGCTGTCCTATCTACCGCTGTGCAATTGGCAAATCCTACAGAGGTGCAGTAAGTTAAGATACTCTCTCTGGTGCAGCGGGAGAAGGTCACCAGCAGTTTTCCAGTCAGGTGTTGTTTCCTGAGAATCCTCAGGTTGTTGTGGTTAGGCGGCAGCAGGTGCTCATGGCTGAGGAGAGCGAGGACTCAGAGGAGGGGCCAGGACCATCAGGGAGTGGACTGCTGCCTTCAGAGATTGTGGGGGCTGGCAGCAGCGATGAGGAGGTTCCTGAGGAGCCTGTGCCAAGTGCGCGTGCGCGCAGGATTGCTCAGAGGAAAGAGCAGTTGCAACAGCACGGGCAACTCGGGAGTAAGGCTGCGAGGTAATGGCCCCTCCTTCAAGTAGATAAAAGCCAGCTGTGAAGCGAACATTCTTTGTAGGAAGCAAAAACGTTTTGAAACTCAGCCTCGTGGACATTGCAGTATCTTAAGTTGGTATTTGAAGACTTTTGTGTTGTAAACTATTTTTTGTTGCTTTTTTGGCAGCCTTGCAAAAACTCGGCAAGGCTCTTTCTTGTTGGAGCTAATTAGTTGGAAGCAGCCTTTTATCTGTGAAGAAACAGGATTCTTAGCTGAAACATAAAGGTTGTAGTGCTGCCTTTGTCTTGTGTTTGCTCTCTTGGAACCAGGTTTGGGTCACCACACAGGTAGTATAATCTCTGCTGGGCCCTTTTGACCAACGGATCTTAATGACCATTCAAAGTTGCAACATCCCTGTTTATGACCTCTTTTCATGCTTGTGACCGTTGCAGTATCCCCTCGTGTTTCAACCGATCGACATTCGGATGCTTGGTTCGTATTTATGACGGGGTGCTGTCTCCCAGGAAGCCAGATTGACTTAACAACCACGTGAGGGACTTCAGAACTGTAGTAGGGATTCCCTTGACCAAATGGGTCAAGGAAAGCCGCAAAGCGGAGCAGAGCTCACTTAGCTTGATGTCTCACTTGGCGACGTCAGTTCTGGGCTCCGCTGTGGCCGTCCCCGTATTTGCAAGTGGTTTCCAAGTTTCTAAGAACAGTGGGAGGAAGGGAAAGGTATGACTAAGGGATCAGCAGTTAACAATGTTTGCAGTGATGCTTGGAAAATGTAACAAGATTTGTCATCGGAGGCAACACTCATGGGAGGCGGTCAGGTTTTTGCAACCTTCTGAAAAGTCAGTGTGGGGAAGCTGCGTCCCTTTTAATAGAACCGGGTTACTAATTTAACAAATGCAGCGATTCGCTTAACAATGGTGGAAAGAACAGCCGTAAAATGAAGCATAGGGAAAGCTCAGGCGCATCAAACAATGAGACATCTGCAGCCCAAAATAGACGTGTTTTTTTTTTTTAGCAATGGAGGGTGGGAATGTCAGCAAAGCGTTTCCTGCCACACGGGTTGTAAAGGTGCCAAATGAATAACTCAGAGAGGTTGTCCTCTGTGAATGGAGGGCACACCAAATTCCCAAGCTGTGGGCAAACGGGGCATTAATGCCAAGGCGAGACTAGAACTCACCATCTCCTGGTGAGTGGCCAAAGTCACCCAGCTGGATTTCATGCCAAAAAACGCATCATCTCCTGGGGAGTCTCCTAAAGTCACCCTGCTGGGTTATGTGCCTAAGAGGAGACTAGAACTCCCAATCTCCTGGTGATCGGCCCAAAGTCAACTAGCTAGCTTTCATGCCAAGGCAGGACTAGAACTCCCAGTCTCCTGGTGATTGGCTCAAAGTCACTTAGCTAGCTTTCATGCCAAGGCAGGACTAGAACTCCCAGTCTCCTGGTGATTGGCTCAAAGTCACCTAGCTAGCTTTCATGCCAAGGGAGAACTAGAACTCCCTATCTCCTGGTGATCGGCCCAAAGTCAACTAGCTAGCTTTCATGCCAAGGCAGGACTAGAACTCCCAGTCTCCTGGTGATTGGCTCAAAGTCACCTAGCTAGCTTTCATGCCAAGGCAGGACTAGAACTCCCAGTCTCCTGGTGATTGGCCCAAAGTCACCTAGCTAGCTTTCATGCCAAGGCAGGACTAGAACTCCCTGTCTCCTGGCCATTTGGCTCAAAGTCAGCTATTAATGCCAAGGCAGGATTAGAACTCACCGTCTCCTGGTGATTGGCCCAAAATCATGCTGCTGATTTTTGTACCTAAGGGGAGACTAGAACTCCCAATCTCCTGGTGATTGGGCCAAAGTCACTCAGCTATTTTACATGTCAAAGGCAGGACTAGAATTCACCATCTCCTGGTGATGGGCCCAAAGTCACCCCTCCAGCTTTAATGGTGACCAGAACTCACGGTTTCTGGTTTGTAGTCTGATGCCATAACCACTAGACAAAACTGACTCTTTGTACCAGGATAATTGGTGCAAAGTCATAAAGGAATCAATTTTGTCTAGTGGTGATGGCACCAGACTACAAATCAGAAACTGTTGAGAATATATATGGGTATATATAAAAGTAAAAAAATAAAAAAAAATTAAAGCTATATAGAAAGCTCCATATATATTTTAAAAAATTAAATTTGGTCCTGTAAGTGCTGCTTGCTTTCTGCATATCCACTAGTTTTCACGCGGTCCACCTAGTTGTTCAACATTGGGGGGGTATTATTATGGGCTGTAACTTTCCACACTGACCACCGAAGAACACATCTGGACACATCTGGACAAGTGCCAGCGGAGATCCTTCAGTCATCTAAGTCCCAAGAGTCAGCTGGACTTTTCTGGTTTTTCTTTAAAGACGTTTCGCTTCTCATCCAAGTCATAGTTTTAAACGTTACGTCTTTGGGTTTTAGATGATTTGTTTGGTTGAACTGGGTTGAATAATTTTTTAAACGATCTTAACTTTTGTATTGTGTGTTTTTATGATGTGAGCCGCCCTGAAGTCCCTAGGGAGATAGGGAGGCATACAAGACCAAACAAATAAATAAATAAAATAAATGAGATGCTTCTTCATCTCTGATTGGATGGTGGGGAATGGAAGGATTGATATTCCTTGCAGACAGCTGGTCATTTACATCCTTTTTAGAGAGTCGTTTATCTGTCTTTTGGAGGTGTCCTAGTCCAGGCCTCTGTCCAAGAAGGAGACCCCATAGGATTCTGGACATAAGGCTGTCCAATCTTTTCTTGAAAACCTCCAGTGATGGAGGGAAGCCTGTTCCATGGATTAATTGCAGGAAATTTCTCCTGACTGCTAAGGCGAGGAAGTTGTCTTTTCTTCCCCGGAAAAATACGAGTCAGCTTGGAGAGCTTTCAGGATGTCTTCTCTGGGAAATCTTTCCAAAACATTTCCTTTTCTTTTATTCTTCGGTGGCTGTTTCTTGAGATCCCCAGACGCAGCCAGGGCGGGTCAGGCTTTTTCAAAGGGAGGACCAGTGAGAGAAACTCTAAACCGCGTGGGGGGAATTGTTGTAAGGGGAGGGCGTAGCCTCAACCCCTAAAACCACAACTTTGCATTGTGTGTTATTTTTAAGAAGTTGGAAGTGCTTTCCGATTTTTGCCTGAAACAGCTGGCTTCTCTGAGTTTGAGTTGAATGGAAGCAAAGGAGAGAGAGGGAGGGAGAGGGATGGAGGGAGAGAGAGGGGTGGAATGAATCCTTAGCATCAAACGGAAGTGGCCCTCTCCTTGACTGGTTGGCAGTGACACACAACAGCTGTCTCTTTCTGGATTGTTTTGTGCACTGGAGGGGAAGAATTATTTCTTATGGATAAGCTGTCTCTCTTTTTTTCTTTTTTCTTTTTTTTAAATCAACATAGGTCTTTGGAGTTTTAGTGAGGAACTTCCCCGGTTGGCTTTAACAGATTACAACTTTTAAAAAATTTATTTATTTATTTATTTATTTATTTATTTATTTATTTATTTATTTTATTGGACTTATGGCCATGTTGCTCATCCATCTCAAGACTCAAGGCTCACAATTAAAACATACAATACAATAATTATTTAAAAAGAATTAAACAATTTTAAGCCCAATAAAACCAAATTAAAATACTTGAAATACTTATTTAAGTGGATTTATATGCCATCCCATCTCCAGGGGGACTTGGGGCGGCTTACACAGAAATATATAAACAATAAATACAACATTTATCAAATTGTCTAATCCAGTGATAATAAAATCTAATTAAAATACCCTTGAATTAAAATTCCCAACCCTGCTCAGTCCAGGCCGGCCTGTGCAAACAGCCAAGTCTTGAGATCACGGTGGAAGGAGCGCAGGTCCGGGGCCAAGCGCAGCTCTAGAGGTATCTGATTCCAAAGGGTGGGCACCCCCACAGAGAAGGCCCTCCCCCGGGGGACCGCCAACCGACATTGTCTGGCCGACGGCACCCCCAGGAGGGCCTGCAACTTAAAATGTTAAGTTGCAGTGGGAAAGTTTTGTACATCATCTGTGGGTCTCTCTGAAACTCTCACAACTTTCTTAGAGCCGCTAACAAGAGATTTTATTTGGCGAAAGAATGTTA
>CM019157.1:11760259-11775165 GCA_009733165.1 Naja naja
TTAGGCAGGAAAGCCGGCTGGGTGACTTTGGGACAATCACCAGGAGACTGGGAGTTCTAGTCTCGCCTTAGGCAGGAAAGCCGGCTGGGTGACTTTGGGACAATCACCAGGAGACCGGGAGTTGTAGTATCGCGTTAGGCAGGAAAGCCGGCTGGGTGACTTTGGGACAATCACCAGGAGACTGGGAGTTGTAGTATCACGTTAGGCAGGAAAGCCGGCTGGGTGACTTTGGGATAATCACCAGGAGACTGGGAGTTGTAGTATCGCCTTAGGCAGGAAAGCCAGCTGGGTGACTTTGGGATCGTCTGGGGAGACTGGGAGTTCTGATATCACCTTAGGCAGGAAAGCCAGCTGGGTGACTTTGGGACAATCACCAGGAGACTGGGAGTTGGTCTGTGCCAGGCAGGAAGCCAGCTGGGTGACTTTGGGATAATCACCAGGAGACTGGGAGTTCTAGTCTGCGCAGGAAGCCAGCTGGGTGACTTTGGGATAATCACCAGGAGACTGGGAGTTCTAGTCTCGCCTTAGGCAGGAAAGCCAGCAGGGTGACTTTGAGCCAATCCCCAGGAGACGGGGAATTCCAGTCCAGCCTTAGGCCCGAAAGCCAAGCTGGGTGATCCAGAAAAATAGAAGGAAGAAGGTCTGCCAGATAAGTTTGCTGCCTTATTTATAAAAAATAATAAAGGCAGGATACAAATAAACAAAACAATAAAGGGAAAATTGTAATAGTATTTACTTCTGTAGCTCAGCTCGAACGGATTGATGGCTTCTGCCGCCTCGTTGACCGCCGACTTCAGCTCCTTCTCTTGCCTTTTCTCCAGGTTTTCAGCACCATTCAGGTTGGAGTGAGACCCGTAAGCGGAACGGTTTCGTCCAGGACTGCCGTTATCAAGAACGCCATTTTCTTCCGGAGATCTGCAGGGAAACAGCGGTTGTTGAGTCAATGCAAAGAACTATTTCCTGGGCTGGCGGACTCCTGCAGCAAGCAGGGAAGAAGGATTCTGGCAGAAATAGGCCAGAAATGTTGCCTTGGCCGAAGGGGCAGAAGCAACTCTTTTAAGTTCAGAACTACGAAGCAATACAGGAAGAGTCCTCGAGTTCTGATTGTAATGAAGCCTGGGTTGTAAGTCGGGACGACTGCAAATCAACATGTCGGAACAGTGCTTCTCAGCTTTAAGGTGTGTGGACTTCAACTCCCCAGAATTCCCTAGTCAGACTAGGCTGGCTAGAGAATTCTGGGAGTTAAAAAGTCCACCCAGTCTCAAGGGTTGGATTCTGAGGTCCACTCTGTTCCCAGATATTGTCTCTCTTTTCTTAAGGGGGAACCAGCGCTTCTGGACCTGTAAGATGTGTGACCTCCCAGAATTCCCTAGATAAGACCATGCTGGCTGGGGAATTCTGGGAGCTGAAGTCTAAAAGTTGAGAGAGACTGGGTTGGACTAGGAGGCCCACTCTGCATTAAAATACGGTCTCTGTTTTCTTGCAACCTGTGTTTCTCCTGACATGCGTGGGCTTCAACTCCCAGAATTCCCCAGACAGACCATGCCGGCCAGGGAATTCTGGGAGTTGAAGTCCGCACGACCTCAAGAGGTGCGCTCTGTATCCAAATACTGTCCCTCTTTTCTGAAGAAGGGGGAAGACGATTACCTTTTGCTCCTCATTTGCAGCACGTTCTGCTGGTTTTCGTAGTAGGACGCCGGTCGGTTCCCACCAGCTCGTACGGCCTTCTCCCCAAATCCTACGGGATCAGATTTCCGGCTTTGCCGATCTACCACGGGCCTCTGGCTGGAGAAGCTCCTCTTGGCCAGGTCTCTCTTCTCTCCCAAGGTGCTCCCAGGCACCCCGCTGTCCAACGGCGCCTCGTTCTCCGAGTTCCCGCCGCCCCTCTTCTCCCGCCTCTCGCTGAAGTCGCTGCTTTCCGAAGCCGTCTCCCACTCTTCGTTGGCGTGATCCGAGGTATTCTGATAGGAGAGTTCCGGAGATCTTCTGTTCGAGGAACCATTATAATTGGTCGTGACCAGTTTGGCTCTCCTGGGCCACTGGCACGATAAGGTTGGCCCCACCATCTTCGGGCGTCCACTGACCCACGGACTCGCGTTCCTGCCTCAAGCGCCTGAACCGGGGAGGTTTGTCCTGACGAGGGGGGCGCCGTCGACGGAACGGCCGGTTCTCCACGTTTTCGGGGTCCCCTCCGTAGTCCTCTTCAAACGCCCGTCGGCTAAACGAGTCCGAAGCCTTGTAAGACTCTTGGCTGTAATCCCTCTCTGGTAGACGCCTGATGCCAAAGGCGTCCAGAGGGGCATTGTGCCCGTATTCTTGCCAAGTATTTCCACCGTTTCGGCTCTGCCATTGGGGAAATTCCTTGGAAACAAATCCTCGCCGCCCGTAAGCGGAGTTGCTCAATCTTGGGGGCAACGATCGCCCGAAAGCTCGTGGGGTCCTCAACTTGGCATCCTGATCATCAGAATAGATCTTATTGGATCTCCAGGAGTCATGGAAATCCCCTTTCTTGAGGTCGCCCTCTTCTCTCTCGGCCAGGAAGCCCTCGTTATTATTCTCGGAGGCCCTTTGACGACGGCGCTTAGGCAGCTCCTCGTACTCGGAGCCTTCGCTGTGGGTCTCGCTCGCAATCCGGCGCCTGGGCTTTCCCCGCGGGAACTCCTCCCCCTGATTGAAGTCTCTCAAGGTTCGTCCTCGGCTGCTTCTCGAGGGACCCCCGCCATTGCTGCTGTTGTAACCGCCTCGGAGATTCGCCCCGCCGCCGCCACCCGGAGCAGCCGCGCCTCCACATCCCACCGTGTTGCTACGGCCCCGGAAGGTGAATTCTCTGAAGCCGCGTCCACGGCCGCGTCCTTGCCCCCGTCCGCCAAAGGCCTGTTCTTCATCAATGAAGATCCAGTTGTTTCTTTTGGTCGGAGGCAGCTCAGCAAACTCCCTTGACTGATTCTTGCCCTCAGAGTCCTTGCTTATCTTCTCCTTTTCTTTGCTGTCCTCCTCGTTGTCTTCGTGACGTCTCTCGTTGCCCTGGACAGGCGTTTGTGGGGAGCGTCTCTCGTCCAACGAGCGGTAGCGAGCGGAGCGGACAACTGCTCCGGGATTGATCTCCTCAGACACCTTCAGCGCGGGGCCTTTTTCTTTAGCGGGATGGGACGCCTCTTCGCCCTCCACCTTCACCTTCTCTAGTTCTTTTTCCTTCTCCTCCACTTTAAGAGCCTTCAGGACCGGCTTTTTAATCGGACCAGATCGACGGGTTCTGCCCGTTTGCTCTTGCTGCTGTAGTGTTTGACCGTTGGCGTTTCGGTTCTCGGGAGTCGTCCATCCAGTTCCAGGGTTGGCTTGCTTGCTGGTAGACCCATCCTTCTTCCACATCTCGGAACCAAACAAGGAGTCCTCCTGGAACAGCTCTTCTTTCCCCGAAGGCGGCTCTTCCAAGGGTTTGGAAAAATGGCTGATCTCCCAACCGTTGTATTCGGACTTCTTTTCATCCGGAATGGAACCGGACTCCAAAGGAGAATTCAACAGGCTCCTATCGCAAGGATCGGAAAGGTCAGAGCTGCACTCGGGGGGCTGAAAGATGCGTTCTTGGGGCGCCCTTTGGGCAGGACTGACGCATTGGTCGAAATTTCCCTGGGGTTTCTTCTCAAAGGAGCTTAAGTAGTCTTCTCCAACTTCTTCGAAGAAGTCACGTTGGGTGTTTAACCCTGAGGGCGCAGAGTAAGAATTCTCCACCCTGAAAAAAAGGAAACCCCCCCCAAAAAAGAAGGAATTTCGTGTAAGGAGCTGGGGAGCAGGAAAAACGATGTTTTTGCATGGATCCCACCCCCCACCCTATCACTAACACTCTCCCAAGTGGTTGCTACGGACTAAGAGGAGGGAGAAATTACAGGTACTCCTCAACTTATAGCAATTTGTTAAGTGACCAAAGTTACAACGGCACTGGCAAAAAGTGACTTACGACTGTTTTTCACGCTTACAACTGTTGCAGCATCACGTGATCAAAATTCAGAGGCTTGGCAACTGGCATGTACTTACGACAGCTGCAGTGTCCTGGGGTCACATGATCCCCTTCGGACAAGCAAAGTCAACGGGGAAGCCAGATTCACTTAAGAGCTATTGTTACTAAGTTCACTTAACCACTGTGACAAGGAAGGTCGTTAAATGGGGCAAAACCCATTTAACAACTGTCTCGCTTAGCGAGAGAAGTTTTGGGGGCTCAATTAAGGCGTAAATCCACCTGTATTAAAGAGGGGAGATGGGCTCATACCGTCTCTGCTGACAGCAGATAAAATATAAATGAGATCAGTTTTAATTGTTTTGCCAAGGTCTTGGCAGCTTTATATTTGCAAGGGCAGAAAGGCCAACATGGCATAACCTTCTTGTAAAATGCTTCAGATCTGTAGGTGAGGCAAAGGAATGCCTCTCTGTACAGCACACTGGAGCTACTCAACACTGACTCCAAACAAGCCTCCCTCTAAAAAAAACAAGGAATCAAATTGATGGGCAGCCCCACTACAGGTAGACTTGGTTTACTGGATGCCTCGTTTAGCGACCGTACGCCGTTACATAGGGAGGAAAAAGTAACTTCATGGGCAACCCAACCTTTGCAGGTCTTTGAAGCAAAGGAAAGCTGATAATAAGCAAGGGCGGTTTCACTTAGCAACTGCTTCTTATAGTGACCAAGTTGTCAATCTCCTAACATGGCCATTAAATGAGGACTACTTGCATTTAGCATCTGAAACTCCATCGGTGAGCCTATACTTCACCTGGTATGTAATCCTTCCTCTGTCACGCTCTCTGTTTGCTTTGGCTGGGAACGGAACAGTTTTTGCTTGGCAAGGGGACAAAACTTTCCGGACCCCAGATGGGGGTGGCTTCCGCTTTCCTCTCCTGCAGCCCCACAGACTGGCAGCTCTGCTCCTCCGATGGGCAGCTGCCCCCGTTCATGGAATCTGGTGGTTTCATAATCCCTAGCAAGTTAGAAAGAGAGAAAAATATAAGTCAGATCACACTCATTGCTGCCTAAGCATAAGAAATAGAAAGCTAATTTATTCTTATTTTTTTTCCCTCATGGCACAGAAGCCAAGTCAATGCAAGACAAGTCAAATCAAAATGGGTTTTATTACAATTTTGGAGCAGTAAAGATACAGAAGCAGAGGTGGCATTCAGCAGGTTCTGACCAGTTCTGGAGAACCGGCAGCAGAAATTGACTGGCCCCGCCAACCCCATCTCTTCTCTGCCTCCCACTGAGTCCCAGCTGATCGGCTGGGTCTTCTTTGGTTGCCCTGCACAGGAGAACCGAGCTGGAAAGCAGGCTAGTGAGGTGGGGAAGGAAGGGGGATTTTGCAGAGTATCCTTCCCCTGCCACGCCCACCAAGCCACGCCATGCCCACAGAGCTGGTAGTAAATTTTTCTGAATCCCACCACTGTACGGGAGCCAGTGGATGGATGGATGGATGGGATGGAGAGAAAGAGGGAGAAGACATGGATGGAGGGATGAGATAGTGAAAGAGACACAGAGACGGGGAGAGACAGAAGGCATAGATGGATGGTTGGGTAAAAGAATGAATGGATGGGTGGATGGATGGATGGAGGTATAGGACATAGAGTGATGGATAGATGAAGGGATGGATAAAATGGCTAGACAGACAGATAATGATGATAGGCAGATAAGAGGGAGAGACAGAGACAGAAGACATGGATGGGTTGATGTATGGATGGAGAAAAAAATGGCTGGATTGATAGATGATACAGACGATAGATACATATGTTCTATGAGATGGCGAGAGAGACAGACAGACAGAAGCAATGGATAGAGGATGGATGGGTAGATAAAAGACAAGGATGGGTAGATGATGGATAGAAGACATGAGTGCATGAATGAATAGATAAGCCTTGAAAAAGAAAAGAATAGATGAATGAAAAACGGGAAAATCAAAGTAAAACAAAGAATGAACTGGAAATTTACAAGCATATACAATTATTTTTTTTCATATTTCACAGGTGTTTACCTGATTGATGAAGGGATGAAGGGTAGAAATCCACAGGTGGGCGTCCCGGGGTGACTCGAGGGTCCATATAAGAAGGCATCATTAACCATCGAGGGTCAAACCCCAACATTTGTGGGTGGGCCGGGTAGAAAGTCCGCTGAGGGTGGGAAGAAGGTGGGTGGACTTGGGAGGGTGGCCAGTTTTGCATTTTGTAGAGATGGTCCTGAAAGGAAACATGGAAAAGTAATTAATGCGCCAACCACAGATGCGTCGCTGAGAAGTCCTGTATCGAAAACGAAAGCAAACTTACAAAACAAAGACATTGAAAAACATATTTTTTAAAAAAACTTTGAAAAGGAAATTAAATGTTTTATACATACCGTGTTTCCCCGAAAATAAGACCTACCCCGAAAGTAAGACCTAGCACTATTTTCTAAACCTGCCCTAATATAAGACCTACCCCGAAAATAAGACCTAGTGTAAATCTCCAGTTCCAGGAAGACTTTTCAGGGAGCAACCGTGCACCGAAACACCGCCCCTACACACTCACACCCACTATTTGGCACCATAAATATATAAGACCTACCCGAAAATAAGACCTAGTGTGTTTTTGGGAGCCAAAAAAAATATAAGACAGTGTCTTATTTTCGGGGAAACACGGTACATACATACATACATACATACGAAATATTATATATCATAAAGCAAAGCAAGCTTACAAAAAAAAATCTGCAAAGCAACACAGACAAGACTTTGCCAATATGATTAGGAAGTAAAGAGCATCTGGGAACCACAGCCTCTTTAAATTGGAGGAGGCATTTATTTGCTCTGAAAATTTTTTTTATCTTTATTTTTATATATTTTTTCAGCCAGAAAGCACCCACCAGCACGGCAGGACACCCGGATAGTGAAACCAGGCTGAAATCCACATTCTAGGACTTGTTTCAAGGTAAAGTAATACATTTCTGATATGCCTTTTGTCTGGAGGCCAAACTATATGAGGGATACTGAAGAGTCTAGCCTACTGAAGGGAAGGATTATGGATGACATGACAGCAGTCTTCCAATATTTGAGGGACGAGAAGAACTCTCAGGCCCTGTGATTGTATGCCTACGTCTAAATTCAAATCAATAAATGCAAACAATTGCTGCAGTGCTGAAAAGTTGCAATCTTTGGCCAGATCCAGGTTGTTGACCTCAAGGAGGAACACACTCATACTCAGGCCCCAAACTTCAACCCGCTTTGCAAAAAAAACCCCAAATGAATGAGAACAAGGGTCCAAAGCCATTTTCTGTCTCTTACTTGCTGCTTTCTCTGGAACCGCGGGGGAAGCAACTTGGGGAATTTGCCAAATTCCTGCATGGGGGAAACGGTTTCACGCAGCTCCTCCTCGCTGCTACTCCGGAGGGCTGTGGAGGCAGCTGTTGGGGTCTCCTCATCCACGTAACCGGAAGGGGGGTCCTGGGTGTGAGACTCGGGGATGGCTGAGGAGGAAGAAAAGGAGAAGGCAAAAATTGAAAGCAACGGAGCTGCACGTCAGCCTTACCAGGTAGGCCAGGCGGGAAACACAACGGATAAAAGGTATGTTTGCTTTATGTTTGCAAGTGGTGACGATCGCATTGGTGGGCCGTTCTGGTATTATGTTTGCAAGTCGTAAGTCAAAAAATCTGATCACTCCCGATTATTATGAGCTGTTTTGCAGCAGTCATAAAGCAAACATAACGGTCGTTAAGTGGGCACTTTAGCTGGATGGGAAGTCTCTTCGGGGTGTGTGTGTGTCATATCT
The DNA here is from genome assembly GCA_009733165.1 of Naja naja. Taxonomy (NCBI): domain Eukaryota; kingdom Metazoa; phylum Chordata; class Lepidosauria; order Squamata; family Elapidae; genus Naja; species Naja naja. The sequence continues at coordinate 11,768,033 of CM019157.1, forward strand.
TTGAATGCTTGCTAAGTGACCAGTTGTGAACTAATTCTACTTTACTGTAAAGCTACATTAACAGAATCTTGCAAGTCTGAAAGTACAAATCTCTCACTGTCCTTTTTACAGCCTGAGAAATTAGGGAGCCTCTTTCTACACCCGTTGTACAGCTCTGGGCTGTTCCCTCTCTTATCAGACTGTTCTATGAAGCTGCGTTAACAGAATCTTGCAAGTCTGAAAGTACAAATCTCTCACTGTCCTTTTTACAGCCTGAGAAATTAGGGAGCCTCTTTCTACACCCATTGTACAGCTCTGGGCTGTTCCCTCTCTTATCAGACTGTTCTATGAAGCTGCGTTAACAGCATCTTGCAAGTCTGAAAGTACAAATCTTCCACTGTCTCTTTTATAGCCTGAGAAACTAGAGCATCTCTTTGGAGCCTCTTTCATTATCCCTTATGCAGCTCTGGGCTATGCTGTCTCTTATCTAACTGTTCCCTAGGCAGCATCTCTTCACCCCATCTCACGTCTTTCCCACATATCATTACATCAGCTAGACCAGTGGTTCTTAACCTTTTTGAAAGAATCGCCCCCTTGAGCCATTGAGGAAGTTGTCATCGCCCAACATAACCGCCCCCCTGCCACCTCTTAGCGTTCCAAGGGGGCCAGCAGAGGCTAAGAGGCGGCAGGGGGACAGCGTGTTGAATGCGGCCATGGCAGCACGTAACGTGCCACTGCTTCCGCATTGGAGGCGCTGGCTCCGGAGCAGTGCTAGTCAATGGGTGAACCTGCAGGGCGGCTGGCACCTCGAACGCCCCTGTCGCCTCTTAGCACCCCTCTACCGACCCCCTTGGGGACGCTAAGAGGCGGCAGGGGGGGCATTCGAGGCGCCAGGCCTGCAGGCTCACCCCATTGACTGTTGTACCGCACCTGAACCAGCGCCTGTCCATCCATCCATCCATCCATCCATCCATCCATCCATCCATCCATCCATCCAAAAGGTCTGTTTGCCTGCCTGCCTTCCTGCCTATCTACCTACCTGTCTGTCTTTTTGTCTACCTACCTACCTACCTACCAATATAGATCTCTCTCTCTCTCTCCCAATATATCTCGCTCCATCGCCCCCATATCGCCCCCTTCCATTCCTTCAGCCCCAACCTAAGCCCCTTTTCATTCCATCGCCCCCCTGAAAAACAAAATCGCCCCTTGGGGGGCAATATCGCCCAGGTTAAGAACCACTGAGCTAGACTTAACATAGGACCAATGTCAAACTTTCCACTTAAGCATAGGAAAAGACGAGGCAGAACCTGGAGGCGGTGTCAAGCAAGTAATCAGCCTGGAGTCCCTGTAAGCAATCCATGTCCAATTCCTCTTAAATTATCTTATATCTGGCACTGATTTAGCGATAACCGTTAACCGAGTAGATGAGCAGCTAAATTATCTTAACTGGAAGTTAATGAGTGGTCCCTGACACAACGGGACCTACACTCCATTTTTCTGGACAAGAGGTTTGCAGTGTCCAGGTCCTACCTGAATGTCTGAACCATACCCCTATCTGCACGCCCTTACCTCTCCGAGTTACGTGGCTGTTCTCCAAGACGGCGTTCTTCTCCGAGGTCGAGGATCGGGGTTCATCACTCTCAATGTGTTTGGGACCATCTCCTGCTTTCTGTGCAAGCTTGCATTTCTGATCCAGCTCCTTCAGTTTCGCCGCGCAGGCGGCCAGGCGCTCTTCCCGCGCTCTTCGCTCTTCCTCTTCCCGTCGCCGCCTCGCCCGCTCGACGGCTTCTGACATTTCCGAGTAGACGAACTTCTGTCTCAGGGGCGGCTTCTCTTCTTTTTCTTCTGAACACTGTTGCCGCAGACATGACAGCGGGGGTTTCTGGGCAAGAACGAAGAAACCGACATCACAACAAAGACGTGAGATAAGGGTGCAGAAATCCACACGGCTGTCTCGTTAGAAAGACGACAGAGAGAAGCAACGGATTTTTCCCTGTGTACAAAGTCAAGTCAGGGCCAATTTGCTGGTTGCAGGTCATCCCTGCAACCCTTTGAAGCTACAACAGCAACGAAACAAGCGGCTTCCATTCAATAAATCAATAAATAGGAGCCAAGCGTCTGAATTTTGAGCCCGTGATCGTGGGAACGCTGCAACGGTTCTATTATGAGAAACGGCCCTGAGTCTCATTTGACTTGTAACTTCGAACACTCACTAAACAAGCTGTTGTAAGTCAAGGACTACTTTTGCACTGGGTGGTTTTTAACCTTCTGGAGTTCAGCTGGTGCTTATGTGTGGAGAATTTTGCGTGGGTGCGCACACGCGCGTGCACAAAGGGGAAATCCAAATTTTAGACTTTTTTCTCTCTTCAAATTACTCGACAAACCAGAGATCAGCGCAAGCTGTGAATTCTGCAGTTTGGGGCCTGCTTCGAAATACCTGATATTCTGGCAGAGGGCTCCAGCCGTTCAGCTTCCTTGAGCCTGGTAGACTTTCCGACACTTTGCGGATGGACCGAGAGAGGCTGGCTGAGTCGTTCCAAGTCTTGGGGTCCTCTGTGGGGTACCGGACGTCGGTGTTTTCGGCCGAGCTCAGTGAAGGCGGCCTTCGGGGATCCCAGCTGTTCCTGGCAACGGAGGCATGGAGGTCCTTTTAATTTGTGTACTTATAACCCTCCTTTATATTGTTTTTATAAATAACTCCAGGTGGCGAGTGTACCTAATACTTCCTCCTCCTCCTCCTCTTTTCCCCACAACAACCCTGTGAGGTGGGATGGGCTAAGAGGGAGGGACTGGCCAAAAGTCACCCAGCTACAGTGCCTAAGGTGGGAAACTAGAACTCACCGTCTCCTGGTGATCGGCCCAAAGTCACCGAGCTGGCTTTTATGCCTAAGGCAGGACTAGAACTCACGGTCGCCTGGTGATTGGGGCAAACCCACCCAGACTTTTTTCTATACGAGACACAGTAACCCACTACCGTGGATCTCTTTCCATTTACCATTTCTGCCTTCCGTGTTTAGGGGTTTCTTCTTCTTCCTCATCCTCACTGAACTTCAGTTTTTCGGAATAATCCACTTCGTCATGAATTCCTAGAAAAAGCAAGGAACCAAATGAGGAGAGACAAAGCCGCTGCTATTTCAGTGTGAACTGAAATCACCAAATAAGGAATTGGTTTGTTGGGCTCTTTTGCAGAAAACTAAAAGCAAAACCTGTTTGTTTCTAAGTCTGGCGTAGTCTAGAATAGAATAGAATTCTTTATTGGCCAAGTGTGATTGGACACACAAGGAATTTGTCTTTGGTGCATATGCTCTCAGTGTACTTAGGTTTGTAAAATAAAATACATTCATCAAGAATCATAAGGTACAACACTTAGTGATATCATCATAGGTTACTAATAAGCAAACAAATCATACTAGGAAATAAAACAATATGAATTGTAAAGATACAAGCAACACAATTATAGTCATAAGTGGGAAGAGATAGGTACTAGGAAGTGTTATTATAATCTAGTAATAGAGGAGTAGTAGTAATACAGTCTTACTAAGTAGTTGGACAGTGTTGTGGGAATTAGTTGTTTAGCAGAGTGATGGCGTTTGGGAAAAAACTCCCCTTGTGTCTAGTTGCTCTGGTGTGCAGTGCTCTGTAGCGTCGTTTTTGTTTTTTTTTAATTACATTTATATGCCGCCCTTCTCCGAAGACTCAGGGCGGCTTACAATTTTTGGGATACAACCCAGTGTGCTCAGCAATAGCCTTCATTCCATTGTATATGCCTGCTTATTACTAAGCGGCATTTTTACAAAGTCAGCTTATTGCCCCCAACAATCTTGGGTCCTCAGTTTACCTACCCCGAGAGGATGGAAGGCTGAGTCAACCTTGAGCCTGGTGGGATTCGAGCCTACAGCAGTTGTAGGCAGCTGGAACTTAAGTGCAGGCAATTAACAGCCTGAGCCACCAAGGCTCAGGGTAGGAGTTGAAATCGTTTATGTCCAGGATGTGAGGGGTCTGTAGATATTTTCACAGCCCTCTTTTTGACTCATGCAGGATACAGGTCCTTCATGGAAGGCAGCTTGGTAGCCATGGTTTTGTCTAGCTTAGCTTTAACCCTAAACCTAATCCAAAGCCATTCGTTTCCAAGTGCTGCCTACCTAATTCTAATCCTGAATCTAAAACTAACCCTAATGCCTATAAATGCCACCACAATTCGTTACACAGCCTGGAAAACAGGGAGTTTCCTTAAACTAGGAAGTCCAAGCCAAGGTGTGCAGGAGAGGTTCAGACCCAACTGAGTGCATGGCGGGGCTTACCTGCCCAGCCGTCCTCCGTATCATTGTCCAGCTCATCCAGACCTTTCAGGTTCTCTGCGTTGATGATGGTCGGTCTGGGGACTCGCTCTCCTGGCGGTCGGACAGGACGAACTGGGCGCGGGGCCCCAAGGCGCTTGTCTTTCCTGCCACAGAAAGAGAGTTCAGGAAAATGTTTTGGTAGGGAAAGGAGTGTAAAACCTGTAGAAGCAGCAGAGGCAGAGGTAAGACCGGCCCGATACAGCGGATCTCCAACAAAGATCTCCAGATCTTTGGAGATCAAGGGACAAGGGTGGAGATGAACAAGTTCAGATCTCTCCCTGGGAATTCATAGATTTGCAAACTCACCTCAACGGGAATATTAGCACACTAGCTCAATCCCGGTTCTTGGCTACAAAACTATGTGGTCAGGCTTAATTTTGGGGGAGGAAAATAGGGGTGGGGGCGGGAAATTCAGCCTCTGCCTACCAGCATCCATTGGTGTTCATCTGGCTAGCCTCCTGTCAGTGTGTGTGAGAGAGTTGAGGGCTATTCTCGACTTACCCGTCTTGGTCGCCGGGTGGATGTTGCCGGAAGGGGACGCGGGGCTCCAGACAGAAGGAAGGGAGAGGAAAGGAACCCCGTTCAGGCAAAGTTGGGGTCTCGGCTGGCGGATTTGAACACATCTGAGATGGGATAGCAGATATTAAAAACAAGTGTTAGAAACGGGTAAGGCATCATCTTTCTTTCATGGGAAGACGACAAACAACGTGTTAAACCTTGCAGACAACTTTCGTTTGGATTTTTTAAAGTATATATATATATATAGTACTACCGTGTTTCCCCGAAAATAAGACACTGTCTTATATTTTTTTTGGCTCCCAAAAACACACTAGGTCTTATTTTCAGGGTAGGTCTTATATATTTATGGTGCCAAATAGTGGGTGTGAGTGTGTAGGGGGTGTTTCATGGTGCACGGTTGCTCCTGAAAAGTCTTCCTGGAACTGGAGATTTACACTAGGTCTTATTTTCGGGGTAGGTCTTATATTAGGGCAGGTTTAGAAAATAGTGCTAGGTCTTACTTTCGGGGTAGGTCTTATTTTCGGGGAAACACGGTAGCTCTATACCGGTGCTTCGCTACGAAACTATGTGGTTGGGCTTCTTTTTTTGGGAGGAAAGTAAGGAGGGGAAATTCTGCCTCTGCCTACCAGCATCCATCGTTATTCATCTAGCTAGTGTCCTATCAGTGTGTGAGAGAGTTGAGGGCTGTTTGGAAACGGAAGCAGTATTTGCTGTGTGAGCAAGGAGGAGACAGCAAGGAGCCTGGGCATGGCTTAGCTCAACTGTTCTGTACTAAAGCTGCTTGGTGCTGCTGTGAAACTGCAACTGAAACTCCTCTGCTTGTGTTTTGCATTTGGAAGAGATTTCTTTGCAGGTGAGGAGGGGGAGGAGAACTCCTTAGCATCAGACCGTGTTAATAATAATTTATTTTTATTTTAATTACATTTATATGCCGCCCTTCTCCGAAGACTCAGGGCGGCTTACAATTTCTGGGATACAACCCAGTGTGCTCAGCAATAGCCTTCATTCCATTGTATATGCCTGCTTATTACTAAGCAGCATTTTTACAAGGTCAGCTAATTGCCCCCAACAATCTTGGGTCCTCAATTTACCTACCCCGAGAGGATGGAAGGCTGAGTCAACCTTGAGCCTGGTGGGGTTCGAGCCTACAGTAATTGTAGACAGCTGGATCTTAAGAGCAGGCATTTAACAGCCTGAGCCACCAATAAATAATAATAATAATAATAATAATAATAATAATAATAATAATAATAATAATATAGGAAATACTCTAAATGCTGAGGGTCATTTGGAAAAATCCTTTCTTAGTGAGCACCTGGAAGCCAAGTGGAACATAGGTGCCAAATTTCAAGTTTGAAGGCTTTACGGTTCTGGAGATTTTGTGATGATCCGTGAGTAACATTTAGCTTTTTTATAGATTTTTGTTAAATAAAGATGGAAAAGTTTATAACTATTTGCAAATCTGTTGTGTAAGGGGGGGGAATACATTGGATTTTTCTATGTACAAGTACTCGCAACTTACAACCATTCATTTAGTGAAGTTGCAACAGTACTGAGAAAAGCGACTTATGGCCATTTTTCACGCTTACGACCACTGCAGGATCCCCACGGTCACGTGACTTAAGTGTTGTAAGTCGAGGGCTGCCTGTATTTAGGGAGCCCACCGGCGGCTTCCAGCCTCTTGTAAAGCAGTAGATAAAAATTGGGGAGGCGTTCAAGGACTTACGAAGGCGGGAAGCATGTCGTGGTAGGTGGGTGGCTGGTAGGTATTTGCCATAAACTGGGATGCTCCTTTGCGGTGAGGCAGACAAGGGCGAAGGGGGGGCTGCTTCGGATCGGCCCCATTGGCTGAGATCGGGGCTTCCTCTCCTGCGCTGGGGCTCTTGGTACCCAGCTCATTTGGGAAGGGGGACAAAGAGGTGGCCAAGGAGCTGCTTCTGCCACCACCTTCCCTCCAACTTGTCACATCTGAGCAAAAGAAAGAAAGAAAAAGAAAAAAGAGAAAGAGAAAGAATGAAAGAAAAGAGAGGAAGAAAGAGAGGGAAGGAGAAAGAGAAAACAATTGGCAGCTTAGAGGGTATGTGTGGTTTTTTTTTTATGATTTCAAGCATCTTTCAAAATGTTAAGGATTGCTGGATTCTCCAAATTCTGAATATTTCTATCTACTGGCTCGCTCTTCATCTCCTGGTTCAGGCTTTTATGAGAGAAGGGAGGGGAAGGAGAAGATAAATTAGGATGACAAGGAGGAAGGAAGGAGAAGATATATAAGGAGGAGGAGATATATGAGGAGAAAAA
>CM019157.1:11776165-11805737 GCA_009733165.1 Naja naja
CTTACAACGCAAACTGAACCACAGACTAAGCAGTTGTTGAGTGAGCTTTGCCCCCATGTTACGGCCTTTCTTGCCACAGTCATTAAGTGAATCACTGCAGTTGTTCAGTTAGTCACACGGTCTTTAAGAGAATCCGGCTTCACCCTTGTCAGAAGGTCACAAAACAGGATCTCCTGACCCTGAGGACACTGTGGATGTCATAAATATGAGACAGTTGCCAAGCGTCTGGATTTTGATCAGGTGACCAAGGGGATGCTACAATGGTCATAAGTGTGAAAACTGGTCATAAGTCACTTTTTTCAGTGCCGTTGTCCCCTTTGAAGGGTCTTTCTTTCTCCTGTTTTGGTGACCCCCCAAAAGTCTTGCCAAATTATTCGGTGAGATGCTGCACGCAACAAATCTGCACCTTAGAGATGAATAATAGCACGCCTGAGCAAAGGCACTTTCACAATTCCTTCGGAGCCCATCCAGCTAAAATTAAAAGGCATCCAACACATTTTCTTTTTTTTTTCAAAGCACTGCAATCGCTTCTCTGCTGCCTGAATTTTCTTTCCGGGGTTCCTTTGAAAGAAAGATCAAGAAATGTACACGGAGTCTTTTAATGGGATGTTGGTTCTTTTAAATCAAATTATGCAAGCGATGTTGTCATAGTCGCTTTTCAACTCAGCGGTGTGCTGCCTATCCGGGCTAATGGCTAGATAGAAAGAAAAAGCATGAAGTGCTAATTAAAGTATTAAAACCCAACCATCCAAAAGCTCATTAAATGAGAATGCATTAGTAAGAACTAAAGAACAGCATCTATTAGTTTTTGATTTCAGCCGGAAGCCTGTTGCAGAAGCAACATTGAATCCTGTAGTCTGAATTCCCAACTTGAACTGGTCAGCCGCTGTCCAAGGTGCTGCTTCCTTGGACATTGAGTTGATCTTGCCTTGTTTTCCAAAACTAGGGTTAAATTCTTGCTTAGGTCACAGGTGGGAAACCTTCCCAAATGCCAAAGGACTAAAATCCCCAGAGTTTGGGGAGTTATATTTTACTGACCAGGATGATAATATGATGATGATGGAATCCATCCAGTCGTGTCCAACTCTTATCAATTCTGTGGGCCTTGTCTCTCCATATCTTTCAATCTGGCACTTCTTTTTCGAGTTGTTCTATGGTCTGGCTGGTGTCAGCTTTGATGGTGTCCAGTCACTGTGTTCTTTGGCCACCTGCTTCTTTTGCTGAGCATGCAAGACTTCAAAAGTTTGCAAAAAAAAAACACAAGTGGACCTTCATCCATAAATACATTAAGAAAACAGAGGTGTTCGGTGCATGGTGATCATCTAGAGTTTTGGAACGTCTATCTTTGTAGAAAGCACTGTGGTCTCTTTTTTCCTCCTGCCTAGAGTCTCTCTTTATTCCTCCTGACTTCTACATTGGGTCTCTCTTTATTTCTCCTTATTTCTACATTGGGTCTCTATTTCTCCTTTATTTCTCCTTACTTCTGTGTTGGGTTTCTTTTTATTTCTCCTTACTTCTACGCTGGGTCCCTCCTTATTTCTCCTTACGTCTACTTTTGACTGTGCCTCAGCAGTTAACATTCAAATCAAATGAAATTGAATCAAAACTCAAGTCAACGCAACTCAAAACTTTATTAAGATCATAGACCAGTATAACCAGTTCAAATTAATGTGGAGAGCTTAGGGCCCCAGTTAGTTGGCTGGAGAGCTAAGCAGAAGTGATACAAGCCCCAAGGCAATTCAATTCAATTAGATTTAATTACATTACCTTCATTCAATTTGCCAAGGATATTCCCCCCCTCCCAAACCCAGCGACCACAGAAAATTCAGATGCTCTTAGATGGATCTTTGAAACTCATCAGCTCTGAGGATAAAAGAATTATAACAGAGCATTATCCTTCCATCTGCAACAGTTGCTATGGAGACGGAAGCAAAATTCTTCCCTTTTGGAGGCAAAGTGTAGACCCACTGATTTTTATTTTTGCATCTCCATGAGGCTTCAATCTTGTGAAAAGCACTGCCAGGTCAGATCAGTTGCTATATCATCACCCTCAAAACATTCATCGTTCTCCCATCCAAGCTCTTTTGACTGAATATCAGAAGGAACAAACAAGATCAAACTTGTCAGAACCTTTATTGAAACTTAAATTCCAGCCTCATCAAGTGATTAAAAACTCCAAAGATCATTAGAAGATCCCCATGATGTCTCCTCTTCTAGTTCATCCAATGTAGTGGATGGGAGGGGAAGCCATATTTACCGATAAGTTGTCCTTTCATTGGTCTACTTGACTCTCTTAAAAAGTCAAGTCACTGTTTTGTTCACCCCAATTTTAGCCTCATACGTTCTCTGTGAGGTGGGGGGAGTGGGCTATCCCATAGCACTAAACTATGGTTTGAATAAGCAAGTTAGAGAGGCCTTCTTTGCAGAAAATTTTCCCTGCGTGGATGATAGAAAACGTTGATTTGCTTAAATGAATCCTACGCCAAGTCTCCTTCAACCAATATTACCACATAAACCACAGCTTATTCATTTTATTCATCCCTTGGTGGTAAAGTCAAGTTGACAATTTCACCCCTTTCAAGACTTAGCTTGGCTTTGATTGTGCCACCTCAACCATTGTTATTTTGGTTTATGGCTTACCATGAACCTGACAACCAATGGTGCAACAAACCACATTAAAGCACAATGTGGGAGATCAAATTTTTACCCTGAGCTCAGACTCTTAAGTCAAGGTTCTTCAACCTTGGTAATGACCAGGGAGATGATCTTCATCTCCCAGAGTTCCACAGTCAGCCTAGCCATTGTTGAGAATTCTAGGAATTGACGTTCACCTTGAAGTTCCCAAGATTGGGAAACTTTGCTGTAAATCATAAATTAGCGGGTTTGACTTCTGCACAGTGGGTGAATCCAGCCACTTTATTTTGCAAATCAAGTTTTACCTTGTGGGTGGGGGGTTCCATTGTGTGTGAGCTTGGCTACTGACTTGTAAACTTGACAGCTAATGATGCTTTGAACTGGATTACGATTTCCACCTTAGTCTACCACCTTATCCAGGCTCTCTTAATGGTTCCTGAATTTTTCTTGACTAAGAAATTGGCAATAAAACAAAGGAAAATGTCTAAGAGGTACAGAACGCTCTTGCGTCATTATCAATAATTTATAAGGCATGGTGTAGGTTTTCCCCTATGGTACATTGTTCAAATGCATTAATTTCAACTTCTAGAATTCGCCTCCTGGAAGCTAAAATCCACCTTTCTGGAAGGGGGCCCTTGACCAGATCGCTGGTGGGGAATTCTGGGAGCTGAAGTCCACCCTTGTTGAAGATGCCCTTTCTCTCCCACAATTGTCTCATTCTGACTAGGGAATTCTGGAAATGGACGTTCATACATCTGGATGGTGTCCAAGTTGGGAAAGAAGGCAGAGAAGCTGGGATGTCCAAGAACGAGAGTCTCAACGCAACTGGTGGACACCTCAACTTGGGCAAGGAAGCTCATCCTGTATTTCTCAAATGCCATTGAATTCTACGACTGTCTCCAGATTAAAAAGCAAGAGCTATTGTCTCAACAGCCAGATAGCAAGAGAAAGCAATGTTATCCTTGATCCTTGGATTTGCTTTCTGGTTGGAATCACGGAGAAAAAAAAAACACAGCCAAATATCAATCAATCAATCAAAAATCAATCTCAATGATTCCCAGATCAGGTTACTACATGAGACAGGATGGTCTCTTCAGCTTCGTGAGGTTCAGATCCATCACAGAGAAGAACAAACTTCTAAGAAGAAGTTTGAAGGCCTTCTAGAAGAACAAACTTCGTGGTTCTTTTGTAAAACATCTCCTTTTCGGAGATATCTCTTGCCTTGTCTGGGTCCTCAAGCAGAAAATGAAAGGAAGCTGATGAGGACATCTCTCCTCTTCACCACATAGAAATCAACATCTGGCACGTGTTGGAGGACATCCAGAGAATCTCCACCAATCGGAACTGGATGTAACCAAAGACAAACCCAGACAGGACATCGGTGACATGGTGGCGTCCCACCATAATTCGCGAGAGTCCCACTAAGAAAGCCCAAAGGATAAGAAGAATGCGGAGGGGGACTGCTAGAACCAGGTGGTTGAGGAAGAACTTGGACACCATAGCAGCTCGGCTGGCGTGACCAGCAGGGAAGGCATAGATATCCATCGTCAGATAGTCCAAAATGCCCGGGCTAACATCATAAGGACCTTTCCGCTTTGCCATTTTCTGTAATGCGGCTACAATCATGATGTCCAGAAGCAGAGCTAGAGGATGGAAGAGAAAGAAAGAAAGAAAGAAAGAAAGAAAGAAAGAAAGAAAGAAAGAAAGAAAGAAAGAAAGAAGGAAGGAAGTGGGAGGAGGAAAGAAGGAAGGAAGGAAGGAAGGAAGGAAGGAAGGAAAGAAGGAGAGAGAGAGAAAAGGGCATGAGCACAATGTTAATAATTATATACAATTTTATAAATATAAATTTCTTGAACAAATAAGACATTTGTTTGTCCTAATGCAATGAGGGGATTTGCTCCAAGTCATCCAGCCAGTGTTCACATCTAAGACATGGCTAGAACTCACAGTCTCCTAATGTTTGGCCGAAGTCACCCAGCTGGCTTTCATGCCTAAATCAGGACTAGAACTCACCATTTCCTAGTTTCTAATCCGGTGCCTTTAAAAAAAGACCATACTGCCACAAAAAGTCAGGGAGGCAAAGCGATCGAAGAAAAAAACTGATTTATGAACACATTCTGCAGGAAATATTATTGTGGGTAAATCAAAGAGAAGGCAAAGAGAATTGTAAGCCACCCTGAGTCTTTGGAGAAGGGCGGCATATAAATGTAATTAAAAAAAAAAGGCATCAATCTCTCTCGTCCAAAGTGGAGTTGGGAATTACGCCACAATCTAGCCAGGGATCCTCCTTTCTTCTAAAATGCCATGTCCTTGGGGGATAAAAAACACAGTTTGTATATCTGAACTAGATACTTTAGTGTGGCTTCTGCCCAGATTTCAGGAACATTCATCCAGACAAACATGTGCCAACAAAAGATCATGTTGCAAATAAGTTGGTTTCCTGCAGAGCCTTCTCAGCTCAAATCCAATTTGGAAATTACTGGGAGCCCAGAATAGCTTCCTCGGTTCCCTTTGCATCATATTTGAGAGATGATAACCCTCGAAGAAGGAGGTAGGCCAAACAGAACTCTTGGGAAATTCACAGCGTTGTTTGTTTGCTTCTTTATTTATTATTTATTGGGCAACCTTCAGAAGGTGTTTGTGCATGTATGTCTTCAGATGGCTGTTTTAACAAGTGAGCTATCTATCATCTCTACTGAATCTCTATCATCCATCCATCCATCCATCTCTCTCTGTAATCTCCCTCTATCTCTCTAATATGCATTCATCTATTTTTTCCTAATCTTTCTCTCTCTAATCTCTATCCATTCATCCATCCCTCTGATCACTTTCTCTAATCTCCATATATCCATCCATCCATCCACCCACCCTCCCACCCACCCACCCACCCACCCACCCACCCATCCATCTATCTATCTACTATCTATCTATCTATCTATCTATCTATTGGTTCTCTATCTGTTTTTTCTTTCTTTCTAACCATCACCTGTCATCCTATCCATCCATCTATCTATCTATCTATCTATCTATATCTATTGGTATCTCTATCTGTCTTTTTCTTTCTTTCTAACCATCCACCTGTCATCCATCCATCCATCCATCTATCTATCTATCTATTATCTATCTATCATCTATTGGATCTCTTCGTCTTTTCTTTTTCTAACCATCCTGTCATCCATCCATCTATCTATCTATCTATCTATCTATCTATCTATCTATCTATCTATTGTATCTCTTATCTGTCTTTTCTTTCTTTCTAACCATCCACCTGTCATCCATCCATCTATCTATCTATCTATCTATCATCTATCTATCTATCTATCTATTGGTATTCTTATCTGTCTTTTCTTCTAACCATCCACCTGTCATCCATCTATCTATCTATCTATCTATCTATCTATCTATCTATTGGTATTCTTATCTGTCTTTTCTTCTTTTAACCATCCACCTGTCATCCATCCATCTATCTATCTATCTATCTATCTATCTATCTATCTATCGGTATCTCTATCTCTTTTTCTTTCTTTCTAACCATCCACCTGTCATCCATCCATCTATCTATCTATCTATCTATCTATCTATCTATCTATCTATTGGTATCTCTTATCTGTCTTTTTCTTTCTTTCTAACCATCCACCTGTCATCCATCCATCTATCTATCTATCTATCTATCTATCTATCTATCTATTGGTATCTCTTATCTGTCTTTTTCTTTCTTTCTAACCATCCACCTGTCATCCATCCATCCATCCATCTATCTATCATTTAAGCCGCCCCGAGTCCTTTTGGAAAGGGGGTGGCATATAAGTCGAATTAATAAATAAATAAATAAAATCTACCTTCTTACCTCTACCTATTTCTGTCTATCGATCTTGTCTGTATCCACACAACCCTTTCTATCATTTTGAAGGTTTCAACAATAGTAAGAACTAGTACGAACCAAAGTGCAATAAAAAAGAAGAAATAGAAAGGAAGAAGTCAAAAAAGAAGCTAAAACTACAAAAAAGGATAAGGAAAGTAGAAAAGAGGAGGCATAAAAAAAAAGACAGAATGAAATGTCTTCCCATTTTCTTCTGAGCAATTATAAGTAGAAGGATATTTTAACTTGTCCTTCTCTCGGATTGCATCTGAACTCTCAGTCATCTAAATAATAAATCACAAGTTCAATTTTTTTTTCTTTTTTTTGCCCCAAAGGTCTAAAGGGCTTTCCAGTTACTGAAAAACGTAGATGTGCTGCTTCTATCATCAGACCAGTCCGTTTAGCAGTTTCAGCAAACTTGGTCCTCTTCCATTGTAAGGATTTCCAAATCGTTCCATCTTTCTGCATAGGTAATTTTGTGACAGTTATTATATAAAAACAGACTGGGTTTTTTTTTCCCTCAGAAGGCTGTTAAAAATACAAATGGAACCAAAGCAGAATTCTTTGCAAAACAGGAAACGCTCCGTTCGTTTTAAAGTGAGATGTGAACCATATCGCACATCTGGTTGGGGGAAATTCTCAACTTAAACATGGTGCTTAGCTAGTAAAGCTTGGCTCACCCCATGCAAAAATTGTTGCAACCTCTAACCTTCACGAATCTCTCTCTTATCTTTCTTTTAAGATAGGAAGAGTGAGTCAAAGGCCTTCTTACACATTGCTCAAAGAGACACAGAGAGAGAGACACACACACACATATATATCTGCTTCGTTGCAGAGCAGGCTGCATGATCCTGAAATATTCATAGGCGAGGTCGCCTAGCTGTGGAAGAATATTTATTTTTTGAGCAATCTGGCCTCCAATCTTGCAACAAAAAAACCCTCTCCATGTCCTTGGAGGCCTTGAATTGTCTTCAAGAAACATCTTGAATATGCACTGCCTTTTTTCCCCTTTCCCCATCTTTCTGACCCTGTTGTCAGTTTAGATTAGAGAGGCAACTCACAAGAACAGAGTGCTCTCTCGCCTGGGTGTTTTCAAAACCTTTTCCCCCACCAAAATATTATCCATTTCTTCATCTTCAGGGTCTGAAAGGAGAAAATATGGAGACTTGGAAGATAATAGAGAGGCAAGTTTGGTCAAGGGGTTAAGGCACCAGGCTAGAAACCAGGAGACGGGGAGTTCTAGTCCTGTCTTAGGCACAAAAACCAGCTGGATGAGAATCACCAGGAGACTGGGAGTTCTAGTCCTGTGTTCGGCATGAAAGACAGCTGGACAACTTTGGGCCAATCACCAGGAGACTGGGAGTTCTAGTCCTGTGTTTAGCATGAAAGTCAGCTGGATGACTTTGGCCAATTTTTTTTAATTCATATTTATATGCCGCCCTTCTCCGGAGACTCAGGGCGGCTTACAATGTTTGGAGCACAACCCAATGCGCTCAGCAATAGCCTTCATTCCATTGTATATGCCTGCTTATTACTAAGCGGCATTTTTACAAAGTCAGCTTATTGCCCCCAACAATCTTGGGTCCTCAATTTACTTACCCCGAGAGGATGGAAGGCTGAGTCAACCTTGAGCCTGGTGGGATGCGAGCCTGCACTAATTGCAGGCAGCTGGAACTAAGTGCTAGGCATTTAATAGCCTGCACCACCAAGGCTCACCACCAATTACCAGGAGACTGGGAGTTCTAGTCCCATTTTTGGCATGAAAGTCAGGTGATGCTCTCTCTCAGGCCAACCTATCTCACAGGGGTTGTTGTTGTGGGAGAAAATAGGAGGAGGAAGGCTATATCAGTCTCCTGGAATTATTTGTAAAAACAATAAAGGCAGATACAAATAAATAAAATAAAATAAAATAAAATAAAATAAAATAAAATAAAATAAAATAAAATAAAATAAAATAAAATAAAATAAAATAAATAAATAAAATAATAATTTCTCCAAGGGCCTCGTCAGGTTGATTGAATCACAGAGGTATGTTTTAAAAT
This sequence comes from Naja naja, assembly GCA_009733165.1. NCBI lineage: Eukaryota > Metazoa > Chordata > Lepidosauria > Squamata > Elapidae > Naja > Naja naja. The sequence continues at coordinate 11,784,701 of CM019157.1, forward strand.
CTTCCCTTCTGGAATGGTCTGGAGAAACCTTGATTCTCAGCCCTGATTTGTCTTACCTGGAAGAATTGACGTTCTGAGAAATTTATCTCCAGACAAGTGAACTTTCTCCTTTTTTTTTTTGGTTCGGAGATAAATTTCTTCAAGAAATTAATTTCCTGATATACCGTCCCTGAAAAGGGAAGTTCTACAGACATATCCCAATCAAGAGCCAACTTTTCCTTAAATAAAACAAATGTTCAGCATGCCGTGGCTGTGAACTGTATTTAAACCAATGCTTTCCCACCTGGTTTGGAAGTTTGCATCAAGTTTTGACAGCTGGGCCTAGGATGAATTTATTTGGAAGACACAGGATTGTGGGAAGATGAAGGGGAAGTTTGTCCCACAAACGTCCAATGGTATTCCCTGAGAATTTGTTGATTCCGGCAGAATTGAACTACAGCATGAATCTTTGCTTGTTTCTAGCTTTGCCAGGGATCTCTGCTGCTGGAGTACTTCCAGCTTTGATTAGTACACCCATTTCACAGAGGAAGGACTGAGTTTGAAAATAACAATGCAGCCCGGGGTTAAGATGAGGAAAATAAAGGAGTCAGAAAACAGGAAAGAAGGGAGGACAATGAGACTTATCTCATTTGTATAGGATTGATTGTGTAGGAGAAACAGGAAAACAAGATGGTCGAATCTCATTTCATAGCATTAATTACGTGGGATAAATAGGAAAACAACAAGATTGTGGAATTTCATCCTGTGGTAGGAGTGAGTCGGATAAATGGGAAAACAGTGAGAATTGTGGGATTCCATCCAATAGGATTAATGGAATAGAACAGCAAAACAACAAGAATTACGGATTTTCACGATATGGGATTAATTGAGTAGGATAAATAAGAAAACAGGGAGAATTGTGGAGTTTCTTCCTATAGGATTGAGTAGGATAAATAGGAAAACAGGGAGAATTGTGGAGTTTCTTCCTATAGGATTAATTCAGCAGGATAAATAAGAAAACAGGGAGAATTAAGGAATCCGGGGATGTTCGAAGGAAAAAAGGAGGGAAGGAAAGAGAAGCTCTGAACTCACCCAACAGGAGGTTGAGGAGGACCTCCTGGCCAGCCAAGGTGCTGCTTTTGACCAAACAGATGAGGGTGCCTGCGATCCAAGGAATACCGTGCCCGGTGATGCCAATGAGATTGACCATGGAGCGGGCATTGCCCCAGGCCGCCGAGTTGCTGGCACAGACCCCCAGCCGCTTGGAGAGGGAGATGTCAATGGCCAGCAAGGAATTGTAGGCGATGCCTTTGAAAGTGGGGTTCAGCTGCATGCAGTCTTCTTCCGGCAGCTGCTGAGATGGGCGCTGCTCCTTGGAACCCTCGCTCTGGGATGGGGCAGGGCCCCCTTGGCTGTTCAGCCTCCGGGGAAGACTCCGAGGCTCCTGGGTACTTTTCAAGGGCTGGTTGAGGGAGAGGAATTCAGTCCGGTTCAAGACATTGTTCCTCTCCCGGGCCCGAGCTCGGTTGGAAACGGCTGGCATGGTGGCACGTTGTCTCTAAGGGGTGGGGGTGGGGGGGAGGAAGATTTCGGCCGTGGAAGGGAAGGCAGAGAGCACAGCAAGCCCCCCCCCCTCTTCCCTTGCTTCTCCTCTGCTTAAGCCCGGGATAGCCTTGGCATCCCCCTCCTCAAAAGTCATGAGGTTGGGAAGCTGCCCAAAACTCTAAATATAGACGCCCCGCCGGAGGGGGAAACCTGCCCGATGGCCATAAACATGGGCTTTCCAAGCCCACCAAGCTTGGAAAAAGAGGAGGAGGGAGAGGAGGGGGAGGAGGAGGAGTGGGGAATCATTGACAGCTAAATTAGCCACTCTGGCACCTGAGAAAGGCCTGGGCATCCAATGGGTAGAAGTAGTAGGTGGGCGGTCAATCAACACGAAGGTTTGGTTGCTTTTAGCCTGCTCTCTTCCCCACTTCCCCACTGTTTCTTCTGGGGCAGAAAGAGATGATTAAAAAGGATGCAAATGCCACTCTGCCCCAACCCCCTTGCAACTTCCTACACCCCTCAGTGCCTCTCCGGCACAGGGGGCTGCAGATCCCATCCTCCCAGGCTGATGAGTTCTGGAGTCTGGGGTGCGGGTGGGGGGTGCTGGAGGGGAGCTGGCTGGAGGGATTCTTTTCTGAGCTGCCAGCAAGCTGATGAAGGGCCGCAGAAGGGAAAAGAGGTTTTGCAGCCACTTATTATATTTTCCCCCTCTTTGTTTTGTTTTGGGAACCCTTTCCATTGCAGCTTTTAAATTAAATATGAATGGAAAAGGAGGACAATCTCATCCTCTGGTTTTTGCTGTTCAAGAAGCAGCTGTGTTAGTAAAGAAAGGGAGGGGAGAGAGAGAGAGAAAGAGATGGGGGAAGGAAGGAAGGAAAGGAAAGGAAAGGAAAAAGAGAAGGGGGAAGGAAGGAATGAAAGGAAAAGCAGAAGGAAGGAAGGAAGGAAGGAAGAAGGAAGGAAGGAAGGAAGGAAAAGAAGGAGGGAGGGAAAAGAAAAAAAGGAAGGAAGGAAGGAGAAGGAAGGAGGAAGGAAGGAAGGAAGGAAGGAAGGAAAAGAAGGGAGGGAGGAAAAGGAAGGAAGGAAGGAAGGGAAGGGAGGGAGGGAAAAGAAAGGAAGGGGGAGGAAGGAGAAAGGAAGGAAGGAAGGGAAGGAAGGAAGGAAGGAAGGAAGGAAGGAAAGAGGGAGAAAAGAAAAGAAGGAAGGGAGGGAGGGAAGGGAAGGAGGAAGGAAGGAAGGAAGGAAGGAAGGAAGGAAGGAAAAGAAGGGAGGGAGGAAAAGAAAAAGGAAGGAAGGGGAGGGAGGGAAGGAGGAAGGAAGGAAGGAAGGAAGGAAGGAAGGAAAAGAAGGAAGAAGGAAGGAAAAGAAAAAGGAATGGGGGAGGAAGGAAGGGAGTGAGGAATCTGCCACACAGCATTATGATTTCAAGGTGCAGATACTGAGTGATGATCCATTTAGAGTTTTAGACCATCTTCACACACCTAATTTACCAGCTCAGGTCAAGGCCGAGAACTGCCATCTGCACAATTGATTCAAATATTGCAAAAGCATTTTGTTTTCCTTTTGTTCCATTTTGAGTTTGCACAGTGAAAACCCACAGTAGCACCTTGGACAATTCCCACTGTACAAAATTCCAGGCTTAGCTGGATTGGCTTTGTGGTGTCCGGGCCTTTGCCTAAACCCAGGGGAAAGGGCTATTTCGGTACGCAGGTGAACCATTTTGGTGGAAAACAGCTGAGAAGGAGGGGTTGTTTTTTTCCCCCTATGGACTTGCCTGTTGATTTTTCAACCAAATGTTCCCATCCTGGCTTTCAAGAGATAATCTGGACTGCAAGAGAAACGCAATTCCAGGATGAACCTCTACGCTCAAAGCCGGTCTTGAGTTTTTATTTTACGATGGCTTTAGACTTCTCTGCTCCCTTCTCCCTTCCCCCCACAAAAAAAACACTTTCAAAAAAGAAATCACATCCACACTAACCATAAACAGGTGATCCTCAACTTAACAATGGTTCGTTTAGTGACTATTCCAAGTCCCTTTTTTTCCAGGGCTGCTGGAACTTCAAACTGTCACTAAATGAATGAGTAAGTAGAGGCTTATTGATAGTAAAAAAAAAAGTGGAGGAACTGGGAATTGAACCTGGAGATTTACAGCATGCCAAAGATTTACTCAGGGGCCCAACTACGGCTTCTGGTTGACATTTCCAAACCGTCTCCAAGGACAGCCCCAGAGAAAGCTCGCTGCAGTAGTCCAGCCAAGACATTCCCCTGAAGGAAAAATCCAAGAGTGAGATTTTAACCATGCTTCTTTTTTTTATGGCTTGGGGGCCAAAACTTGTTCTGCAATCCTTCTGCATAATAATATTTCAAGTTTGGATGGATCGGGAAGCGTCTGGCGACGAAGCATGTAGCCTGCCTCTTCTAACATGGTTTGCTGGTTCTTGTTTCTATACAGAGCCAAACACAAATTGGGTTTGTCTGGCTGTCACACTTCTCAGTTCAGATTTCCAAGGTGGTGCAGACAGGCTGTCACCGCTGCAGCCCGGGGTCTATTTTGGTCCTGCAATCTGATCTCTTGGGCCAAGTCTATTTTAGCACCTTGGACAATTCCCAGTATACAAAATTCCAGGCGCATTCAAGAGTCGCCAACCGGTTCCTTTCAGCCCCCTGAAACCAAGTTAGTTGGTAGTGGTTGGAGGACAAAGAGGGTGGCAGGTGGGAGAGAGGGAGGGTTGTAAGAAACTAAGTTCTAATGCCATATGTTAGATTAGAGCTGTAATCTCCAGGCTGCCGTGTTACAAAAACGTAAAATAAGAATAAAATCCTGTGTGCTGGAGAGAACAAACTATCTCAAAGATTGACTGTAGAGGATTAAATCATTTTTCGACACACATCGCAGAAAAATGGGAGTCTCCCCTATCCCTGTAGACCTTTACAAAAACTGCAAAATGTTCTTTGGGAAACGGTGGGTGGTGGGTTTGTGTGTGGGGGTTGGTTTTTTTTTGGTTATTTTTAAATTGGATACCCTGCAGGGAGTATGATATGTAGAAATCCTGTTGTGCTGTATTTCTCTTCCTATTTTACAATATTCTTTCTGTGGGTTTAGAGAATGTATGTTCCTTAAAGTTCTATCCAGCTAAAACAGCCTATATATTGATAAATAGATAGATAGATCATAGGTAGGTAGGTAGGTAGGTAGGTAGACGGACAGACAGACAGACAATAGATGGATAATTGGATGGATACATAGGTAAAGATCATAAACATACCATAGATAATAGATAAATTGAGGCTAGATAGGCACACAGAAGATAGGAAGGAAGGAAGGAAGGAAGGAAGGAAGGAAGGAAGGAAGGAAGGAAGGAAGGAAGAAGGAAAGAAAGAATAGATAATGATAGTTGATAGATAGATAGATAGATAGATAGATAGATAGATAGATAGAGATAGGTAAGTAGAGTAATTCCAACATAATTCATACAAGCTAAGTTCCTTTGCTGCATTTGGAAACTAACCAATGACAGAAGCAACCTAAAACTCAGCAGAAATATCCCAACAGTGAGAACAATTCACCAGTGGAACTCCTTGGCTCCAGAAGTCATGGGCTCCTTGGCTCCATCGCTGGAGGTTTACAAGAACAAACCGGACAGCCATTTGTCTGAAATGGGACAGGCCTGAGCAGGGGGTTGGTCTAGAACACCTCCCAGGTCCCTTCCAACTCTGCAATTCTGTAGACCAGAAAGCAAAGCCACCTGGCCTAAGCCTAACCAGGGGGGTAGGACAGATGCACACCACACTCTGCATGCTGCATTTGTGTGTGTAGGAGATTTTGGGAATGCTCTGTAACATCTGCACTGGTAGAGGCAGATTCACAGCTGCTGTCCTGGGACCAAGCCTCTCACGGATGAGTCTTATCTCAATCACCACCTTCCAGCCTGGCTTCTGTGCTCCACACCAGCTTATCTCCGGGATCCACAAGACCGTAAGCTACCAACGCAGGTCACTCTGAATCGTGAAGGGGGAGGGAGGGGGGGAGAGAATATCCTTTTAGCTTGTCTTGCTTGCTGCCAACAGTACATCAAGAGGTGGAACTGGGCCAAGGTCATGCAGCCAACCGTGGGGCACTAGGACCCAGCCATCTCTTAATCCCACACCAACACCACACAGCCAAGCACCTCGGAATTGCACATATCCGCAGCCACAACTCGGCGGCAAACAACGCCAACAACCCAAAAGATAACAAGCTTTATTCTACAAGCGCGATGGAAGGGGATGCGGAAAGCGGAATTAAGACTACAATATCCAGCATTCCTCAAACTTGGAAGGCACTGCCTGGCGCTTTCAAAAGTGCTGCAGTTTGGAGATGGGCGGGGGAGGGAGGTTGGCCGTCCTTCTGTTCGGGACTCCGCGTCAGGGCGCACAGCCCCAGAGGGGGGCGCCGCGTTGGCGTTCAGGACGGACTGCACCTATCAAGTTACCAATGAGGATAAAACAACCTGCTCGCTTACGAGAGGCCCCGAAGTAGTCGGATAGTAGATGATAGATAGATAGATAGATAGATAGATAGATAGATAGATAGATAGATAGATAACAGAATAACTGAGTTGCAAGGGACCTTAGAGGATGGGTGGATGGATAGGTAGGTAGGTAGGTAGATATATTTTTTTTTCTTTTGCAAAAGTTTGGTCGCCGGTGCAGCTCATGAAGCCGGGGTGGGGGGCGGACTCCTGCCTTTCAGCCCCACTCGCCTCTTTGCCCGCTGCCCGCCTAGGGAAGGAGGGCAGGGAAGCGGGCGAGGCGCGCAAGCAGGGCGCAAAAGAGCCTGACCCCAAGCTGCCGGCCCGATTCCCTGCTCCCGAAGCAAGAGAAGGCGAGAGCAAAGCCATCCGGGCCTCAGGATTGCAGCGCGCACCTGCCTAGCGCGCGGCTGGGAAGAGCGGGGTACCACCGCCGCCGCCGCCGCCTTTGCGCGGAAGGTGGCTGGGGATCCAAGGCAGCCGGAGCCAGACGCGCGGGCTGCTCCTTGGGGAAAGAAGGGGGCGGCATTCCTTCCTCTCCCCAGCGGGAGGGGGGTGGAGTAGCCAAAAGGTAGGGGCCGCCCTGCAGACGACCTGCTTGTCCGGGCGCCTTCTTCCTCTCCAGCAGCCTTGAAAAAAAAGCGGAAGGTGGCGCGGTCGGTGCGCAAGCTTGCCAGAGCGAGGCAGTCCGGAGATCCCCGGAGCTGGAGCAGGAGGAGCAGGAGGCTGCTCGGGGCTGGATGAAGGGCAGCGTAGGGACGAGCCAACCGAGCCAGGGAACTGCCCGCCCCGCGCCGCCGAGGACCCTCTCCGCGGCCGGCAGAGGCGGTCGCAAGGCGAAGAGGAGCAGAAGACGCACCGGCGCGCGGGTCCTCGCCAGCGCCAAGCTTCCTTGAGCCTGGCTCCCCCGCCGCCGCCGGGGCTGGCTAGACGCTGCAAGGCAGCAGCAGCAGGAGCAGCAAGGCAGAGGCCAGCGAGGAAGAGGAAGAGGAGGCGAGGAAGAGCGCGGCGGCTGCAGCTTTCCAGCTGCGGCGTTGGTCGGGTGGAAAGGACGCGGAGACGCGCAGAGAGACGGAGGGCGAGGAGGAAAGCGCCGCCGGGGAGGGGGCGCCAAAGAGGAGCCCCTGCACGGCTGCTGGTCGCCGGGGCCGCTCCCCCCCCCCAGCACTTCCCCAGCGCCTCTTTCAGGTGGGGGCCCCCTCCGCGGGCGGGGGGGCCGGGGGAGAACGTGGCGGGCGGCGATTGTGAGGTGCGCCGCGCGGTCACCAAAGGCGCGATTGATGCGCAAGCGAGTGGCGGCGCTGGGGACACACTAGGGCGCTCAGCAGCCGACGGTGGGGAGCCAGTGCAGGAGCCTCAGACCCAGTTTTGGGCGGGTGGGGTTAAAAAAAGAGAAAGAGACAGAAGGGGCGGAAAAATAATAATAATAATAATAAAGAACCCGCCAGAGAAGGAGAGAGAGAGAAAGGGGTCAAAAAAAACCCCTCAACAAACCAACAACAACCCACGAGAGAGAAAAGTTGAAACTAAACTTTTTCCGCCTGGCCTGCCAGCACCCCGACTTCGCTTTCGGAGGAGATCGCGTGGGAGATTTAGGTGTGTAGATACTGCCTGCGAAAAGAAAACCACGCGGGGCGATTTCAATGAACGTGTAAATGCCTTTTTTTTGGGGTGGGGGGGATTGGGTGGCGTGGAATTGTCCACAGGTGATGGGGACTTAGTGGAAAGCTTGGGTATTTCAGAATCTCTGGAAACTTGGAAAGAAGGAGGTGAAGATCATTATTACAATGATTAACACTATTCCTGCCCAAAGGTAAGTAAAGGCTCGAGAGACCCTGGCAAGATCCCATCCTGGGTCAGAAGGAAGCTAAATTCTGAATCAATGGCTCTTGAGAGGAACGGTTTTCATCCATTCTCTCTTTGTGTGTGTGTGTGTGTCCTTCCTACCATTTTGCGGATGTGACTACAGAAATCTACAAACGGAAGGAAGGAAGGACACGTGTCTCTGTTAGTGTCTCTGTTAACTTAAGAACTCTTTGGAGGGCTTGGTTGGCCTCCCTAAGCTTGTTTCTAAAACCTGGACACTTCACAGCAAACCCACAAATTGTGACCCACCTTGGAAACTAGTGCAGATTGTACTGATGGATTTGGAGAGTCAAAACTGGACTGCGGATGATTAAAACTCCTGTAAGTTTTAGCAGCCTTTATTGATTGTGGCCCTAATTTCTCTCTTTCTTTCTTTCTTTCTCTCCCTCTACCCCCTGTTTCGTCTACTATCGATCTATCATTCATCATCAATTATCCTATCTACCGTGTTTCCCCTAAAATAAGACACTGTCTTATATTTTTTTTTGGCTCCCAAAAACACACTAGGTCTTATTTTCAGGGTAGGTCTTATATATTTATGGTGCCAAATAGTGGGTGTGAGTGTGTAGGGGTGTGTGTTTCACTGGTGCACGGTTGCTCCCTGAAAAGTCTTCCTGGAACTGGAGATTTACACTAGGTCTTATTTTCGGGGTAGGTCTTATATTAGGGCAGGTTTAGAAAATAGTGCTAGGTCTTACTTTTGGGGTAGGTCTTATTTTCGGGGAAACACGGTACTATCTCTCTGTTTCCCTCTATATATCATCTATCATATCTATAGTGCTGCAAAGCACTATAAAGCGGTATATAAGTAAGTCTTAAGTGCTATTGCTATTGCTATCTTATATCTTATCTACCCATCCATCTATCCATCTATCTATCTATCTATCTATCTATCTATCTATCATCTCCTTATCTATTTCTTCTAGCTATCTGTCTGTCTGTGTCTGTCTGTCTGTCTGTCTGTCTATCTATCTATCTATCTATCTATCTATCTATCTATCTAATCAAATTTATTTGCCACTCATCTCATGGTTCAGGCAACTCTTTAGCCAGGAATTAGGTACTGCATGCTAATATATACCACGTATTTCCTAATATTTCCATGTGGAGCTCATCTCTTATTTTCCATTACAGTTACAAAACAGGGCAAACTTTAATTATTTAATTTAATTTTTATTTAATTCATTTGAATGCTAATATTCCTTCGTGCAATGTTTTCAGCTTTTATTCTGTTCCTTTTACTTGTGGTAAGCTGCCTAGAGTTGCCATTTGACGAGATGGGCAGCATATAAATTTCATAATAAATAAATCTGCAGGGCCAGAAAACTGTGACTATTTAGTGAGCTATTTTTGAATGGTTTTTTTTTTTTAACACCCGGGGAAATGTTTTTTAGTAGCTGAAAAAGAAGATAAATAAAAGACAATGGGTTAAATATGCCAAAACTGACCAATTTGGGTTTTTGTTTGGATGATGTTTGGGAAAATAAAATCCCTTTGGCTGTTTCAAAAAAAAAAACCCGAATTAATGCTTTTTTTTTTTGATTTCCAGAAGGGGAAGTTATGAATGAATCTCCACCAGGAAGCAAAAACTTGAAGCCGTCAATGAGAAACTAGAACCTAGAGCTGAAAGAGACACATTTATTCTTCGCCTTCATCTTATTTTAAAAGATTAAAACCAGAAGAGAAAGAGAAAAAAAAACACAACCCAAAGAAATTTATCAAAGCAAATATAAGGCCAGTTGATTGTAACTCACTGATCAGGGAATCGAAGCCAGCTGGATTTCCACACACACACACACACACGCACACACAAAATCAAGTAAAAGTGGATTATTGGACTTGCCGCTCCTCGCTTTGGAGCAAAAGCCGTGGATTTGACTCAGTGGCACAAAGAAATTTAACCCCTAGGGCAAAAGAAAAAAAGAAAAGAAAAGAATTAGATTTATTCAGCTTGCCAGAAACCGGTCGAGGGCTTCTAATGAGAATGCATCTTCTATCCTATGGATATCAGTTTTGAATTGACCGATGAAGAAGACTGTTGGTGCCTTCTGGCGATCGTGCTGGTACTTTGGGCCATGGGCTGTATCCAAAGCATCAGCTGCAAGGCAAAAGGCTTTCGGGAAAGCATCACTGTCTTGGAGATCAAGACCTCCATTGACCCTGTCCCCACCAACATCGACGAGTCATCCAGCGTGGTGTTGAGATACCGCACCCCGCATTTCCGCGCTTCGGCTCAAGTCCTGTTGCCTCCGGTGCCCAAAAAGGAGACCTGGATTGTAGGCTGGATACAGGCTTGCAGTCACATGGAGTTTTATAACTACTATGGCGACCATGGCATGTAAGTGACTGTCTTTTTTGGTGGTGGTGGTGGTGGGGGAAGATGGTGATTGACAGGGTTGTCTGGTCTAGCACTGTTGCAAGCCAGGCTGCCTTTCTGCAGGATTTTTTTATTTTTTTTTATTTTTTTATTTTGCAGGATATAATGCTGGGTTTATTTAAGGGGTAACGCAGTGTTTCTCAGCCTGGCTAATTTTAAGATGGATGGAGTTCAATTCTCAGAACTGCTGAGCCGGCATGCTTTAAGAAAGGTGGACTTCAGCTCCTCAGAATTCCCCAGCCAGCATGCTTTAAGATACACAGAGGAATGCTTTCTGGGGAATTCTGGGAGTTCAATTCCAGCCAACCTAGAGTGACTAAGATTGAGAAACACGGATTTAACCCATAAGATGCTGCAAATATATTCATTTACACATTTATTTAGAACTACACTTTATTTCAACAGATTTAGCCAGCATGTTTTGAGAATTCCCCAGAATTCCAGCATGCTTTAAGAAATGGTTCAACTCCCAGAATTCCCCAGTCAACATGCTTTAAGAGCATGGACTTCAACTCCCAGAATTCCCTGGGTAGCATGTTTTAAGTTGAGTAGATTTCAACTCCCAGAATTCCAGAGCTAGCATGCTTTACAATGGGTAGATGCCAACTCCCAGAATTCCCCAGTCAGCATGCTTTAAGAGGCATGGACTTCAACTCCCAGAATTCCCCAGTCAACATGCTTTAAGAGGCATGGACTTCAACTCCCAGAATTCCCCAGTCAGCATGCTTTAAGAGGCATGGACTTCAACTCCCAGAATTCCCCAGTCAGCATGCTTTAAGAGGCATGGACTTCAACTCCCAGAATTCCCCAGTCAACATGCTTTAAGAGGCATGGACTTCAACTCCCAGAATTCCCCAGTCAACATGCTTTAAGAGGCATGGACTTCAACTCCCAGAATTCCCCAGTCAGCATGCTTTAAGAGGCATGGACTTCAACTCCCAGAGTTCCCAGTCAACATGCTTTAAGAGGCATGGACTTCAACTCCCAGAATTCCCCAGTCAACATGCTTTAAGATGCATGGACTTCAACTCCCAGAATTCCCCAGTCAACATGCTTTAAGATCCATGGACTTCAACTCCCAGAATTCCCCAGTCAACATGTTTTAAAATGCATGGACTTCAACTCCCAGAATTCCAGAGCTAGCATGCTTTGCAATGGGTAGATGTCAACTTCCAGAATCCCCCAGGCTAAATGCTTTAAAATGCATGGGCTTCTCAGAACTCCCCAGCGAACATGCTAGGAATTTTGGCAGTTGGAAGTTCCCACAGCCTAAAGCATGCTGGTTGGGGAATTCTAAGAGTTAAAGTCCACCCATCCTCAAGTTGTCCAGTTGTTGAGAAACACCGGCCTGGCGTATTGTGCAAACCCAGAGAAAGTGTAGGTTCAGTGTGTGGAAAAGAGTGTGGAGGAGTGAGGGAATGACAGAGTTTTGCACCATCTGCCTATTGTCATGTTAACTTCCTCTTGGTTAAACACAAGAAACCTCTGGAGAACCAATGTGACTGAGAATCCAAGAATCCCCTCTGCCAGTCCCGTTAAAACTCACAACTCTACCACAGAGGTCCAGATTCCACCTCCCATTTCACAGCATGGCAAACTGAGGACGGGTCAAAATCATCTGAGGACAATTTTCTAAGTCTTATATATCCCAAAGTCCCCACTCCTACCTATTGGAGAATCCGAGGCTGCAGATATTGAACAACAGGTTATCCTTTTATCATTTTAATTAGCGCAATTTATCATTAACTTCCTAAAAATAAAAAAAGTCAGGTTTTATTGAAAAAGAGCCAAATTTGAAATTGTTTCATGTCCCCAAGATGGTTTTGTTAAAAAAAAAATGCAGTTGAACGATTTGAGTCCGTAAATTCCTTCTCATTTTCACAACTTAAGTCCCTTATTCCCATCTAGCTTTCTACATTTTGGGGGGTGGTTGAATCACTTACCTCTTTTTCATTCATTCTTTGTAGAAAAAAAATAAATAAAACCAGCCCTGCCTTGAGGGAGGGAGGCAATTGTTCAGGATGGCTGGTCCTGGCCACATCTTCGAGTTATTTTTCTTGTCCTTGTTAACTGCCAAGGGAAAGAACAGAGTGCTTTTGAGGATGATGGTTTTATGCCCAAAAATTCGTGATGGGTGGTCCTTGACGTTCAACCACAATAGAGGCCAAAATGTCCCAACCATTTTACGACCTTTCCTCTGCTACAGTTGCTAAGTGAATCAATCACTCTAGTTGTTAAGTCATGGTCGTTAAGAGAATCTGGCTTCCCCGTTGACTTTTGCTTGTCAGAAAGTTTTCAAAAGGGGATCACGGGACCCCAGGAAACTGCGACCGTCATACATATAAACTCGGTAGAGAATCATAGGGTTAGAAGGGACGTTGGAAGTCTTCTAATCCAACTTCTAGTCATGTTCTGACCCAACCCTTGTTCCAAGGAAGCAAACACCAAACAGAGGTAACAGCAAAACCTTTTAATGATCCTTTATGAATTCCGTTCCTTCACGGTTAATTTATCAAACCAATTGTCTCTGATAAGAATGAGCCTTGCCAAGGTGGTGCAAGGCTGCCAAGAACACTAGATAAAATTGCCGAGACGTATTTCAAACACAAAGAGTCTCCAAATACAAACTAAGAGAGTCTGAACGTCCACCAGGCTTGAGTGTAAAAACTTCTTTGCTTCCTGCAAAGAGTTCTGGTTTCTCAGCTGGCTTTTATCTCTTAAGGGAGGGGCCGCTACCTTGCAGCCTTACCCCTGAGTCGCCTGTGCTGCTGCAGCTGCTCTTGCCTTCAGGCAGCCCTGTGCGGACACGCACTGGGCACAGGCTCCCTGGGGTCCTCTTCCTCACTGCTGCCAGCCTCCACAGTCTCCGAAGGCAGCACTCCGCTCCCTGATGGTCCTGGCCCCATCCCTGCATCACACGCAGGCCCCTCACCTGAGTCCTCGCTCCCGAGACCTCAGCCATCCTCACCTGCTGCCGGCGAACCACAACACCTCAAGGCAGGAGACTCTGGACAAATGGATGTCCAGTCTCTTCTTGAAAGCCTCCAGTGAAGGAGCACCCACAACTTCGGGAGGCAAGGCGTTCTACTGATTAATTGTGGAATTAGTAAAATTATCCTTATTTCTAGGCTGCAGCTCTGTCTTCCATCCATTACTTCTTGTCCTGCTGTCTAATGCTTAGGAGAATAGGCCAAGTCTCCTCATCTCTGTGACAGTTCCTCAAGTACTGGAAGAAGGCTATCGTGTCACACCTAATCTTTCTCTTGGTTAGACTAGACATACTTGGTTGCCATCACAGGGTTTAGCCTCCAGTCCTCTTATTTCCTTTCTTGCTCTTCTCTTCTTCCTTTTGTGTACATGGTGGTGACTGGTGACCAGAACTGGATTTGCTTGAGGTTGAACTTAGGAGTTTATGGCACTCAAAGCCGGATCTAGTATCAGCCAAGGCTCTAGTCTCTTGTGATGCTGAATGAAATCACCCTGGAGATGTAGGAAATGCCTTATCATTGCCCTCAAAGCCCTTGTGGGCACTCTTCCAACCTTATCTAGTTTTCCAGCTCACGATTGTCTGAAGCGCAACCATACTTAGCTTACTAGGGCACGCTCAGGCATGGCAGGAATGCTTGAACCCCTGACATCTGGCTGGCTGTTAACACAGGAAGTAAAAGAGGAAGCTTGCTTTGAGTAGCCCAGCTGTACCAGACCAAGAGCAGAAAGGGAAGTTCAAAACAGCAGGCGTTAAAAAGAAACAACCATCTGCAGAAGAAGATTAGGCCCTTTTTTTTCTGTTTAAATCTGGCCTGGTTTAAAAAAAAAATGAAGTTGACACTCTAGAAAGAGTGCAGAGAAGATCAACGAAGATGATTAGGGGGCTGGAGGACAAACCATATAAGAACCAGAGGTGGCATTCAGCAGGTTTTGACCAGTTCTGGAGAACAGGTAGTGGAAATTTTGAGCAGTTCAAAGAACCGGCAAATACCACCTCTGGTTCCGCCAACCCCATCTTTTCTCTGCCTCCCATTTAGTAAAATTTGAATCCCACCATTGATAAGAACGGTTGCTGGAACTGGGCATGTGGAAAGAAGGACCAGGGGGGATGTGATAGGAGTCTTCCAATATCTGAGGGGCTGCCCCAAAGAAGAGGGAGTCAAGCTATTCTCCAAAGCCCCAGAAGGCAGGACAAGAACAAATGGATGGAAACCATTCAAGGAGAGAAACAATCTTTAATTACGGAGGAATTTCCTGACACTGAGAACAACTAATCAGTGGAATGGCTTGTCTCCAGATGTTGTAGGTGCTACAACTTTGGAGATCTTCAAAAAAAAATGTCTGGGCAGCCATTAGAAAACCTCCAGCGTCCGCTAAAAACAGTGATTTATATGACCAATCGTTACACTTACGACCATTTGCAGCATCCCCAAGGTCACGTGATCTAAATTCAGAGACTTGGCGACTGACTCATAGTTACGATGGTTGCATTGTCCCCAGGGGGGGTGTTAACATATAAAGTCCTTCATGACATGGGTCCTCAATACTTAAGGGAGCGTCTTCTTCCAATATCGTAGCCCAGCTCACAGGCGACTCCTCGGGTCGGTCAGTGCCGCCTGGCGGTTCCCCACAGCCTTTTCTGTCGCTGCCCTGACCTCTGGAACCAACTGCCTTTGGGGCTCCGCCTGGCCCCGATCTCCGCACCTTTCGCCGTGAGTTAAAGACCTGGTTGTTTGACCAACCGGGCTGTGACCCTTGGGTGTGGGGTGGTTTTAGGTTGTATAATGTTTGAACTTATAGTTAATTTAATTGTTTTTTAACTATTTATTGTTCCTGTTTTAGCTATAAGCCCAGTCTTCGAGATGGGGGCATATGTTCAAATAATAAATAATAAATGCCATCCCCTTTTGAGACCTCCTCACAAGCCAAGTCAGTGGGGAACACCAAGTCCTCTCCACAAACGTGTGACTAACTCAACAACATGCACGTGACTTAACAACCGTGGCCAGGAAAGGTTGCAAAATGGGGCAAAGCTCACTTCACCGATGCCTTGCTTGGCAACATCAAGGTGGGGCTCAGCTGTGGTCGTGAAGTCCAGGACGGCCCCGTACGGCACGCAGGAGGAAATGACAGAATGTAAATTCGCGATGATGGAGATCAGATGGAAATAGCCTTTGAAATGATGCTCGCCCATCGGATGGGAGCCACGGAAGGGTCCCTGTTTGGTGTATAGGTTCCTGTTTGGAGCTGCACACACCCTGGGGGAGAAATGCCAGAATAATCACCCAAGAGGGCCACGCCATCCTTCCAGGGGCCCCTCGGTCTCAGCCACGGCCAGGCCAAAGGGTCATTCAGAATCCCTAACTTGGTTGGGAGCTGAAAAGACACCCATTTCCTGACGAACCGTCAACGAGACTTCCTAAATTTGCAGAAACAGATGAGTTTGGAAGATAGAAGAGCGAGCGAGGGGCTTTTGCTGATGTGCATGCAAGGCACAAAGGAAGTCGGTTAGCTAATAGCATGGCTGGCTCTGAGAGGGCTTTATGGTGGGGTGGACCCAGCTGTTTGGGTTTTTTTTGTTTTGTTTTGCTGCAGGCTTGAGCGAAATAAACCAAGATGCTCCTTCCTGGAGGCAGCTAATGTTCGCTTGATTTCCAGGCGGCAAACCCACTGAGCCTCATCTGCAGGTCAAGGAAAGTCACCTGGCAGCGGCCGAATTCAGAGGGTTGGGGCACGGCTAGGAGGAGGGCTGGTTAGCCGATGGCCACCCCTTTCCTGACCTAAGAGGTTGGGCTGAAAGGCATCGGCTTTTGTGGAGCAGCACGCCTCCGATGCTCAGATGGAGTTGTTACTTATTTATTTGGCATTTCTTTTTTTTATTTAGCAGGTTGCTTGCAGCAGATCACGGCAGCTTCTGCCTTTCAAATAACACCTGACCGATATTTTTTTTTTTACATCCCTCTGGTTTTGACACATGCTCTTTCTCTCTCTCCCCCACAACACACAGACACAAACAGAAACAATATCTATCTCCACCCACCCACTCACTCATCCATGTCACCTCTGTCTGTCTGTCTGTCTATCCATGCATCCATTCATTTACCCATCCAGCTATCATCTTTCTCTTTCTCTCTAGCTCAAATATCTAGAAACCTTTCCTCTGTCTGTCTGTCTAGCTATCTCTCCATTCTCTCTCTCTCTATCTTCCATCTATCCATCCCTCTGTGTCCTCTCTCTCTAGGTTTTAAGAAGAGATTGGACAACTCTGAAATGGTATAGGGTTTCCTTCCTGAGCAGGGTTGGACTAGAAGACCTTCAAAGTCCCTTCCAACTCCTATCCTATCCTACCTACCCTACCCTAGTCTATATTCTATATTCTATATTCTATATTCTATATTCTACTCTACTTCACTCTACTCTATTCTATATTCTATATTCCATATTCTATTCTATTCCTACTCCCATTCCTACTCTACTGTTTTATCATCTATCTATCCTCTTGTGTTTATGTTTTTGTAACTTTCAGTTAGGCAAAACGATGCATCCCAGCACAGCAATTTCAAAGCAACATATCTCAAAATGAACTAAATTATGGAACGAGCCCAAAACTTGGGACCATGACTCTTGTGGGATTGAAATTTGGCGGTCCTGATTGTCCTTTTCAATGCTCCCTGCCAGCTTCCTACAAGGAAAGTCAATGGGGAAGCCAGTGGGAAGTCAGAAATTTGCTTTTTAATGGCCCAGACACAATCATTCTGTTTCTCTGTTTAGATAAGGAAATATCTCTGAAATAGTGACTCAACAAGTCATGAATTCTCTCCCGTGTGTGTATGTGTTGTATAATATGTAGTGTGTATACAGTATGTACATATGGTTTGTTTTTAATTTAACTCCTCTAAAAAATAACAAACAGTGGTCCGGTATCCCTGTTGCATCACACCCTGGTTTGGCTGATTGATTATACGCCATCATATTCTGGTTTTCATTCCTAGCGACTGCATGGATAGATTTTTTTTCTACGATCTGTCCCGAACCTGCTCTTTCCAATTTCATGCTTTGGTTAAACGATGCTTATTCAATAAAGCTCAGCTGGTTGGTTGGATTGACAAGCCAGCGAAGCTGCAGTAAACCACGATTTTTGAAAACATGGGGCAGGCTTGGCTTGTTTGTTACATAAACGAACACAAACAAACAAATGTGGAACTGAAACAAGTAAACCACAGGATTGGTTGGCGTTTTGCAGAAAACTGGGCAGCATCTCGATCTAAAAAGAGATCAACATGGATTGAAACAGGAAGAGAACGCCCATTTTCAAATTAGTTTGGGTCAAGAGATGCAAAAAACAGGGGAGCTTCTGAATTTGCAAAGCCCCCTCCTGATGGTTTTTTTTTATTTTTATTTTAACCTTGCTAGCAAACTATGAGGGCAGTTGCAAAGTTTCTGGTCCCATTTGCAGTTGTGAGTCAAGGCCTTTCTGTAAATATCGGGTAAGCCTAACATAGTGGCCGTGTTCAAACAAGCTAAGCTCTTTGGCTGCATTTGGAAACTAATCAAGGAGAGAAACAACCTAGAACTAAGGAGGAATTTCCTGACAGTGAGGACAATTAACCAGTGGAACTCCTTGCCTCCAGAAATTGTGGGCGCTCCATCATTGCAGATTTTCAAGAAGAGACTGGACAGCCATTTGTCTGGAATGGAATAGGGTTTCCTGCTGAAGCAGAGGGTCAGACTAGAAGACCTCCAGGGTCCCTTCCAAGTCTGTTATTTGGTTATTCCAGTTGCTTACTTTTTCAATCGAAATTGAAAACTGGATAGAAAATGGAATGTAGAACGAGGTTCCATTCTGGGAGCCTTCCAGTACATTACTTTTTCCGTCCACATTCCAAGTGTTGCTTGCAACCATGGGGCACGCGTGTGGTAAAGCTTTTGTAAACCGTTGTCCTTTAAAATAAATGAAAGTCTGGTGTTTAGTCATCTGGGAAGCTATTTTGAGGCTGTGATGACGAACGGAGAATCGGTTCTCTGCAAGACGCATCGCTTGGCTTTCAGCCCCCCCTTTGGATGGCTGTCAAAGAAGATTAGGGAGGTTGAGAAAATTGGTCTCTCTGTCGCTGCAGGCTACGGCTTGTTTGACCGTAGTTTGCTGAATAAGCCACCATTGGTGGTTTTGCTCCATCCATTCAAGGCACAAGTGAATCAACTAGCTGTTCCAACCAACAGTTAGAATAATTTATCAGTGGGACAACTTGCCTCCAGAAGTTGTGAATGCGCCAACACTGGAAGTTTTTAAGAAGATGTTGGATAACCATTTGACTGAAGTGATGTAGGGTTCCCTGCCTAGGCAGGGGGCTGGACTAGAAGACCTCCAAGGTCCCTTCCAACTCTTGTTATTCTATTCTATTCTATTCTATTCTATTCTATTCTATTCTATTCTATTCTATTCTATTCTACTCTACTCTACTCTACTCTACTCTACTGTACACTCTACTCTACACTCTACTCTACACTCTACACTCTACTCTACTCTATTCTAACTAGATGCTTAGGATATTATGTTTCTCATCTAAAACATGTAGACTTCAACTCCCAGAATTCTCCTCTGATGACTGGAGGATTCTGGGAGTTGAAGTCCACGTGTCTTAAAGTTGCCATGGCTGACAAACGTTGATCAAGATGGCCCTTCAGGCTCAAAGTTTGCATGTCTTTCAAAACAATTTTCTGTTGCTAAGCAAGACAGTTAAATGATTGCTCCCCCCCCATTTTATGTCCTTTCTTGCTACAGTTTGTAAGTGAATCGCTTCAGTTGTTAAGTTAGCAATGCGGTCATTAAGTGAATCCAGCTTGTCAGAAGGTCGCCAGAGGGGATCACGTATTTACGCAACCGTCATAAATATGAGTCAGTTGCCAAGCATCTGAATTTTGATAACATGAATGTGGGGGGTACTGCAATGGTTATGTCCTATGTCACTTTTTTGCAGGGGTTATAACTTTGGTCACTAAATGAATTATTTGTAATATAAAGTTGTATTTGTGGGGAACGATAACGGATGTGTACCTTGCTGAACAATCCCAGGAACGATCGTGATTTGTTGGGTCCAATGGAGTTGTCTTTTTCTGTCATCTTCATTCTGACTTTCTATTGAATTCTATATATATAAAAGTGAAAGACCCCTCACACATCATCACAAAATCTCCAGAACCGTAACGCCTACAAACTAGGGGCTCACTAAGAAAGGATTTTTCAAAATGGCCATCAGAGCATTTAGAGTATTTCCTTTATTATTATTATTATTATTATTATTATTATTATTATTATTAGCACACTTTGATGCTAAGGAGTTCTAATCCCCCTCCCCACCTGGAAAGAAATCTCTTCCAAAGGAAAACACAAGCAGAGGAGTTCCAGTTTCAGTTTCACAGCTGCAACCAGCTTTAGTACAGAACAGTTGAGCTAAGCCACGCCCAGGCTCCTTGCTGTCTCCTTCCTGCTCACACAGCAAATACTACTTCCATTTCCAAACAGCCCTCAATTCTCTCACACACTGTCAGGATGCTAGCCAGAGGAATACGGATGGATGCTGGTAGGCAGAGGCAGAATACCGCCCCCCCCCTATTTTTCCCCCAAAAAACTAAGCCCGACCACATAGTTTCGTAGCGAAGCACGGGGATCGAGCTGGTCCTAAATTCTAACTACCTTCTTCCACCTGGTCCTTCTTTCTCACTTTCCGCCACCCAGGTCAAGTTGGGAGCTTCCCGATCTCCTTGAGGGCAAGATCCAAGCCATCAGTGACTCAGACGGCGTCAACTACCCCTGGTATGGGAACACCACCGAGACCTGCACCATCGTAGGCTCCCACCAAGAAAGAAGCCAAGTTCACCATCAGCATGAATGACAATTTCTACCCCAGCGTCACCTGGGCCGTCCCAGTGAGCGACAGCAATGTGCCCAAGCTGACGTGCATCCACCGGGACCAGAGCTTCACCACGTGGCTGGTGGCCACCAACACCACCACCAACGAGATGGTCATCCTGCAGACTATCAAGTGGCGGATGAAACTGGGCATTGACGTGGAGCCCAGCCATCCCCTCGGGCGCCGGGCCAAGCTGAGGGAACCTTCTGCCCAAGAGCAGCCCCAAATCCTCAGCAAGAACGAGCCAATCCCGCCCAGTGCCCTGGTCAAACCCAACGCCAACGACGCCCAGGTCCTCATGTGGAGGCCCAACGACGGGCGCCCCCTAGTGGTGATACCCCCAAAGCATCGGTAATCGGAGCCCCCCTGTGGCAAGGGGGGTGGGTGGGAAACAGAGGAACGGAGAGGGGGAAAAGAAAAAAGAAGAAAAGAAACACTTCATATTTAAGAGAGAGAGAGAGAGAGAGAAATCAGCAAAAACAGAGGTGCACTTTTAAACTCATTTATCAGGAAAAAGCAAAACAAAATGCAGCCATTCTGCCTTGTCCCATCAGAACGGATTTCACTGTGCTCGCCAAGGTCAACTTTAAGGACTGCCTTCAAGATTTCTAGCCTGGGGGTGTGTGTGTGTGTGTGAGGGGAGGGGAGGGAAGGGTGTGGGGGTTGGGTTGTCTGAGTCCCGATGCCACCTCGCTCTTACCTCCAGGTTTTTAAAAAATCGCTTTTTTCCTCCCTTTGGTGGTTATCTGATGTTCTGTCGGGTGGGTTGAAGGCTGGCCGCTTCTGGAGAAAGAAAGAAGAAAGTGAGTTTTATTTGAAGGAGGGGGGGAGAAAAGAGGGGGGAGGCATTGGTTGGGAGG
>CM019157.1:11810808-11832830 GCA_009733165.1 Naja naja
CCCCAGCAAACCTCGGCTCCCCCCCCCCCCCGCCCGCACCCTTGCGCGCTCAGAGAGTAAATAAATAAATACATAAATTAGGAGAAAGTAAGGCGAGAAGGAGTTGCGGGGTGGGGGCAGGCTTGCAGCAAACAGCCCTCCCCCCCCTCCCGCAAGGAAACTGGCGATTCATTATTTATCGAGCCGATCAATTATTTAAAGCGCAGTCGGGGCGCGGGAAGGTGGGGGCGAGCTCTGAGAAAGGTGTGGGGGCTGTGTGTGGAAGGGGGGCGCGCGTGCCAGCGGAGTCCCGGGAGCCATGCAAAAAAAAAAAACGGGAGGGGAGGCGGACGTCGCTGGTTGGGTTGTTGACTTTCAAAGCGATCCGGGACGCAACGCTGCCGACCCCTCCTCCTATTCCCCCCCCTCCCTCCCTCCCTCCACATCCTGCCAACTCCGCAAAGGAAGAAAGACGGGGCGGGAGGGGGGGGGAGGAGAAGGAGCGGCCCCTCCCCGAAGTTCCCCAAAGAAATTCGGAAGGAGTCGATCCGGCGATGGTGGGCTGGGGCGAGGTGGGACATCCTTCCCGGACTGGGGTCCGTTCTTTGGGGACTCCGGGTGGATTGGGGGTGGGGGGCTATGGAGATGCCCCCCCAAAAAAATAATTTGACAACTTGAAAAACAAAATGCAGCCCGAGACTCTTTTAATTGTTTTCCCCAAAGCAGAGCTTGGATGGATGGATGGATGAGGAGACAAACGAGGATAGAATGGATGGCTGGATAGATGGATAGAGTACATGGAGGGAGGGAAGGAAGAAAAAGAGGGAGGGGGGAGAATGGAGGAAAAAAGAAAGAAAGAAGGAGGGATGGGGGAGGAAGGAAAAAGAGGGAAGGAGGACAGGAAGTTGGAAGGGAAGAAATGGGAAGAGGAAGGAGATGGAGGACAGAAGGAGGGTGGGAAGGAAGGGAGGACAAGAGTGAGGGAGAAGGAAGGAAGGAGAAAAAGATGGAAGAAGAGGAGGAAGATGGAGGAAGAGGAGAAAAAGATGGAGGAAGAGGAGACAAACAGACAACCAACTAGGCGAGGAGAACATCCCCCCAAACAACTATCAGTTGAATATTTAAAAGCAAAGGAATCAAAACAAGGAAATTCCCTTTGTTTTATTCCAATAAATTAATTGGACATGGCTTGATTGGGATCATTCTACCAAGGAGAACCTCTTGCAAAGTTGCCCTCTATTGAAAAGGCAGGACACTGTCAAGTTTTGCACAGTTTGCAGTGTCTCCTTACTAACAATACTGAAGGAGTTTTACCATAGACTTCTTCCAGATTTTTTTTAAAGAAAACGTTTGCCAGTTTAGCCATAACTCTAATAGGATTTCTGGGTGGTCTCCCATCCAATGTTAACCAGACCCTGCTCTTCCTAATGAGTGAAAGGATGGGTCTACAGGTAGCCCTCAACCTCCAGCCATTTTTGGGGGGGCAACCCATTCGAGGTTACAACGGCACTGAAAAAAAATAAGAGTTTTGATCAATCCTCATGCTTACAAGCAGTGAAGCATCCTTAATGGCCAAGGGATCAAAATCCCAGCCCTTGGCAACCGGCATGTATTTATGATGGTTTTAGTGCCTTGGGATCCCAGGATCACCCTTTGCGATCTTCCCAGCTGGCTTTCAACAAGCAAAGTCAGGAGGGAAGCCAGATTCACTTAATGACAGTATGATTCACTTAATGGCTTCGGTGATTAATGATTATAGCAAAAAGGTCATAAAACAGGGCACTCAGCAACTGCTTTGCTCAACCATGGAAGTTCTGGCCCATTACGGTCATGAGTAGAGGAGTAAACTTGGGGTTCTCAGTGCAACAAATGGAATGCCGATCGCCCTGTGCGAGCACACAGACTGGGATTCCTCGGGGTGCCATCCACAAGACAGTGTGGGCTGGTGGTACCCCAGGGAAGAGCCTACTCTGTAGCGGCTCCCGCCTTGTGGAACCAACTGCCCTTGGGGCTCCGTTTGGCCCCGGATCTCCGCTCTTTCGGCCACGATCTGAAAACTTGGCTGTTTGAACAGGCCGGGCTGGACTGTCCCCTTGGGGTGGGGTTAAACTGATTTTATTTTGGGCTTGTCAGGTTTAATTTGTTTTTAATGTATTTATTGATTGTATTTTTTTAGTTGTGAGCCGCCCCGAGTCCTTTCGGAGAGGGGCGGCATACAAGTCCAATTATTAAATTAAATTAAATTACATTTCCCCCCACACACACACACACACAAAATCAGCCTAGCAATTCCTGGATGGTGTTTTTTTTTTTATTTCTTCTTCCCCTGCCTTGGATAAGCATGTGCTGAACCAGCCGTCATGTTTCTATTTAATTGGGCTGATTGCTAAATACCATCCAGGCACAAAGCGGGCTATGCAAATTTCCCACGAACGTGCTCCTTTCCTTTCCCTGGTTCGTGATGTATTTCCTTTGCTTTCCAACCCCCCCCCTTCTCCTCCTCAAAGCCACCCTAGTGAGTGAGTGATGTTAATGCCATAGGGGGAAAACAGAGAGTAGGAAAAGGTTCTTAATGGGTAGAGAGCAAACTCTGGAATCTCTCCTAAAGCAGGCAAGGCACACACACACACACAAAAATAACCGAGATCGGTGCAGGAAAAGGAAGGAGGGGGAAGCTGCGTGTTCCTTCTATGCTTCTGCAGTCCCACGTTGGCTGAGTTGAAGAGAAGTATGTGGGGTGAACAAGCCGTCCCATTAAGCCTTAATCTGAACAGAATAACAGAGTTGGTAGGCAACTTGGAGGTCTGTCTAATCCAACCTGCTGCCCATGGCAAGAATGCCGTTCAAGACAAGTGGCTGTCCAATCTCTTCTGAAATCCAG
Source organism: Naja naja (assembly GCA_009733165.1). Taxonomy (NCBI): domain Eukaryota; kingdom Metazoa; phylum Chordata; class Lepidosauria; order Squamata; family Elapidae; genus Naja; species Naja naja. The sequence continues at coordinate 11,813,669 of CM019157.1, forward strand.
TGGCTGTCCAATCTCTTCTGAAATCCAGTGGCTGTCCAATCTCTTCTGAAATCCAGTGGCTGTCCAATCTCTTCTGAAATCCAATGGCTGTCCAATCTCTTCTGAAATCCAGTGGCTGTCCAATCTCTTCTGAAATCCAGTGGCTGTCCAATCTCTTCTGAAATCCAGTGGCTGTGCAATCTCTTCTGAAATCCAGTGGCTGTCCAATCTCTTCTGAAATCCAGTGGCGGTCAATCTCTTCGAAATCCAATGGATGTCCAATCTCTCTGAAATCCAGTGGCTGTCCAATCTCTTCTGAAATCCAATGGCTGTCCAATCTCTTCTGAAATCCAATGGCTGTCCAATCTCTTTGAATCCAATGGCTGTCCAATCTCTTCGAAATCCATGGCTGTGCATCTCTTCTGAAATCCAATGGCTGTGCAATCTCTTCTGAAATCCAATGGCTGTGCAATCTCTTCTGAAATCCAGTGGCTGTGCAATCTCTTCTGAAATCCAATGGCTGTCCAATCTCTTCTCCAGTGATGAAGAACCCACAACTTCTAGATTGCTGCTCCCTTTGGTTTCCATCCTTTGCTTCTTGTCCTGTCTCCTTCAGGTGATTTGGAGAATAGGTTGACCTCCTTGTGATGACCCGGCGTGGCACAAAAGCAACGAAGTCACAAAAATAGGTAAAATCCTTTTAACTCCTCCAACTTGGCCCCCCAATGTCCAGTTATCATCAACTGGAGAAAAAAAACTCTCCCAAGAACAGTTTTCAAAGGGAAGAAATTCAGTCCGAACTCAAAGTACATATAAATCATAAATAAAAACCAACACAAATCACGCTGCAGCAATTAACGAGACAGGGAAGGATAAGGGATTGAAGACGTCAAAAGGATAACAAAACACACACACTTGGGAGGACCCCACAACCCAGATAAGACTTGACAAACCAGAATAATTCCACCATGCTTTGCTTCAGGCAACTTTGCCATGTGCAGTTTGCCCTTTTAAACAGTCTTCCCAGCTGCAGCCAATGAAGGGGATCAGGGCCCTTTCCTCCCCCATAAACCACGCAACTCACGTTGCTCCCTTATCCATTCCTCCCTGCGTGCCCTTGGATGAAGTGGGGGTGGGCCTGGGCCTTTCTCTGAATGCCCAGCTGAACTGTGCCCTTCCCCAGTTTCCTCCACAGCCACCGGAGCCACACTCCCACTCCCTCTCAGCTGTTCCACCTCTCCCTCGGAATCAGATTCCAACAGGGGCATGACACCCCTCTTCTTTGTAGCAGTTCCTCAAATATTGGAAGACGGTATAATGTCTCCCCTCTTTGTTAGACTAGCCATGGCCAGTTCCTGCAACTGTTCTTCATATGTTTTATCCTCCAGTCCCCTAATCATCTTGGTTGCTCTTCTCTGCACTCTTTCGAGAGTCTCTCAACATCTCTTTTGTATCATGGGGACCAAACCTGGACGCAGATTTCCAGGTGTGTCCAATTCTCAACCCAGCTTTACTTTACAGCCAAACCAAGATTTATAGCAGCCAGTTGGAACTGAACTGAACTGCAGGGTTTGCAATTGTTAGCTGCAGAGATTCTTGAATCTGCAACTGTCTTGTCTTCTCCCTTTTTTCTGTCATTCCGATTCATTTATCTGGCTTGTTCCAACATCCCACGTTGGGCCTATTTACATAGAGTTATCTCTGGCAAGCACCACTGGAGAAGCAAACCAAATGTGGATTTACTAGGAACGTTTACTTGGTGACTAAAGCTGTGAGATCCACGGTGGAAAGTTGTGACTTTAGTGGGCTTGAGTGTGAAAGGCGCTCAAATATAGCCTTAAGAAATAATGGACTTTTTGGAATAGCGCTCAGTCCATGAATTCATGTTAATAGCAAAACCTGAGCTGGGAATTCTTCACTGCATAAATCCACTTCTGTCTTTTTCTTAAGTTGTCTCGAATTCAGCTTCTAATTTGGGAGTGACACAATACCTTTGTAACTGATACAACTGATTTGGGGGCGGGGGAGTGTCACTATCGGTGGATTAAAATACCTGAGAGGTTTGCGTGTACAAGTGAATAGCCATTCTGAACTTCTGCGTGAAGGGGAGGAAATGTGGTTTACACAGACACACACACACACACACACACCAGCAAAAAACACTCCTCACCTGAAAAGCGAAAATCTAATTTATGTATGCCTTTTCGCAGTTGGGAAAAATAACACTGAAACTAAAGCAAAGAAGAGGAAAAAGAACATGAGGAAATAGTAGCCCAGGAAAGGCGTAAGAATAAAACCCTCCATAAGGCAGACAGTTAAAAATGCAAACTAATATTTAAAATGTCTGGGAGAAAAGGAATGTTTTAATCGAACGCCAAACAGACTCTTGCAGGGCCCCTCAGGCACCACCCCAAAAATGCTCCAACATTTATTGTCCTTCCATATCTTTCTCCCTCCCTCTCTCTTTCTTTGTCTCTCTCTCTCTTTCTGTCTCCCTCTCTCTTTCTTCTTCTTTCTTTCTCTCTCTCTTTTTCTCTATCTCTCCTTTTTCTTTTTCTGCCTCTTTCTTTTTCCCTCTTTTTCCCTCTGTCTCCGTCCCTCTTTCTATCCCTGTCACAAAGAAGAGGGAGTCAAGCTATTCTCCAAAGCCCCTGAAGGCAGGACAAGAAACAATGGATGGAAACCTATCAAGGAGAGAAACAACCTAGAACTAAGGAGAAACTTTCTGACAGTGAGGACAATTGATCAGTGGAATGACTTGCCTCCAGAAGTTGTGGGTGATCCATCACTGGAGGCTTTCAAGAAGAAACTGGACCGCCATTAGTCCAGAATGGTATAAGGTTGGAGGTTGGTCTAGAAGACCTGCAAGACCATTCCCAACTCTGTTATTCTTTTGTTTTATTATTCTGACTACTTTTGGTGCAGTAGAATAAAGTAATGACATGCAACCTTCATTTTTTTTCCCCTTTTTACAATAATAATCTATACTAGCCAGGGGAAAACACAACGCCGACTCAATTTCTTTTGATCGGTAGGGAGCTTCAGCCAGGTTTGTGTCTTAAATGATACTTGAACCGAACAAGCAGACTTTTGAGATCACCCCTCAAAATTTCCTGCACCCGTGCGAGGAACCGGGGCGGTGGGTTCTGTTTTCAGGAGCCAGCAATGGGGATTTTGGCTCTGGGTCCTCCTCCTCTTCATCTCCTTCCTTGCCTGGGTAGGGAAGCCGAGCCCTGTTCCTCACCATCTGCATCCTGCAACTCCTCGGCCGTTTTCTCCATCGGATGCCTGTCCCCGGGAGATCACTTCCTCCCATTCTCTGCTGGGTTTCCTTTCTGCTCGCCCTCCATTTCCATCGAACTCCCTGCTCACCTATTGCATCATTTACTGCCAGGCTCGGGATGACGGACGTCAGAAATGCTTCTTCAAAGAGCGAGGTGGGGCTGCAGGAGGTTTCCCCCCCCCCAATCCCATCCTGCAGGTTTGGGGGTTGGGAGTCCAGCAGCATCCTGTGAAGCTGTGTTGGACTTCCCCAATAGACCAGGCAGGAAGCATGACTAGATAGGTGAAATTCAACTTTATTGTAAGGCTGCATTAATGGAATCTGAAAGCACAGTTCTCCTGTCTCCTTTACAGCCTGAGAAATTAGGGAGGGTGTCTTCTGACCTTCTTCCTCCATCCATTATGCAGCTCAGGGCTGTGCAGTCTCTTATCTGACTGTTCTCTAAAGCTACATTAGCAGGCTCTTGCAAGTCTGAAAGTACAAATCTTCCACTGTCTCTTTTACAGTCTGAGAAACTAGAGTGTCTCTTCGGAACCTCTTTCGCTATCCCTTATGCAGCTCTGGGCTATGTTGTCTCTTATCTAACCATTCCCTAGGCTGCATCTCTTCCTCCTGTCTTTCCCATATAGCATTTCAAGCACCTTGCTTTTTGTCCTCTGTACCTCTTGGGGTGAGGACTCCACCTGAGAGTATCTCTGCATTACTTCATGCAGACTTATTCTTTATAACCATATAGGATTCGGCGAGGGCTGACCTTGAGGGAGAAATGAGAAAAGGAGGAGAAGGAAGAAGCTGCGTGTCCACCGACTGAAGAAAGCATGAGAAAGAAACTCAAAGTAAACTCTTCTTGATTTTCTGTATCAGTTTGTGGATCGAGCCATGTGAAAATAATGCCCTTGACTTCCAAGGTTGGGTGGCAGTACCCCTAGTAAGCTCTAGTGGGCAGCAGCATTTTCTATTTGCCCCCTAGTAGTTGTCAAAAGGTTTGCAACTTAGATCTAGAGGGAGAGTGGAAGGGAGGGAGGAGGGGAGAGGGGAGGGGAGGAGAAAGAAAGGAGAAAGGGAGGGGAGGGGGAAGAAAGGAAGGAAGGAAGGAAGGAAGGAAGGAAGGAAGGAAGGAAGAAAGAAAGAAAAAAGGAAGGAAGAAAAGGAAAGAAGGAAGGAAGGAAGGAAGGAAAGAAAGAAAGAAAGAAAGAAAGAAAGAAAGAAAGAAAGAAAGAAAGAGAAAGAAAGAAAGAAAGAAAGAAAGAAGACACCCCATTTTTCCCTCCTGAATCTTGCATCCTGGCAGAGAGCCGGTCCAGTGAACCCACAATTCTTTTTTCCCTTGCAAAGAGAAAAGAAAGGGCTCGTTTTCCTGTCTCTGGTGCCCCCACCCTCCTCCCTTTCTCAGCCTCGCCCTCATCCTGTCTTCTTGTGCAACCGGATTGCTGGGAATGAGGAAGCCGAGGGAGGCGGTGAGGCCCGACTGGAGACAGGCGGCTTCAGCAAACTTCTGCCTGGAAGAGGCAGCCCAAAGGAGGAGACGTGCCAGGCTACGAGGAGTGGGGTGGGTGGGTGGAACCAGTCCCATGGCTTCCTCCTCCCCCTCAGAGCACATTCTTCTGTCTTGCAGGGCAGGCGGGTTCTTGCACAACAGAGGCGCGCCTGGTTTCTGCGCCTTGAGTCTGGCATCCGAGGGGAGGGAAGGGCTGCCAAGACCCTGGTGGGCTGGAATGGTTCTGGCCTTGCAGTGGTGGGGGGGGAGGGCAGGAGGGTCCCCAACCCCCCACCCCCCACCAAGGATTTCCACCTTTCCACTCCAGACTTGGCAGGAAAGTCAGAAAGCAGCTTGCTCTTCCAGGGGATGGAAGACCAGACTGGTCTCCTGCTTGAGCAGGGGGTTGGGCTAGAGGACCTCCAAGGTCCCTTCCCACTCTGTTCTGTAAAGGCTTGGCATCCTTGCAGAATGGACCAGGACGCATCTCTTCCTTCAAAGGGTTTCAGTGGGTTTTAAGGGTCTGGTCTTCTGTGAGGCGGGGAGATATCAAGTGTTCTCTCTCCAACAGGTGTCAGGTTTCGTGAAGGAGAAAGACAGAAAAACTTGACTGAGGTCATTAAACAGCTCATTTTCTTTTTTTGCTAGCAGTGTCCGGAAAATGCCCCTATTTTTCGAGGAGTTTACGATTCTGTTCCTCTGCAGGAGAGCCCCAAAATGCCTCTCCCTTCAAATAGGGTTAGTTTCTAGTTCTCTTAAGACAACCACAAAACAGCCCTCTCTTCAACACGTTGTCTTCCCCTTTCTTCCCTCCGTCTCTTTTTTTTCTCTCTCCCTCCTACCCTTCCCTCTTTCTCTTGTTTTCTTTCCTTCCTCCTTCCTCCTTTCACTTATTTATTTCCCCCTTCTTTATTTGAGTTTATGCTTGCCCCATCTGAAGACTCATTTTTAACGAAACAGAGAAATTAACATTAAAAACATTACCCAACCAAACAAGCCCAAATATAAATACACGACTTCCCTTCAATAAAATACATTATAAACCCATCCATAACCTCTCCTTCTTTTCCTTCCTCCATCCTTGAACTTCTCGATTTGTTCTTTACTCCACCTCTTCCTTCCCTCCTCCTCCTTCCTTCCTTCCTTCCTTTTCCTTCCTTCCGAATTAACCATTAAAAAATCATGTACTCAACATAAAAAGCAGAGCCCTTGCATGCAAGATACGTTTGCTTTTTCCTTCCTTGTGGGCGGTTTCTCATCTGTTTTTTCCATCTGCTCTCTTCATTCTTCATGAAAGGGATCAAGGAATCCCTCCATGCAAACAGCCTCCTCTCCTTATCACCTACACAGCCCTTTGAAGTTCCTGGGGAGTCCAGAATCATTCTTTGAAATATTACTCTTACTGTTCAAGCTCCCATTTTGTTTTCCGCAACCCCAAATACTTACATCCTTTCTAAAATCTCGTTTTTAAGCTACTTTGGGCTCCATGGGCTGGGAGAGGTTTCTAGGGGCGAATGAACGCCAAAGACTCATTCCACTGCCTTCCAAGGATGCCAAGTCCTATTCAGGAGGGTCTCTCACCGGAGAAGTTAGCCAAAATTATTTATTTTTCTCCCAGGCTGTGAAATGTTGGCAGGGGCATTTTATTGTGCCATCTACCTCCAGGTGACTGCTGGAGAAAATGGATTAAGATAGGACTATCAATTAATATCTGAACTAGCCTAAGATAACCCTATCAACACATCGGCATAATTGCATTAAGTTAAGACTATCAAGAGCCGGTCGCCATGGTGATATATACATTGATCCCGACGAGTTTTGGAATGAGTTGGAAGAAAATACGTAAGCAGACCAACTTTGTTTTTGCAGGGGTGGGGAGTTGATCGCAAAGGGAAGGAAAACGGAGTTAAGGAATTGTTAAAAAGGGAAAAGATGAGTGAAAGCAGCCGCATCTTATCTTGGGGGAGGGAGGCGCTCCTGGGGAACAGAAAAATTGGGTGGTGTTTTTAGGGAATGGCGGAGAGATAGCAATAGCCCTTAGACTTATATACCGCTTTATAGTGCTTTCCAGCCCTCTCTAAGTGGTTTACAGAGTCAGCCTCTTGCTCCTTCCTTCCTTCCTTCCTTCCTTCCTTCCTTCCTTCCTTCCTTCCTTCCTTCCTTCCTTCCTTCCTTCCCACTTAGACTTTTATACTGCTTCACAGTGCTTTCCAGCCCTCTCTAAGTGGTTTACAGAGTCAGCCTCTTGCCCCCAACAATCTGGTTCCTCATTTTACCCACCTCGGATGGACGGAAGGCTGAGTCAACCTTGAGCCTGGTGTGATTCGAACTGCCAAATTGTAGGCAGCTGGCTGCAGAAGTAGCTTGCAGTACTACACTCTAACCACTGCACCACAGAGATGCTGCACTGTTGCATAGCTGAAAGCTCTTACAGGTAGTCCTTGACTTACGACCACAATTTCCATTGCTAAGTGAAGCATAGAGTTTTGCCCCATTTTATGGCCTTGCTTGCCATGCTGGTTAAGTGACTCACTTGCAGTCGTTAAGTGAGTAACATGGTTGTTAAGTGAACCTGGCTTCCCCATTGACTGTCAGAAGGTCGCCAAAGGGGATCACGTGACCCCAGGATACAGCAGCTGTCATAACTGCGAGTCACTTGCCAAGCAGCTAAATAACTTTGTTCATGCGACCATGGGGCGATGAAATGGTCGTGTGAAAAACGGCTGCAAGTTCGGTGTTTCACTGCTGTTGTAACTTTGAACGGTCCCTGGACATACACTGAGGACTTCCCATGGTCATTAAGTGGATCTAGTTTTCCCTTTTGCTTGTCGGAAGCCGGCTGGGAGGGTCACAAATGGCAATCGTGTGAACCTGGGGGCCCTGCAACTGTCATAAATACACACCGCCTAAGGGCCTCAGTGTGGATCATGTGACCGCCGGGAATGACGCCACAATCATAAGTGAGAGGACCGGTTCTGAGACGAGACTTTTTGCATTGATCACTAAACGGACGGTTGCAAACCGAGGACTCAAGGAGTGTCGTTTTGAGACGTGAATCAACGGAAGGCAAAGTCTTTGGATGTGGCCTTAAGACAGCAAGGCAACCTGTCTTAAGAAGACATAAGAAGGTAAATCACCAAAAGGTGAGGCCAAAAGGTGTTGCAGGATTTGGGTTTTTGGCTAGTCCAGAGGGAAGGAGGGCCAGAGGGACATGAGAGCAGCCTTTCCAGGATTTGAGTGGCTGCCAAAGAAGAGGGGGGTCAGCCTATTCTCCAAAGCACCAGAAGGCAGGACCAGACATGATGGATGGAAACTACCCAAGGAGAGAGGCAGCCTGGAATTAAGGAGAAACTTCCTGACAGTGAGGACCATGAATCAGAGGAACAGAAGTTGCCACCAGAAGTTGTGGGTGCTCCAACAGGGGAGGTTTGTAGGAAGAGACTGGGTCTGAAATGGGGTAGGGTCTCTACAGGGTCGGGCTAGAAGACTTCCAAGGTCCCTTCCAGCTCTGTCCTGATTGATTGATTGTGGCAGGATGAAAAGATGCCTGAATTAGTGCCTGGAATCCGGGGACTCTCCACACACACACACACACACACACACACACACACACCACCCATGGGCACGGCACAGCCAAGCACCCAGCTGATGATGTGTTACCAATTAAAGCGCCCCACACAGCTCAACATGAAGAAGGAAAGAATGGCGCTGGCCAAATTGCTTTAGGAGGGGTGCTTCTCTGATGGGTTAGACAGGGAGATGTCATACCCCACTCCACACACACACACACACACACACACACACACAAACACACAGAGGACCAGGGATACAAACCCAGAGCTCTCTCAGGCAGACACACACACACACACACACAGAATCATCCTGTTTTCCATCCATCTGCAGGGCCACGAGAGGAGAGCACAGCTGTCTGCTGTGGCTTCGGAAGCGGAGTGCGGCTGAATGAGAAGAAGAAGAAGAAGAAGAAGAAGCAGCAGCAGCAAAAGCAGCTCTCTCTCCTCCCTTCCTTCGGCAGCTGGCTGGCAAAAATGAGGAAGGGGTCCCCAGAGGGATGACACAATTGCACGGGGGAAGCAATTTAACTCCTGGCTGGCTGCTGCCTGCCTCCCAGGCTGGGTCCTCCGTTAGGCTGCTGAGCAACCAAGGAAGGTGTATGGAGGGGGAGGGTATGGATGAGGAGAGGAGAATTGGGGGTTAGGGGATCTGGGAAGAGGGAGCAGGAGACGGGGGACGGACAAGCACCTTTTCTCCTCCTTCTTCTTCTCTCTTTCTCTCTCTTCTCCTTCCCTCTATCTCCTCTTCTTCTTCTTGTCCTCCTCCTGCTCCTCTTCCTTTATCTTCTCCTTATTCTTCTTCTATTTATATCCTCCTCCTCCTCCTTCCTTTGTATCCCTTCCTTCCCACCTTATCTGCTCTTTTATCTTCTTGTTCCTCTTTGTGAAGGAGAAAGAAGAGCTTGAAATAAGCAAGAGAAGAATACATTGCTTCCCTTCCTCCTCCTCCTCTACCTTCCTCCTCCTTTTTCTCTTTCTCCTTCTCAGCTGTTCTGATCTTTTTGTCTTCCTGTTTCCCTCCATAAAGTAGAAAACGGCAGCTCAAGATGGCGCGCATCATCTCACTCTTTAGAAAAGGAAAAAAGTTCTACATCCGATAGCTAATTCTACGAGTTCTTCTTGAGAAGGTCCGGAGAAGAGAAGAGAAAAAAAACGGAAAGGCCATCCAGAATGGGTTCTGGAATCTTTGAAGGTTTAGGATAGCTGGGTAGCAAGACTGGGTTCAACCAGAAGAGGAACAACCCTGAGCGTTATCGAAACAAGATGGTCAATCTTTCTGGTTCTAGGCACCCAAATATCCAGCTGTGTTGGTTTCATAAATGCTTAGAATCTCAGCAGTGGCCATGTTGGTTGGGTTATTCTGGGGCCTGAAATCCAAACATCCGGACGCCATGTCGAGGATGGTTGTGATAGGCTAACAAGACCTGGTGTTCCACCACATTCTTCATCTATGGTTTTATTTATAGGTGAGGGATCTAGACCTGTCTACCGCATCGAAGAGTCGAGGAGGAGTGGGGGAAGGAGAAGGAAGAGGACTGGGGGGTCCTTGATGTTCTCCTAGCTTAGTGGTTTTCTTGCAGATGTTTCGGTATCCAGCCAGATAACATCATCAGTGCTACAAGCAAACCCCACTTCCTCCTAGCACAAAAGAGGGGTTCTCCAAAGCACCTGGGCACAAGACAAGAAGCAATGGATGGAAGTTAATCCAGGAGAGAAACAACCTGGAATTAAGGATGAACTTCCTGACAGCGAGAAGAATTAATCAGTAGAATGGCTTGCTTCCAGAAGTTGTGGGTGTACCAACACTGGAGGGTTTCAAGAAGAGACTGGACCACCGTTTGACTAGGATGGTACAAGGGCTCCTGCCTTGTGCACTAGAACAGGGGTCGCCAACCTTTTGGACCTCAGGGATCACCAAACCCATAATTTTCAATCCCGCGGACCAGAGACCCTGGGGAAAATCCCCCAAAAAAGTCTGCAGGAAAATTCCCCACCCTGTTTTCCTACCGATCGATCATTCTTTATTTGGGATCGCAGGATACCGTCTCCAGCTCCGTTCTTGGGGGGGGATAGAGAGAGACTTTTGGCTTCATGCAAGGAAAGCAGCAGAAGCAGCAAAGCTTTCTTCCAAACTGCCAGAAATGAGCCTTTGTGAGACTTGTCACGCCTCTTGGAGCAGGAGGCCTTGCAGGGTCCCTAAGACTCATTTCTGGCGGAGTTTGGGGAAGAGAAAGAAAGACTTTGCTGCTTTCCTTGTGCAGCCAAAAGCAGAAGAAGAAAGAAGCAGAAAGAAGCAGCCCAGTGGCCAGGCCAGTGCATGGGGCGAGTGGGGCAAGTTCCCCCACTCTGCCCTTTCCCCCCTCCCCTCACTATGTGTTGTTCGCAATGCAAGTGACGCAAACCTTGTGTTCCCGCGGGCCATGTAGGCACCGCACCCTTGTGTTCCTGCACAGCCTGGATTAATTGCTTTGGGGGTGACATTTCTCTGTGGACCACCAAAATTTTCTTGTGGACCACCAGTGGTCCCCAGCCCACTGGCTGGCGACCACTGGACTAGAAGTCCCCCAAAGTCCCTTCCAGCCAACTCTATGCTCTTTGTGCTGCCTAGGCTGGTTGTCTCAGTCAGTGGCCGTTGCTAACTGACCTCATCCGATTTCTCAGAAAAAGCTGAGCACGAATGGATTTATGAATACCCGGATGGCAGCTGCCCATAAATCACAGGGCTGCGACCTAAATGGAGATGCCCACGGAACATCCAGGAAGTAAGGTAAACGTGGGCCATTCCTATAGTGCTCGAAAGGAAACGAGACAGAGATGTTTCATCACCGAGAGCTAAAGACAGACGGGATTTGACAGGCAGGATATTGTTTCACCCAGCAGATGAAGCAAACATGCAAATTATAAATTAAAAAGAAGACGATCCTTTGTTTAAAAAAAAAGAATCTGCATCTTAATCAGCAGGGAGATTAAGAGAGATTAAAACAGCAGAATATCTATCTAGGGCAGGCAGTTCTCAACTTACGACCACAACTCAGCCCCAAATGTATGTTGCTAACTGAGAAATGTGTTGAATGGGGGACGCTGCAATGGATGTTAAGTGTGGAAAAGTCCCAAGTCACTTTTTCCGGTGCCGTTGTAACTTTAAATGGCCATTAAAGGAACTGTTGTAGGTCAAGAGCTCCATGTAGTAATAAAAGCTGGAACTACAACTCCCATTGTCTCCTGGTCGGTGTGCCAGGTGCCCAGCTGGGGGAGTCTGAATGATAAATGTCCTTTGGATGTCTGCTTTTTAAAGATTATTTGTCCTTTCACATGTGAGTTTTTAAGAATTTTATGATGGAAACCCTTTGGCTGATTAGTCTGTTATTTTTATCCTTCCTTGGGAAAATGCAGGACCACAACTGAGCCCAAGGAAGGAGGGAGGAGAGGAGGAGGAGGAGGAGGAGGAGGAGGAGGAGGAGGAGGAGGAGGAGAGGAAGAAGAGGAAGAAGAAGAAGAAGAAGAAGAAGAAGAAGAAGAAGAAGAAGAAGAAGAAGAAGAAGAAGAAGAAGAAGAAGAAGAAGAAGAAGAAGACTCTGATCTTCAGGCTACTGAATTTGATGTCAGGAACCTACCTGGAACCTACAGATCCTAATGACAGTTGAATTTAGAAGGTCAAATCTGCAGCTCTTATTGATCAGAGCCCTTGATTTTTTCTTTCTTCCTGATTAGCTGGAGTTTTCAAGAAACAGATTGGGAGAGGGATGTTAGTTTTTCCAAAGGCATCTCAGGGCCCTGGGACTTTTTCCTTGCAAAGACTAAATGTGAGGAACAAAACCGAACACACACCACACACCCACACAATTAAGTGTCTGATCAATGAATACTACAAGCTTGATGGTTAGAGCTGTGCCGAAGGAGATGCGAAGCACCGGCAATAACCGGGATTTACTGTGTCGGCGGCCTATTAAGTGAGCAATTGGCTTGCCAAGCTGCAGGACGAGCGATCTGATATTGCAACCCGACGTTGCAATGGCAAATGCTCGAGATACACAGCCGAGCAAGCCTCCTCATTCATCCGCACCAGAGCAGGGAAGGTTGCCCACTAAACTGCGAGTCTGGCCTTCCCATCTGCAGGATTTGACTGATGGAAGATTTCCCACAAGCCAAAGGGAGAGAGGCGGGAGGCAAGGAGATTCAGGTGCCGTGATGGAAGGTGACCTGTTGCTAGGACTGAGGCTGAAAACAGGTCTGCTGACTTCATCCATCTCACCTTGGCGAAGGCCAGGGTTCCCAACTTTGAGGACTTCAACTCCCAGAATCCCCCAGACTGCTGGGAGTTGAAGTCCAGGCATCTTGAAGAACTCCCTTCGCTGGATGAAAATCGACTTCGTATAAGTCAAGAGCAAATTTCTTACTTTTCCCGAGAACATCTCCTTGTCTGTCTGGTCTTAAGTCACTTTTTTTTTCACTGCTGTTAGAACTTGGTCTCTCTCCTCGGCTGAATTGTGGGAGACCAAGCGGATAAGGGTCCCAGAATTTAATGAGAGGAGGAGAAGGCGTGAAAAGGAGTCTTTCATCCCAGTCTCTTGGTAACCCTCTCCCGCAGGCAGGCAGGCAGGCAGGCAGGCAGGCAGTGAGCGAAGAGGAAGGCGGTGTGTGTGTGTGTGTGTGTGTGTGTTTTGCAGCAGCCCTCGCGCTCCGGCAGGCTTGGCGCATCGTGGTTTTCTTTGCTGCCTGTTCCTCTTCCTCGCTGAGCCCCATCTTTTAGTTTTTCCCTGTATTTGTGGTGTGTGTGTGTGTGTGTGTGTGTGGAGGCATATATTGATGGATATACCTATTTGTTCATCTGTATTCTCCTCCTTTGGTCGCCATCCCTTTGTTATCTGGCCTGCCCACCTGCTGCTGTGTGTGTGTGTGTGATCTCTCTCTCACCTCTTTCTGTTTCTCTCTTTCTCTCTCTCTGTCTCTGTCTTTCTCTCTTCTTTATCTCTCTGAACTTCTTTCTCTCTTCTGTTCTTATCTCTCTCCTTTGCAATGAACAACAATAATAATCCCCATCAGTCCGTTGCAAAAGGCAGCTTTACCTTGGAACAGCTGACATTCCGTGATTTTACCTTTAACCCCATCCAACAACCACATCTGCCTATCCCAAGTCCTTGGGAAGGACTTGGTAGGTGGACAAAAATGCCACACCCTGTCTCCACATCTGGCTGACTACTTAACCAACATCAACAATAATAATAATGGCTCCAAAAGAGGTTCCCCAGGGAACTGAAAACCTTACCCTATCCCACTTCTCAGTTGCAGCACTGCTGAACTCATCTCCTTGTGTTAGGTGTAACAAATTACGTTCAGATTTCCAGTGGGACCATTTCTGGGGAGGGAGGATGAAGGGAAGAAGGAGGAGGAGGAGGAGGAGGAGGAGGAGGAGGAGGAGGAAGAAGAAGAAGAAGAAGAAGAAGAAGAAGAAGAAGAAGAAGAAGAAGAAGAAGAAGAAGAAGAAGAAGAAGAAAAGAAAACCATAGAATAAAATATATGGAAGCAGGAAAAGGGAAGAACCGAGTTTTGAAAGAAAACTCACACAGGATAGAATAGATAGGAGCACAGTCCTACACATTGCTACAAGCTCTGGCTTGTTTTGTGGAAAAGTTTAGACATTTTTAAAATGAGTAATAATAAGAGTAATTGTGATGACTATGATGGTAACAAGGGTGTAGCTATTAGTGTAAGTTGCATTAACTCTTTCTCAATCAAACTTACCCAAAGGGGGAAAAAACTTAACAAAAGATGTATGGACCTCAACTCCCAGAATGAGACTCCAAATCCCTGCCCTAAGCAGAGAGTTGATATAGATGACCTCAAAGTCCCCTTCTTCTTGTACAATTGGATGAATAAGCAAGGAGGCAAGACCAGCTTGCAAACAGATCCTCGATTTTCAAGGCCAGTTTTGATCTTCTTCTTCTTCTTCTTCTTCTTCTTCTTCTTCTTCTTCTTCTTCTTCTTCCTCCTCCTCCTCCTCCTCCTCCCCCCCTTCCCCCTCCCCCTCTTCCTGGAAGGGGAATTAAGCAGAGCAAGAACCCAAAGCCAAGATCAAAAGCCCGAGAGGCGGAAAGGCAGGCGGCAGGGCCCGAGAGCTGGAAGGATCAAAAGTAAGGGGGGGTGACCTCGTAAAAAGAGATGTGGGTCACTCCGTGGCTCAGATGTCGGCGCAGAAAGAGAACAAAACTCTTTGGAAGAACTGCTTGAAGGAAAGACAACGCGGGGCGGAGAAGGGGATACTCCCAGGAGCAAACGTCGGTTGAGAAGACCCCTCTCTCCATTTGCAGGACCTTAAACCACGAGGGAGGGGAGAAATAGCTCTTATTTCTGGGCTGTTCAGTGATCCGCCCCATCAATTCTCTCCCAACGCAGTGTCGTAAGTCAAGGATTACCTGTAAACACAGGTCGTCCTCAGTAACCCCCTGTTCTCACAGCAGGGGACCCATAATAATGTCCAGTCTTTTCTTACAAGCCTCCAATGTTGGGGCACTCACAATTTCCGAAGGCAATTTGTTCCCCTGGTTAATTGTCTTGGACTTAACAACAGTTCTAACTAAGTTAGTAACAACAGTTACTCAGCCAGACTGAGGGAGAACGGAAGAGGGTTTTGGAACACATTTCAAATTATCCTAACCAGCTTTAAGAGCTCGACTTCGTCAATCATTTGTTTAATTGTATTAAATCTATTTTAATTGTAAGCCACCCTGAGTCCCTCAGGAGATAGGGTGGCATATAAATTGAATAAATAAATAAATAACTTCACTTAATGATCATTTACAGTTACAACAGCCCTGACAAAAATGACTTGTGACCGGTTTTTCACACTCATGGCAGTATCCCTGTGGTCATGTGATCGAAATTCAGATGCCGGGCAACTGACTCCGTATTTATGACGGTCACAGCGTCCCAGGGATCCCCCTTTGCGACCTTCTGACAAGCCAAGTCCACGGGGAAGCCCGGCTCACATAACGACCGTGTTGCTAACTGAACACCTGCAGCAATTCACTTAGCAACGGTGGCAAGAAAGGTCGTAAAATGGGACAACGCTCACTGGACGAATGTCCCGCTTCGCCACAGCAATTCTGGACCCCGTTGTGGCCGTAAGTCAAGGACTACCTGAACGCTGATTAAAAATGGCCTGCAAAGAGTGGAGCTGAGGCAGATTACATGGGGGAAATTGTAATCTGTGTCAATCGTCTCGTCAGGGAAATGGAGCTGCCTAACCAAGAGAGGAGGGTGATTGGCAGTTAAAGGCAGACACTTTTGGTTGGGTATCGTATGTAAATATTATGAAAATATTATGAAAATATCATGTACGTTATGTAAAGTGAGGGAAAATGGCGAGAAAGGCACCATATGTTACGGTTAAAAACCATGCAGGGGAAAAAAAAATCTCATCCCCCCCCCCCCTTCTTCGACCGGTTCTCTCATTCAAGTTTGAGGAAAGAAGATTTGCTGTTAAATGGAAAAAGAGAGAATTTTAGGGTGCTGGCCCCTCTTTGTCTGGAAAATGAGCCTGGGGGGACCTTTAATTGGAGGGGAGCTTCAGAACACGGCAATTTTGAAAAATGTAAAACATAATAATAATAAAAGCACATTGCGTGGCTGTAGATAATTCTTTTGCAGCCTCAAGGGGTATTGCAGTCTGAAAAAAAATGTCTGACTTCAAGAGCTGCCAACAACATGGAAAATGGAGAGTGGAGAGATAGCAACTCCCATCATCCTCAGTGAGCGTGATTTCCATAGGCTGAAATGATGGTTACCACCCACCTGAAGATCGTCAGGGTGGAGAGAAGCTGGACTCCAGCTTTGACAGCTTAAAGACGGGTGGACTTCAAGTCCCACAATTCCCCAGCCAGCATGGGATTCTGGGAATTGAAGCCCAGCCATGTTGAGAAACATCATTGAAGAGAAAGGCAGATCAGAACATACCAACAATGCACCAAGATCAGATTCTGGAAGCAACCCAAAGTGCTCCAGTGGACAAAAATCACAAGTCCAGCCAAGAATGGTAATCCTAAAGTCCTCAGCTTGGGAGGTCTTCTGACATTGATAGTCTACTAGATGAAGCTAACCCTGGACTGGAATATCAGATTTCTCAGGGTGGAGGACACACCAGCCAGCAGATTGTCAAAGACAATAGAGTTTCAAGAATTTTTGTGACCACAAGGAACAACCAACGAAATAGAAGTTGTCTCCTGCACATTTCAGTAAAATTCCAGCTTTCTGGCCAGAAGGAGGACTTGGTGGATTGGCTAGCAGCAAACTCAGGATTTCCAAACTTTTAAACAAATCCACATTTGTTGCATCTTTAGCTTTGAAGGCATCTGAAAATAATTAACGCCTTGGATCGCTCTCAAAGATTTGCAAGTAAACCGAGAAAGGATCAGGAGATGGGTAGATGCATTGCCATTGTACCAGACCTTCTTTGAAAACAGATGGAGAGAAGATGGTTCATCCATCCCGCTTCTTCTTGTTTACATGTCCTCAGTATTCTTTAAGCAGCAGCTTAATTTTTGCCTTCCTCTCCTTCTGACTCCACACCTACCTTTCTTCAAAGTAGGTCAGCATCCTTGTTTGACTCAACTCATCCTGAGTTTTCATGTTCTTCAAAGAGTGCAGAGAAGAGCAACCGAGATGATTAGGGATCTGGAGGCTAAACCAACCACAAATGATTCAAGGAACTAGGTATGTCTAACTTATCAAAGAGAAGAACCAGAAGTGATATTGACAGTAGTCTACCAGTATTTGAGGGGTCAGCCTATTCTGCAAAGCACCACAATGATGCTGTGACGGTCATAAGTGAGAGGCCTGGTTGTAAAATGGGTCACAACACACTTAACGGCCTTGCCTAGCAAAAGAAATTTTGAGCTCAATTGTAGTTGTTGTTGAGGATTACTTTTTTTAATTATATATATGCGCCTTCTCCGGAGACTCAGGGCGGCTTACAATTTTTGGGATGCAACCCAGTGTGCTCAGCAATAGCCTTCCTTCCATTGTATATGCCTGCTTATTACTAAGCGGCATTTTTACAAGGTCAGCTAATTGCCCCCAACAATCTTGAGTCCTCAGTTTACCTACCCCGAGAGGATGGAAGGCTGAGTCAACCTTGAGCCTGGGATTGAGCCTACAGCAGTTGTAGGCAGCTGGAACTTAAGTGCAGGCAATTAACAGCCTGAGCCACCAAGGCTCTTTTACATATTTCTATTCATTTCTATCTTGCTATTCAATATATATATGGCACGTAAGTTCTTAAGAAGGAAACGTGAAATTGAAAAAAACTGAAACCTTATAAATAAGACTGGATTATGCTGAATTGAAATTGCTGGATTTTTCTGGTTCCAGGCCTCCTACATTTTGTCAATAAAATAACTTTTTTTTCTCCCCAAATCTTGGATTTTCTTGAGAGTTTATCTAAGTGATTCCAGTCTTGCCTTTAGATGGAGCCTGGCCACATTCTCCATTCCTTCCCCCAAACTGGTGCCTCCATCATGTCTTTATTAGTTCCAGATAGAAAATTATTCTGTCTTTTTTTTTCCCCTGTCCGTTTCCAGTCAATTTGTGTGTTCACCTTGTTGCCAAATACATTCTGAACAAATTAAGATTTTGACTCTAGCTGGCCAGTGCAGGGAGATGCAAAGGGTAACTCAGTAACGGACTGGGCACTTTTCCTATCGTTTCGTTGTTCCATTTTTTTACTTTCACCAGTCTTTCTGTTTTATAAAACCTTAGTATGACCACACCTGGAATCCTGCATCCAATTTGGTCACCACATTAGAAAAGAGATGTTTGAGACTTTGGGGGAAGTGCAGAGAAGAGCAACCAGGATGCATAAGGGTCTGGAGACAAAAAAAAAACAGATGAAGAACGGTTGCAGGAATTGGGTATGGCCAGTCTAGAGAAGAGAAGGACTAGGAGTGACATGATAGCAGCCTTCCAGTCTTTGAGGGGTTGCCACAAAGAGGAAGGGGTCAACTTATTTTCCAAAGCACCAAAAGGCAGGACAACCAGCAATGGATGGAAGCTCATCAAGGAGAGAAGCAACCTTAGAACTAAGGAGAAATTTCCTGACAATGAGAGCAATTAACCAGTGGAACAACTTATGCCCAGAAGTTGTGGTGCTCCAACATTGGAAGTTTTCAAGAAGAGATTGGACAACCGCTCGTGTGGTTCTCCTGCTTGAACAGGGGGTTCGGCTAGAAGACCTCCAAGGTCCCTTCCAGCTGTATGCTTGACTCTTCTCAACCTTGGAAACTTTAAGAGGAGTGGGCTTCAACGCCCAGAATTGCCCAGCCAAACTATACTTCTTAAAGTTCCCCACAGCTGGGGAGAAAAAAAAAAAACAATTAATATTTCACGATAAGGCAAAAACTAGCCAGCATGCAAGGGAATAGCAAATGAATGATTGGGAAGGTAACTGAGGTTCCACCACCCTACTTTTACGCTTCTGATTCTGAGGTTTGGATCCCACCATGCCTCTCTCTCTCTCTCTCTCTCCCTCCCTCCCTCCCTCCCTCCCTCTCTCTCTCACACACACACACACCACTTTCACAATTGGTTAAAATCAACCCCAGGAACCACAGTGCCTTCTTTCCTTCCTCAGCTTTGGAAGAGAAAGACTTTGGCAAAGGGATTCAGGAATCTGTCGGCTGTTCCATTTTCAAGGGCTTCGCTTCTCAGCAGTGCTGGCTGAAGAGAGTTCCCTGAGTGAGGGATTTGGAAATTCACCACTTAGTTCAAGAATGCATCTTAAGTCTCCCCCTTGATTATGGTGGCAGACGGAGCTCACTGTATTTTTATTTTATTTTTAACCTTCCTGTCTCCTTTGCT
>CM019157.1:11833830-11847348 GCA_009733165.1 Naja naja
GGAGGGATGGAAAGAGGGAGAGAGAAAGAAGCAAAGGAGACAGGAAGGGTTAAAATAAAATAAAAATACAGTGAGTCTGTCTGCCACCATAATCAAGGGGGAGACTTAAGATGCATTCTTGAACTAAGTGGTGAATTCCAACCTCACTCAGGAACTCTCTTCAGCCAGCACTGCTGAGAAGCGAAGCCCTTGAAAATGGAACAGCGACAGATTCCTGAATCCTTTGCCAAAGTCTTTCTCTCCAAAGCTGAAGGAAGGAAAGAAGGCACTGTGGTTCCTGGGGTTGATTTTAACCAATTGAAAGTGGTGTGTGTGTGTGTGAGAGAGAGAGGGAGGGAGGGAGGGAGGGAGGGAGAGAGAGAGAGAGAGAGAGGCATGGTGGGATCCAAACCTCAGAATCAGAAGCGTAAAAGTAGGGTGGTGGAACCTCAGTTACCTTCCCAATCATTCATTTGCTCCCTTGCATGCTGGCTGCTTTTGCCTTATCGTGAAATATTAATTGTTTTTTTTTTTTCTCCCCAGCTGTGGGGAACTTTAAGAAGTATAGTTTGGCTGGGCAATTCTGGGCGTTGAAGCCCACTCCTCTTAAAGTTTCCAAGGTTGAGAAGAGTCAAGCATACAGCTGGAAGGGACCTTGGAGGTCTTCTAGCCGAACCCCCTGTTCAAGCAGGAGAACCACACGAGCGGTTGTCCAATCTCTTCTTGAAAACTTCCAATGTTGGAGCACCCACAACTTCTGGACGCAAGTTGTTCCACTGGTTAATTGCTCTCATTGTCAGGAAATTTCTCCTTAGCTCTAGTTTGCTTCTCTCCTTGATGAGCTTCCATCCATTGCTGGTTGTCCTGCCTTTTGGTGCTTTGGAAAATAAGTTGACCCCCTCTTCTTTGTGGCAACCCCTCAAATATTGGAACACTGTTATCATGTCACTCCTAGTCCTTCTCTTCTCTAGACTGGCCATACCTAATTCCTGCAACCGTTCTTCATCTGTTTTTTTTTGTCTCCAGACCCTTATGCATCCTGGTTGCTCTTCTCTGCACTTCCCCCAAAGTCTCAAACATCTCTTTTCTAATGTGGTGACCAAATTGGATGCAGGATTCCAGGTGTGGTCATACTAAGGTTTTATAAAACAGAAAGACTGGTGAAAGTAAAAAATGGAACAACGAAATGATACGAAAAGTGCCCAGTCCGTTACTGAGTTACCCTTCGCATCTCCCTGCACTGGCCAGCTAGAGTCAAAACGTTGATTTGTTCAGAATGTATTTGGCAACAAGGTGAACACACAAATTGACTGGAAACAGACAGGGGAAAAAAAAAAAGACAGAATAATTTTCTATCTGGAACTAATAAAGACATGATGGAGGCACCAGTTTGGGGGAAGGAATGGAGAATGTGGCCAGGCTCCATCTAAAGGCAAGACTGGAATCACTTAGATAAACTCTCAAGAAAATCCAAGATTTGGGGAGAAAAAAAAAGTTATTTTATTGACAAAATGTAGGAGGCCTGGAACCAGAAAAATCCAGCAATTTCAATTCAGCATAATCCAGTCTTATTTATAAGGTTTCAGTTTTTTTCAATTTCACGTTTCCTTCTTAAGAACTTACGTGCCATATATATATTGAATAGCAAGATAGAAATGAATAGAAATATGTAAAAGTAATCCTCAACAACAACTACAATTGAGCTCAAAATTTCTTTTGCTAGGCAAGGCCGTTAAGTGTGTTGTGACCCATTTTACAACCAGGCCTCTCACTTATGACCGTCCCAGCATCATTGTGGTGCTTTGCAGAATAGGCTGACCCCCTCAAATACTGGTAGACTACTGTCAATATCACTTCTGGTTCTTCTCTTTGATAAGTTAGACATACCTAGTTCCTTGAATCATTTGTGGTATGGTTTAGCCTCCAGATCCCTAATCATCTCGGTTGCTCTTCTCTGCACTCTCTTGAAGAACATGAAAACTCAGGATGAGTTGAGTCAAACAAGGGATGCTGACCTACTTTGAAGAAAGGTAGGTGTGGAGTCAGAAGGAGAGGAAGGCAAAAAATTAAGCTGCTGCTTAAAGAATACTGAGGACATGTAAACAAGAAGAAGCGGGATGGATGAACCATCTTCTCTCCATCTGTTTTCAAAGAAGGTCTGGTACAATGGCAATGCATCTACCCATCTCCTGATCCTTTCTCGGTTTACTTGCAAATCTTTGAGAGCGATCCAAGACGCGTTAATTATTTTCAGATGCCTTCAGAGCTAAAGATGCAACAAATGTGGATTTGTTTAAAAGTTTGGAAATCCTGAGTTTGCTGCTAGCCAATCCACCAAGTCCTCCTTCTGGCCAGAAAGCTGGAATTTTAGTGAAATGTGCAGGAGACAACTTCTATTTCATTGGCTGTTCCTTGTGGTCACAAAAAAATTCTTGAAACTCTATTGTCTTTGACAATCTGCTGGCTGGTGTGTCCTCCACCCTGAGAAATCTGATATTCCAATCCAGGGTTAGCTTCATCTAGTAGACTATCAATGTCAGAAGACCTCCCAAGCTGAGGACTTTAGGATTACCATTCTTGGCTGGACTTGTGATTTTTGTCCACTGGAGCACTTTGGGTTGCTTCCAGAATCTGATCTTGGTGCATCGTTGGTATGTTCTGATCTGCCTTTCTCTTCAATGATGTTTCTCAACATGGCTGGGCTTCAATTCCCAGAATCCCATGCTGGCTGGGGAATTGTGGGACTTGAAGTCCACCCGTCTTTAAGCTGTCAAAGCTGGAGTCCAGCTTCTCTCCACCCTGACGATCTTCAGGTGGGTGGTAACCATCATTTCAGCCTATGGAAATCACGCCACTGAGGATGATGGGAGTTGCTATCTCTCCACTCTCCATTTTCCATGTTGTTGGCAGCTCTTGAAGTCAGACATTTTTTCAGACTGCAATACCCCTTGAGGCTGCAAAAGAATTATCTACAGCCACGCAATGTGCTTTTATTATTATTATGTTTTACATTTTTCAAAATTGCCGTGTTCTGAAGCTCCCCTCCAATTAAAGGTCCCCCCAGGCTCATTTTCCAGACAAAGAGGGGCCAGCACCCTAAAATTCTCTCTTTTTTCATTTAACAGCAAATCTTCTTTCCTCAAACTTGAATGAGAGAACCGGTCGAAGAAGAGGGTGGGGGGGAAATGAGATTTTTTTTCCCCTGCATGGTTTTTACCCGTAACATATGGTGCCTTTCTCGCCATTTTCCCTCACTTTACATAACGTACATGATATTTTCATAATATTTTCATAATATTTACATACGATACCCAACCAAAAGTGTCTGCCTTTAACTGCCAATCACCCTCTTCTCTTGGTTAGGCAGCTCCATTTCCCTGACGAGACGATTGACACAGATTACAATTTCCCCATGTAATCTGCCTCAGCTCCACTCTTTGCAGGCCATTTTAATCAGCGTTCAGGTAGTCCTTGACTTACGGCCACAACGGGTCCAGAATTGCTGTGTGGCGGACATTCGTCCAGTGAGTTGTCCCATTTTACGACCTTTCTTGCCACCGTTGCTAAGTGAATTGCTGCAGGTGTTCAGTTAGCAACACGGTCGTTATGTGAGCCGGCTTCCCCGTGGACTTGGCTTGTCAGAAGGTCGCAAAGGGGATCCCTGGGACGCTGTGACCGTCATAAATCTGAGTCAGTTGCCCGGCATCTGAATTTCGATCACATGACCACAGGGATACTGCCATGAGTGTGAAAAACGGTCACAAGTCATTTTTTCAGGGCTGTTGTAACTGTAAATGATCATTAAGTGAAGTTATTTATTTATTTATTCAATTTATATGCCACCCTATCTCCTGAGGGACTCAGGGTGGCTTACAATTAAAATAGATTTAATACAATTAAACAAATGATTGGGTCGAGCTCTTAAAGCTGGTTAGGATAATTTGAAATATGTTCCAAAACCCTCTTCCGTTCTCCCTCAGTCTGGCTGAGTAACTGTTGTTACTAACTTAGTTAGAACTGTTGTTAAGTCCAAGACAATTAACCAGGGGAACAAATTGCCTTCGGAAATTGTGAGTGCCCCATTGGAGGCTTGTAAGAAAAGACTGGACATTATTATGGGTCTCCTGCTGTGAGAACAGGGGGTTACTGAGGACGACCTGTGTTTACAGGTAATCCTTGACTTACGACACTGCGTTGGGAGAGAATTGATGGGGCGGATCACTGAACAGCCCAGAAATAAGAGCTATTTCTCCCTCCCTCGTGGTTTAAGGTCCTGCAAATGGAGAGGGGGTCTTCTCAACCGTTTGCTCCTGGGAGTATCCCTTCTCCGCCCATGAGTCTTTCCTCCTCAAGCAGTTCTTCCAAAGAGTTTTGTTCTCTTTCTGCCGACATCTGAGCCACGGAGTGACCCACCTCTTTTACGAGGTCACCCCCTTACTTTGATCCTTCCAGCTCTCGGCCCTGCCGCCTGCCTTTCTCGCCTCTCGGGCTTTTGATCTTGGCTTTGGGTTCTTGCTCTGCTTAATTCTCCAGGAAGAGGGAGGGGAAGGGGGGGGGAGGAGGAGGAGGAGGAGGAGGAGGAGGAGGAGGAAGAAGAAGAAGAAGAAGAAGAAGAAGAAGAAGAAGAAGAAGAAAGAAGGACAAGGAGAATAAGAGGAGGAGGAAGAAGAAAAGAAGAAGAAGAAGGAGGAGGAGGAGGAGGAGGAAGAAGAAGAAGAAGAAGAAGAAGAAGAAGAAGAAGAAGAAGAAGAAGAAGAAAGAAGGACAAGGAGAATAAGAGGAGGAGGAAGAAGAAGAAGAAGAAGAAGAAGGAGGAGGAGGAGGAGGAGGAGGAGGAGGAGGAGGAAGAAGAAGAAGAAGAAGAAGAAGAAGAAGAAGAAGAAGAAGAAGAAGAAGAAGAAGAAGAAGAAGACTATCTTTTCACCACCCCACACATTGGTAATTGGTAAGAGGCAGCTTGTAAGAGCCAAACTCTTCTGCAGGATTTTCAAAACTGGCCTTGAAAATCGAGGATCTGTTTGCAAGCTGGTCTTGCCTCCTTGCTTATTCATCCAATTGTACAAGGAGAAGGGGACTTTGAGGTCATCTATATCAACTCTGCTTAGGGCAGGGATTTGGAGTCTCATTCTGGGAGTTGAGGTCCATACATCTTTTGTTAAGTTTTTTCCCCCTTTGGGTAAGTTTGATTGAGAAAGAGTTAATGCAACTTACACTAATAGCTACACCCTTGTTACCATCATAGTCATCACAATTACTCTTATTATTACTCATTTTAAAAATGTCTAAACTTTTTCCACAAAACAAAGAGCTTGTAGCAATGTAGGACTGTGCTCCTATCTATTCTATCCTGTGTGAGTTTTCTTTCAAAACTCGGTTCTTCCCTTTTCCTGCTTCCATATATTCTATTCTATGGTTTTCTTTTCATTAAAACGCTTCTTCTTCTTCTTCTTCTTCTTCTTCTTCTTCTTCTTCTTCTTCTTCTTCTTCTTCTTCTTCTTCTTCTTCTTCCTCCTCCTCCTCCTCCTCCTCCCTTCTTCCCCTTCATCCTCCCCTCCCCCAGAAATGGTCCCACTGGAAATCTGAACGTAATTTGTTACACCGAACATAAGGAGATGAGTTCAGCGGTGCTGCAACTGAGAAGTGGGATAGGGTAAGGTTTTCAGTTCCCCAGGGAACCTCTTTTGGAGCCATTATTATTATTGTTGATGTTGGTTAAGTAGTCGGCCAGATGTGGAGACAGGGTGTGGCATTTTTGTCCACCTACCAAGTCCTTCCCAAGGACTTGGGATAGGCAGATGTGGTTGTTGGATGGGGTTAAAGGTAAAATCACGGAATGTCAGCTGTTCCAAGGTAAAGCTGCCTTTTGCAACGGACTGATGGGGATTATTATTGTTGTTCATTGCAAGGGAGAGAGAGAGAGAGATACAGAAAGAGAGAAAGACAGAAAGAGAGTGACAGTAAGAGAGAGGTAAAGAAAGAGAGAAGGAGAGAAAGAGACAGAGAAAGACAGAGAAAGAGAAAAAAGGACAGAAAGAGAAACAGAGAGAGAGAGGTAGAGAGAGAGAAAGAGAGTCAGAGAGAGGCACACACACACACAGACAGAATAAAGCTCAGCAGGCAGGCAGGTGGGCAGGCCAGATAGCAACAGGGATGGAGAGAATGCGAAAAAGAGCCAAAGGAGGAGAATACAGAAAATGAACAAATAGGTATATCCACATGCAAATATGCATGTCTCTTCTCCACACACACACACACACACACACACACACAAATACGTGTCCAGGGAAAGGCGCACAAAGATGGGAAGCAAAAAAAAACTCCTTGAGCCAACCCCGTTGCTATGGCAGCGAGGAAGAGGAACAGGCAGCAAAGAAAACCACGATGCGCCAAGCCTGCCGGAGCGCGAGAGGCTGCTGCAAAACACACACACACACACACACACACACCGCCTTCCTCTTCGCTCACTGCCTGCCTGCCTGCCTGCCTGCCTGCCTGCGGGAGAGGGTTACCAAGAGACTGGGATGAAAAGACTCCTTTTTCACGCCTTCTCCTCCTCTCATTAAATTCCCGGGACCCTTATCCGCTTGGTCTCCCACAATTCAGCCGAGGAGAGAGACCAAGTTCTAACAGCAGTGAAAAAAAAAAGTGACTTAAGACCAGACAGACAAGGAGATGTTCTCGGGAAAAGTAAGAAATTTGCTCTTGACTTATACGAAGTCGATTTTCATCCAGCGAAGGGAGTTCTTCAAGATGCCTGGACTTCAACTCCCAGCAGTCTGGGGATTCTGGGAGTTGAAGTCCTCAAAGTTGGGAACCCTGGCCTTCGCCAAGGTGAGATGGATGAAGTCAGCAGACCTGTTTTCAGCCTCAGTCCTAGCAACAGGTCACCTTCCATCACGGCACCTGAATCTCCTTGCCTCCCGCCTCTCTTTGGCTTGTGGGAAATCTTCCATCAGTCAAATCCTGCAGATGGGAAGGCCAGACTCGCAGTTTAGTGGGCAACCTTCCCTGCTCTGGTGCGGATGAATGAGGAGGCTTGCTCGGCTGTGTATCTCGAGCATTTGCCATTGCAACGTCGGGTTGCAATATCAGATCGCTCGTCCTGCAGCTTGGCAAGCCAATTGCTCACTTAATAGGCCGCCGACACAGTAAATCCCGGTTATTGCCGGCGCTTCGCATCTCCTTCGGCACAGCTCTAACCATCAAGCTTGTAGTATTCATTGATCAGACACTTAATTGTGTGGGTGTGTGTGTGTTGTTCTTTTAGTCTTTGCAAGGAAAAGTCCCAGGGCCCTGAGATGCCTTTGGAAAAACTAACATCCCTCTCCCAATCTGTTTCTTGAAAACTCCAGCTAATCAGGAAGAAAGAAAAATCAAGGGCTCTGATCAATAAGAGCTGCAGATTTGACCTTCTAAATTCAACTGTCATTAGGATCTGTAGGTTCCAGGTAGGTTCCTGACATCAAATTCAATAGCCTGAAGATCAGAGTCTTCTTCTTCTTCTTCTTCTTCTTCTTCTTCTTCTTCTTCTTCTTCTTCTTCTTCTTCTTCTTCTTCTTCTTCTTCTTCTTCTTCTTCTTCTTCTTCTTTCTCTCTTCCTCCTCCCTCCTCCTCCTCCTCCTCCTCCTCCTCCTCCTGGGCTCAGTTGTGGTCCTGCATTTTCCCAAGGAAGGATAAAAATAACAGACTAATCAGCCAAGGGGTTTCCATCATAAAATTCTTAAAAACTCACATGTGAAAGGACAAATAATCTTTAAAAAGCAGACATCCAAGGACATTTATCATTCAGACTCCCCCAGCTGGGCACCTGGCACACCGACCAGGAGACAATGGGAGTTGTAGTTCCAGCTTTTATTACTACATGGAGCTCTTGACCTACAACAGTTCCTTTAATGGCCATTTAAAGTTACAACGGCACCGGAAAAAGTGACTTGGGACTTTTCCACACTTAACATCTGTTTGCAGCGTCCCCCATTCAACACATTTCTCAGTTAGCAACATACATTTGGGGCTGAGTTGTGGTCATAAGTTGAGAACTGCCTGCCCTAGATAGATATTCTGCAGTTTTAATCTCTCTTAATCTCCCTGCTGATTAAGATGCAGATTCTTTTTTTTTAAACAAAGGATCGTCTTCTTTTTAATTTATAATTTGCATGTTTGCTTCATCTGCTGGGTGAAACAATATCCTGCCTGTCAAATCCCGTCTGTCTTTAGCTCTCGGTGATGAAACATCTCTGTGTCGTTTCCTTTCGAGCACTATAGGAATGGCCCACCTTTACCTTACTTCCTGGATGTTCCATGGGCATCTCCATTTAGGTTGCAGCCCTATGATTTATGGGCAGCTGCCATCCGGGTATTCATAAATCCATTCGTGCTCAGCTTTTTCTGAGAAATCGGATGAGGTCAGTTAGCAACGGCCACTGACTGAGACAACCAGCCTAGGCAGCACAAAGAGCATAGAGTTGGCTGGAAGGGACTTTGGGGGACTTCTAGTCCAGTGGTCGCCAGCCAGAGGGCTGGGGACCACTGGTGGTCCACAAGAAAATTTTGGTGGTCCACAGAGAAATGTCACCCCCAAAGCAATTAATCCAGGCTGTGCAGGAACACAAGGCTGCGGTGCCTACATGGCCCGCGGGAACACAAGGTTTGCGTCACTTGCATTGCGAACAACACATAGTGAGGGGAGGGGGGAAAGGGCAGAGTGGGGGAACTTGCCCCAGTCGCCCCATGCACTGGCCTGGCCACTGGGCTGCTTCTTTCCGCTTCTTTCTTCTTCTGCTTTTGGCTGCACACAAGGAAAGCAGCAAAAGTCTTTCTTTCTCTTCCCCAAACTCCGCCAGAAATGAGTCTTAGGGACCCTGCAAGGCCTCCTGCTCCAAGAGGCGTGACAAGTCTCACAAAGGCTCATTTCTGGCAGAGTTTGGGAGAAAGAAAGACTTTTGCTGCTTCTGCTGCTTTCCTTGCATGAAGCCAAAAGTCTCTCTCTATCCACCCCTCCAAGAACGGAGCTGGAGATGGTATCCTGCGATCCCAAATAAAGAATGATCGATCGGTAGGAAAACAGGGTGGGGAATTTTCCTGCAGACTTTTTGGGGGATTTGCCCAGGGTCTCTGGTCCGCGGGATTTAAAATTATGGGTTTGGTGATCCCTGAGGTCCAAAAGGTTGGCGACCCCTGTTCTAGTGCACAAGGCAGGAGCCCTTGTACCATCCTAGTCAAATGGTGGTCCAGTCTCTTCTTGAAACCCTCCAGTGTTGGTACACCCACAACTTCTGGAAGCAAGCCATTCTACTGATTAATTCTTCTCGCTGTCAGGAAGTTCATCCTTAATTGCAGGTTGCTTCTCTCCTGGATTAACTTCCATCCATTGCTTCTTGTCTTGTGCCCAGGTGCTTTGGAGAACCCCCTCTTTCTGTGCTAGGAGGAAGTGGGGTTTGCTTGTAGCACTGATGATGTTATCTGGTTGGATACCGAAACATCTGCAAGAAAACCACTAAGCTAGGAGAACATCAAGGACCCCACAGTCCTCTTCCTTCTCCTTCCCCCACTCCTCCTCTACTCTTCGATGCGGTAGACAGGTCTAGATCCCTCACCTATAAATAAAACCATAGATGAAGAATGTGGTGGAACACCAGGTCTTGTTAGCCTATCACAACCATCCTCGACATGGCGTCCGGATGTTTGGATTTCAGGCCCCAGAATAACCCAACCAACATGGCCACTGCTGAGATTCTAAGCATTTATGAAACCAACACAGCTGGATATTTGGGTGCCTAGAACCAGAAAGATTGACCATCTTGTTTCGATAACGCTCAGGGTTGTTCCTCTTCTGGTTGAACCCAGTCTTGCTACCCAGCTATCCTAAACCTTCAAAGATTCCAGAACCCATTCTGGATGGCCTTTTTTTCTCTTCTCTTCTCCGGACCTTCTCAAGAAGAACTCAGAGAATTAGCTATCGGATGTAGAACTTTTTCCTTTTTAAAGAGTGAGATGATGCGCCATCTTGAGCTGCCGTTTTCTACTTTATGGAGGGAAACAGGAAGACAAAAAGATCAGAACAGCTGAGAAGGAGAAAGAGAAAAAGGAGGAGGAAGATAGAGAAGGAGGAAGGGAAGCAATGTATTCTTCTCTTGCTTATTTCAAGCTCTTCTTTCTCCTTCACAAAGAGGAACAAGAAGATAAAAGAGCAGATAAGGTGGGAAGGAAGGGATAAAAGGAAGGAGGAGGAGGAGGATATAAATAGAAGAAGAATAAGGAGAAGATAAAGGAAGAGGAGCAGGAGGAGGACAAGAAGAAGAAGGAGGAGATAGAGGGGAAGGAGAAGAAGAGAAGGAGAAAGAGACGATGAAGAGGAAGGAGAAAAAGAAGGGAAAGGTGCTTGTCCGTCCCCCCGTCTCCTGCTCCCTCTTCCCAGATCCCCTAACCCCCAATTCTCCTCTCCTCATCCATACCCTCCCCCCCTCCATACACCTTCCCACCTTGGTTGCTCAGCAGCCTAACGGAGGACCCAGCCTGGGAGGCAGGCAGCAGCCAGCCAGGAGTTAAATTGCTTCCCCCGTGCAATTGTGTCATCCCTCTGGGGACCCCTTCCTCATTTTTGCCAGCCAGCTGCCGAAGGAAGGGAGGAGAGAGAGCTGCTTTTGCTGCTGCTGCTTCTTCTTCTTCTTCTTCTTCTCATTCAGCCGCACTCCGCTTCCGAAGCCACAGCAGACAGCTGTGCTCTCCTCTCGTGGCCCTGCAGATGGATGGAAAACAGGATGATTCTCTCTGTGTGTGTGTGTGTGTGTCTGCCTGAGAGAGCTCTGGGTTTGTATCCCTGGTCCTCTGTGTGTTTGTGTGTGTGTGTGTGTGTGTGTGTGTGTGAGTGGGGTATGACATCTCCTTGTCTAACCCATCAGAGAAGCACCCCTCCTAAAGCAATTTGGCCAGCGCCATTCTTTCCTTCTTCATGTTGAGCTGTGTGGGGCACTTTAATTGGTAACACATCATCAGCTGGGTGCTTGGCTGTGCCATGCCCATGGGTGGTGTGTGTGTGTGTGTGTGTGTGTGTGTGTGGAGAGTCCCCGGATTCCAGGCACTAATTCAGGCATCTTTTCATCCTGCCACAATCAATCAATCAGGACAGAGCTGGAAGGGACCTTGGAAGTCTTCTAGCCCGACCCTGTAGAGACCCTACCCCATTTCAGACCCAGTCTCTTCCTACAAACCTCCCCTGTTGGAGCACCCACAACTTCTGGTGGCAACTTCTGTTCCTCTGATTCATGGTCCTCACTGTCAGGAAGTTTCTCCTTAATTCCAGGCTGCCTCTCTCCTTGGGTAGTTTCCATCCATCATGTCTGGTCCTGCCTTCTGGTGCTTTGGAAAATAGGCTGACCCCTCTCTTCTTTGGCAGCCCCTCAAATCCTGGAAGGCTGCTCTCATGTCCCTCTGGCCCTCCTTCCCTCTGGACTAGCCAAAAACCCAAATCCTGCAACACCTTTTGGCCTCCAAATCACCTTCTTATGTCTTCTTAAGACAGGTTGCCTTGCTGTCTTAAGGCCACATCCAAAGACTTTGCCTTCCGTTGATTCACGTCTCAAAACGACACTCCTTGAGTCCTCGGTTTGCAACCGTCCGTTTAGTGATCAATGCAAAAAGTCTCGTCTCAGAACCGGTCCTCTCACTTATGATTGTGGCGTCATTCCCGGCGGTCACATGATCCACACTGAGGCCCTTGGAAGCGGTGTGTATTTATGACAGTTGCAGGGCCCCCAGGTTCACACGATTGCCATTTTGTGACCCTCCCAGCCGGCTTCCGACAAGCAAAAGGGAAAACTAGATCCACTTAATGACCATGGGAAGTCCTCAGTGTATGTCCAGGGACCGTTCAAAGTTACAACAGCAGTGAAACACGGAACTTGCAGCCGTTTTTCACACTTACGACCATTTCATCGCCCCCATGGTCGCATGAACAAAGTTATTTAGCTGCTTGGCAAGTGACTCGCAGTTATGACAGCTGCTGTATCCTGGGGTCACGTGATCCCCTTTGGCGACCTTCTGACAGTCAATGGGGAAGCCAGGTTCACTTAACAACCATGTTACTCACTTAACGACTGCAAGTGAGTCACTTAACCAGCATGGCAAGCAAGGCCATAAAATGGGGCAAAACTCTATGCTTCACTTAGCAATGGAAATTGTGGTCGTAAGTCAAGGACTACCTGTAAGAGCTTTCAGCTATGCAACAGTGCAGCATCTCTGTGGTGCAGTGGTTAGAGTGCAGTACTGCAAGCTACTTCTGCAGCCAGCTGCCTACAATTTGGCATTTTGAATCACACCAGGCTCAAGGTTGACTCAGCCTTCTGTCCATCCGAGGTGGGTAAAATGAGGAGCCAGATTGTTGGGGGCAAGAGGCTGACTCTGTAAACCACTTAGAGAGGGCTGGAAAGCCCTGTGAAGCAGTATAAAAGTCTAAGTGGGAAGGAAGGAAGGAAGGAAGGAAGGAAGGAAGGAAGGAAGGAAGGAAGGAAGGAAGGAAGGAAGGAAGGAGCAAGAGGCTGACTCTGTAAACCACTTAGAGAGGCTGGAAAGCACTATAAGCGGTATATAAGTCTAAGGGCTATTGCTATCTCTCCGCCATTCCTAAAAACACCACCCAATTTTTCTGTTCCCCAGGAGCGCCTCCTCCCCAAGATAAGATGCGGCTGCTTTCACTCATCTTTTCCTTTTAACAATTCCTTAACTCCGTTTCCTTCCCTTTGCGATCAACTCCCCACCCCTGCAAAAACAAAGTTGGTCTGCTTACGTATTTTCTTCCAACTCATTCCAAAACTCGCCGGGATCAATGTATATATCACCATGGCGACCGGCTCTTGATAGTCTTAACTTAATGCAATTATGCCGATGTGTTGATAGGGTTATCTTAGGCTAGTTCAGATATTAATTGATAGTCCTATCTTAATCCATTTTCTCCAGCCGTCACCTGGAGGTAGATGGCACCATAAAATGCCCCTGCCAACATTTCACAGCCCGGGAGAAAAATAAATAATTTTGGCTAACTTCTCCGGTGAGAGACCCTCCTGAATAGGACTTGGCATCCTTGGAAGGCAGTGGAATGAGTCTTTGGCGTTCATTCGCCTAGAAACCTCAGCCCATGGAGCCCAAAGTAGCTTTAAAACGAGATTTTAGAAAGGATGTAAGTATTTGGGGTTGCGAGAAAACAAAATGGGAGCTTGAACAGTAAGAGTAATATTTCAAAGAATGATTCTGGACTCCCCAGGAACTTCAAAGGGCTGTGTAGGTGATAAGGAGAGGAGGCTGTTTGCATGGAGGGATTCCTTGATCCCTTTCATGAAGAATGAAGAGAGCAGATGGAAAAACAGATGAGAAACCGCCCACAAGGAAGGAAAAGCAAACGTATCTTGCATGCAAGGGCTCTGCTTTTTATGTTGAGTACATGATTTTTTAATGGTTAATTCGGAAGGAAGGAAGGAAGGAAGGAAGGAAGGAAGGAAGGAAGGAAGGAAGGAAGGAAGGAAGGAGCAGGAAAGTGGCGGAAGAAGG
>CM019158.1:0-14102 GCA_009733165.1 Naja naja
CCTATGTGAAATGCTAGAGACAGACTACTGGAGAGAGAGAAGGGGGAAAACAGCTTGGGTTTCTTCAAATCAGCAATAATGTATAATAGGACAATTCTTTCCCCTGTTTGGCAAATTGGGAGGAAAGAGATCAATTAACTGCTTCTTTCTTTTAAAGTTCATGCACTTTATAGAGTCCTGAGATTTGCGGCAGGTCGATGAAAACTACAGACTACGCAACATAATTCTCCATTTTTAAGAAATGCCACTGCAGCAGAGCAAACCTTTCTGTGTGCCCTATGTAAATTTAACCATAAAATACAACACAGGGGACAGACCAGAAACCAGAAAGGCAAGTGCATGTAAGAATGCAGAAAGACACTATGGCTAATAGCATATCTTTCTTTGACCCAAGGACACAAGGCACAACTTAATCCCAGTTTTGAGACTGCCACGTTCTCCAAATTAAAAAGACAAAGGATTTATTTTGATAGAAAGTCACTGCATTCTGCTAGTTCCCAAAGATGGGCAAAACACCTTATGCAGAGTCTCCCAAATCTGCATCTTTCCATTTATTTATTTTTCTTGCAAACCTCATCCAGAGTTCTGATATATCCTTTTCTTTTTCTTTTTTTGGCACATCTGTAAACCTCATTTACACACCAAAGGTTCTGCTTCACCCACATTACTGCAAACTGAGTTTTGGCACAGCGTAAGCCTCTGCTGTGTGCACAACGCCAGTTTTGGAGATTCACACACACACACAGACACAAGCCTCTTGCCAGAAGTACAGCTGCAGGCTTACTTTTAAAAACCAGCCTTTCCCATCCAGAGGGGGAGGGAAAAATCAGCCCATCCCATCCCAAGGAAAGGCACGTAGATTGGATCTATACTCCATCTTTTTACCCACACAAGAAGTCAAGACAACTTGCTTCCAAATGGAAAAGAGACCATCTGGCACAGCGCAACTGCCTTAAGCAGATTCCAAGAATATTATCAATCTATGTATTTCAGGATTCATTCACAGTCCTCTCAGAAGTCATGTTAATTCCAGAAAGCTCAGAATACCATAAGTCCCAACCAGGTAGCAGGCTACGAAAACTGACCCAGGCATGATCTAAGGGTTAGGAATATTCCCTCTGCCAAGAGGTAGATACACCAAGCAACTTTGCCCCTTGCAAGGACTTTGGGTTTACAGTTCGAATCTCTCTTTGAGGTCTGCTGAAATAGCCTGGCCTGATCTTGAAGCCACCTCTGAGTTTCCAGTTATCCGCATGGCCAGTCTCCTCCTTTGAAGGGGGGACACAAGTCCCCATCCATCCCCCTTGAAAAAATAGAGACCCTCCTCACCTCCCCCCAAGCCCTGGCTCACCCTGGGCGCCTTCCTCTTGTACCGATGGCTGTAGTCAAACTTCTCCTTCATCTCGTCCAGGCACTGGCTTAGCCTGGCTTTCTCTCCTTGCTGGCATAATCCTGGCTGAGGAGGATGTAGGCTCGCCAGTTGGCCGAGTCGAAGCCCCAATGGCAAGTTCGGTTCTCCAGGGCTTTGTGGGAATGGATGACAAACTTGTGCGGCGGGTACATGAGCCGGCAGTCGAGGCACTGGATGCAGGGGGCGCCGGGGCTGCTGTACAGCTCGGGCACCAGCAGGCCTTTGCATTTGCCAAAGCACTCGTGGTAGATTTTGAAGCTCCGCTCGGTCAGCTCCAGTTCCAGTTCCAAGGCGCTGCCGGCGCCGGCCAGCTCTTTCTTGCAGCGGCCGGGCGGAAAGGCGCCCCCGTAGAGTAAGGCGTTGCAGAGCCGTTCGGCGTCGGTCTTGGTGATGAGGCCGCAGGAGGGCGCCGAGAAGGGCAGGATGCCCATGACTTTGAGGATCTCCAGCTGGTCGGCGGTGCAGCGGGAGCAGTAGACGTGCAGCTCGTCGCAGACGGCGTTGATCTGCTGGAGGGAGAAGTCGCGCAGGACCGAGTTGAGGATCTGGGGCAAGCAGAGCCGCTTCTCGCCTCCCACCACGAAGCAGGAGATGGTCTCGCCTTCCAGGACCGTCTCGCAGCGCTCCGTCGAGCGGTCCGACGGCATGAAGAAGGGCCCGGCATCACCGGAGGCGGGGAGGCGGGATGGGGGGCAGAGGCGGCAGCGGCGGCTCGGGAGCCACGGCGGCGGCGGCAGAGGACGAGACCACCGCCGCCGCCTCCTTGGCGCTCTCCCGCTTGTAGAGCTCCTGAGCCCAACGCGCCGAGAAGGCGGCCGGGCCGCCCAAAGAGCTCATGGAGCTCAGATGAAACTGCTCCAAGGTTTTCTGCAGCCCGGGGTGAGGCTGGAAGCCGCTCCGAGGAAGCGTCTCCATCTTCGGCGGCTTGCCGGCGGCCCCCCCGCGTCCCTGGTTCTTGCGGCGCCGAATCTTTCCTTTTGCCTGGGGCACCCCGCGGAAAACGCGCCCCGATTCCAGCCTTCGGGGTTGAGGGGTGGGTGGGTGGGTGAGAAGAGCGTCTTTCTCGGGGCTGGCTCTCCCAAGAAGGGTGGCGGGTTTAAAACACAGCCTCCTCCCCCCGACACAAGCCGCCCGCCTGCTTCAGATGGGACGCGGCCGCCGCCGCCGCCGCCGCTGTCCTCTTTAGAAACGCCGGCGGGGCGAGAGAGAGAGAGAGAGGGAGAGAGAGGAGCCAGCGATTCTCACATCTCCCGAGCTTTTTTTCCCTCTTGGATGCTGCGCGGGGCGCTTCCTTTCTCTTGCGCTCCGGCTTTTCTTCTGCTTCCCCCAACGCCCCGCTCTCGCCTCTCCCAAGTTTCAGAAGGAGGCAAAAAGAAGAATTCCTCGCTCGGCCCCGCAGCCAAACAAGCCCAAGAGCCAAAAGAGGGAGGGGAAGCGAGAGGGAGAACTAGATCTTCGGGGAAGGGGCGGGGGGAGAGGAAAAAGTTATAAAAAGAAGGGGGCGAGAGGCAAGCGCGCCCGGCCGAGCCAGCGAGGTCCACACGACGTGGGGGACGCGCAACTCCCCCCCACCCGCCCCCAAAAATGCACCCTCTCTCCCCCCCCTCCACCCCCCCAAAACTAGCGAGCAGGAGGATAAAAACCGATCTGGAGGAGGGGAGGGAGAAAAAAAAAAGGCTGGAGGAAGGAAGGCTGTTAGTAACCCTGGGGCGCGTCGTCCGAGATCCAAGCGGCAGCTCCTGGCGGCGGGGAAGCCGGTGCCTTTCTGTCCATGTCCGCCGAGCGAAGAGAGGTCCCTGGTCCCGGATCGTCCCCTTTGCCCAGCAGCGAGGGCTTCCTCCTCCGCTGGAACCGGGAGGGAAGGAGGAGAAGAAAAAGCGCTGCGGCTGCTTGTCTGGCGCGATCCCGGGGTGTCCCTTTGATCGCGGCTGCGCCTTCCGCCAAATCTGTCTCGGCGGAACGGCGTCCGGCCCTGCTCACTTTCGCTCGCCTGGCCGCTCCAGCCCGGACTGAGGACGCTCGGGCGCTGAGCTCATGCAGGCAGGCAGGCGGGCGAGCGGGCGGGCGATCTGGCTGGGCGCTTCTGCTGCTGCTCCTCCTCCTCCTTTCCGTCCGCCGCCGCCGCCGCCTCCTCCTCCTCCTCCTCCTCCTCTGTTTGTTGGTGTCTGCTCAGCTCTTGAATGCCAGCCAAGAATGTGACCAACTCCCCAGGCTGGGCTCTTCCAGGAACCGGCGCCGCCTCCCCCCGGCTCGCCTCTCCTCCTCCTCCTCCTCCACCGCCGCCTCCTCCTCCTCGTTCCTCAAAAGGCGAGCGCAGCTACGCACATGCGCGCGGGCGCACACAGACAGAGAGCGAAAGGGGAGGATGTGGGGGAACAGCAGCCCGGCTCGACGGCGAAAGGCTGCCAAGAGGGAGGGTAAAAGCCTGTGGTTGCCAGACCTCAGGCCTGCGCAGAAAGATGAGCGGCAGGGCGGGCTTTGCGCTCGACTGCCCCGAGAGGGGTTTGAAAGGGTGGGTGGGTGGGGGTGAATAAATGGGGGAGAGGGTTGAGCTGCAGGTGGAAACAAGTGGGATGCTCAGGCATGCAGGCAGCCCACCCAGCCCAGGTGGAAAGGGGACAGGTGGGTCACACACACACACACACACACACCCAGCCTACTGATATCCCTTAGACAAGATGCTTTGGCTGGGATTCATCCTGGCTCTTTGCACATAAACCTCCCCTGGGCGGGAAGGAGAAACACCATAGGAAGAAAGGCCAAATCTGTTGCTCTTTGGGAGCGGATGCCAAAGTGGCTACCTGTGTGTGTGTGTGTGTGTGTGTGTGTGTGTTAGAGCCGGTTCTGCGACCGACACGTTTGTTTCAGGGCTCACGTGTAAAGCATCATAACAGCCGCCTTTGGGGAGTGGGGGGGGCAGGAAAAGATGGCTGGGGGAGAAGGCCAATCAATTAGAAAGATCTGGGCAAGGCCAGCTTGATCTGGGAAGTAGCAAGGCCTAGTGGTTTGACATGGGCTCAGTCAAAGAAACTCACTGGGGAGAGGGGGTTGGTTCTTCTCAACCTACCTTGCAGGGCCGTTGTTGATGAGCTGTCTCGCGAGCATTGCCTGGAGTTCCCGAAGAAGAAAGCAAACCAAATCTTGAACCTCAACGGATGAGCGAATTGCAGGATACGTACAATGGGGCCTAAGTTAACACGGAAGAAATAACAATAGCCCTTAGACTTATATACCGCTTCCCAGTGCTTCCCAGCCCTCTCTAAACGGTTTACAGAGTCAGCATACTGCCCCCGAACAATCTGGGTCCTCATTTTACCCACCTCAGAAGGACGGAAGGCTGAGTCAGCCTTGAGCCGGTCAGGATCGAACTGCTGGCAGTGGGCAGATTCAGCCTGCAATACTGCATTCTAACCACTGTGCTACCCCAGCTCTTATATATTGTGAACCCCACTGTAAAATGCATCTAAGCCGAATTCAGGAAGTGTAATGTGGGAAAGATAACCTGTGCAGGATCATCCATGAATTGCTTAAACCTCTGAGCTCCCTCCACCTCAGGTAAACGCCAACCATTCATTTAGGGACCGGTTACAGCTAGCTGTCAGGATTCCGCAGTTACCCACCATTTAAATCATAAGTCCAAAACATCAAAAGGATTTATTGGGAGTTAACATGTCGGGTACTGCCTGGGTGTAGCCGACTCTGAGACACATCATTCATTGTCACCCTTGACCCTGGTTTCCCCAGACCCTCTGGGTGTATCGTAATTCATATTCTCCAATGAGACACATCCATAGCCCAGAGTCATCAATCATGCTCTCCAGTTAGAATTTTGCACAGCAGAAACTTCAGTCACCTAGTTACTATCTTTCAAAACATTTATGGAATGCACTTTCGATTTCCAAGCAAACCCCTTTCCCCCCTCCCTTTCTGTTGGCAACTCTAAAAGGACCATAGAAATATTTTATCAGTTGACATGCGCTGAAAAAAAGTGACTTGTGATTGTTTTTCTCACTTATGGCCGTAGCAGCATCCCCATGGCCAGGTGATCAAAATTCAGTCGCTTGGCAACTGACTCATGTTTATGACGGTCACAGTGTCCCGGGGGAGTGTGATTCCCCTTTTGTGACCTTGTGACAAGCAAAGTCAACGGGGAAGCCAGATTCGCTGAACAACCGTGTGACTAGCTTAACAACTGCAGTGATTCACTTAACAACTATGTCAAGAAAGGTCATAAAACAGTCGCTTAACAACTATCTCACTTAGCAACAGAAAATTTGGGGTCAACTGCGGTCGTAAATCAAGGACTACCTGTATCACTTTGGGCGGGGAATCCAAGACAAACAGGGCTCTTGAATATGTGTGGTTGGTCACAGGCAGTTTAATGAGGCAGACTCTAGATATCCACTACAATTCTTATAATGAAATATTTTTAATGATCAAGAAGCAATCATGATCAATCCGTATATAAAATCAAGGCCACGCTGTTTTGATTTTCAATGCTGGAGCTAAACACCTTTTCAGGCCTTTCCTTGAAACAGACATATACAGTCATAAATTTGGGCCACACAACGCCCCAAAATTTATTACAGGTTACTTGATTTGGTTCCGCATCTGGTATGGCCCAGCCATATTTGTGACCCAGAGTAAAGCAGGCTTCAGCAATATGTCACAGTATTTTCCCATGAAGTCAGTGTTGTAAAGCTTTTACATTTGTTACTGTGCCATCAAATCTAGATATTTTAATTTATTACTTTATACCTGCAATTAAATGTTGTCAGCTACGGCCTCAGAAAAGCACAACATTTTCAGCGTAATGTTACATATTAGAAGAGTTCTACTATGTATAACTGTCTCACCAAAAAGGCAACATTTTATATTTTGTAAAAGCTACTTTTTCTTGGCCCCAGGTAAACAAACTCTATAATCTTTTTCAATGTTACACTATCGATTATTTATTATGGAAATGTTAAAAACAAATGCAAAGATTTCCTTATGTTTTAAAGGCTGGGCAAAATGGGAGCTAAACATGCAGAGATTAAATCACCCATAAGGGAGGAAGAGGCAGTTAACCGGACGTTCTTTTTGAAGACAATATAATTAATTTGCCCATCCTCCTAATATTTAATATAAGAGATGCTCACTTTTCTTTATCACAATTTATAGGATACTCATAGGAAAGATCACCCCCTACTGGTGTGGATTTCAAACTGTGAGATTCTGAGGAGTGTGAATTTTTTACTTTCTCTCCCTTCAGGGACAGTTAGTTTACATGATATAATTATTTCCTGCAGATACTACAGGTAGCCCTTGACTTATGGCCACAACTGAACCCAAAATTTCTGTTGCCAAGTGAAAATTTGTAAAGTGAATTTTGCTCCTTTTTGCAATCTTTCTTGCCACAGCTGTTTAGCGAATCACTGCAGGTGTTATCTGGTTTCCTTGTTGATTTGTCTTGTCAGAAGGTTACAAAAGGGAATCCCATGACCCTGGGACACTGCAACCATCCTAAATATGAGCTACCAAGAGTCTGAATTTTGATCACATGGCCATAAGGATGCTGCAACGGTCGTAACCGTGAAAAACAGTCATTAAGTCAACTTTTTTCAGTGCAGTCAAGGACTACCTGTATTCCACAATATTTTAATCACCTAGAGGAATTTTACTTTTGCTTAGTTCATATCCGGAAAAGCCGTAGTGCCATAATGCTCATTTCTAAAATCTTCACATTGTTAAAATGTCACCACCAAGTGTAGAAAACAGATGAAAACAGCAAAAGAGAAGCTGCTTTTTTGGGGTTCGGCATAATTCCATTTTATCAGTTCCTGAACATCCATGACTTCAACCCAGTTTGCCTTTTGTCATGTAAACGTGACTTTTTCAACATCTGGCGTGCCAAGAAGCCACAAATATGCAAACTATCAGTGAGATAAGCATTCAGCCATTCTATCACTCTGACCCAGTAGTATCTGGATGTATAAATCCAGCTGTTTGGATTTAAGAAAAGACTCTCTGGAGCAGAAGAAATGGGAGGAAGGTTGAAATCCACATTTTATGCTGTGGCTGAACCAAGGGGCATGCATTTGACTTGAGAACACAAAGCATCTGAACTCACAGATGCCACAATGCAAGCCTTTGTTTTGACAACAATCCCAAACTGAGGTCCAGGAAGAAAATAAAGGAGATTTTTTTTTAACCAACACAAATTTAATGCCCAGAAATGTCAGCAGTGGAAAGGAAAAATATTTGTAGTCTAACATTTTAGAAGAAGGGGGTCTCAGTTTATGTCATTGAGCAAATGGGGCCCATCCAAGAGGTTTTAAATCTTTGCTCCAAAGGGAAGCTAAAAGGAGAAAGTATCTGCCCCCACTTTTTGTGAAAGTTTATTGTCAATATTATTCAGATTCAAATGACTTGAAGGGCAACAGCCCTTTGGAGGTTTTAGGGGGACAGCCACAACTGCAGCCATATTTAAGGAGCTTCATGCTCAGTTCCTCTTATTAAAAAGTCTGATCTTCCATTTCCAGCAATCTCAGGTAGGCTTAATGTACAGGCAAGTCCTCGACTTACAATACAGTCCCATTTAGTGACTGTTCGACATTGCAACAGCACTGAAAAAAGTGACACGCTTGCTTTTCACACCACTGTTGCAGCATTCCCCCCCCCCCGTGGTCACATGATTGACATTCAGACATTTGGCATATGGCTCATATTTATGACGGTCATGTGATTCCCCCTATTGCAACCTTCTGACAAGCAAAATCAATGGGGAAGCCAGATTCACACTTCACAACCAACAACTGCAGTGATTCCCTTAACAGCTGTGGCAAGCAGGGTCGTAAAACAAGGCAAAATTCGTTTAACCAATGTTTTTCATTTAGCAACAGAAATTTTGGGCTCAATTGTGGCCATAAACCCAGGACTATCTGTATATACTTTCTGCACAAGCTCAAACACAGAAGGTGGATAGGTGGAGCGTTTCCCCACCCCACCCCAGCCCGCTGTTCTTTCTGACACGAAACTGCTTACAGACCTGCCCAAGGAAGTAGCTTCTGCTTTTAGCCTTAAAATCTAAAAGCGATGACACACAAGGAAGTAGTAAAAGGAGACAAGACGGTACAAATGATTAAAGCTGCAATTATGGCTGGTTAGGATGAGAATGAGGGAATGGCTGCCCACAACAGAACAGCAGACAAATAAACAAGCTTCACTCCTCTATTTCTATGGCATAAAAAGATGGAAGGGCAGTTACTAAATGAGACAGGGAGGGAGGGGGAGGGAGGGAAGGAGGAAGAGAGAGAGAGTCAAACCCATTTCTCAAAAGCCCTCTTTCTGTATGTATACAGGATGTACCACTTTGCAAAAGAGCGTCTATTTTTAAAGAAATGTCAAGACTACGATTATGCCCCATCCTGCCTCCTCCTCCTCCTCCCAGGTCTTTTCCAACCCTATTATTCTATGTTCCTTTGTCTTGATTACTTTATATTTATCTTGAAGTAGAAAGAGAAAGGGAGAGAGAGAGAAAAGAAAGAAAAGAGAGAGAGAAAGAAAAGAAAGAAGAAAGGAAGGAAAAGAGGAAGAGAAAGGAAAGAAGGAAGGAGAAGAGAAAGAAAGAAAAAGAGGAAGAAGGAAGGAAAAGGAAGAAAAAAGAAAAAGGAAGGAAGAGAAAGGAAGAAAAGAAGGAAGGAAGGAAAGAAAGAAAGGGAAAGAAAAGAAGAAAGGAAGGAAAGAGGAAGAGAAAGGAAGGAAGGAAAAGGAAGAAAAGTAAAAGGAAGGAAGAGAGAGAGGAAGAAAAGAAAAGAAAGAAAGAAAGAAAGAAAGAAAGAAAGAAAGAAAGAAAGAAAGAAAGAAAGAGAGAAAAAGCAGGCTTTGGAGAAAGGGTTCTAGCACCATAACACTATCCTCTTCCTTCCTTCTTGGCTCCACAGCCAACTACTTCTGGCACACAAACAGTCTAGTAAACTTCTGAACTATTCAACCCTGTGGTTGGTGGGTGCTCTTTCTCTGCCTGCCAGC
This sequence comes from Naja naja, assembly GCA_009733165.1. NCBI lineage: Eukaryota > Metazoa > Chordata > Lepidosauria > Squamata > Elapidae > Naja > Naja naja. The sequence continues at coordinate 9,425 of CM019158.1, forward strand.
TCCAGTCCACCCACAGATTCCTAAAAGCACAGAACAAAAACCAAAGCAGAAGGATTCATTTCTTCCCCCATATCTAACAAGCTGTTTTGTTTCTTGGGTTCTTCATTTCCCTCGTTGGCCAGCAAAAATCTACCCTTGACACTGTCTGCAACCCCTTGCCCCTTCCAGGGAGGAAAATAAACATATTTCTACTGGCCTCGTCTTGTTTAAAGGCCTTGGGGTGGGGCAGGGTGGGGACATTCTCTGGAGCTGACCTCCTGCTCCACCAGATGTTCAAAGCGATGAGAAGGGTTGACAAGATGGTTGGGCTGCTTTTTGCAATGACCCCACAGTACAGAGGGAGGCAGGAAAAGTGTCTAGGAGAAAGAAAGAAAGAAAGAAAGAAAGAAAGAAAGAAAGAAAGAAAGAAAGAAAGAAAGAAAGAAAGGAAGGAAGGAAGGAAGGAAGGAAGGAAGGAAGGAAGGAAGGAAGGAAGGAAAGAAATAGAAAGAAAGAAAGAAAGAAAGAAAGAAAGAAAGAAAGAAAGGAAGGAAGGAAGGAAGGAAGGAAGGAAGGAAGGAAGGAAGGAAGGAAGGAAGGAAACCATCCCTCCCTCCCTTTAAAGAAAGATTATAAACCATATGTGTTATTTGTGGAAAAAAAACAGAAAATAGATTAGTAAAGAAGTCCTTACGGATTTTACTCCGCTCCTCATTCCCAATTCTAGGGGGCAGCACGTTGATCAAAGACATTTCTGTGGTCATGTGGCCAGCAGGACACCACTGAGCGCTGTTACCTTCCTGCCAAAGTGGTACCTATTTATCTACTCACATTTGCATGCTTTCAAATGGCTAGGCTGGCAGGAGCTGGGGGAGGACGGGAAGCTCACCCCATCACATGGCGCTCAGGTCTAAAAGTTTTGAAAAACACAACATGTACACAGTTAGTGGTTCAGTCAGTGTTATACAATCCCAGAAAGTTTGGTTAATTGACCAAGGAATAGTTTAAGTATGTCATATGAATGCAGCCAGGGAAGGCAAGAGAGGACTGGTTTAATCTCACTGAATGAAAAGAAATGAATAAATAATAGAAGCATATGCTTATCCAGCAGAATTAAATCATCTATTTTGCTTAATCACCTCATCAGGGCACTGTAGACATCTTAAAAGTATTTATGGAGGTAAGAAGAAATCAGTCCTATGTGCTTTACTGCTTAAAAGGTGAAATTGGATTTAAAAGAGAGCTTTAGTGTTTATAAGGTGAACTTTATTTATTTCCAAGCTCTCTGCTGGTCATTTTGTGATTTTTGGACATTTGGATCAGGGGCAACAATATTTGTAAAAAGAAACCATACAGAATAGTTGTTCCCAACTGCGAGAAACATTCTCCCTCCACAGATCAGGTTGGACCCAACCCTGCTGGCCTTTCAGAAGAACCTAAAAACCAGGTTGTGTCTCACAGTGTGTGAAATGGCCCATTTCTTGGCTATGAGGATGATTGTTGTGTTTTAATTTTTCTATATGTGTCAGGAATTTTTTTTTACCATAGTTCACCACCCAGAGCTGGCATGGTTGGCTATATCCATTGATGAAATAAATAAAACACTTTATTGGAAAGTACTTATTGGTGCCACAACGAAGCCTTGTGTAATAGCCTGACTAATTATCAAGATCATAAGGTGCTCAGCAAGAATAGCCTAAGTCTAATTTCCCCTATCATTAAAAGATAAAAAGTGCCTTGAGTCGAATGTTGACTGTTGTGACTTCATAAGAAACATTCATGCAATTTTCCCTGGCCACCGACAGAAATTGTTTGCCATTAACTTCATCCATTGTGTTTTTTAATTAACCAGTTTTCTGGCCATGTGGTTGTAATAAAGGATTTGATTTGAGCATTAGAGTCTAGTTCTGCAACCCAACAGGACAGACACAGACTTCAGAGGATAATGAGGACTGCAAAAAAAAAATTACTACCAACCTGCCTTCAATCAAGGACCTGCATACTGCATGAGTCAAAAAGAGGGCTGTGAAAATATCTACAGACCCCTCACTTCCCGGACATAAACTGTTTCAACTCCTTCCCTCAAAACGATGCTATAGAGCCCTGCACACCAGAACAACTAGACACAGGGACAGATTTTTCCCAAAAGCCATCACTCTACTAAACAAATAATTCCCTCAGCACTGTTCAACTATTTACAAAGTCTGCACTACTACTACTATTAATCTTCTCATCACTCCTTATCACCCATCACCTCCCACTTGTGACTGTATGACTGTAACTTTGTCGCTTGTATCCTTACGATTTATACTGACTGTTTCCTAGTATGATTTGATTGCTTATTGTACCCTATGACTATTATTAAGTGTTGTACCTGATGATTCTTGACTCTTGAAGAATGTATCTTTTCTTTTATGGACACTGAGAGCATTTGCACCAAAGAAAATTCCTTGTGTGTCCAATCACACTTGGCCAATAAAGAATTCTATTCTATTCTATTCTATTCTATTCTATTCTATTCTATTCTATTCTATTCTATTCTACTCTACTCTACTCTATTCTATTTCTATTTCTATTTCTATTTCTATTTCTATTCTAGACTAGACTAGACCAACCTACAGCTCTCCTCTTAGAACTAGCCTTACGTAGTTTTTAAGCCCAGATAAAGTTGGCTGGATCTTGTCACCCCTTTGCTGGCTTTTAATAAAAGAAAAAGAAAGGAGGAAGGAAGGAGAAGATGGGGAAAATTTTATGACTAAGGCTCCGAGAATGGTTCCAAATCAAAACAAGAAACATTGGATTAGGTGGCTACAAAGGATCTGGTCTAGTCTGTTGTGTCTGTTGTGACTACAGCCTCTAAACCAGCTGTTGCGGTCTCGAGAGTTTCCCAATCCGAGAGGCGTAGTAACCCCTGAGGAAGGAGACGTATTTTTCAGCCTGGCATTTGCTTGCCTACGTCTCTGAGCAGCTGGCCCTTCCTTTGAACAAGGCCTGGGGAGAGAAAGTCCGCAGCCATTTGGTTCTTCTCGAGGGGGGTGGTGGTTAATAACGTGCACAGCTGCCGCGGAAAGGACTGGAGGGGAATTTCCAAAAGGTGTTTGCAACTGGCAGACAGCTGTGGTGACCATCACCTGGAAGCTCAAGTTACTGAGTTATGTGGAACATTTTTTTGCTCTGCTTCCCAGATCACCCATCCAGCAGCTTCCGGAGGGAAAATTGGCCCTGCCTCAGGCTCACAATTTTGGAGATGGGAAAAAACAGGAGGAGGAGGAGGGAAAAGGAAGCAACAAGGATAGCTTTTTCCTTTGGGGAGGTTTTTGCAAATGGGGCCTTCTTATCACTGCTTAGGAATTTATTTGGCGGCAACCTTTCCAGAGACTGGTACCTACCCCTGATGTAATTAGGAGAAGCCACTGCACTTTTTAAAATTATTATTATTTTGGGACGCCTCTTTAAAGTGGGATCACCTGATGTTTTGTTTTTAAGCTCATGACCCGTGGCCTTGGCTCTACCTGTGTGTGCAACACCCCTTTTTCCCTTACAAGGTCTTTTATCTGCAAAATGATTCATTCGCTCACTCAACGTGACTTTTGGTCTCTAAAACATGGTCTCTGAAGATAAAACTGAAAAATGTAATTAAAACGAGTTTCATGCATAAGAAAACTGGGGGGAAGGGGTAACTGAAAAAGGGAGAGTCCTGTTTACAACTGGAAAGTCAGCCTTAAATTAATTCCATGTTATTAAATTAATATACAATGAGCAGTGGTAGGAAATCCCACATGTGGGAGAAGTGTATAAATTCCGCTGCAATCCCATCCTACATGAAACATTAGGAGATGGTTAACATCTGTTAGGCTACAGGTTTTTTTTATTCTGGCCTGAAGTTTAAGAGGGAGGGAGGGACCCTACAGCAATGGGGAGGAGGGAATTATTTAGAGGGGAAAAAAAACATCCTTCGTTGGACCTCATCAACTGCAACCTTTGTTATATTGGGGTTTTTTTCTCCTGGTTCTGTTTCCATATACTTCAAGACCCTAAGAGCTATAAATTACCCTGAGTGCAAAAGATAGGCTGAGATATAAATCACAGGTACATAATATGGAGGATATTCAATCACCATGCAGGAATATCGTAAGAGAAGATCTAATCTCTCCTTTCTCAAACTGTCTCTCCTTATCATGGAGATGACTTTCTGTTCCAAAACTTTTTGGAAAAATCTTTCAACACGAGCCTTTCTCACGTGGAAAAAGAAAAAGCACACGTTAAAAAGATTTGATGGGTTGCACACTGTGGAATTAGCCTTAGCAGTTGCAAGAGCAATCTAACTTGGTTAGGTGAACCTACACTGGTCTTCTATTTTCTGTCCCCCCACTTCTGCTGTCTCTTGTGGGCTAGTAGAAAACCCTGTGGGACTAACCTTAAACTACTTGCTAATGAATGCAACCTGCCCTGATGGACATTGCATTCTTACTGGACTCATTATTTCACATTTCTCACCATAAATCTGCATATCTCTTTATTTAAATTACAATGAGATGACACAAAAAGTTTATTGTTTCTGGCACAGCCCAACAAAATAAGCTCATTTGTTTAAAAAAAAAAAAGATCGTATTTTTAGCCCTTTCTTTGGGATATACACAGCAGACCAACCATCCAGAAATGGAGACATTTCTGTGTCCTTTTAACATGCCTATTCACA
>CM019158.1:14202-39202 GCA_009733165.1 Naja naja
CACATAGTAACATTAAGGTGAATAACCTTGTAAAATAACCATGGCCCATTCATTGTAGCAACTTGCTGCTAATCACTTTTATTATCTATCCTTTTACTCAACGGTACAGTGGGGGTTACGCCTCGACTTGCCACCCCATTGAGCCCGCCCAACCTATATGTCGCTAAGTGAGACAGTCGGTCAGGGAGGTTTGCCGCATTTAACGACCTTGCTTGCCCCGGCCGTAAAGTGAATGCTTTGGTGGCTCAGGCTGTTAATGCCTGCTCTTAAGATCCAGCTGCCTATAACTGCTGTAGGCTCGAATCCCACCAGGCTCAAGGTTGACTCAGCCTTCCATCCTCTCGGGGTAGGTAAATTGAGGACCCAAGATTGTTGGGGCAATTAGCTGACCTTGTAAAAATGCCGCTTAGTAATAAGCAGGCATATACAATGGAATGAAGGCTATTGCTGTGCACACTGGGTTGCGCCAAAATTGTAAGCCTGAGTCTTCGGAGAAGGGCGGCATATAAATGTAATTAAAAAAAAAAAAAGTTGATAACCCCGTAATGCGGCTTTCCCCATTGGCTTCGCTTGTCCGAAGGTCGCAATGAATACGAAGCAATTCCCAAGCATCCCAATATTGATCACGTGACCATGGGAATACTGCAAGGTCATAAGTGTGAAAAATGGTCATTAAGTCACCTTTTTCAGTGCTGTTTTACTGTCCAACGGTCCCTAAATGAATGGTTCTAAGTTGAGGACTCTCTGTACTGGGAGGAAGGGAGGGTGGGCAGCTGTATTGGTTATACCAAGTCCTAATTGAAGTGCTTAAGAATATTTACAAAATACTTTTATTTATTTACAAAATATTTATTTTTTATATTTGTAAATTTTATTTATATTTATTTACATTTACAAAAAAAACTATATTTACATATTATATTTATATTTAATGTATTATTGTTATATTTATATTTACAAGCTTTTTAATATTTATTTATATTTTTATATTTATATTTACAAAATTTATTTACAAAATACTTCTATTCATTTACAAAATATTTATTTTTATATTTACAAAATTTATTTATATTTTTATATTTACATTTACAAAAAACAAAGTTACATATTATATTTATATTTAATGTATTATTGTTATATTTGTATTTACAAGCTTTTTAATATATATTTATATTTTATATTTATATTTACAAAATTTATTTATATTTACTCAATACTTTTATTTATTTACAAAATATTTATTTGTTATATTTACAAAATTTATTTATATCTATCTGGACCGAGATGCCTTACGTACGGTTACTCATGCGCTCGTTACCTTCTATTTAGACTACTGCAATGCTCTCTACATGGGGCTGCCCTTGAGGACCACTCAGAGGCTTCAACTGGTGCAGAATGCGGCTGCGCAGGTTGTGATGGGAGTGTCCCGATACTCCCATGTTACACCCCTCCTGCGTGAGCTGCATTGGTTACCGGTGAGATTCAAGGTGCTGGTACTCACCTATAAAGCCCTACATAGCTTAGGGCTGAGGTATTTGTGGGAACATCTGCTGCCAGCAATGACTTCCCAACGTCCCGTCCGCTCCCACAGACAGGGCCTCCTTGGGGTGCCGTCGGCCAGACAGTGTCGGCTGGTGACCCCTAGGGGTAGGGCCTTCTCTGTGGGAGTGCCCACCCTGTGGAATCCGTTGCCCCTGGAGCTTCGGATGGCTCCTGACCTTCACTCCTTCCGTCGTGGCCTGAAAACATGGCTCTTCCAGCTTACTGACCTGGACTGATGGAGGAGATGGGGTTTTTAGTGCTCCTTTCTTAATGTTAATTATTATATTGGGATGTTGTTTAATTGGCTTTTTAATATTTGTATTGTATGTTTTTATTATTGTTGTGAGCCGCCCTGAGTCCTTCAGGAGATAGGGCGGCATAGAAATCCCAATATAAAATAAAATAAATAAAATAAATATTTACAAAAAAACCTATATTTACATGTTATTATATTTATATTTAATGTATTATTTTATATTTATATTTACAAGCTTTTTAATATTTATTTATATTTTATATTTATTTAATTTACAAAATTTATTTATATATTTATATTTATTTATATTTACAAAAAATTATATTTACATATTATTACATTTATATTTTACATATTGTTATGTTTATATTTGCAAGCTTTTTTATATTTATTTATATTTTTATATTTATTTATATTTACAAAATCTATTTATATTTACAAAATACTTTTATTTATTTACAAAATATTTATTTTTTATATTTACAAAATTTATTTATATTTTTATATTTATTTATATTTACAAAAAATTATATTTACATATTATTATATTTATATTTTACATATTGTTATATTAATATTTACACGCTTTTTTATATTTATATTTTTATATTTGTATTTACAAAAAAAGTTATATTTATATTTACTTATTATATTTATATTTTATGTATTATTATGTTTATATTTATATTTACAATTTTTATATTTATTTATATTTTTATATCTATTTATATTTACAAAATTTATTTATATTTACAAAATACTTTTATTTATGCAAGTCTGTATTTACACCCACATCCATCCCACAATGTTCGGCTCCCTTGGAGGAAACTGCAGGGCGATAAATCACCTGCAGCAGTGTTCAAACCCATTCCCACCCACCCGCCAAGATAATGTTTTTTCAACCTCTGTTTTCAACCCACCTAGCAGCTTATGGAAATGCGTCAAGGAAAGGAGACCCAGAGGTGATATTTTGAGAGGCGAAACGACTTAATTTGAAACTGAAACACGCAGGCTTGGACACAAAGGTTAGCCTCAGACAGGGGTGCAAAAAAAAAGACAAACCCAGCAAGAGGGAAACCCCCCAAAATAAAGGGTTTTTTCTTCTTCTTTCACTCGTGTGCTGTGAGTCAAGTTTCTAGACCTGGTGGGTTTTTTTTTTTGTTTTTAAACGCAGCTAAACCCCCAAAGCAAAGGAGGTCAGTGCTTGGTGATTTTTTCAAGAGTGTTTGACATTCCCTTCATTTCATAACAATTCAGTTTTTTGTATTTTCTTAAGGAATACTTGGCCCGCGAGAGGGGGCCTGTAACTGTTGCATCTCTGGATGAGACCCTGGCTGAACTGTCCATCTTCCCCCCACCCTTTTTTTTACTTTTGCAAATCCTGCTGTGCTTCGCTCTCCTTTCTCCGCCTCCAGCCTCCAACCTTCCCAGGACAAGGAAGGAGCTACCGCCCGAATGCTGACTCGCAAAGAGATACAGCACAGATACTCCAACAGAGATACTCCAACCTCGGGAAGAATTTATTTCAGAAAGTTTTTTTCCCCACACCCCCTTTGATTCCAGTTGTGCCTTTGAGGCCAGCCCACAACCAAAGTTATAAATTAACCGTGTCCACTTTGGAGCCCCCTCCCATTGGTCTCTCTCTCTCTCTCTCTCTCTAGACATTAAGGAAAGACCCCTGATCAGCATCCGCAGAATCCGGCTCCACGCAGCGGCCTCTTCGTCGGACGACTCTGCGGTTCCGGTGGAATTTGGCGTAACAGCGGAGGCCTGGCATGGAAGAGAAAAACTTTGAGCCAAGTTCAAAGGGAAGATGAGGAGGACAATGCCACCAACCCCTGGGTCTTATACCACCCGTCCCGAGAGAAACTTCTCCAAGTACCTTCGGTGCACATACAGTTGTCGTAACATTTGTTGTTAAGCCCACGGTTGTGCATCTTGCAGAGGTGTTCGCGCAAATCACAACAGCTACCTAGGTTGGGGACAAATGACCGGTTTTAACACACAACCCAAACAGGGGTGGGTTTCCCAATTTGTTCCTACTGGTTCTGAGAACGCGCTTTGCACGCCCGCGCAGAGATCAAACACTGCCCTCTGTATCAATGCTGGTGAGCTGGATAAGGATTCCACACAGGGGTGGGATTCAGATTTTTTAACAACCAGTTCTGTGGGCGTGGCTTAGGTGGTGGGCATGGCTTGGTGGTCATGTGACTGGGTGGATATGGCTTGGTGGTCATGTTATTGGCTGGACGTGGCCAACTTAATATCACTCACATCGAGGCACGCATCTCCTCGCCTGGCCTCAAGACTGTGGATGCTGCAACAGTCGTAAGTGTGGAAAATGGTCATAAGTCACTTTTTTCAGTGCCATTGTAACTTTGAATGGTCACTCCACACAAGCAAAGTACCAGCAAAGGAGGGGAAAAAAACTCCAGAGACGTTCCTGAGACAGGAAGTCTAGTCCTGCCAAGAATGTAATAAGGATTAATGGAGGGGCAGTTTCTGGAAGCAACACCAGAATGTTTCCTTCCTGCCTTCCTTACAGGATTAGGCCAGTAATTTCTTCTAACAACCGGTTCTCCGAACTGCTTAGAATGTTAACAACCGGTTCTAGCGAATAGGTGTGAACTGGTAGAATCCCACCCCTGATTCCACATGAATGTCTGTATTAATATTAAGATATTTAATTGTTAACTGCATAAACACAAAATAGTCCATTATAGGATTATTATTAAGGTAATACTCACAGGTGGCACGCAGAGCCATTTTTGCGGGCATGCGAACCCCAGCCAAACTTACCTGCACTGCGCATGCACGCACCTCCTCTGCAGCCTCAGGAGGCTGAAAAACGGGCCTTCTGGAAATACCGGAAGTGCTGAAATGGGCCCGTTTTTAGCCTCCCGAGGCTGCAGACACTTCCCTCGAGCCCCCAGAGGGCGAAAACCGCCTCCCAGCTCCAGAGGCCCTCTGGAGGCTGAAAACGGGCATTTCCAGGATTTCCGGAAGGCCTATTTTTTGGCCTCCCAAGACTACACAGGCTTTCCTTGGGCCACAGGTAGGGTCAAAATGACGTCAAACAGGCCAAAAATCAGCTGGGAGGCGCACGCATGCACAGTGCAGGTAAGGGGGCGGGGTGGGGCTGTTGCATGCACATGCACATGGGGGGGCGGGGTGCATTGCATTGTGGGGGCCGGCACACATGTGTGTGTGCTATTGTGAATGCACGCATGCACTTTCGGCTCACCCCAACAAAAAGGTTCACCATCAATGGGATGTACACTTGTTAACCGTAATAAATATGAAAATTAATATGGTAATTGTAATAAATATGAAATTAATATTTTATTATAGGATGATTGTTAAAGATGTATAATTGCTGTTTATAATAAATATGAAAATTAACAGCGTACAGTAGGAAAAGAAATGATATGTGGAATCCGATAAACAAAAATAATATAGTGAAATATGGTATTAGTTAAAGGTGGTTATATTATTGTTAGAACAATTCGCTAAAGGTAAATAGGATGAATATTATTTTGTTGGTAATACAATGAGACCAGAAAGGGACTTCGTTTTAAACATGCTGGTGGCATAGCCAAGAATCAAAAGGGGATAAATAAGAGAGAATATAAATTAACATGAATTTATGAATGGTTATAAAAATTATATAATTTGTTAAACACTGCAAATATGACCAGTAGTATATATTTATAATAAAAGAAGTGATGTTAAGAATATAGAGGCTGACATAAAAATAACATATGGGAATTTGGAATAATAAGGATAGATAATTTGTGTTAGTATTAATTACCAAGTTAACAGTTTTAATATGAAATCATTGTCATGTTTGTTCTAAAATCTAAAATAGCCTGTAATCACACTGTTCACACAACACTCTGCTGCGCGAATGAGCTGAGCTAAAAAACAAGAGAATATAGCAGAGTAACGGGCGGGGTGGATGGGGCCAACCAGAGGTATTTGCTGGTTCTCCGAACTACTCTAAATTTCCGCTACCGGTACGCCAGAACCAGTCTGAACCGGCTAAATACCACCCCTGAATCCAAACCAGCATCAAATCAGGGAGCATCCTGCTCTCTCGTAGGCCGAGCCCTTGTCTTTCTCCTCTCTGGCGAGGCTAGTCCTCATGAAACATGGCGGCACCCACCTGAGAGGCAGTCCAAGTGGTGATCGCAGGGCTCCCCTTCGGCCGACGTGGTCTCGTTGCCGCTTTTGTGAGTCCGCCCTGGCAGGGCAACCGAGAGAAAGAAGAGGGAAAACGGTTCCGAAATGGGGTAGATGCTACCTAACCATGGAGGCTCCATCTAATCCTTAGGCCCGTGGGCGTCTCTTCTGTGCATTTCCCCAATCCAGCCAGGTTTCCTTTTTAGGGCACCCCACAGGTGAGTGGGAAGCAACCAATTTTTGGATATACACTATAGAACTGGGACAAATGGCAAAAACTGTGGGAAAGAAACTGTGGGTTGACAATGGCAATTAGTTATAAAGAAAATCTACATAAAATGTTTCATAGGTGGCCCTTAGCACCGCTTGGTGGGTGTGGCAGGGGAGGATACTGTAAAATCCCCATTCCTTCCTCACTCCTGGTGGAAGGTTACTGCAAAATCCCCATTCCCTCCCCTCCCCACTAACCTGCTTTCCAGCTCCATTCTCCTGTGCAGGGCAACCAAAGAAGACCCAGCCAATCAGCTGGGACTCGGGAGGCAGAGAATAGATGGGGCGGGGCCAGTCAGAGGTGGGATTGGCCAGTTCTCCGAACTACTCAAACTTTCCGCTACCGGTTCTCTAGAACCAGTCAGAACCAGCTGAAGGCCACCTCTGGGGTAGACACTTCCTAACCATGGAGGCTCCCTGTAATCCATTCAGTCCGTCGGCTGTCTCGATTTCCCCAATCCAGCCAGGTCTCCTTTTTTTTAGGGCACCCCACAGGTGAGAGGGAGTTTACCTTTTTTCCTGTCAGAAGTCCACATATCCAGCCGCAGGTCCTCGTAGTCCGTCCAGTCAAAGAGAGCCATGTCCAGGGTGGGCATCACGTCGCCCTCTTGCCATTCGCTGATCTGGGGCCGGAAGGAGATGGCCCGGACAGGAAGGGAGTCCTCCATCAATGTCTGTGGTAGGGGGCTGGGGAGGGAGGTAGGGGCCAAACCAGCCGCAGCCCCTTCCCCGTGGAAGGGCTGAAAATGTTCCACGAGGCTGTCCGGCTTTTTCACCAAGGCCCGGGGTCTCAGCTTGGACCCTTTTCCTGAAAGAGGCAAGAACCGCAAGCAGGAGAACCATGCCATTCAGAGAGAGTGTTCCTGCCTGGGGAGGCTTTGCAAAAGCCCTAGAAGGATCATCTGGCAATTAGACCCAGGAAGGGCTTGGCGGCTGCTAACCGGTTTGCCTTCACTTGAGGGGGGGTCCAGTTCACCTGGGCAGGTAGACTGCTCCTTATACTGGAGGAACGGAGGAATCGTCTCAGCCATCGTACAACATAGAGCCACCCTAAAAGCCTGGAGAAGGGACCTCAGAGATCAACTGTACCTACTCTTCTCTCAACACCCTACTGCAGGGCAATGATGGCTCCTTTAGAACTCCCAGAATTCCTGAGCCAGCACAGAATTCTGGGAGTTGAAGTCCACCGGTCCTAAAGGAGCCATCGTTGCCCACCTGTGCTCTACAGAGATGCTGGCTAGACAAATGACCACTAAACACACCACTTCCTTCATTTCCTCCCCCTCTGTCAACTCGTAAAGAATTCCTATGCCTGTTTTCGAGTTGCCATAAGCGGGAGTGGGGAGACCAGAAGTACATTCCATGCATATCTTACAAAGATTGTAGCGAGGCTACCGGATCTTCTGCATATCACGAAAAACCTTCATTGGAGAATGTGATTGATGATGCCCAGTGCTTGAACGTGCTTTGTTGGAGAATCTGATTGATGACACACTCAGGGGGGAGGGGAGAAACAGGGTCACAGTTGACCGTAAATCAACGTGTGCCAGAGTTGGCTTCAACTAGGATAATGCCGACATTTAGCTCCTAATAAATCTTTTGGATTCTTTTGAAGTTTGGCTCGTGGCTCATGATTTAATTAGAATAGAATAGAATACTTTTATTGGCCAAGTGTGATTGGACACACAAGGAATTTGTCTTGGTGTAAATGCTCTCAGTGTACATAAAAGAAAAGATACGTTCGCCAAGAGTCAAGAATCATCAGGTACCATAGTTAATGATAGTCATTGGGTACAATAAGCAGTTAGGGCAATTGCCGGAACCCTGACACCCTTGTGGGGGATTGGGACCCCCACTCTTCTCTGCCCCCTACCTCGGTGCTGTTTCAACCTCTTCCTTCGCGTATGGCGCCGATGCGCCTGGCTCTGCTTCTTCACCCTCTCAGGCACTGGGTTGTTGGCGTTCTCCTGCTCGGGGTACGGGAAAGCAAACCCCACAAAGGCGCTTTTCTGCCGGAGGTTGGCCGGCCGATCCGGCCCCCTCGATTCTACACCCTCCAAGCAGGGACCACCAGCTTCTCTGGAGCCCGTAGACCCGGGAGGCATCTCGTCGTGGTCTGTTTGCTGGTTATCCAGCCCTTGCCCGTGTCGGTGCGGGGCGGCTCTCAAGGAATGCATCCAGGAATCCTGGCTGGGGAAGCTGTTGTCATTTTCGGGGACGTTGGTGGCCATCCGTGGCCCCGAGCTGAGGCCGCCGGTGGCCATCGGAGAGATGAGCAGTATGGAGAAGAGCCAAAGGGCAGGACGAGCCATGTTTCCCTTCCCTGGACATAGAAAAAATAAGAAATTTATTTATTTGTCAAACCCATGCAGTGGTGGGATTCAGCCAGTTCGCACCACTTTGGGAGAACCGGTTGTTAACTTTCTGAGCAGTTTGGTGAACTGGTTGTTGGAAGAAATTGTGAGGGCAGAGAATCGGTTGTTAAATTATTTGAATCCCACCACTGAACACATGTACATAGCTGACCATCTCACGCCTATCTATCTATCTATCTATCTATCTATCTATCTATCTATCTATCTTTCTTTCTTTCTATCCATCTATCTATGTAATCTATCTATCTATCTATCTATCTATCTATCTATCTATCTATCTATCTCTATCTATCTTCTATCCATCATCAGTCTGTCTGTGTCTATCTATCTATCTATCTATCTATCTATCTATCTATCTATCATCTATCTTCTATCTATCTTTCTTTCTTTCTATCTATCTATGTAATCTATCTATCTTTCTATCTTTCTATCTATCTATCTATCTCTATCTATCTTCTATCCATCATCTGTCTGTCTGTCTGCCTGTCTGTCTGCCTGTCTATTCCTGTCTTCTATCTATCTTCTATCCATCATCTGTCTGTCTGTCTATCTTCTATCTATCTATCTATCTATCTATCTATCTATCTATCTATCTATCTTCTATCCATCATCAGTCTGTCTGTGTCTATCTATCTTCTATCTATCTATCTATCTATCTATCTATCTATCTATCTATCTATCTATCTATCTATCTATCTATCTATCTATCTTGTCTGAACACCTGTCTCCCCCCAAAAAGCCACTTTTTCTAGCAGAATTCATTTCCGAGAAGGCCACAAAACATTCCCAGGCAACGCTTTGAGGGAGTCGGCCTTCCCCTCGATTTCCAGATGGGTCACATCTTCCCTTTCCAAAACAATAGACCCCCATTTTGGGGTTTCATTCCCTCCCCTCCCCCAGCATCGAGGGAGGCAGCAGCACGGCCCCTCCCCACACAGACCTGGGTTTGAGTCCAAACATGTGCGCCAGCCGGATGCAAATAGGGTCATTAATCAAGTGTGGCGTCCCCCTTGGAGAAGCAGCCCTCACCCCTCAGCCCCAGAGGACCAAGTGACACATTGCCAAGCACCAGCTGTTGCTCAAAATGAGGGGTTTTCTTTTCTGGGGAGCATGGAAGACTAGCTGGCATTCTTGGTCTGTTTCCACTTCCCAGCTGCTCTGCCTTTCGATGTGAAACGTCAGGAGGAAACGTGCAAGAGCCAGAGCAGTTGACACACTTACCAACCTGGCAGAGAACTACAAACATTTATATCTGCCTGTCTGCCCATCCATCCATCCATCCATCCATCCATCCATCCAATATCTATCTATCTATCTATCTATCTATCTATCTATCTATCTATCTATCTATCTATCTATCTATCTACCTACCTACCTACCTATTATCTCTATCTAATATCTATCTATCTTTCTATCTTTCTATTATCTCTATTCATCTAATACCGTGTTTCCCTGAAAATAAGACACTGTCTTATATATTTTTTGGCTCCCAAAAACACACTAGGTCTTATTTTCGGGGTAGGTCTTATATATATATATATATTTTTTTTTAATGAAAAAAAACACTTACCATATTCATGTAGAACAATGTACATTTATTCATGTACGAAACCACGAACATATCGCATACCGTGTTTCCCCTAACATAAGACACTGTCTTATATATTTTTGGCTCCCAAAAACACACTAGGTCTTATTTTCGGGGTAGGTCTTATTTTTTGGGGTAGGTTTTATTTTTGGGGTAGGTCTTATTTTTGGGGTAGGTCTTATTTTCGGGGAAACACGGTATCTATCTATCTAATATCTATCATCTAATATCTACCTACCTACCTACCTATGTAATGTCTATCTATCTAATATCTATCTCTATTATCTCTATCAATCTATCATCTAATATCTATTCTATCTATCTATCTATCTATCTATCTATCTATCTATCTATCTATCATCTCTATCTAATATCTATCTATCTTTCTATCTTTCTATTATCTCTATTTATCTAATATCTATCTATCTATCTATCTAATGTCTATCTAATATCTATCTCTATCTATTATCTCTATCAATCTATCATCTAATATCTATTCTATCTATCTATCCATCCATCCATCCATCCATCCATCCATCCATCCATCCCCCTTTCGGGCTAGCCCCTTCCCGACATTTTGCTGCTTATGGCAAAAGCAGTGTTGTTTTGGCCCCTCCCAAATCGGGGATGAAAAAATGCCTAAATACCATGTTCATTCTTCACTCTAAAGAAAATAAATCACGACCTCCCAAGGAATCCATTTCTTCCCTTTGGCGCTCAGCAAAAAATGTGTTTGTTTGTTTATTTTGTCAAGCATGTATGAGAAAACAAGTATAAGTATGAACATAATATATAAATATATAAGTATAAACAGGTATAAGTATATATGTAATAGATGGGTATGAATTAATGGGAACAGTAGGACAGGGATGGTGGGCACGCTGGTGCACTTATGCGCGCTCCCTTACAGACCTCTTAGGAATGGAGTGAGATCAACAGTAGACAGTTTAAGGTTAAAGTTTTTTGGGGGGTTGAGAAGTCTCCCCATTTCTCGCCATGGCTGGTTGCACAGCTGCAAGTAGGCCTCAACTTAAATCCGTGTGTTGGGTGACCATTTGCAGTTACGACGGACTGAAAAAAGTGATCATTTTCACACTGCTGTCGGAGGTTAAGAGCTGCCACGCTTCTGAAAGTCACCAGCCCTTAAATCAGTGTTTCTCAACCTTCAGAAACCAACACAAACCACGCTGAAGAAATTAACATGACAGGCCAGGATAATAACTTGCAGACTTCCAAAAGATAACCAGGCACACAAAGTTGGGAGGACGCCAAAACCCAGATAAGCCTCGACAAAGATAATGCACGCTTTGCTTCCAGCAATTTTGCCATGCGCAGGTTGCCCTTTTAAACAGTCTTCCCAGCTGCAGCCCATGAAGGGGATCAGGACCCTTTCCTGCCCCATAAACCACCTTGCTCCCTTCTCCGTTCCTCCCTGCTTACCCTAGGGTGAAGAGGGGATGGCCCTGGGTCTTCCTCTGAATGTCCAGCCAGACTGTGCCTTCCCCCGTTTCTTCCACAGCCACCGGAGCCCCACTCCCACTCCCTGTCAGCTGCTCAATCTCCCCCTCAGAATCAGACTCCGACAAGGGCATGACAGGCAAAAGGAGGTCATCAGTTGTTCTACCACTTTATTCTTTTGCAAGACCCGGAGGAAATGGAGTCTCTGTTGGGCCTTTCTGGCCGCCTGGCTTGTGTTGATTTTCCAGGTGAGCTCTTCGCTTGAGGTAGACTCCCAGGAATTTAAAGGAGGAAATTCTCTCCACACAGCCCCCTCAATGTAAAGTGGGGTGGGTTCCTCTCTCTTCTTCCGGAAGTCTAACTCCATCTCCTTTGTCTTGCTGATGTTCAGGTGCAGGTTGTTTTCTAGGCACCATGAAGATAATTTTTGAGCCTCCCCCCTGTATGCTGTTTTGTCTCCACCTGTAATGAGACCCAATACGGTAGTATCATCTGTGAACTTAATGATCACAGTGGATGGGTCAGACGATACACAATCATGTGTGTACAGTGGATACAGGTAGGGACTGAGCACACAGCCCTGTGGGGAGCCAGTGCTGAGCTTCAGGGAGCTGGATTTGACAGATGCAGCCCTCACTGTTCAGCATTTGAAGCTAAAAACAAACCAGCTCCCTTCATGCTGTTCGCCAAGAAATGAATTTAAAAAACGAAGGAGCAAGGAAGAAAAATGTCATTTCGACCATCATGGAATTCAACAAGTGTAACAACCAGTTTGATGAGCGCGTGCTTTGCTACCGGCTACTGTAAATACTGGTTTCTCTGAACCGGTCCAAACTGGATGAATCCCACCCCTGAAATTCCCGATGAGATGCAAACTTGTTAGACCAGATGGGAAAAACAATGTTGTTTTGTTTCTGAAACAAGCCAAACAATACCATGCGCACAAGGACAGCGTTCTTCGTCCTCTGAGGGCAGCTTTCACACATTCACAAATGCATCCCACCAAAGCATGATTTCTTCTGCCAGGAGTCCAGCGTCCCTTTGAATTCCACCCCCTCTCCCCAGGCATCGCCACAAGCCAACTGGCCTCCTTGCCAAGCCACAAAACAGGTGTGGTATTCACACCTCCAACAGGCTGAGTGAAACCTTTCTATCCTCTTCCCGCTTATTTTATTTTGTTCATTTTTATTTAGTTTAGTTTGTCAAGCATGTATGAGAAAACAAGTATAACATATAAACATATACGTATAAACAGGTATAAGTATATAAATAATAAATGAGTATGAATAAATGGGAAAAGTATAGGATAGGGATGGTAGGTATGCTGGTGCACTTATGCGTGCCCCCTTACAGACCTCTTAGCAATATGGAGTGAGGTCCATGGTAGACCTTTTTTAAATACATTCTTATGTCTAGTTTTTATGGGTTTTAGATAATTGTTGGGGCTTGTGGTTTAATAATAATTTTAATAATTTTTTAATTTTTTACTGTGTGTTTTTATGATGTGAGCCACCCTGAGTCCTTCGGGAGATAGGGCGGCATAGAAGTCCAAACAAACAAACGAACAAACAATAAATAGACAGTTTAAGGTTAAAAGTGTTGAGGGGTGTTGAGGATGTAACAACAGAGTCAGGTAGTGCATCCCAGGCATTGACCCACTCTGTTGCTGAAGTCGTATTTTCTGCAATCAAGTTTGGAGTGGTTTACTTTGAGTTTGCATCTATTGTTTGCCCGTGTATTGTTGTGGTTGAGGCTGAAGAAGTCGTTGACAGGTAGGACGTTGTAGCAGGCAATTTTGTGTACTAAGCTTAGGTCAGACCGTAGGCAGTGTAGTTCTAAGTTGTCCAGGCCCAAAATTTCAAGCCTGGTGGCATAAGGGATTCTATTGCGGGCGGAGGAGTGGAGGACTCTTCTCGTGAAATACCTCTGGACTCGCTCAATTGTATTAATGTCCGGATTCCAGTCAGATGAGCTGTATTCAAGAATTGGTCTGGCGAAGGTTTGTATGCTATCTATCTATCTATCTATCTATCTATCTATCTATCTATCTATCTATCTATCTATCTAATCTATCCATCCATCCATCTAACATACCTACCTACATCTATCTATCTATCTATCTATCTATCTATCTGTCTGTCTATCTGTCTGTCTATCTGCTATGTCCTGATCTATCTGTCTATCTATCATCTATCTATCTATCTATCTATCTATCTATCTATCTATCATCTATCTATCTATCTATCTATCTATCTTATCTATCAATCTAATCTATCTAACCTATCTATCTATATCTATCTAATCCATCCATCCATCCATCCATCTAACCTACCTACCTATATCCATCCATCCATCCATCCATCCATCCATCCATCCATCATCATTCTATGCGATCGATCTGTCTATGCGTGTCGATGCTGTCTATCTGTCATCTATCTATCTATCTATCTGTCTATCTATCTATCTACCATCTATCTATGTCTGATCTATCCGTCGTCGTCCATCCTCCTATTCTACCTCTATCTATCTATCTATCTTGTCATCTATCTGTCTATCATCTATCCTGCCCTGCTCCTGCCTACCTACCTACCTGCCTGATCTACTGATCTATCTATCTATCTATCTATCTATCTATCTATCTATCTATCTATCATCTATCTAATCTACTTACTACCTACCTATCTAATCTATCTATCTAATCTATCTATCTATCTATCTATCTATCTAATCTACCTACCTACCTACCTACCTAATCTACCTATCTATCTATCTATCTATCTATCTATCTATCTGTCTATCTATCTATCTATCTATCTATCTATCTATCTACTATCTGTCTATCTATCTATCTATCTATCTATCTATCTATCTATCTATCTATTTAATCTACCTACCTACCTATCTATCTGGACGCAACTTCAGAGGAAGAAGGATGCTGGGAGGATAAAAAAAAACCCCATAATCAGCAGCTCCAGGCACAAGCCATTGTTGTGTTGTGTTTCCAAGCTGACAGACTGGACGTTTCCCGCCTGCGTTGCCAAAAGGAGCCCACTGGTGGGACTTGGCAAGGGTCAGGATGGCCTTGCGAAACCAAGCTGGGCACGCCAGCCACCGTGCCGTGAGAGACGGAGGGGGAGGGAACCCCCCCATTGTTGGCAAAATGAGTTTTTCCTGCCCCGCTGAGCCAGCCTCCATCTGCTGTCCTGAATTCCGGCGGCGGAGGCTGTTTGGGCTACAATCGCTTGTGCAAAATGACTGCCCTGTTTCCTTCTTCCCAAAGGCCCCCCTCCCCACTTTTTGATGCCTGCAGCCACACACCCACACCCACCCAAAGATGCATTTGACACCTCCTTTCTTGCAATGACTCTTGATTATTTCCGGGGTGTTGAATCGGGTTTATAAAGAGTTTTTCTTTCTTTCTTTTTTGGTCTCTCTTGTTTTCCGAGCTGGCCCCTTGCTTCGATTTTAGTAAAATCTCTCCCCACCGCCTCAAATTCAGAACCTGCAAACCCGTCTGGCGCTGCTTGAAACTTGGCCCTTTTAAATCAATTTCAGGATTGGGGTGGGGGCCAATTTCCCCCCACGCCCCCTGCATTCAGCTCTAAGCAGCCCCCTCCTCACCTTGTACCCAACCAGGCAGATCAACTCATAATGTATTTCGGTCTTCAAGGCTTGAATGCAGATAGTCCTCAACTTATGACTACAAGTGAAGCCAACATTTCCCTCCATTGTTTCTTGTCCTGCCTTCAGGTGCTTTGGAGCATAATTTGACTCTCTCTTCTTTGGGGCAGCCCCTCAAATACTGGAATACTGCTATGTCACCCCTTAATTCTTCTTTTCTTTAGACTGGCCAGACCCAAATCCTGCAACCGTTCTTCATATGTTTTAGTCTGCAGGCCTTTTGTCATCTTAGTTGTTCTTAGGGGGAAGTTTTGCCCCACCTTATTACCTTTCTTGCCATCATTGTTAAGTGTATCACTTAACACAGTTGTTTAGCTAGGAACTGGGTTAAATGAGAGCCGTGGTGAAGCAGTGGTTAGAATGCAATATGGCAGGTTAACTCACTGCCCACTGCCAGGAGTTCGATCCTGATTGGCTCAAGGTTGACTCAGCCTTCCATTCCTTCCGAGGTGGGTAAAATCAGCACCCAGATTGCTGAGGGCAAGAGGCTGACTCTGTAAACTGCTTAGAGAGAGGGCTATAAAGCACTGTGAAGCGGTATATAAGTACAATTGTTATTTTCCTTCCTTCCTTCCTTCCTTCCTTCCTTCCTTCCTTCCTTCCTTCCTTCCTTCCTTCCTTCCTTCCTTCCTTCCCAGTGGTTAGAATGCAAAATTGCAGGCTAACTCTGTCCACTGCCGTCAGTTCGATCCTGACTGACTGGCTCAAGGCTGACTCAGCCTTCCTCCATAAAATGAGGACCCAGATTGTTGGGGGCGATAGGCTGACTCTGTCAACTACTTAGGGAGGGCTGTAAAAGCATTGTAAAGCAGTGTATAAGTCTAAGGGCTATGGCTATTGTTAAGTGAATGTGGCTTCCCCACTGACTTTTCTTGTCCGAAGGTCGCAAAAGGAGATTGCGTGACTCCAGGACACTGCAACCCATCATAAATTCAAGTCAGTTGCCAAGTGGCGGATTTTGATCCCATGACCGTGGGGAGTCTGCGACCCCGGTAAAAACAAATGGTCGTAGATCCCTTTTTTCCCCAATGCGATCGTAACTTCAAAGAACCCTAAAACAAATGGCTGTAAGTAGGGAACCACTTGCATTTCCAGCCTGGCCTTATTGTTGCAAATGCCAAGAACTTTGCTGCTGTGCATTACACAAGACAGGTAGTCCTCGAACTTACCATGGTGCGTTTAGTGACCATTCAAAGTGAGAACGACACTGAAAAAAGAGAGCCTTACCACCGTTTTTCACACCTTCCAGCGTTCCCCATGTGGTCATGTGATCAAATTTCAGCTGCTTGGCCACTGCTTCGTGTTTATGACTGTTGCTGTGTCCCAGTGTGTGTGTGTCAACTCATAAAATATTTCTCTGGTCTTTTAGAGTTGCCAGTGGAAAGGGAGAGGGGGGGGGAAAAGGGGTATTAAAGAGCAGTGCGGCAGCTTGGAAATGGAAAGTGCATTCCATAAATGTTTTCAAAGATAGTTTCTAGGCAACTGAAGTTTCTGCCACACAAAATTCTAACTGGAGAGCATGTTTGATAACTCTTGGCTATGGACGTGTCTCACTGGAGACTATGAATTACGATACACCCAGGGGGGGGAAACCAGTGTGAAGGGTGACAATGACAATCTTACCAGTTAATGAATATTTCAGCTTTAACCCCAACAACACAAGAGCACACAACAGATATAAACTTAATGTAAACCACTCCAAACTCGATTGCAGGAAGTACGACTTCAGCAACAGAGTGGTCGATGTCTGGAACTCACTAGCTGATTCTGTTGTCACCTGCTCAAACCCGCACTCTTTTACCCTCAAACTAACCTCTATCGACCTCACCCCATTCCTCAGAGGTCTGTAAGGGGCGTGCATAAGCGCGCCATCGTGCCTACCGTCCCTGTCCTAATGTCCCCAATTATTAGTTCCTATTTCTTGTATTTAAACTTATGTTTATTCTTGTTTCTGTTGCACTGTAAGCTTTTGACAAATAAATAAATAAAATAAATAAAGGAGTGAATGATGTGTCTCAGAGTCGGCTACACCCAGGTAGCACTGGCATGTTCACTCCTAATAAATCTTCTTTTAAGCTTTGAAAATCCAGCTAGAGATTCATGATTTAAATGGGAGATAACTACCGGAGCCCTGACAGTGTGTATGTCACACAATCCCCTTTTGGTCCTTCTGATCACTGAACAGGTCAACGGGGGAGCCAGATTCACTTAACAACCATGGCAAGGGAATTCGTAAACCAGGACAAAGTCCCTTAAGAAATGTTTTGCTCATCTTACATTTCCAACATGCCAGATTCATGTTGGGATATATCTTTGCCAATCTCCCCGGAGGCAGGGGCCACCTATAAAACATCTTATACATGTTCTCTATATGAAGCCCATTTTGTTAATTTATAATTTAAATTCCAAATATTCTCCCACTCTATCAAATTTATATTTTGTCCAATATTTTGAGCCCAAGATATCATACATCTCTTAACCACCTCTTCTTCCAATTCTACGTCTAATAGATCTTTATAGATTTTTGTAATATTTTTTTATCCGGGCCTGTTAGAATTTTATCCAATTGTTGTAGTTCCGAGTATATTCGATACCCTTCTTTATCTTTTTCATATATTTTTTTTTAGCTGCAGGTATGCCCACCAATCAATATATATCCCTTGTTTTTGGAGGTCTTGGGTCGATTTTAGATTTCCTTGTACATCTGTGCGCTCTCATAGGCAGGGCCTCCTTGGGGTGCCGTCGGCTAGACAGTGTCGGCTGGTGATCCCCAGGGGTAGGGCCTTCTCTGTGGGAGCGCCCACCCTATGAAATCAGCTGCCCTTGGGGCTCCGGTTGGCCCCGGACCTCCGTTCCTTCCGTCGCGCCTGAAGTCGTGTTTTTTTCAGCAGGCCGCCCTGGACTGAGGTGAGGCGGGGTGGTTTTTTTAAATTCGTGTTTTATATTTAGTTTTACCTGTTTTTAGATGAATGTTTGGCGTGGGTTTAATTCGATTTTTAGTAATTTTAAATTTTGTATTGTATATTTTTTATGATGTGAGCCGCCCTGAGTCCTTCGGGAGATAGGGCAGCATACAAGTTCAAACATTAAATTAATTAAATTAAAACACCTTTAGGAACTGCCTGTAATTCTAAATATTCTTCAGCAAGGTATAAAGTCTTCTTGGGTTAACTCAGTAGGATTCTCCATGGAGTTGGTTTTTTGGGGACGGTTACAGAACCCAGATCTCATCCGGAATTAGCTTTGAGAGCCCTCAACTTTCCTTCTAGTGGTGGGATTCAATTTTTTTTTAATACCGGTTCTGTGGGCGTGGCTAGGTGGCCGTGGCTAAGTGGGTGTGGCCATGTGACTGCATGGGTGTGGCTTTTTTTGGGAGCAACCCCCCCCATTTTTGGGCCTTCTGGGCCTCAGGCAAGTTTCCTGGGGGGTGTTTTTACTCCCAGAAAGCTTCCTTGGGGTTCAGGAAGGCAAAAAAATGGAGTGGGGGTGTGTGTTCTGCCCCCCACCTTCCATTTTTGCCCCCTGCGCCTCAGGGAAGCCTCCTGGGCAAGGCAGTAAGACAGCGAGGGGAATCCCAGCACAGCTGATTGTAGGAACAGCTGATCGTCGGGAGGGGGAAAAAAAAGAAATACCTTAAGGAGTGACTGGGCAGGGAAGAACGCAGTCAGCGATGTTGGGCATGCGCGTGATGTTGCGCATGCACGTTAAGGACTGACTGGGCGGGGAGGGGAGGGGCGACCGGGTCAGAGGCATGGCCAGCCAGAAGTTACTCCCGGTTCGGCGACCCACGTCAAATCCTTGCTACCGGTTCGCTTGAACCGGTGAGAACCGGCTGAATACCACCACTGCTTCCTTCCCTTCCCTGTGGCACCCCTCCATACCAAAACCAGGTCTGACCCCACTTAGCTTCCTGAAATAAAACACATCTGGGGAAAAACAAGAAAACAAGAAAACAACCTCCTTACTGACGTCACTGGCGTATATTTTCCCAAAAGTGTTTGATTTCAGTTGTAAATATTTTAAATATTCTAGGCGGTAACCTGAAAGAGGCTGGGGAAAACACCCCATCCAGTAAGCCAGAGGTTCCCAAACTTGGCAACTTTAAGACTTGTGGACTTCAACTCCCAGAATTCCTCTGGCTGAGGAATTCTGGGAGTTGAAGTCCACAAGTCTTAAAGTTGCCAAGTTTGGGGACCCTTGCATTAAGGAATTGACAGCGAGAACAGCAAAAACGGCATTGAAATGCTCTCAGAAGTTAAGATTCACCAAGTTTCAGAAAGTCATCAGGCCTTAAGTCTATCTTTTTTTCAAGCTTGGTCACTTTCAAGAGGTGTGGACTTCAACTCCCAGAATTCTCTAGCTAGCCATGGGGAATTCTGGGAGTTGAAGTCCACACCTCCCGCCAAGGTTGGGAAACGCTGACTTGAGTGAATATTGTGTGGCTGATTTAAGACAAATCACAATAGCCACCAAATAACCAAGCTGATTAAAAAAGATGTATCTAACTCTTACGAACTACCTGTTCCAGTAAACTGAGCTGCAAAGATGCAGTTTTATTTTATTTTTTTATTTTTATTAAACCTATTTCATCATTTCATATCACTTTTACGGTCTTTGCAGCGCTCCAGCACCAACAATACTCATATATACATATCAATTACATTCCAGTTTTATTTTCTTGAGCAAGTCCACAGTCAGAAAATATAGAATCTGGGGATATTAGGATGGCAAGAAAATAAAATATTGATTGGGTTGACAATGTGCCAAACCAAGCATGCCTTGCGAAGCTCAAAGCAAACCGAGATATTCCTGCATGGCAAATTTAAGCCACATTTGGAGTTAAAACCCTTGTTATTCTAACTTTTTTTTAAAAAGAAAGTTGTCCTAGAGAAGGGGCTGTCATTTGAAGTTCTGAGTCAAGGACAAATTCTTCATCTTTGTAAAAATAAAACCCCAAGCACCTCTCTTCTCTGAAAGCCACTCAGGGGGGAATAAAATTGGCAGTCAAACCCTCTCAGTGGGGTGTGTGAAAGAGCTGGCTTGTGCAAACTTGTCCAAAGAACAGATAATAAAACCCTCAAAAAAGGAACTCGACAACAACAAAAGGAACTCAACAACAGCAACAAAAAGGGGTGAAGTGGGGAGATAAAGAAATGGTCAGAATTATCGCTTCCTTTTTCCAGCCTCTAGTTGACAGCGTAAAATTTTATCTGCAATTTCAAATCTCAACTCACTTTCCATTTGGGACATTTTAAATATATATATATATAAATGCATTAAAAAAATTTTTTTTTTTTGCTGAGTGTGTCCTTCGGAGGCAGAAGGAAAAAATGGGGGCTTTTGTTTTCATTCTCCAGGGAGAAGATAGATAGAGGAGATCATGCAAGAGTGTAGTAGTTATAATATTATCCCCATCATTACACTACACTGAATACATTGAGAGCGTATGCACCAAGATAAATTCCTTACGTGTGCAATCACACTTGGCCAATAAAGAATTCTATTATTTAGGGATTGATTGATGCATGGGCTTACCCATCCTCATCCTACCCAGCCAAAGAACTCTGCAATTTTAGTCCCTTTGTTATAAACTACGGCACAGTTTTTAAAATCCGACCAGGAAGGATGCCACTGAAATAAGACACAAGAATGATCGGTGCAATTATGGTGCAATTATTACAAACGAAGTTTTTAATGTCTTCCCATAACAGCGTTTCCGCCTCCCTAGGCCTAAATAATATATATTCACCACCGGCTCACCTTTGTCAGGGCCCCAGGTGGAAGGGCAGGGAAAGAAAGAACTCTCTTTTTAAAAATGCAGTTAATAAAATGTCCCCCCCCTTACACACACACACACACACACACACACAGAGCAGAAAATTCATTTTTTTCCCACCACTGATGGAAAATATACATCCTGCTTTTTAATTTCTTCAACCCAACGCAGAACTTCCTCAGTCCCTTAAACAAGAGTGGGACATTTTTATTTTTATTTTTTTAAAATTTTTAACCCAAAATCTGAG
The DNA here is from genome assembly GCA_009733165.1 of Naja naja. Classification (NCBI taxonomy): domain Eukaryota; kingdom Metazoa; phylum Chordata; class Lepidosauria; order Squamata; family Elapidae; genus Naja; species Naja naja. The sequence goes on from CM019158.1 coordinate 35,578, forward strand.
ATTGGAAGCAGGTGGGAAGGTGCAGAGGGCAGACCCTGCCTGTCCTCTGCACCCCCCACTCCCCCCCCCCAGTAAAAAAACCCCTCCATCACTGTCCAGAGCTACTCACCACCCAGAGGGACAGACGAGAGTGGTGTCCTAACCACGCTGGCTGGCTGGCTGGCTGGCTCTGCCTGTTTTGACAGACCGGCCCTGCTAGTGTCAAAGCAGAGGCGTGGGTTTGGGGGAAGCTGGGGCTGGGGTCCTCCTGGGAGGAGGAGGAGGAGGAGGGGGAGGGCTGGAGGAAGAGAAGGGGAGGGTGTGTGAAGAGAGGTGTGTGTTTTGGGCCGGCTTTATCTATTCATTTTTAGTGGGAGTAGTGGGTGGGTGGGATAAGCAATAGCTGGTGGGCTATTGCCAAAGGGAGGGGCGCTCTCCTCTCTGGAATCTCTCTCTCTCTCTCTCTCTCTCTCCCCCCACCCCAATTGGGACCCAGCTCAACAAAGGGAACAAAGAGCTGGGATGCAGCCAGAAGAAGAAGAAAAGGGCACCATGGGGAAATGCAGATGAGGGGGGAGTGGATCTATACTCCCCCCCCAACAACAAGGGGATAGGAGGATTGGGGGCATTGAGCCGCCTGCCAGGCACAGCCCGCCCCAACTTCATTTCTGCCTACCCCCGCAGCCCCTCTTCCTCTCCCCAGCCTCCACCCTCTGTCCCCTTCCCAGGTGCATTGTGGGAAACTCCCCAAAGCAAGAAAGGATGCTTAACAAGGAGAGCAGAAGGGGGGGGGGGGAATAATAGAAACCGGCCGGCCACAACAGCCACGAGGGAGGGGGGGATGCCAAGCAGGAGTAAAGCCCCCCCCCCGACCTCCCGATATGAAGGAGGAGAACCTCACCGGTCTAGCTGAAGCTCCAGCCTAGCCATTTGCAACCGGGCGCCCGCCGCGTGTCAGAGTCCATCTGTGGTCCCCGTGGGGTCGGGGGGGCTGTGTTTCAGCCCCTCCCCCCTTAGAGATCGCTCCCCACACAAGAAGGGCGGGGGGAAAACCCCCCTTTTCCTGCTTACTGGGGGGGTAAAAGCTCGCAAAGCTCTCTGCTCCTCCTCCTCCTTCTCTGAGACCCCCGACCCCCGTTGCTTGCATTCAGAGCCCATCAGCCCCAGCCCAGGGAAGGAAGGAAGGAAAGAAAGAAAGAAGGAAGGAAGGAAGGAGAGAAGGAGGGAGGGAAGGAAGGGGAGAAAGGGAGAAAGGGAAGGAAGGAGAAAAGGGAGGGAAGGAGAGATGAAGAAAAACGAATAAAGGAAGGAAGGAGGGAGGGAGGGGAGAAAGGGAAGGAAGGAAGTAGGGAGAGAAGGAGGGAGGGAAGGAAGGAAGGAGAAAAGGGAGGAAGGAGAAAAGGGAGGGAGGAAGGAAAATGAATGAATGAAGGAGGGAAGGAGGAAGGGGAGGAAGGGAAGCAAGGAGAAAAGGAAGGAAGACAGGAAGGGGAGAAAAGGAAGGAAGGAGAAAAGGGAGGGAGGGAGGCGGGAAAGGGAAGGAAAGAAGGAAGGAAATGAAGGAAGGAGGAAGGGGGAGGGAGGAAGAGGAGAAAGGGAAGGAAGGAGAAAAGGGAGGGAGGGAAGAAGGGCAGCCGAGTTTCCGCGGAGCCCGGGCGCTAAGACCGCGGGCGGGCGAGAGGGCTCAGCCGGGCAGGGCGCGTCCAACAGCCGCTCCGCCTTCCGCCGCCATCAGCCCCGAGCAGCCGCTCCGCCGGGAAGGTAAGCGCCAAGCCGGGTCTGGGGGACGGGGACAGGGGGTCCCCGGAGTCCCCCTAGTAGCCCCTACTATCCCGGCTCAGGGCTGCGGACCAGCCGCGGGGTGAAGGGCGCCCGGTTGGGGAAAGGCAGCAGCGATTTTGCCCCCTGGGGAAGGGGCTGCAATCCTCACCCCCCCCGCCCGCCTCTCTGTTGCTCTACTGAGGATGCTCGGTGGGTTTTTCTTGGCAGGAGCCCTCCGGGAAGGATGACCACGCTCACGCGCCAGGACCTCAACTTTGGACAAGGTACCACCAGGAGATCCCAGTTGTTTTTAACTAGAGCTGGGATGGTGGCGGGGGTTGCATGCAGAGCCTTTAAAGGTCCCTTTGGGTCAGGGGTCTTCAAACTTGACGGCTTTGAGACTGGTGGACTTCAACTCCCAGAATTCCTCCTCCTCCAGTCATGAGATAACAGATAACAGACAATCAGAGTTGGAAGGGACCTTATAGGTCATCTAGTCCAACCCCCCTCCCCCGCCCAATGTTAGCTCAGGGATTCTGGGAGTTGAAGTCCACAAGGCTTAAACTTGCCAAGTTTGAAGACCCCTTGCTTTGGGTCAAGCCTGGCCAAGGGAAGAGTGGTGGACTTCAACTCCCAGAATTCCCCCGGCTGGCCCCTGGGGAATTCTGGGAGTCGAAGTCCACCCTTCTTCCCCCTGGCCAAGCTTGAGAACTGCTGCTTTTATTGCTCGGGTTGTTGTAATGTTTTAATACCATTAAAATCTGGCTGCTTATTTTATTCAGTTGGATTCATCTGCCAAATGAATGAAGGATTTCTGATCCTCGATTGGCCTTGGGGGTCCTTCCTGCATAAAGTGGGAGGCATTATAACTTAAATAATTATAATTATATTACTATTATTGTGCATAAGTGCACCATCATGCCTACCATCCCTGTCTTATTGTCCCCATTTATTTGTACCTATTTCCTGTATTCTTACTCATGTTTATACTTACACCTATTATCTTGTAAGCGATTGATAAATCAAATCAATCAATAAATAAAATTGTTAATGTTTAAATCTGATCGCCTGAAGCAGACGTGAGAAATGCACAGGAACAGTTCTTTTAATGAAAATAAACTTGACATTTCTAGATGGGTCTATTTGCATAAATTCTTGTTTTTATGCAGCTTTATTGCCTTCTATTCCTACTGTCACTTGCATTTTTGAATGTTCAGTTGACTGAATTTTATCTTGAATGAATAAAGTATATAATTTTTTAAAGTAAAATGAGCCATTTATTTTCCTTTAGAGGCCGAGTTTCAAATCAGTGAGAGTTACTTACGAAAGACCTGTTTGCAATGATAAAATGTTCTAAATTGTTTATATACCTTTGCCAAGCTGGTTTCATAAAAGCCATTACTCTGAGTTCAAGCACAGATCCAGCAAACAATCACCAAATTATGATTTTCCCCTAAAAGGATTCTAAAGGCAACAAAAGGCATTTACAGGCCAGCAATTTTGGTTTTGTTGCCAGCATCTTATTGGTAAGTCTAAAAATGATATGTAATATTGTATTCCCCTCTATTTGGGTTTGTTTAAACCATCTTTATTTTTTTTAAGGATGAGATTTATGAGGGGAACATAAATAATTCAAATTTCGTGTTATCAGACTAAGAATATACTAGAACACAATAAATGGGGGAAATGTTTAACAAATAAAATAAAATATAATATAATAATAGTAATAATGATGATAATACCAAATAATAATAAACCAAAGCTTTGCATGGACAGCACTTGAAAAACATTGAAGGAAAATGTGATAACAACTTGACACCAAGAGCCTTGGTGGTGCAGGCTGTTAAACGCCTAGCACTTAAGTTCCAGCTGCCTGCAATTAGTG
>CM019158.1:44202-66836 GCA_009733165.1 Naja naja
TGCACCAGCTGCAATCTCTGGATGGTATGCAAGGGCAGTCCTAAATAGAGAGCGTTGCAGTAGTCAAGTCTAGAGGTAACAAGGGCATGAGTGACTGTGCGCAGGGCATCTCGGTCCAGAAATGGGCTGAAGCTGAACAAGGCGGAGCTGGGCAAAGGCCCCTGGCAACGGCCCCCACCTGCTCCTCCAACCGGGCCGTACATCCAGGAGGACCCCCAGATTCCGCGCCCTATCCACAGGGGGCAACACCTCTCCCCTATGGCCAAAGATGGATATTCCTGACTGGGCGAGATGCCGGTATGCACAGCCACTCAGTCTTGGCGGGTTGAGTCGAAGCATGTTCCGCTCATCCAAATCCGACCGCATCCAAACACGGGTCATCAGGGAGAGGGCATCACTGATCTGGTTTGGGGTGGAGATGTACAGCTGGGTGTCATCTGCACTGATGGAATCTCACCCCAAAACCACGGATGATCTCACCCAGCGGCTTCATGTAGATGTTAAATAGAAGAGGGGAGAGGACCGACCCTGAGGACCCCACAAGAGAGCACCTCGGGGTCACCTCGACCCCCCACCACACCGATTGCACCCCCGAGAGGTAGGAGGTGAACCACTGAAGAACAGTGCCCCCACTCCCAACCCCGAGGCGTGCAAAGGATACCATGGTCGATGGTATCAAAGCCGCTGAGAGGTCTAATAGGACCAGGACAGAGGAAAACCCCTGTCCCGAGCCCTCCAGAGATCATCCATCAGCGACCAATGCCGTCTCCGTGCTGTAACCGGGTCGGAAGCCCGATTGATACGGATCCAGGTAGTCCGCTTCATCCAGGAAAAGTGGAAACTGCTGAGCCACCACACTCTCAACAACCTTCGCCAAAAAGCGAAGGTTGGAGACTGGACGAAAGTTGTCTAACACGGTCGGGTCCAGGGCAGGCTTCTTCAGGAGGGGTCTCACCACCGCCTCCTTCAAGGCGGAGGGAAAAACACCCTCTCTTAACGAAGCGTGGACAACTGCCCGGAGCCAACTGCAGGTGGCCTCCCTGGCGGCATAAGCCAACCAGGAGGGACACGGGTCCAACAAACATGTGGTTAGCTTTCCTCCTAGTCTGTCCTACATGATCACAGGGGCAATCCATGCAGGGGATCCAGTAGATTACACTAGAACAAGGGTCTTCAAACTTGGCAGACTTGAAGACTTGTGGACTTCAACTCCCAGAATTCTGAGCTAACATGACTGGAGGAGGAATTCTGGGAGTTGAAGTCCACAAGTCTTAACGCTGTCAAGTTTGGAGAACCCTGCATTAGAAGTATCTCCCACCTCCAAGCGATCTTTACAACACACAATTTGTCCTTGTATGGTAGCCTCTGGGTGGTGTGCGATGCCCATTTGCAGATCTCAGAAGCTGCGTCCTACAGCTTCTGAAATTTGCTGTTGTTGTACCAGTTTCCTGGTATTTCATAGCCAACCTGGTTGTGTGAAAACTCCAGCCAAGGGAACCACCTTGTCATGCCCCTGGTGGAGACTGACTCTGAGAAGTCAGAGGAGGACCCAGGCCCATCCCCTATCCATCCTACGGCACGCAGAGAGGAAAGGATCAGGATAAAATGTGGTCTACTCAGGAGGAGAGAGCCATGATCCTCTTCATGGGTTGCAGGTGTAAGATTTGCATAAGAGTTTGGGCCTGCCTGCTAACAGACGCTGGAGACAAATTAGTGCTTGATTTCTAAAGAAGGCTTATCTTGGTTGGAGTTCTTCCAATGGATTGTCCCTGGTTATCTTCCTGAAGCTGGCAATTATCTATCCTGGTCTGTTGAGGAACTTTATTCAGTGTGGTTTGTTTTTGGCTTTTGCTTCATTATCGGCTCTTATTTTGAACCTACTTTACTCCTCCACTGTGAACAATTAAACAGTGAAGCCAAGTTGAAGGCATTAAAGGACTTTTAGTTACGTTTTGGGTTTTGTTATATTTCTGAGATACTCTGGGTCATCACACACCTCAATGTGGCCTACTTGTGCGCAGACTTCTGGAATTCACAGAGTTTTTCTTCAGAGAGGTAATAATTTCTATCATCCTGCTTGTTTTCACAACTTTTTTTCAGAACGACGTGGAAAAAGTGGTACTGGTCATCCTTGATAAGGAGCATCATCCTGTAGAAAGATTCGTCTTTGAGATCATGCAGCCGCCACTGCTGGCCATCAGGTGAGACTCCTCATTTCTAAACCCCAAATGCTGGGCTGCTGGTCACACCCACCAAATTCTGGAAGGCAGAAGCGTTTGATCCATCCGTCTTTCCATTGCAAAAACTCAGCCGCCATAAACTCTGGTTTATTTTGCAAACCCGGTGACCAAATACTCAAAACTGATGAATATAAGAACAAAATAAAAGTATTGATTTGCAAATAAAATGGAAGAAACATCCCCTTAAGGGGCTGCTTTGGGATCCGACTGACCAGGATGATTCTGCATCCGTCTAGCTCAGAGTTTCTCAATATGGCAGCTTGAAGATGTATGGACTTCAACTCCCAGAATTCCCCAGCCAGCTGAGGAATTCTGGGAGTTGAAGTCCACATATCCTCAAGGTGGAGAAACATTGGTTTAATCACTCCATGGCCCCCGGTTAATACTATCAATAATATTAAAACTTAGAAACATGGAGCATAATAAAGGGGAGAATATAATTATAAAACAATATTTAACCCAAGTTAAGTCTAGCCTCAGGAAGGCAGTAAACCAGTATCTCAAGGGGATTTTCAAAGTCAGTTTGGGGCCTAGTCTTAAATCATGAAAGTAAATTATAACAGACCACTGAGAAATCTGTAAATATATGGTTATAACTAAATATATGTTTATATATTACATTTGTATTTATTTTATAAATATTATCTTATATTATGTTATATTTATTATTAATATTAATATATTAATATGTATTTATTATGTTTATTTTATTATGACTAAAAATCCAGAGAGAGAGAGAGAGAGAAAATAAATATAGATAGAAATAGATTGAGATAGATAGATAGGATAGATAAATAGAAAGGATGGATGGATAAATAGATAGAAAGGATAGATAGATAGAGATAGAGATAGATAGATAGATAGATTAGATAGATTAGATAGATTAGGTAGGTAAGTACATAGATTAATATAGATTAGGTAGATTTTTATGATTTTTATTAACTGTTTCCTAGTATGGTTTGATTGCTTATTTGTACCCTATGACTATATTCTATTTACTATATACCCTATGACCATATATAACCTTATGACTATCATTAAGTGTTGTACCTGATGATTCTTGATGAATGTGTCTTTTCTTTTTATGTACACTGAGAGCATATGCATCAAAGACAAATTCCTTGTATGTCCAATCACACTTGGCCAATAAAGAATTCTATTTTATTCTATATATTAGATATATTAGATAGATAGATACAGATATACATGATATAGATATATAAACATAGATGTTTATGTATATATTTATATCGTTTCATCTACTTTTTCCTTCTTCAGCTCCGATTCCCTCCTCAACCACGTGGAGCAACTCCTGCGGGCTTTTATTCTGAAGATCAGCGTCTGTGATGCTGTTTTGGACAACAACCCTCCAGGTAGGAGAGTCAGCAGAGCCGGTAATATTGCTGGCAGCAGGGCAGTGGGGCAGGTGGGTCCCAGGCTGATATTTCAACTTCATTTTTCCTTCACCCTGAGCTGAAGACAACACCCAATCCTGAATGAGGGGCTTCGGTTTGTTTCAAACAGTGGGTCTTCAATGTGGATTTTTTTTCTGCCAGCAATTCGGGGAAAACGATTATTTTTTAAAGGAACATTTATAACCACAGTGTGTAAAATAGTGCAGGAATTCTCTTTATGCACCTCTCCGCTTTGCAGGGACCAAAATATACAGGCCGTCCTCGACGTACGACCACAATGGAGCCCAAAATGTCAGTTGTTTACGTGAGGCATTTGTTAAGTGAGTTTTGTCCCATTTTACAACCTTTCCAGTGGTGGTATTCTACTGGTTCGGCCCGGTTCAGATGAACTGGTAGTAAAAAATGTTACTGTTTGGCCGAACCAGTAGTAAAAAAAACAGCTACCGGTTCGGCCAAACCGATATTTCTTTCTTTTTTCCCCCCTCCCGACGATCAGCTGTTCTGACAATCAGCTGTGCTGGGATCCCCCTCGCTGTCTTACTTCTTCGCCCAGGAGGATTCCCTGAGGCCCAGGAGGCAAAAAAACGGAGCACGGGTTGTGTGTGTGTGTGTGTCAAGCCCGAAGTTGCCATATGTGTAGCCATTTTAGTTAGGCTTAGTATATATTCTTTTTCTTATTTCCACTTTGGCGGTCATGAGGGAAGGTTTTCGGGCTTGCCACATTCCTAAGGGGGGAGGAGTGGAGATAGTGAGAGTTGTTTGGGCTAAGTGGTTCTTCTTCCCGTGGGAAAACGAGATGATCCTGCTGAGACCTGGAGGTGGAGTTTGACGACACCAGGGCAAACGTTGATTTACTTCTATTGGGGAATGTGACTTTTGGGGGCTGTTTCTAACTTCCAACATTATGTGGTGTAATTCTGGGTTGTGTCAGATCCGGAATTAACACGGACTTTGCCAATTTGATGCTTTCCTAAATAAAAGAAATTGTCTTGGGTGGATGGACTTTGTTCTTTTCTTTTTAAATGGATTTCATCACTTGGAAACCTGACAGAGGGCTGTGTGCTACCTCCCCCCCCCCGTGCTCCATTTTTTTTGCCTTCCTGAGCCTCAGGGAAGCCTTGTGGGAACAAAAATGGCCTCCCAGGCTTCCCTGAGGCCCAGGAGGCAAAAAATAATAGGAGTGGGTGTGGGGTGCTGCCAAAAAGAGAGAGAAGCCACGTCCACCCAGTCACATGGCCACGTCCACTCAGCCACGCCCACCTAGCCATGCCCACAGCACCTTGGGCATGGTATATTTAGTAAAAATACTGGCATCCCACCCCTGGACTCTTCATGCCACAATTGTTAAGTTGAATCCCTGCCGTTGTTAAGTGAATCTCCCGGTTGTTAAGTGAATCTGGCTTCCCCATTGACTTTGCTTGTCCAAAGGTCGCAAAAGGGGATCACGTGATCCCGGGACACTGCGGCCATCATAAGTGTGAATCAGTTGTCGAACCTCTGAGTTTAGATCACATGAGCCATGGGGGGATGCTGCAAAGGTTGTAAGTGTGAAAACTGGTCGCAAGTCACATGTTTCAGTGCTGTTGTGTCATGCCCTTGTCAGAGTCTGATTCTGAGGGGGAGATTGAGCAGCTGACAGGGAATGGGAGCGGGGCTGCGGTGGCTGTGGAAGAAACGGGGGAAGGGCACAGTCCGGCTGGGCATTCAGAGAAAGACCCAGAGCCATCCCCTCTTCATCCTAGGGCACACAGGGAGGAACGGAGAAGGGAGCAAGGTGGCTTATGGGAGAGGAAAGGGCCCTGATCCCTTTCATTAGTTACAGCTGGGAGAACAGGATATAAGAAGGGTGCTTGCACACAGCACCTTGCTGAAAGCAAAGTGTACATTATTTTTGTTGAGGTTTATCTAAGTTTTGGCCCTCCCAACTGGGTGTGCCGATGGGGTTTTTAATTGCTCTTAGATTTGTTGGTGGTTTTAATTTTTAATGTAATTGGGGTTTCGTGTTTAATTGTTTTTTAAATTTTGTATTTCTGTTTTTACTTCTGTGAGCCATTAAATTAAATTAAATTAAAAAATTAAATTAATTATCTTTTGGAAGTCTGCAATTTATTATTCTGGCCTGTCGTGTTAATTACTTCAGCGTGGTTTGTGTTGGATTTTTTTTATTTCTAATTTATCTCTACTTTGGGTTCGGACTGTATTTCTTCCCTTTGTAGACTGTTTTTTGGAAGAGTTTGATTTCCACCTGAGGATAACTGGACATTGGGGGCCAAGTTGGAGGCATTAAAGGGAATTTATCTACTTTTGTGACTTTGTTATTTTTGTGCCACGCCCTGGGTCATTTACACTGGAACTTCGGACGGTCACTAAACAAACTGTTGTAAGTTGAGGACTATTGTATTTGATCACAGATGGTAACTCTGAATCATGCCTCTTTTATTTAAAATCTCTCTCTCTGTCTCTCCCTCATTTGTTGCAGGCTGCACTTTCACCATCCTGGTGCACACCCGTGAAGCTGCCATGCGCAACATGGAGAAAATTCAAGTGATCAAGGTAAGGAATCGCACAAGACCCACAGCGAGCCGTTGTGTTTCACTCTCTGTCAGATGCTGTCATGCCCCTGTTGGAATCTGATTCCAAGGAGGAGATCCAGCAGCTGACAGGGAGCGGGTGTGTGGCTCTGGTGGCTGTGGAAGAAACTGGGAAGGGCACAGTCCAGCTGGGCATTCAGAGAAAGACCCAGGGCCACCCCCTCTTCATCCTAGGACACTCAGGGAGGAATGGATAAGGGAGCAACATGAGTTAAGGGGAGAAAAGGGCCCTGATTCCCTTCATTAGCTGCAGCTGGGAAAACAGGATTTAAAAAGGGCTTTTGCACAGCACCTTGCTGGAAGCAAAGTGTGCATTATCTTGGTTTGTCACATCTTATCTGGCATCCTCCCAACTGTTGTGTTTTGTTATCTTTTGAAGTCTGCAATTCCTTATCCTGCCCTGTCTTGTTAATTGCTGCAGCGTGGTTTGTGTTGGTTTTTATTTATAATTTAGATGTACTTTGGGGTGGACTGAATTTCTTCCCTTTAAAGACTGTTCTTGGGAGAGTTTTTTTTCTCCAACCAATGATAACTGGACATTGGGGGCCAAGTTGGAGGTATTAAAGGGCATTTTGTGACTTTGTTGCTTTTGTGCCACGCCCCTTTGGGCCATCACAGATACGGTCGATTTTTTAAAAGCAACAACCAACATCATTTTTAAGCATGAAATGCCACATCCAATCTCATCCCGGCTTCCGTGTTTTACATTTGGGTTCAGTAAAAAATGTGGCCTCCTGGCCACCCGTGTCCCTGACCCCAGCACCAATGAGATTCAAGGTGCTGGTGTTAACCTATAAAGCCCTTCATGGCATTGAATATTTGCAGGAAACCCTGCTGCCGATAACAAATTCCCAACGACCTGTGCGCTCCCACTGGCTGGGCCTTCTCGGGGTGCCGTCGGCCAGTCAATGCCGGCTGGCGGCGCCCAGGGGTAGGGCCTTTTCTGTGGGGGCACCCACCCTTTGGAAGAAGCTTCCCCTGGAGCTCCGGATGGGCCCTGACCTCCGATTCTTCCGCCGCGACCTAAAAACTTGGCTGTTCCAACTAGCCTATCCGGACTGATGGAAACAGGGGGGGAGGGTCTTTAGTGGTTGTCTATATACTTTAATTCGATCTATGAAATTGGCAACTTAATTAACTTTAATATTTATATTGTTTATTTTTTAGTATTGTAAGCTGCCCTGAGTCCTTCGGGAGATAGGGCAGCATATAAATCTCATAAGTCTCATAAATCTCATAAATAAATAAGTAAGTAAGTAAGTAAGTAAGTAAGTAAATAAATAAATGTGATGACCTGGGGCACAGCACAGAGGCCACATGGGCAGCTGGCAGTTCAAACTCCCCAGGGGTGGGGCTGCTGGGGGTTTGCAGGGGTTCGGGAGAGCCCCCTAGCTAAGATTCTGCGCAGTTTGGAGAACCCCCAAATCCCACTCTTGGATGACCCCACCCCTCCCTTCCCAGTAATCCCCACGTGGCCCAACTTGGATGAAGGTAAGTGCAGGGCACGCACAGAGGCTCGGGGCGGGCAAAAAACGGGCCTCCTGGAATTTGGGAAGGCCAGAAACGGACCTGTTTCAAATTTCTGGAGAGTCTCTGGAGCCCGGTGAGGCTGTTTTCACCCTCCTGGAGGCTCAAGGAAAGTCTCCGGAGCCCGGGGAGAGCAAAAATGCCCCCCCATGATGCAGGAGGCCAACTAGGCCACGCCCACCCAGCAATTTAAAGCCCACCCCTGAGGCCGTTGCCTTATTGCTGCAAATTCCCCCCCAAATACTCTGTTTCTGGCAAGTCCCAGAGCCAAGGGATGACACACACACACACACACACACACACACACACACACAGTCCAATACTGTGAGCAACATGGCAGCAAGGAAGAAAATCCAGCAGGCAAGTCGAAGAGTCCCGAAAGCCATGAAGCAAGGCAAGAATCCAAAAATCAAGAAGGAACCCAGGAAAGTTCAAACGTCCAGCACTCAACACTCCGGGAATTCAGCGCTTGTTCCCGACAAATGCTCCTCCCCACAGCGTCTCCTTAAGTCTCAGTCCCCAAGTGTGCCTTGTGAAGAGGGACAGGGCGCTCTCCTCCCGAGTGGCCTGCTCAGTCTGTGCTCTTCTCTCCGCTCTCCATGCTCTCGGATCAGGAGTGGGTGGGCTTTGCTCATCGCCTGAGCTCTGTCTCTCATGTTGCCTGCTTAACCTCTCTTCGTCATCCTGCCCCCCCCATTCTCTCTGCCTACAAGCTGTCTTAATCTTGAAAGGCCCTGGTTTGACTGGGCCTGCTCGTCCCCATTTTCCTCTGAAGCCAATGAAGCCGCCTCCTCAATCTCTCAAATGGGCCGAAAATCAGCTGGGAGGCACACGCGCATGCGCAGTGAGGATAAGTTTGGCTGGGGCTCGCGTGCCCGCACAAATGGCTCTGTGTCCTAACTGTGGCACGTGTGCGATAGGTTCGCATCACAACTACTATTCTATTCTATTCTATTCTATTCTATTCTATTCTATTCTATTCTATTCTATTCAGGAGCCTCCGTTTGGCCCCTGATCTCCGCTCCTTCCGCTGTGACCTGAAGACCTGGCTCTTTCAACAGGCCAGTCTGGACTGACCAAGGGGGGGAAGGGTTTGTTTTAGAGTTATTTTAATTAATTTTAATTTTATTATTTTATTACTATTCAGCTTGTAATTGTTTAATTGTTTTTTAATGTAAATTTTTTGTACTGAGGTTTTTTATTGTTAGCTGCCCTGAGTCCTTAGGGAGAGAGGGTGGCATACAAGTCTAATAAATTATTATTATTATTATTATTATTATTATTATTATTATTATTTTCTCTTCTTTCTCTTTTGTTCTGTTCTCTTCTGTTGTTCTTCTCTTCCCTTCAATTTTCTATTCTGTTCTGTTCTTTTCATTATTATTTCTATTCTGCAGCTGATCTGGGAGTCCTGCAAACGGGGGGTTCTGGACCTGTGCATGCAAACAACTGCTAAATTCAAATTATGAGCACATGGGGCAATAGTTTGCATGAAGAGGCTGTTATGTTTCCCATCCCATAGGACTTCCCTTGGATTCTGGCCGATGAGCAGGATGTCCACATGCACGACCCACGGCTGATCCCCCTGAAGACCATGACCTCGGACCTCTTGAAGGTGAGCAGACCCACCTTCTGCGCCCGGCCAGCTTGGAGAAGGGCAAGCTGAAGATTGGATCCAACCAAGAAAATTGGTTGGAATTCCCTCCTTTTTATACCCCGGAGGGGCTCCTGATTGGCTCTCTTGAGGTCACGTGACCCCAATCCTAGGGAGCCGAGACCCACAGGCCCACAGTTCTTCCTTTGGCCACCAGAGGGCGCTTTGATTTTTAACCACATTTATTTATTTAATTTATATTCTGCCCATCTTGGAAGTTATGGGCCCTCAGCTCTGTTGCTGTTTGAAATTTATTTATTTATTTATTTATTTATTTATTATTTAGACTTGTATGCCGCCCCATCTCCGAAGACTCGGGGCGGCTCACAATTAAAACCAGAACACAACAATAAATTAATTTAAAACAATATTAAACAATAACAAGTCTAATTTAAGTTAAAACCCCAGTATACCATTTAAAATTTAACACCCACCCCCCAGGAGATCAGCACAGCACAGCCTGTTCGAATAACCAGGTTTTCAGGTCATGGAGGAAGGTGCGAAGGTCAGGCCAGGCGGAGCCCCAGGGGTAGTTGATTCCATAGGGCGGGAACCACCACAGAGTAGGCCCATCCCTGGGGCACCGCCAGCCAGCATTGACTCGCTGACAGCACCCTGAGAAGCCTTGAGGGGGGGGATTTGACAGTCTGGCCAGCCTCTTCTTGCAGAACTGACCCCTACCTCCATCCCCATCTGTTCCTTTGTTGCATTTGCACAATGGTGTTTAATAACTCGGTTTGTTGATTCCTCCCATTCAATCCCAAAGCCTAGACCAGGAATTGGCAGCTCCTTTGTGCACTGACCCCTCAATCTTCCTCAGCATGGCTGCCATTCAGTGTGTCCTTGGTGTAGAGAAAAGTAAAGTCCTACACTCAGGCAAGAAAAACCCAAAGTACACATACAGACTGGGTAAAACCAGGGTTAACAGCAGTAACAGTGAGAGGGAACTTGGAGTCTTAGTGGACAACCAGCTAAATAGGAGCCAACAGTGTGCAGCAGCAGCCAAAAAGGCTAAGTTGCATTAACAGAGGGATACAATCAAGATCAAGGAAGGTACTAATACCACTCTATAAAGCCTTAGTAAGACCACACCTAGAGTCCTGCATCCAGTTTTAGTCACCACACTATAAAAAGGCTCTAGAAAGAGGGCAGAGAAGAGCAACCAGGATGATGAGGCGACTGGAGGCTAAAACGTACGATGAATGGTTGCAGGAACTGGGCCTGGCTAGTCTAGGGAAGAGAAGGACCAGGGGAGACAGGATAGCAGGCTTCCAATATTTGAGGGTCTGCCCCAGAGAGGAAGGGGTCAACCTATTATCCAAAGCACCCGAAGGCCAGACAAGGAATAATGGATGGAAACAGATCAAGGAGAGATTCGAACTGGAAATGAGGAGAAACTTTCTGACAGTAAGAACAATCCACCCATGGAGCAGAAGTTGCCTTGGAAGTTGTGGGAGCTTCATCACTGGAGGCTTTCAAGAAGAGATTGGACTGCTCTCTGTCAGAAATGGTATACGGAAGTGATGGTGAGCCTTTTTGTCGTGGTGTGCTGAAAGTGTGCATGCCGGTACCCACAATGCAATGTGGCACCCTGCGCATGTGCAACACCCCTTCCCCCTTACCTGCACTGCGCATGCGTGCACCTCCCAGCTGATTTTCAGCTGAAAAACGGGCCTTCCAGAAATACCGGAAGTGCCGAAACGGGTCCGTTTTCAGCCTCCTGAGGCTGCAGACGCTTCCCTCGAGCCCCTGGGAGGGCGAAAACAGCCTCCCCCAGGCTCCAGAGGCCCTCCAGAGGCTGAAAACAGGCACTTCCAGTATTTCCGGAAGGCCCGTTTTTCGGCCTCCCAAGGCTACAGAGGCTTCCCTTGAGCCTCCAGGAAAGCGGTCACAAATGGGCCGAAGATCAGCTGGGAGGTGCGCGCATGCACAGTGCAGGTTAAGTTTGGCTGGGGCTCAGGTGCCCACACAAACAGCTCTGTGTGCCATTTGTGGCACCCATGCCATAGGTTCGCCATCGTGGGTGTAGGGTCTCCTGCTTGGGCGGGGGGAGGTTAGACTAGATGACCTACAAGGTCCCTTCCAACTCTCTTAATCTGTTATCTGGCCCAAATCCTGCCTTTCTACAAAGGCCCCAGTCTTGGAAAGGCTGATAAATGCAAGATTCCTGATTTGAACCCTGTCCTTTCAGATGCAGCTGTATGTAGAGGAGCGGGCGCAGAAAGGCACTTGAACCCGGGACCTCCCCAACGATTTTGGAAATCTGCAATCCAGGCGACGCTCGTCCCCTGCGACCACATCAGTGCTCAGATGGTTGACAGGCGCGTGTCCAAGTTCCCTTCCTGGCTACCGGGTGATTGTGTTTTTAAAAGCGCTCTTAAATCCCGCCTGGTTACTCTCATGTCGTCTTCCACCGATTCAGCGGGCGGGTACTTTTCAAGTTGCTAGACCTGAGGGAGGACAGGCCACTGGCAGAACTGTGCCTAGAAAGGGGTCACGTTTTGATTGCTGTGAAAACACTCGTCCGTCTTATTTTTTTTAAGTCAATGTTTATTGCTGTGTTTCTGAGGTGCTAATGTAGAACGATAGGATATGACTAATCCACTGTAAATAAATTTAAGTTCTATCTGGCAGCATCATGTCAAACTTTGCCCCCCACAGTTGAACCCAGATGAGGGATTTAAGACCGACACAGGTTTGATTGAGAACATTTTTATGAAGTGCCACGGCTGTACTTTTACAGACGTAGTGACGTTACAGAAGCAGCGAGAGAGAAACATCTCTTACATCAATAAATATCTTGCAGCTTTATTTTTCTCAGTGAGAGAGAAATATCTGGGTGGATGTAGCCTTGGAATGACTAGAATTGAAGTCCTTCTTTCCAAGTTCAAGGCTTAGGTTGCCCTTCCCCAGAGCCACTGACGGGGGCAATGGGAATTGTAGTCCTATCCCAGCTGAAGCAGTCCTTTGCCTTCAATCTGCCACTTGCGGGCCCAGGGTGAGGCTGCTGTTGGTCACTCTGATCCCGTACCAGCCTTGCCAGTATTGCGTATCTTGGCCTCCGTGTTCAAATAAGATGTAGCGGACGCCAGCAGGATAGTTGTGAAACGTGTGCGACACCTGAGCAAGGAAAAAGAAGCGGAGGAGCAGGTGAAAAGGGGCATTATCAGGGGTGAGATTCTACCGGTTCAGCTGAACTGGTAGCTCCGAAGATCATCTGAGGGCAAATCAGAGGTGGGCTTCAGCAGGTTCTGGAGAACCAGTAGCGGACATTTTGAGTAGTTCGGAGAACCGGCAAATACCACCTCTGACTGGCCCCGCCCCCATCTATTCTCTGCCTCCCACCGAGTCCCAGCTGATTGGCTGGGTCTCCTTTGGTTGCCCTCTGCACAGGAGAACGGAGCTGCAAAGCAGGTTAGTGGGGTCGGGAGGGAATGGAGATTTTGCAGTAACCTTCCCCTGCCACGCCCACCAAGCCACACCCACATAATGCCACGCCCACCAAGCCACACCCACAGCTGATTGGCTGGGTCTTCTTTGGTTGCCCTGCACAGGAGGACGGAGCTGCAAAGCAGGTTAGTGGGGTCGGGAGGAAATAGGGATTTTGCAGTAACCTTCCCCTGCCACGCCCACCAAGCCACACCCACCATGCCACACCCACATAATGCCACGCCCACCAAGCCACACCCACAGCTGATTGGCTGGGTCTCCTTTGGTTGCCCTGCACAGGAGGACGGAGCTGCAAAGCAGGTTAGTGGGGTGGGGAGGGAATGGGGATTTTGCAGTATCTTTTCCCTGCCATGCCTACCAAGCCATGCCCACAGAACCGGTAGTAAAAATTTTGAATCCCACCACTGGAGCGAACCAGTTCCCTCCGACGATCAGCTGCTGGGCCCTCCTGCCCGCCCGGCCTCCATACTGACCTTTAATTTCCTGCTTTTCAACCTCCGCTGCATCACGTGGCACAGCCGATCGCCACGCATCAGCTGTTGAAGACACAGGGAGAGCTCCGGATTGCAGGAGAAGGTCAGTAGGGAAGCCTCTGCGCATGCACAAAGCCCGTGTTTGCTGCGCCATGCGTGCACGGCGTGCGCACAAAGCACGGCCACCAAGCCACGCCCACCGAACCGGTGGTTTGATTCCCACCACTGGGCATTTTTATCCCAATTCAGTTCACCCGATTCGATTCTGGAATTACAGAGAGGATTTTAAAAACCTCCAGCTCCAAATCTGGTGGGCTCTAAAAGCACATTGTGTGTGTTACACACAGCATCAGCAGGACACGATTGTACTTCCTAAGTAAGTATAACAGCGTTTAGCTTGCGAGATGGGCAGCGTTTAAGTTTAGCGAGAAATAAAATTTAAAAAAATGTTCTGGGCTCCTGGGTGCCCTCTTGAGTTGGTTGTTTTCTTGCAGACGTTTCATGACCCAAATAGGTAACAGCATCAGAGCTAGAAGGGATTAAAAAGAGAGAGAGGGAGAGCAAACCTCTCTCCCTCTAACACTGAAGATGTTAACTAGTTGAGTCATGAAACGTCTGAAAGGAAAAAAACCAAGCTCGGATAGTACACAGGACGCCACAGTCCTCCTCAAATGCCACTCCTTCTAATACTGATGATGTTGCCTAGTTGGGTCATGAAACATCTGCAAGAAAACCAGAAAGCAAGGAACCCATAGTCTTCCTCCCTCTCCCTACAAACACCACTTCTAGCACTGATGATGTCACCTAATTGGGTCACAAAAGTCTGCCAGAAAACCACCAAGCTCAGAGAGCACCAAGCACCCCTCGTTTCAACCCTAAGCTAGAAATATTCTCCTTCAAAATGGTAAAGGTTCCCCTCACACATCCGTCGTTTCTGGCTCTAGGGGCCGTGTTCATCTCCGTCACAAAGCCGAAGAGCCAGCGTTGTCCTAAGACATCTCCGGGGTCATGTGGCCAGCATGGCTAAATGCCGAAGGTGCATGGAACGCTGTTACCTTCCCACTAAAGGGGTCCCTATTTTTCTACTTGCATTTTTTTACATGTTTTCAAACAGCTAGGTTGGCAGAAGCTGGGTGTCAGGAGTCCGGCACTTAACCCCCATTTAAATCATATGTGATGACCCAGAGTATCTCAGAACTATAACAAAATCCAAAACGTAACTAAAAGTCCTTTAATGCCTTCAACTTGGCTTCGCTGTTTAATTGTTCACAGTGGAGGAGTCAAAATAACATTTGAAAGGCAAAAAACACAGTTCGCATTTAAAGAGCCGATAACGAAGAAAAAGCCAAAAACAAACCGCATTAATAAAGTCCCTCTACAGGCCAGGATAGATAATTGCCAGCTACAGGAAGATAAACAGGGACAGTCTGTTGGAATAACACCAACCAAGATAAACCTTGTTTAGAACTAAAACACTAACCTTGACTCCAGCAGCCTGACTACGCATGTCCGAACTTATATACAGAGCTCCCAGCTGTAAGCCCTGAGGAGGATCATGGCCTTCTCCTCCCAAGTAGACCATGCTTTTCCCTGATCCTCTCCTCCCTGCGTGCCCTGGGATGCATAGGAGATGGGGCTGGATCCTCCTCTGAGTACTCAGTCGGCCTCTGCCCTTCCCCAGCCTCCTCTACTACCTCTGGAGCCACACTCCCACTCCCTGTTGGCTGTTCCTCCTCTTCCTCGGAGTCAGTCTCCACCAGGGGCATGAAATCATGATTCTCGAGCCAGACTTCCAAAACCTCAAAAGGATTTATTGGGAGTTAACATGTCTGGCACTGCCTGGGTGTAACCAACTCTGAGACACACAATTCACTGTCACCCTTGACCCTGGTTTTCCCCCACCCTCTGGGTGTATCATAATTCATAGTCTCCAATGGGACACCTCCATAGCCCAGAGTCATCAATCAGGCTCTCCAGTTAGAATTTTGCACGGCAGAAACTTCGGCCACCTAGTTACTATCTTTGAAAACATTTATGGAATGCAGTTTCGGTTTTGCAAGCTGTCGCACTGCTCCCCCCTTCCTTTCCGTTGGCAACTCTAAAAAGACCATAGAAATATTTTATGAGTTGACGCTGGGACAAGTAACGGGAGCTCACTCCATGACGTGGCGCTAGGGATTCAAACTTCCCGAACTGCCGACCTTTCTGATCGACAAGCTCAGCGTCTTAGCCACTGAGCCATCGGGCCCCTTAAAAATTCTCTTTCACTGGTAAATAAAAAAACACACAACCCTTTGGCCCCTCAACTGATGCCATCAGGTAAATCTTGGGGGGGGGGGGAGAACCGGGCTGTGATCCAACCCACTCCCCTACCTTGTGCCATTCTGTATCGCTCCACTGTTCGATCACAACCGGTTCCGGCAGAAACTCCTGGAGAACAATGTAGTCTTTGGACAGAAGCCTCACGCAGAGCTGGTACTGGCAGCCGCAATCGAAACGCGCGGCGTACCTGGGGATGAACGGGGGTCGAAGGGGAGAATGTCAGCTCTTAAAAAAAAGAGGTCAATAAAAACACAGGGGGGGGTCCTCGAAATACGACCATAAGGGAGTCCAAAATTTCCATTGCTAAGTGAGACAATTGTTCAGCACGATTATTCCAGCTGGCGGGGTCCAGGAGGAAGGCCTTCTCTGCTGTGGCTCCTGCCTTATGGAACATTTTGCCCCCCAAATCTGGTTGCCTCCAACCCTCCTCTTGTGGCCTGTTGGCCGCAGGCCCCTCCTGTGGCCAACAGTGAGTCAAGGGCCTTGGTGGCTCAGGCTGTTAATTGCCTGCACTTAAGATCCAGCTGCCTACAACTGCTGTAGGCTCGATTCCCACCAGGCTCAAGGTTGACTCAGCCTTCCATCCTCTCGGGGTAGGTAAATTGAGGACCCAAGATTGTTGGGGGCAATAAGCTGACTTTGTAAAAATGCCGCTTAGTAATAAGCAGGCATATACAATGGAATGAAGGCTATTGCTGAGCACACTGGGTTGTATCCCAAAAATTGTAAGCTGCCCTGAGTCTCCGGAGAAGGGCGGCATATAAATGTAATTAAAAAAAAAATCAGAGGAGGAGGAGTTGTGGGGGTCAGGGCCAGCATCAAGGCAACCTGGGAGCTCCGAGGGGGAGGGAATGGAAGAGAGAGACAGAGAGACAGAGAGACAGAGAGAGAGACAGAGAGAGAGACAGAGAGAGACGGAGAGGGAGAGACAGAGAGAGAGACAGAGAGACAGAGAGACAGAGAGAGAGACAGAAAGATAGAGAGACAGAGAGGGAGAGACAGAGACAGAGACAGAGAGAGACAGAGAGAGAGACAGAGAGGGAGAGACAGAGTGAGAGAGAGAGACAGAGAGAGAGAGAGAGAGAGAGAGGGAGACTTAGCCGTCCGTCAGCCCTCCTATGGAGAGTCAACAGCCCTCAGGTCTGGATGTGGCTGATGAGGAAGAGGAGGAACACCTGGGCACAGTGCCTGACTACGAATGCGCAGAAGGCAAAGGAGAGGAGAGCAGTGGAAATCTATGGGCTGGTCCTTGGGGCAGAAGAGCAACTGCTGCCAGCGAAGCCCCACCCAGGGGCATCTCTCTCTCTCTCGAATTTTGATAACGTATAGCTGGGATGGTCGTAAGTATAAAAAATGGTCACTAAGTCGCTTTTTTCAGCACCGTTGCAACAGTCACTAAACAGTCGTATAGTCTTTCTGTGGGAAAGCAAGGAGAAGCAGAAGGGTGGCATAATTGACTTACAACTGTTCGTTTAGTGACCAAAGTTACCACAGCACTGAAAAATGTGACTTACGACCGTTTTTCACACTTACGACCATAGCAGCCGCCCCAGGATCACATGATCAAAATCCAGATGCTTGGGAAGAGCCTCATATTTATGACGATCGCAGAGTCGGTGCCACAGGATCCCCTTTTGGATCCTTTGGAATAAGGCAAAGTCAACGGAGAATCCAGATTCACTTCACAACCGGGTGACCAACTTAACAAGTACCATGATTCACTTAACAACGGTAGCGAGAAAGGTTGTAAAATGGGGCAAAACTCACTTAGCAAATGTCTCCCTTAACAAATGGAAATTTTGGGCTCCATCGTGGTCGTAAAGTTGAGGACTACCTGTATTCCGCCTCCGTCTTTGACAGAACGGTCTTTCGGCACTGCGGAACAGCGCCTCTGAGCTTGTGCCTCCTGCGTCCGTCCGTCCGCCTCTGCTCCCTGTCACTCACCAGTCGCTCACCACGATATCAGGCCGGGCTTCGTCCATCAACCGGTCCCAGTAGCCGTGATCCCGTAAGGTGATCATCTGTTGCTTCAGGCATGACCTGTCAAGCAAGAGAAAACCACCGTTGTTCCAAGCCTCCATCATCATCATCATCTTTTAACGGCCCCATTATCCCTTGCCGGGTGGAGTCTGGGCACTTGAATGGAGCGGAGTGTTTCCTGGCTGGATGCCCTTCCCGTTGCTAATGTGGAGTTATATTCAGCAGATATATTCCCATTGCTCCCAGAGATCCTCTACCTAGGATCGAACATGCAGCCTCCTGATTGTGAGGTGAGAGCTTCATCTTTAAGCCACCGCACCACTCTTTGTTACAAGCCCCCATGCGGAGCGCAAACCACGAATCGTGGTTAAATGCTGTGGTTGGGGCCGGGTGGGTGGGAGTTGGGGAGTGATTTTTATTTTTTATTTTATTTTTTCCAGATTTTGTTCTATTGTACTTTATTATTTGATTCTTTTTGTTAGTTTTTATTGTTTTTTTAATTTTAATTTTAATTTTTTTTGCTTTAAATATGGTTTTACATTGTGTAAGCCGCCTTGAGTCACCATGGGTGAATAGGTGGTAAAATAAAATAAATAAAATTAAATAAAATTAAATAAAATTAAATAAAATAAAAATAAAATAAAATAAAATAAAATAAATAAAATAAATAAAATAAAATAAAAATAAAAAAATAAAAAAATAAAAAATAATAAAATAAAAAAGATAAAAAAATAAAATTAAATAAATAAAATTAAATAAAATTAAAATAAATAAAATTAAATAAATAAAATTAAATAAATAAAATAAAATAATAAAATAAATAAATAAAATAAAATAATAAAATAAATAAATAAATAAAATAAAATAAATAAAATAAAAAATAAATAAAATAAAAAATAAATAAAATAAAATAAAATACCTCTCAAGTCATTTTGAGCAGAGTAGGAAAAATTTGCACTTTCTTGAAGAGGGATGGCTGAAAGGGGCTGGTTGATTAATAAGACACCCCCCCCCTGGTCCCATCCTACTCTTTCCCTCCCTCCCAGTGGTGGAATTAAATTTTTTTTACTCCCAGTCCTGTGGGCGTGGCTTGGTGGGCGTGGCAGGGGAAGGATATACTGCAAAATCCCCCTTCCCTTCCCTTCCCTTCCCTCCCCACCCCACTAACCTGCTTTCCAGCTCCGTTCTCCTGTGCAGGGCAACCAAAGGAGACCCAGCCGATCAGCTGGGACTCAATGGGAGGCAGAGAAGAGATGGGGTTGGCGGGGCCAGTCAGAGGTGGTTCTTTTGCCGGTTCTCTGGACGACTCAAAATTTCCACTACCGGTTCTTGAGAACTGGTCCAAACCGGCTGAAGACCACTTCTGCTCCCTTCCCATCTTTTAGCTATTCTATTCTGTATTTTTACCCAGGTAGTCCTCAAATTACGACAGTTCATTTAGCGAGTGTTTGGAGTTACAACACTGGAAAAAAAGGGGCTTTCTAACCATTTGATAACGGATGAAGGAACAAACGAGGCAGAGAGAGAGAGAGAGAGATACAGATTTTAAATAAAAGAGGCAGGATCTAGAGTTACGACCTCTGATTGAATATAGGTAGTCCTCAACTTACAACAATTTGTTTAGTGACCAAAGTTGCAACGGCACCAGAAAATGTGACTTTATGACCATGTTTCACACTTATGACCGTTGCAGCATTCCCCGGGGTCACATAATCAAAATTCAGGTGCTTGGCTACTGGCTCAGACTTATGACGGAGACAGTGTCCTGGGGGGGAGGGGAAGGACACGCGATCCCCTTTTGTGACCTTCTGACAAGTGAACTCAAGGGGGAAGCCAGATTCACTTAACAGGCGTGTTACTAACTTATCAACTGCCGTGGTTCACTTAACGGCGGTGGCAAGAAAAGTTGTAAACTCACTGAACAAAGGTCTCGCTTAGCAACACAAATTCTGGGCTCAATTGTGGTCATTAAGTCGAGGGTGACCAGGCAGTTCCCGACTTACGATCACAGTGGAGCCCAAAATTTCTGTTGCTAAGCGAGACAGCCGTTAAGCGAGATTTGGCTCATTTTACCATCTTCCTTGCCAGAGTTTGATAACTGAATCATTGCAGTTAGTAAAACGGTCGTTAAGTAAATCTGGCTTCCCCATTGTTAGAAGGCCGCTAAAAGTGAACACATGGCCCTGGGACACTGCCACTGTCATAAGTATGAGTCAGTTGGCAAGCCCCTGAACTTTGATCACTGGGGATGCTGCTATGGTCGTAAGTGTGAAATGTGGTCATGTTTTCAATTTCAAACAGTCAGTAAACGAATTATGGTAAGCCGAGGGCTACCTGTAGTATTTTTACATGGTTTTATTTTGTTAATAGTGTAAGCCGCCTAGAGCAGTGTTGGCTAACTTTTTTGGGCTCCTGTGCCAAAAATTGTGCATGCACTTGCATGCTCGCACTCATGTGCCAGCACCCAGAAGGCAATACGTGCCCTAACCCTACGCATGTAATACCCATCCACCCCCACTGCCTCCTTACTTGCACTGTACCTCACAGCTGACTTACAGCTGGTTTGAGGTCTTTTTTGGCCTCCCAGAGGCTTGAGGAAGGCTTCTGCAGGCTTTGCAGGCCCAAAACTAGCCCCATTTCATCACTTCTGGTATTTTCGGAAAAATAGGAAGTGGAAGCGGGCTAGTTTCACAAACCTAGAAGCCTCAGATGCTTCCTCAAGCCTTTGGGAAAAAGGCCTCAAACCGGCTGAAAATCAGCTGTGATGCATACAGGAGTAAGTTTGCCTGCAGCTCGTGTGCCAGCACAAATGGCTCTGCATGCCACCTGTGGCACGTGTGCCATAGGTTTGCCATCACGGGCCTAGAGTCACCCTCATGGTAAGATGGGCTGCCAATAAATAAATAAATAAATAAATAAATAAATAAATAAATAAAAATAAACTTTAGCTTTGAAGTTTCCAAGCTGCCCGTAGGAAAAACTCAGTTGGAAATTCCCACCATCGAAGAAGGAGCCTGTTCAACAACGGTCAATCCGCGTGTTAGAAACCCCGCAAGGGAAGACCAGCAAGTCCCTGGGCGTCCCGTCACTCACTCGTAGGACGTCACGAAGTATTTCTGAACATGCGGAAGGGGGATAGTTCTTCCGTGATCTCCCGGAAGCTGCTCGATTTTCCAGCCATTGCCTCCGTCACATTCTTTCACCCAGGAGTCAAAGCCTTCTGTGGCGGGAGAGAGGACACACAAAGGAGAGGACTACACTGTAGGCTGGATGTTCAGCACTTGGGAAAACATTTCAAAAGTAGGGAGATGAGACCACCAGGAGATCATGCCCTAAAATAAGGCTACTTTGGAGGCAGAATTATGGAACTGGTTGCACTGGGTTATTTCAGGATTTTTTTTTAAAATTGCTTAGACATGTTGGTGTGGTTCGCCGGCAGCCTTGTACAGACAGCAGCGGAATCGGACAGTGGGGAAGAACGGGGACCAGTCCAGGAGTCTTGCGTCCGATGCGGAGATGGGGCCAGGACCATCTGGGAGTTGTGTGCCGATTCCGGAGCCTCCAGAGTCTGGTAGCAGCGAGGCAGAGGAACAAGGGGAGGCTGTTCCCAGTGCGCGTCTGCACAGAGCTGCTAGAAGGCAAGAGCAGCTGAGACAAAAGAGGTGGCTTGGGAGTAAGGCTTGGAAGTGATTGCCCCTCACATAAGGTATAAAGGACAGGCAAAGGGAGAGAAACCTTTGCAGGAAGCAACGTCGTTTGCTCTGTTCAGATCAAATCTTGAAGCTCTGTGTGGACTTTGTTCTTCGGTTGGTTTTTTATAGTTCATTTCGCACTTTAGTTGTTGGCAGCAATTCGAAGGCGAGAAAGGTGGGTGCTTATCTCGAGGGACTGTTTGGGACTCATTACCGGCTGGAATGCACATAATTCCCAGCATGGAAATAAAACAAGAGTTGTTTAGACTAAGCATGTGCTTAATTACAGTCTGGGGAAGCCTTGGTCAAAACAGTTGGCAACTCCGTTTGGATCTCCTGGTGGTCTTCCATCCTGGCCTTGATTCGCTTTAATCTACCGTGTTTCCCCGAAAATAAGACCTACCCCGAAAATAAGACCTACCCCGAAAATAAGACCTACCCCGAAAATAAGACCTGGTGTGTTTTTAGGAGCCAAAAAAATATAAGACAGTGTCTTATGTTAGAAACTCTGGTATGCAATTTGTTCGTGGTTTCTTACATGAATAAATGTACATTGTTCTACATGAATATGGTGTTTTTTTTCATTAAATATATATATATATATATATATATATATATAAGACCTACCCTGAAAATAAGACCTAGTGTGTTTTTGGGCCAAAAAATATAAGACAGTGTCTTATGTTAGAAACACGGTATGCAATTTGTTCGTGGTTTCTTACATGAATAAATGTACATTGTTCTACATGAATATGGTGTTTTTTTTTCATTATATATATATATATATATATAAAAGACCTACCCCGAAAATAAGACCTAGTGTGTTTTTGGGAGGCAAAAAAATATAAGACAGTGTCTTATGTTAGGGGAAACACGGTATGCAATTTGTTTGTGGTTTCTTACATGAATAAATGTACATTGTTCTACATGAATATGGTGTTTTTTTTTTCATTAAAAATATATATATATATATATATATTTGTTTTCGTAGATTTTCACGGGTAAAGGTATGTAGGTCTTGGTGTATTCGGGTCTTGTCCGTGTAGGTTGAGAATACCTTGGCAGCGTTTGTGAAATCTCATCCGTCATCTTCAGGCTGGTGTCTTCAGCTTCGTTCTCTCCTGGGAGAAGTGTGTGATCGTGGCTGTTTTTCCCTTTTAAACTCTAGAGTTGGATGTGTTGTTACTTTTTGATTGGTTTGTGGAGTTGATGTGTATGCAGTTGGATGGCTTTTTCCTGAGACCCTGTGTGGCTGAGGTGCTGGAGGTGTGTCTCAGGGAAAAAGCCATC
>CM019158.1:67836-88690 GCA_009733165.1 Naja naja
GAGAGGATAGAAGAGAGAGAGAGAGAGAGAGAAAGGAGAAAAGGCAGGCAGAGGAGAGAGGAGAGAAGAAAGAACGAGAAGAAAGAAAGAGGGGGGAGGAGAGAGAGAGAGAGAGAGAAGACAGAGAGACTGGTCTTGGAGCTGTGTTGACGTTTGCAGAGGTAGAGCCTCCCTGGCCAGCGGTAGTCTATCTGAGCCGACGATTCAGCGGGGCGGGGCCGGGGGCGGCGGGGCGGGCGGGGCCGGGGCAGCCCTCGACGGAGCCTCCAGCTCCCGGCAGCAGCGACATCTGGGAGACCCGGAGCCGCGCAGCAGCAACAGGGATTCCGTGGAGCTCCCCACCCCCCCCAGCACCACCCCGGGGGTGGAAGCGGCTCCCCTTCCTCGCCCCCCTCCCGCCCCGGGGCCTCCCCTCCCCCCCTCCCTCTCTACGGCCCCCACCCCCACCCCGGAAGCAACACCTGCCCCGCCAGGCTCCGCACTTGCCAGAAGCGCCGCAGAAGCTCCGCGCATGCGCCACCCGGGCGAAAGCGAAAGCAAAACGTGGCCACTTCCGAGTTCGCGGGGCGAAGGACAGCGGAGGATCTTAGGGAGGGGCATCTACCTGCGGGGAGGGCGTGGCCTGGGGACGTTGCGTCATCGCATGCAAATGAGCGGGATTCCCTTTCCCCAGCCACCGTCCTTGGGAGGGGTCTCTCCTCCGCCCGTCTCTCTCAGACCGCCCCCCAGGGGGAGCCGCGGCCACCGGGAATCCGGCCGGCTGAACCCACAGCGCCGCTAAAAGCGCGCTCCTGAGCGTGTGCAAAGCGCCGCTTCCTCGGCCCGGGGTCCAACAGCGCAATTCATTTGGGGAGGGGGGAGTCTTGATCTCAGCCCCCTGCTCGCCTTGGCTGCTCCGGAAAGCTAAAAGTGGCCTGACCCGGTTAGAAGGGCGTGGATGGGAGGCCATGAGGAAATCCCAGGACTGTGGCATGTCTGGGAGGTGTTCCTAATGCCAAGCGATGGGGCCTTCCAACTCAGCCCCCTCCCCAAGGAAGAGTGGGGGGGACCCCCTGTATTCTCCCCACTTCAGCCCCCTCCCCAAGGAAGAGGATGGAACCCCCAGCCCCTTCCCCAGGGAAGAGGGAGGGAACCCCCAGCCACCTCCCCAGGGAAGAGGGGGCGAACCCCCACCCCCTCCCCAGGGAAGAGGGTGGAACCCCCAGCCCCCTCCCCAGGGAAGAGGGGGGAACCCCCAGTCCCCTCCCCAGGGAGGGGGAACCCCAGCCCCTCCCCAGGGAAGAGGGGGAACCCCAGCCCCTCCCCAAGGAGAGGGGAACCCCAGCCCCTCCCCAGGGAAGAGGGGGGAACCCCCAGCCCCCTCCCAGAGAAGAGGGGTGAAGCCCCCGTACTCTCCCCCACTTCAGCCCTCTTCCTTGGGAAGGGGGGAATCCCCACCTCCCTACTCAAGGTAGAGTGGGGACTTCCAGCCCCCTCCCCAAGGAATGGGGGGGAACCCCCAGCCCCCTCCCCAAGGAACAGGGGGGACCCCCTGTATTCTCCCCCACTTCCCTGCTGGCCAATCCATTCCCACTCAGCCACCTCCCCTCCCCTCCCACTCCTGCCTGGCCAGCGTCCCATCTGAGTTACTTGCCTGCGACAAGCAGCCCAGCCCAGCCCTGGGTGGGGAGGCGGAGTCTCTCAGCTGCCTGCCCCAGAGGCTGGCAGGCTGCTGCTTCACTTTCTACTCTCGCCCTGTTTGCAGCTCCTGGCATCGCCTGCAGGACAGCCCCCTCCCCAATGGTAAGTGACAGGGATCTCCCTCCTTCCCTCCTCCTCTTCGGAGGGGGCCCCCCAAAACTCTAGAAGCCCTTAATTCTCTGGGAGGGGGCGGCATTCAGCACTTGTTCTGCCCCTCCCCAACTGTGCAAGCTTTGCAGAGCTGCAGGTCTCTTTGGCAGGGCTTGGGTTGGAGAAGAAGGGTGAGTGTTGCCAGGGGATACCTGAAAGGCGGCTAAAACTATATATTATCTATTATAACTATATTGAATTCTACTGTATAGTGCAATATTAATGCAATATCAGGGTTTTCAATTCCATTGTACAGAATGCGAAGGATGTGTGCTTGTGTTTATTTTTAGAGATATAACGTGCACTGAAGAGGGCATTTAATTTAGTTGCACGAGATGCAATGACAATAAAGTAAGCTAAAAGCAACTTAAAAGGGACATAATTTCTTGCTCCTTCTTGCTATGGGTGTGTGTGTGTGTGTGTGTGTGTGTGTGTGAGGATAGCCCTCCCCCTTGCAAGGACAGGAACTCTGCAAAAGGGCATTAGGGAAGGGATTTTTCCAGGCTCGGGAGCAAATAACATGAAAACAATAACGCAATAATAAGAGTCGGAAGGGCAGCCTGGAGGTCATCTAATCCAGCCCCCTGCTCAAGCAAGGACTTGCACACAGTCAAGAGTTAAACTGCAGAAGAAGAAAAAAAAGGAAACCCAAGTCCATCTTTGCAAAGATAGACCAGAGAAAAGAGTTTGGCATGTGCACTTTTATTAGCCATCTGGGGTTTAAAAAAGAAGGACCAGGGAGGATCCAGGGGAAGGTGATGGCGTCCCTGCTACTGCAGATTTGGAGAGCAAGAAAAACTGAGTCATCCTCTCGGCAGCCTGGACTCCCATCTCCGAATGAAATCCCTGCTCAGCAAATTATATCGGCCTGGAAAGTTGCCTCCGAAGGCAGATTCTTCCCTCCGTTGATTGCTTTCCAGTGGTGACGGGAGGGAACGAACTCAGTAGGGTCTGAAATGTTCTCCACCCACCCCCAAATTTTATTGATTACATATTAAAATATTGGACACAGGGTTGACCGTCCTGGCTTTGTCTCTGCCGTACACACTGAAACGTCAACTCATAAAATATTTCTATGGTCTTTTTAGAGTTGCCAACAGAAAGGGAGCGGGGAGCAGTGAGGCAGCGTGGAAATCGAAAGTGCATTCCATAAATAGTTTTTCAAAGATAGTAACTAGGTGACTGAAGTTTCTGCCGGGCAACATTCTAACTGGAGAGCATGATTGATGACTCTGGGCTATGGGTGTGTCCCATTGGAGAATATGGATGATGATACACCCAGGGGGTGGGGGAAAACCAGGGTCAAGGGTGACAATGAATTATGTGTCTCATAATTCACCCATACACCCAGGCAGTGCCAGATATTTTAACTCCCAATAAATCCTTTTGAAGTTTTGGAAGTTTGGCTCAAGACTCATGATTTAAATGAGGGTAACTGTCAGAATCCAATAAAACCAATAACATTATACTCGTCGTGCATTGCTAAGGTTATACTATTATTCTTATCCAGAATGTACATTTATATTTACAGCATAAAAACTCATATATTGCTAATTTTATACAACCATTTTTATCCATTATGCTCCACTGTGTTTACCTAGATAACATCAGATTTCAGTTCTACAGATCCTCGTTATTTTCTGTTCTGGATCCTTCTTTTCAGTTCCAACCATTGATAAAATTTATTCCAGCGGTCGGCAACCTTAAACACTCCAAAGAGCCACAAAGGTCCTAACTGGAAGCCCCCCATTCAATTCTGGAGCTGACCGGAAGTCCGGTTCCCCCACCATAGAGTCTCCTCCTAGCGCAGCGTCCTTTTTCTTCTGCCGATCGGAAGTCTGGTTCCCCCACCATAAAGTCTCCTCCTAGCGCAGCATCTTTTTTTCTTTTACTGACTGGTGATAGGGAGCCTCAGCAGAGGGATGAAAGAGCCACATGCGGCTCCAGAGCCGTGGGTTGCCGACCCCTGGTTTATTCCATACATCATGATACTCTGGTTCAGGGGTCCCCAAACTTGGCAACTTTCAAGTCTTAAAGTTGCCAAGTTTGGAGACCCCTGCTCTGGTTGCTCTGGTGTGCTGAAATGAGCATTGATGCCAGGCGCCAACTTCAATTTAGCCAAACTGAGGTACAAAGTCCCTTGATGCCACTGGGATATGGGCCAACTCCCTTCCTTTGCCCTCCCCCTTTTAAGGATGCCCTTCCAGAGCCCCTCCTGGTGCGGATCCTGGCCAGCCTGCCCGCCCTCGACTTGGTGCTGGTGTGCCGCCTGGTTTGCTCCCAGTGGAAGGCGCTGGTGGATGGAGGGGCCCTCTGGCTGCTGAAATGCCAGGCGGAGGGATTTGCGGGGAAGGATGCGGATACGGAAGGTTCAGAGAGCTGGCAAACCCTCTACTTTCTCCATAAGAAGAAGCGGAATTTGATCAAGAACCCAAACGGAGAAGGTAAACAGGTACCCCAGCCTTGCGAACGGGTGGGGGGGCAGCCCCTGAGCCAGATCTGGGCAGCCCCCTCCCCTTGGCCCTTTTTCCTGAGCCAGGCTGTCTGGGGATCCCTGGGCAACAGAGGGGAGACCTTCAAAGGGCATCAGGAAGGTCCTTTCCCTCCAAGCGGGAAAATCCATTCCCCCCCATTCTGCTGGGGGAGGGGGGCATATTTGGGGCTAAGTGAGCATCATTTTGAGGCTTTCCTGCTTGGTCTTTAGAGGGCCTCCAGCATTGGGAGGATGTGCAAAATGGGGGTGACGGCTGGAAAGTGGAAGAGCTGCCAGGCGATTTCGGGAAGGATTTCCCCAGGGAGGAAGTCCGCAC
This sequence comes from Naja naja, assembly GCA_009733165.1. Taxonomy (NCBI): domain Eukaryota; kingdom Metazoa; phylum Chordata; class Lepidosauria; order Squamata; family Elapidae; genus Naja; species Naja naja. The sequence goes on from CM019158.1 coordinate 72,477, forward strand.
CTATTTTGTGTCCTCTTTTGAGTAAGTCTGTTTCACAGTCTTCTGAGCAGCCCTGGAGGGGGTGCACATGTGTGGTGGGATGCTGCCAGTTTAACAACCGGTTCGGGGTGCGCGCGCTTGTGGGCAGCGCTGAAAATGGAGCATTTAGAAGCCCAGCTGCTTACCTTCCAAGTCAGCAACGGTAAGTAGAACAGCGAGGGCGGGGATGGGAGGAAATCAGCTGGGCTGCATGATTCAGATGAGCTACAAAGCAGGAAATAAAGGACAGGATAGAGCAGGGCCAGCTGATCGTCGGAACTACCGGTTTGCATGAACCGTTCCGAACTGGCAGCATCTCACCACTGGCGCATGGGCATGCTGCAGTGTCCCGAGAGCTCAGGAACCCAAGGGGGCCCAAAGCAGTTTGCTTTCCCCCCCACTTTTTAAATCAATTTTCTAGTCCTTATGGTAAAAAAAAAAAAAGGATGCCAGCCCCGGAAGCAGCAGGCTCAATCCCTTTTCACACGACTCTTTTGCTCCTCAGCTGGTGCAGCAAATCCCAAATAATTGACCTGCAAGCTGAAGGCTACTGGGAGGAGCTGATGGACACCACACAGCCCAAAATCGTAGTGAAGGACTGGTGAGTGGCCAGGGGTTCCCGAGCAGAGGTGGTCTTCAGCCGGTCCTGACCAGTTCTGGAAAACTGGTAGTGGAAATTTTGAGTTGTTCGGAGGACCGGCAAATTCCGTCTCTGACTGGTCCCGCCAACCCCATCTATTCCCTGCCTCCCATTGAGTCCCAGCTGATTGGCTGGGTCTCCTTTGGTTGCCCTGCACAGGAGAACGAAGCTGAAAAGCAGGTTAGGGGGGTGGGGAGGAAATGGGGATCTTGAAGTATCCTTCCCCTGCCACGCCCACCAAGCCACACCCACAGAACCAGTAGTAAATTTTTTTGAATCTCACCACTGTCCCCGAGTCCCCCCACCCCATTCTTCCCTTGCAGTCACCCCTTGCCCACCAAGGAGCCTTGGTGGTGCAGGCTGTTAATAGCCTAGCACTTAGTTCCAGCTGCCTGCAATTATTGCAGGCTCGAATCCCACCAGGCTCAAGGTTGACTCAGCCTTCTATCCTCTTGGGGTAGGTAAATTGAGGACCCAAGATTGTTGGGGGCAATAAGCTGACTTTGTTAAAAATGCCGCTTAGTAATAAGCAGGCATATACAATGGAATGAAGGCTATTGCTGAGCACATTGGGTTGTGCTCCAAACATTGTAAGCCGCCCTGAGTCTCCGGAGAAGGGCGGGATATAAGTATGAATAAAAAAATAAATAAAGAAATAAAAATTCCTCTCATCCCACCAGGTATGCTGCTCGCTGTGATGCCGGCTGCCTTTACCACCTGAAGGTGAAGCTGCTCTCTGCTAATGAAGACGTGGTGGCTGAATTCGAGAGCGAAACCATTGCGGTCCCCCAGGACAACGAGGGCGAGTGGGCTGAGGTTTGTCCCCAGGAGATAACTTTCCCCCCTTTCCAAGAAGCGGTGGAGCTCCTGTTACCAAACTGGGCTGGGACCCTTCTCCCACCCCAAATCCCCTGGGTGGAGAAAAGGGGGGCTACATTTTGGACACGGGAAAAAAAAAAGACGAGAATCAAAACAGGGGCAGTGTTTTGAATTCTCTGCTCTTTCATCCGCGTTTTATCTTTTCTCTCCCTGGCTTAAGATCACGCACACCTTCGCCGATTACGGTCCCGGCGTGCGCTTCGTCCGTTTCGAACACGGCGGTCAGGATACGGTGTTCTGGAAGGGCTGGTACGGCGCCCGGGTGACATCCAGCATGGTGACGGTGGAATCTTAATGCTCTGCATTTGCACGTGGGAGCAGCGCCTCTGCAGGAAATCCTCGCTACGAAACGATGGCTGGGAATTGGCAAAGATTACACAAAAAGCCCTCCTTCCAAAGAATAGAGGAAGAGACTCCTTCCACTCTCCAGTCCTTGGAAAATCAAGCACCTGCCAACTGTCCCATTCCTTCCGTTAAACAGACAAAGACTCCTGGGCCATCGTTCAGCCAAGAGTAGGCCAGTTCCTGTGTATCCATTTGGCAAATGCATAAATAAATTCAGTTTCAAAAAAAGTTGGTTGCGATCAAGAGAGAGAATTCTCAACATTTGAAGAGGGACTGAGAGAGACCTCCCCAATGCCTAAATTACCATATTTTTCAGATTTTTCCACCCCCAAAAGTGGGTGGAAATGCCTGTGTGCCTTATACAGCAAATGTTGCTGAAGCCCCACCCATCAGCCAGGCCCCACTCTTTGGCCTCTGCCTCCCAGCAATTGGCCTCCTTGCAGCAAACTGCCGGATCAGCTTCAGCACAGCCAGATGTAGCATGAGCAGCTAATTGTTGATTGGATCGGCCTCCCGACGATCAGCTGTTCCAGGCTGCAGGGATTGCCATGGCCTATTGCTGCCTCCGCGTGCCCCCTTTTCAGCCTCTGCATCTTATTTTTGGCCTCCGTGTGCCCCATTTTTGGCCCCTTCCGATCCCTGCCATCCAGAACAGGATGAAAATGGGGTGTGCGGAGGCCGAAAACAGGATGTGGAGTCCAAAAATGGGACGCGCGGAGGCAGCAATAGGCGAAGGCAATCCCTGCCGCCTGAAACAGCATCGTCGGGAGGCCGATCCAACCGACAATCAGTTGCTTGTGCTAATCAGGCTGTGTTGAAGCTGAAACAGGGTGTTTGCTGCAAGGAGACAATTGCTGGAAGGCAGAGGCAGCTTTCTTTTTCTCTTGTTTTCCTCACCAAAAGCTAGGTGCGTCTTATACTTTGGAGCGTCTTATACTCCGAAAAATACGGTAGGTAACACAGATACTCCTCAACTTCACAACAATTCATTTAGGGACTCTTGAAGTTACAAAGGCACTGGAAACAGTGACGGATTGCCATTTTCCATGCTTTGCATTATCCCCAGGGGTCACGTCAACGAAATTTAGACACTCAGCAACTGGTATGTAGTTATGGTGCCCCGGGGTCACGCAATCCCCTTTTGGCAACCTTCTGACAAGCAAAGTCAATGAGGAAGCTAGATTCACTTCACAGCCGGGTTGCTAACTTAACAACTGCAGTCATTCACTTCACAACGGTGGCAAGAAAAGTTGTAAAACGGGGCAAAAGTCACCAACTGTCTCACTTAGCAGCAGAAATTTGGGGGTGGTAATTGAACATCCATCTGTAAATGTAAACATGTTGTATTTTCCATCACTTAGTGTGATGGCCCAGGGTGTGGCACAAAAATAACAAAGTCAGCAAAGTAGATAAATTCCCTTTAATGCCTCCAATTTGGCCCACAATGTCCAATTATCCTCGGCGGGAAATCAAACTCTTCCAAAAACAGTCCACAAAGGGAAGAAAGGCAGTCGGAACCCAAAATACAGATAAAGTAGAAATTAAAAAACCAACACAAACCACGCTGAAGTAATTAACACGACCGACCAGGATAATAACTTGTAGACTTCCAAAAGATAATGGGCACACACAGTTGGGAGGACGCCAAAACCCAGATAAGCCTCGACAAAGGTAATGCACGCTTTGCTTCCAGCAACTTTGCAATGCACAGTTTGCCCTTTTAAACAGTCTTCCCAGCTGTGGCCCATGAAGGGGATCAGGGCCCTTTCCTCCCCCATAAACCACATTGCTCCCTTATCTGTTCCTCCCTGCGTGCCCTAGGATGAAGAGGGGGTGGGCCTGGGTCTTCCTCTGAATGCCCAGCCAGCCTGTGCCCTTCCCTAGTTTCATCCACAGCCACTGGAGCCACACTCCCACTCCCTGTCAGCTGTTCCATCTCCCCCTCAGAATCAGATTCCAACTGGGGCAGGAGACTTAGTATATCCTCTGTGCCAAAAATCCTGGCAGTGTCCTGGCCCAGTTGCTGGGATTTTCTGTTTCCAATAAAAGAGCTGGAAGTTTGATTACCTGCATGGAAGGCTCCACCTGGCCACAAAAGCAAGATGGAGAGCAAAACCAATGCTCAGCTTCCCTTTTTTTAGCCTGCCTGATGGTGTCAAAGGCCGGACTGATGTGCTCCTGCTGTAAACACGGCCGTAACATCAAGCAATCTTAATCAGAATTGAGCGGAATGGGACCTTGGAGGTCTTCTGGGCCAGCCCCCTGCTCGAGCAAGGGACCCTATACCAGTGATGGTGAACCTTTTCAGCAGCAAGTGCCCAAACCAGAACACGCATGCTTGCGCATGCATGTGCACATGCTGGAGTGACAGAAAACTGAAGACAAGCTGACCGGGCAGGCATGCCTCTTTTTTGGATGTTTTTGGGCCCATATTCAGACCATTTCTTAGGCCATTTTCAGGCTGCTTTTTGGACCATTTTCTGGCCATTTTCCAGCCCATTTTCCAGCCCATTTTCCAGCCCATTTTCTGGCCATTTTCCAGGCCTTTTTCGGGCCATTTTTCGGGCCATTTTCAGGCTGTTTTTAGGCCGTTTCCAGGCTGTTTTCAGGCCATTTTTGAGCTGATTTTCAGGTCATTTTCAGGCCATTTTTGCTGTTTCTCAGGCCATTTTCCAGGCCATTTTACGGACTATTTTCAGACCATATTCGGGCCAAAAACAGTCCAAAAAACAGCCCAAAAAGGCCCCAAACAGCCTGTTTTTTGGCCAATTTTTGGACTGTTTTCCAGTGCTCTGGCACCTGTGAAGACCAGCTGTCCAGCACACATGTGCATGCCTGGAACCAGAAGAGCAGCTGGCGATGGTGCGCGTGCCCACTGAGAGGGCTCTGCGTGCCACTTTTGGCACGCATGCCATAGGTTTGCCATCACGGCCCTATACCATTTAGACAAGTGTCTGTCCAGTCTCTTCTTAAAATCCTCAAGTGATGGAGCGTGTCAGAGCGTTTGCAGCATGACTACTATTATGAGACAACCCAGGAGCAAAAAACACACACAGAGGTTTTGACTATATTGGCAATACCATTCATTGCATCAGCCTTATATTGCATCAGCCTTACATTGCACCAGCCTTACATTGCATCAGCCTTATAGTTGGTCAGCTCTTAAATCTCAATACCTTAACAGAGCGCCCACAACTTCTGAAGGCAAGCTGTTCCACTGGTTAATTGTCTTCACTGTTAGAAAGTTTCTCCTTAATTCCAGGTTGCTTCTGTCCTGGATTTGAATTGGCATCCTTCAGTCTCAAGAGACTATGGTATCGTGATATGAAACCGGTAACTGCCACTTCCTGTGTTGTTTCAATGCTGTATGCAAAGCTGGAGTGTCCTCTCCAGAGCACAAGGCCTGGTAAATTTAATATGGAGGATAAACTGTTACCCAAGCAGCAGATCCCCCCTCTCCACATCACTGAAATAGTTTAATGGAACGGCAGAGCTGATACGATTAGTTCCAGCTGCATCGCAGGAGTTACCAGAACGTGATTGTACACAGTCACAAACTGCTTCCAGGACTCCGGCTCCAGATTTTGCCTCGAGGTTGACTCCTGAAGCCTTTTCCAATAATAGATATAGCCACAAGGCAGTGGAGGTTTGAAATCAGAGTTTCCCTTCTCCTATGGTTCTACCATTTTATCTGCTGTTGGGGCATAAAGCACTCTTCCACCTTCAAAACTGTTCACCATTTTCTCCTGTAACCCTGAAAAGGGGCCCTTATGAGGTGCTACCAGCTGGGCCAGCTGGACCAAGGTTTTTAAAGGAGGTATTATTCCTCCAGCACTACTTCTCACTGCAGGATGCCCAGCTCGGCTCTATTTGCAGTGTCCAGTGTCTCCTGGATTACCTCTTAGGTTTATATCGAACCTAAATCTCTTAGTTGTATAAGGTCTAAACATGTTTAGGGCTTGATGGATCATCAGGAAAGAATATCATGGAAATTATTTTTCTTATATCTGCTGATTTCTTTACACCACCTGCCATATTCAAAATGGCCACAAGGTGGCAGGCTATTGGGCTGAAATTTCCCATTCGGCTTTTAAAGGAACATTTTCGTTTACATTGATGGGCTTTTGCACCCCGTTTTGCCTCTAATGGCATAGGGGGGTTGTCAACTCATAAAACATTCCTATGCCTGTTTTAGTAGTTGCCATAAAAAAGGGAGGCGGAGGAAGGAAATCTGGAAGAGCAGTACAGCAGTTTGAAAGCGGAAGTACGTTCCAGCCAGGGGTGGGATTCAAATTTCTTAACAACCAGTTCTGTGGGTGTGGCCTAATTTGTGGGTGTGCCTTGGTGGTCATGTGACTGGGTGGGCACGGCTTGTATGTAAATATTATAAATATTTATGTAAATATTGATTTTTTTATATAAAAAAGAGCAAAGCAGGCAGGCAGATTGAGTTGCTCACAGAATCACAGATTCACTTAGAGATCTATCTATCTGCAATTGGCTACCTGAGTCTGCACTGAAAAGCTTCAGTCCTAAGGAAGGTTTGGCTCTGCTTTTAGATTAGCTAGAAAGCAAGAAATACAAGGATTTCCTGCTTTCTAGCTAATCTAAATCTCCCGGCAGAGCAGAACAACTGATAGTCGGGGAAGGAAAAATAGCAACTTACCAAACCAGGCAAGTTGGATGGCTCGTAAGCCAGGTAAGGAGTGAGTGGGCGGAGAGGGGCGGGGCCAGTCAGTGGAGCAATTTCTCCAACTGTGGACAATCATAACACGCATGTATGCAGCATTTGCAAGAAATCATCAGCTGTGCTGCCTGGACAGCTGACAAGGTGCGCAGCATTTGAAAATCCTCTTGTTTCCTGCTTTTTCAACCTCAGCTGTGCTGTGCAAAGCAGCTGAGGAGGGAAAAGCAGGGAATAAAGGACAGCCTAGAGCCCGGGCAGGCGGGTGGGCCAAACACCGAACTGGTTCGGTGTCAGCTGGTCTTCGCAGATAGAGTTTCTATAGAACCAGGCCAAACCGGTAGCATCCCACCTCTGGTTCCAACTCTTCTCTTTAAAAGATTGTAACTAAACTGCCAGAGCTTTTGCACGTGAATATATTTAATTGGAGAAAGTGAATGATGATACCCAGCCCATGAACGTGCTCAATTGGAGAATCTGGTTTATGACACACCAGGGGGAGGAGGGAATCAGGGTCACAGGGACTGTAAATGATGTATGCCAGATTTGGCTTCATACAGGGCAGTGCCAGTATGTCGCCTCTAATGAATCCGTTGAAGTTTTTTGAAGTTTGGCTCTAGCATCATGATTTAATTAGAGTAATTGCTGGAATCCTGACAAGGTTCAGAGCCCAATTCCATGTCCAATTTTCCCCCTTCTGTACCCCCATTACTTTTATTTACCTTAAAACTTTTGCAATCAGTGGCCTCCATCTGCCATACTCAAAATGGCCACGAGAGGGCAGGCTATTATTGCTATGCAATTTCCCATAGACTTTTAAAAGTGGTGCGGTGGCCTAGAGGTGGCGCTTCCATGTCACAATTAGGAGGCTGTGAGTTTGGTCCTCTGGGCACAGACAGAAGATATCTGCTGATATCTGGTGACAGGAAGGGCATCCGGCCAGTAAACTCTCAGATCCATTGTTACCCAGACTCCATCCCGCAAGGGATTATGGGGTCGTTAAAAGAAGATGATGACTTCCCCATGGACTTTTAAAGCAACGATTTTCATTTAATTTGAAGGACCCCATTTTCACCTAGTTCAGAGCCCAATCCCACAATCTGTCCCCCAAACTTTTCAATCACTGGCCTCCATCTGCAATATTCAAAATGGCCATGAGATGGCAGGCTGTTATTGGTTCTGCAATTTCCCATGGATTTTTTTTTTGGAAGCAATTATTTTTTTTACTTATTTTTATTTATGTTACTTTTTGAGATGACTGCTGTCATGCTCAAAATGGCCACGAGATGGCAACCCAAACATATAGATAGATATAAATAGGTATAGATAGAGATAGATGTAACCCTAACCCTAACCAGTAGCAGCCCACCCCTGCTTCTCAATCTTTCTCACCTCTCCAGCTGTTCCTTCATTTTTTTGATTTTCATTGAGGAGCTCCTGTTTCTCCCCAGCTTGGCGCAGAATTCTGCGGAAGAGGCTCTGGTATTCCACTTGTTCTACTCTGAGCTGTTCCTCCAAAGCATTGATTCTGTAAAAGAGGAAGACAAGAGAAATTAGTTCGCTAAGATTTTCACTCGAACCATCCAACTTGTTTAAAATCAAAACTACCTAGAAATACCTGGCACTCTCTTTGCCTTACTTTTTAAGTAATTTAGTTTTGCCATTTTCTCACCTCCTCTGTTTCTCATCCAGCTCCCTGCAGAGTTCTGTGATGTTTTCCACAAACTGGGATTTTCCTTCAGGAGCTCCTCATTCCACCCCTCCTGCGTCACCTGCATTGGTTGCCGGTTGCCTTCCGGGTGAGATTCAAGGTTTTAGTAACAACATATAAAGTCCTACATGGCTTGGGTCCGGGGTACTTGCGGGAGCATCTGCCGGCATCACATTCCGGTCACCCTGTACGCTCCCACAGGCAGGGCCTCCTTGGGGTACTGTCAGGCAGACATTGTCAGCTGGCGGTGCCCAGGGGTAGGGCCTTCTCGGTGGGAGCACCCACCCTGTGGAACCAGCTCCCCTTGGGTCTTCGTCTGGCCCCTGATCTCCGCTCCTTCCGCCAGGACCTGAAGACCTGGCTGTTTCAGCAGGCCGGCCTGGACTGAACTAAGGAGTGGGTGGGTTTTTTAATGTAATTTTTAACTTGTTTTTAATTTCATTATTGGGCTTGTACTATTTAATTATTTTTAAGTAATTTATTGTATTGCGTTTTTATACTGTGAGCTGCCCTGAGTCCTTAGGGAGAGAGGGTGGCATACAAGTCTAATAAATTATTATTATTATTCCTCATTGTTGTGTCGCTGTAAATACGAGGACCAGAGAGAAATTAGCCCCTTGATTTTTTTTTACTTGAATCATAAGCAGACTCTCTTTCCAATCAACTTCCAGCCTCCATTTTGTCTCCCGGGCCTTTCTCCCGGCTTGGAACTGAACCAGATGGGTATTTCCTCCAACACACTGTTTTTATAGTATAGCAAGGTGTCTTTAGCTGTAAAGACCTTTGTTCTGATACATTCCACAAAATTGCAAACCACATCAAAGTGATTTCCAGGAGCAATTAAAGGTATGGATGCAGGATACAGGAAAAGTTTTCACTTCTCACACATGCCTGCCTGTCAATATAATATACGCCAAGGAGGCTTCATCATTTGCCAAGGCAGGCCTTGTTTGTGAGAGTGTGAGATAGCAAGTGTTATGTATGTAGGTTTGAATGTTATTGGTTTATTTGAACTGTTCTTGTAAAATGTCAAATGGTATTGGTTTAAATAGTGCGGGAAGAAACCCTGCACTCCCATTGGCTGGCAACTACAGCTGCAGGCTATAAGAGGCAGCCGTAGCCAAGCCAACTCGGGTCCATTCGAGCTGTAGTCACTGAATAAACTCTTTGCTGGAACTCTTCGCATCTGACTCTTCATGCAAACTTAACAGCAAGGCTTTGAATAAAATGGGCCATGGTCATGGGAGGCTCTCTTGAAAAGGAAACTCAAGTGTTGCTGTTCCCAGCTTACTTTCCAAGCATGGCTGGAACAATATAATTTTGAACATTTCCCTGGAATAAATTTTATATTTTTTAGATGCAATGTAGACTTATGTGCCACTCTTCTCTCTTGTACCCCTCAGTGGTTCTCGCCCTGATGTTGTAGGAGTCTGGAAAAGATGCAATAAATAACAGGTGTGGAATATTCTTACCTATCAGCTCACTCACCCTCCGCTATCCTTACCCTCACATCTTATTATGACATGAAACCAATGTTCAGGTACAAATCCTCTCCTGGTTAAAAGAAAAAATGGGTACTTCACAAGGTTATTTTTTATGTGAGAGAATTGATCTCTCGGCCACATACGTTCACATAATAAAATGATAATAGGAAAATTTGTGATACTTAATAATGCACCCCAAAGATTTAGATTGCTTACCTGAGGGGGATGGGGGGGGTGATGGACAGCAGAGGGGGAGGCACTTGCTGGATGGGGGGCAACTGGCCGGCACATGAAGGATTGGGCTGGAAAGCAATGGAGATGATAAGGACGTTGGGCCTGAGCAGAGGGGAAACCCTCAAGCCCAGTTAATACAGAGACCCTCACCCAAAAGAGCCACATTTCCTTTCATTGCTTGTGTCCTATACACTGAGTGTGACTGCATATCACATACCTCAGTGGGTGCCCATGGCCCAAGGACTGGCTACGCTTCTGGTACCAACTGGGCGGGGGGAAATAAGACTTCTTTAAAAACACAAATGTATTGACTGCAATTAAAGACATTCATTTTTAGAACAGGAGCTTTATCTGTGTGCTAAAGTTAAGTAGATAACAAGTCTCTTGTTTTGAATTGTATCCTATCTCTATTGGACCGTTTCACGGTTGTTTTCATCCTTTTTAGAAAGTTTCCAGTCATTTTGTACTCAGCTGCTGACAGCTGTTGATGATGGCTGTTGAGTGACCCAGGACAGCCCAGTCAATGTTTTATGGCATGTGCTGTGATGTCATAACCTTTGATCCAGCTATGGGGAGATGCCAGGGGTGCCCCATCCAGCAAAGGTGGACACGCTGAAAGAGAGATCCTGAAGGGTCTCAGGCAACGTCTGTGGAATAAAGAGAGGAAATGGGGTGTGTGTGTGAAAGATGGAGGGAAGGTCCCCCCCAAGTGACTTGGGGAGAGGGGAAGAGAGGAAGGGAAGGAGCAAGAGAAGGAGGGAAGGGGGGAAAGAGGGAGGAAAAAGCAAATGGAAGGAAGGGAGCGTTTAACTGGCTTCCTATCCAAGAACTGTGAAGGCTGCAGTGGTTTGTTGCAGATGCTAGAGAGAACCTTTCAATCTCTCTTGGCGTTTAGAGCTCGAAGCCTTGTTGGAGACCCGACACACCCACTGTTGCTCCCATCTGGGGGAGGGGGTGGGGTGGGGTTCCCAAGGGTTTCCAGCAGGATCTGCAACGGCTTTATTCCCGATGCCCTCCGTCTGGCACACTCAGGGTCCGTTTCTCTCACCATGTCCATGTATACACCCGAACTAGACTATTTTTTTTCTCTGTGTCATATAATATAGCTGTGTATGTTGGTATATACATAATAACATTTTTATTAATTTATTAATTTAGTCATGTTTATGTAGTGTATATTGGAAGTGGTGAACCTTTGAGAGCTGTATGCAAGGAAATTTCATTTTAATGAATGCTGATTAGTGTACATTTAAAGTGACCATAAAGTTATCCTATCCTATCCTATCCTATCCTATCCTATCCTATCCTATCCTATCCTATCTTATCCTATCCTATCTCTGTTCTATTCTATTCTATTCTATTCTATTCTATTCTACTCTACTCTACTCTACTCTATTCTATTCTATTTCTATATTCTATTTTATTCTAAAGATGGAGGCCTGGAAATGTTGTCATGGCAACGGGGTTTGTTTTTTATTAGCTGGGACTTTTTGCTGCTTCTTCAGGCTGATCCACTTGGACAGGGGGATTCTGGGTAGGCAGAGAGTCGTTGGAACATACCAACTCCTGAAATCCTGGGGGGTCATTCTTGACCATCCTGGGGGCTGGTGAGGGAGCAGCCCAGGAAATGGGGTGGTGGTGGTTGTGCCTGAGCCTCCATGGAGGGAAGGAGCCTCTCCTTTGGCCCACATGGATCCCTTTGCTCCTCCCTCCAGCTGTCCCTCTTCCCTGTCCAGAATGTGGGTCTCCCGCCGCCTCCGAGCCCCCATCACGGCCAATGCAGGGATCTCTCTCCTTGGGGGATCCTTTCCCACTTGATCCCATGGTGGCCAAGAGAGTTTGGAGGCTCCTTGGGATCACCAGGAAGGGATCCCAGAGCAAAGGGGGCAGGAAGGACCTGGGAGCATCTCCAGGGCCATCATGGAGGAGGAGGAGACTGGAAGAGATGCTGCTTCTCTCCTTCTGTAGCTGGGGAAGGTCTGGATGTCCTCTTGGACCCCACAGAGGGTTTCCTGACTTCACCATCTCTGTGTCTCACTTTCCCCATTGCTCTGGTGAGGTCAGGGAAAGCCTCGTTAGGACTCCTCTGGACACTCTCAGATGGACTGGAAAAGGGGGGGAGGGGTCTAGTTTTCCTCTTCTATTTTTTTTTTGTAAAATTCTAATTTTTAATTCATGGGGAGATTTTTAAAAAAGGCTGGACAGCCACCTGTCTAAAATGGAAGACGATTTCCTGATTGAGCAGAGGGGTGGACTAGAAGACCTTCAGGGTCCCTTCCAGCTCTATTCTGATTCAAATAGAGTAATAAAATCTTAACAGGTGTTTTTATCCACTATTAATGTATTATAATGTGTCAGTATTTTTATGTATATTGTATATAGTGAACTCTATTGCTCGTCTAAGACCGTAATAAAGTTATATTCATTCATTATTTTTTTATTTAGTCATGTTTATGTAGTGTATATTGGAAGTGGTGAACCTTTGAGAGCTGTATACAAAGAAATTTCATTTTAATGTATGCCGATTAGTGTACATTTAAAGTGACCATAAAGTTATCCTATCCTATCCTATCCTATCCTATCCTATCCTATCCTATCCTATCCTATGTTCTATTCTATAGTCTATTCTATTCTATTCTATTCTATTCTATTCTATTCTATTCTATTCTATTCTATCCAGGAAGGGATCCCAGGGCAAAGGGGGCAGAAAGGACCTGGGAGCATCTCCAGGGCCACCATGGAGGAGGAGGAGACCGGAAGAGATGCTGCTTTTCTCCTTCTGCAGCTGGTGGGAAACGGGGAAGGTCTGGATGTCCTCTTGGACCCCCGAAGACGGTTTCCTAACTTCAATTGCAGAGATAAAAACTTTCACCAACTGCAGAAATAAAAACTTCTGGGTGAAATGCCAACCTTAGCCTAGCAAAGTAACTACTTGAGAAATGCAAAATGCATCTATCTGCTTGTAACTTAGAATGTGCTTTTCCCAGTAAAAATGTGAGAAATGAAGCTTTGAGCTAAAATGTATTTCTTTTCAATCCATCTAAGTAAGGTCCCTTTGTTTGTAGAAGTGCTGAGAAAATTTCATGAGCTTTGCTTGATATGAAATAATGTTTTCATAATAATGACGGTCTTTGCTTGCTGTGTAATCTATAAAAGTTCAAGAAAATTTTTTTGCATGCCTGCTTTTCTCTCTCTGCCTTACTATTTAAGGTGGGAGACTGAAAGTTCACCCAGTTTTTGCTTTCTGATCAGAAAATAAAGCTGATTATCAGTAGCCTCGTGTTCAGAGTTTCATTGGATTTATTAGATTCTGAGCTTTACTTGAAAAACCTTACAGTGTGAAGTACATACCAAAATAAAAACAATCCCAAACTGAAATCCCAGACAGATGTTCTGCTGAATTCTTTCTGCAAAGGAGGTTTTAGCAGGAAATCAAGAAGAATCATACAAAAGGGATGAAGATTTACCTCCCCAGCTGAGAGCCAGTCAAACATGGCATTTCACATCATTCTGGCATTCCCAGGGAGAGGATCAGGCAACCAGGCTGGTGGTTGGCTCCCACAGCTTAATCCTGACCTCCTTTCCTGCTCACTCTCTTACACCCACCCACATGTTTAGCTGCTGTCAGTAGGAACACGTGCATCAAACGTTTTTATAAGGTATCATGTTCAGTAGCTGTTGCTGAACAGCTGAATTCCACTGAATTTTACAGAGATCTCTTTAGCAACATTTATTGAAAGGAGAAAGAACTGCAAGAATTCCAGTTGTTCAACATTTCCCCATTTTGAAACATATAGATATCATTTTCTTTGACTCCTCCATACTATCTAAATGGAAATCAAATAAAAGAAACATTAACAATTCTTCCACTGTCATAATGATGTTATATCTCATGTTTTTACATTTGATCTGGCTGTGAGATGCTCCTTTGTGTTCATCTCTGGCCTCAGAAGGATAATGTAGCACTTTGGGATGAAGATGCAGCCCAGCAGACCAGCACTGGAGGCCAGGATGGAGAACACCTGCACAGCCACCATGTATTTCCCTTTGGTGCTCAGGTAGGTGGGCACAAAAGTCACCCAGACACTGCAGAAGACCAGCATGCTGAAGGTGATCAGCTTGGCTTCATTGAAGGCCCCAGGCAGATTCCTGGCCAGGAAAGCCACCGTGAAGCAGATGGCAGCCAGGAAGCCCATGTAGCTGAGGGTGATGTAGAACATGACAACGGCCCCTTCATTGCATTGCAGGATGATCTCTCCAGGCTGGGAGTAGAGGTCAGAGTCAGGGAAGGGGAGAAACTCCCAGCCAGGTGGAGCAGATGACAAGTTGGACAGCAAAACAAGAGAGGATGATGGAGTTGGTCAAGCTCTTCCCCAACCATCTCTTCACTCGGTTTCCTGGTTTTGTGGCCAGGAAAGCCAGCACCACCGTGATGGTTTTGGCCAAGAGAGAAGAAATGGCGACTGAGAAGATGAGGCTGAAGACCGTCTGTCGAGAAGGCAGGTGGCTTTCCTTGGTTGACCAATGAAGAGAGAAGAAGATAAGAAGCAAAGCAGGAGGGAGACCAGGAGGATGTAGGAGAGGTCCCGGTTGTTGGCTTTGACAATGGGAGTTTCTTGGTATTTAATGAAGATGATTAAAACAAGGCCTGTGGTTAGGAAGAAGAATAGGGCAAAAGAGACCAGGATGATGCCCAGATGTTCTTCATAAGACAGGAAGGTTATTGCTTTGGGGATACATTGGACTCTGTTCTTATTTGGATATTTATCATCTGGACACTTGGTGCATTTTTCCACATCTGAGAAAGAGAAAAGCAATAGTTCTTTAACATTCTGTCCTTTGCATTTCAAGAAATTCATTCTTGGATCAATAGCTGAGAAGAGGGACATTTTTCAAGATGCGTTTCTTAATGTCTCCACAGAAAGAAAATCATTTTCTAAAATACTGGTTATAATAAAGTTATATGAAGCTAAGGTATACAATTCTGATGGAAGTCCCAGGCCTGAATGGTTTCAGAACCTTCATAGTATCTAATCTTCATAGAATCTTCATAGTAACCTAATTATGAGAGGTAAATAACAAATTGTTTAATCTTTCTAGGCACATTTTCTATGCCCTTCCAGATGGCATTTCTTAATACTGTGTGAAATCTAATTGTCTGGCAGAGAAAGCTTCTCCTGTAAATAGTCTGGAATGTCCACTGGATCAGATCTCATCCAGGCATAATGAGGTTCACCCATAACTCTTCCAACCACCTCATTGTGGAAAGTGATCCAAAAGGAGAAGCTCGTATAGAATGTATTGCAATAATCCTTCTTGGAGGTGGAGCTAAGACAATTCCTCAAGTTTCAAACAACTCTGATGTTCCTAGAAAGGTGAACGTGGAAACTTAAAAGCACATCCAGACTTAAAAGCAGAAGAGATATTTTTTCTGGCAGTGGTAAAGCTTCCCCAATCTGCCACACTCACACATATTTTTCTCAAAATGCTGTGGATGGACCCAATTCCCCAAGGCCTTCCATATTCCTCAGTGTCACCCACCTTCCTGAGTGGAGAAGGTCCCCTCCGGACACGGAACGCAGTCATAGCAGCAAACTGGCTCTCCTTCTCGAGCCCTCTTGACAAATCCAGGGTGACATTTTTCCACACATCTGGACTGAGGCAGGGACTGAGCAGAAAAAGAAGGAATGCCAAAGGAAATGTTTTGGGACTCTTCATCCATGGAAAATGGGGGGAGAAATGGACATTAGATAAGGAGACTCTGGGATTCACTGAGGTAAATATGAAATCTCTGACTCCTTCCAAACAGATGTAGAAGTTGCAACTAGTGGCAGATTCTTTGTTTAGTTCCTCCCTTTTGCTTCTGGCATTTAACATTGCAATAAAGGATTTTTCAGCTTAATGAAGGCTGGAAGGATGGAATTCAGAAAAGATTTATTCTATAAGATTGATTCAAGAGAATAAAAGTGTGATGAAGAGAAAAAATCTTACCAGTATGATCCAGGAAAAATATTTTGGAGTATATAAAAACTGCAAAGTTGCTTCACTCTGAAAATAGTGCAAAACCGCCTCCCAATTCACACACATAAAATTAGGGCTGTCAAATTTAAAGGAGACGTTGATGTGTACATTTATGTCTTCCATTTCTATGGCTGCCATGCTAATGGTCTAAGACTAGAATTGACTGCCTAGTTTCTACAACTGAGTGAGATGGGATGG
>CM019158.1:88790-123790 GCA_009733165.1 Naja naja
ATGACTGGAGGCTAAAACATACAATGAACGGTTGCAGGAACTGGGCCTGGCTAGTCTGGGAAGAGAAGGACCAGGGGAGACAGGAGAGCAGCAGACAATATCTGAGGGGATGTCCCCCCCCCAGAGAAGAGGGGGCTCATCCTATTCTCCAAAGCCCCAGAAAGCAGAACAAGAAGCCGTGGATGGAAACTTCTGAAGAGAAATTTTCCTGGCAATGAGAATAATTAACCAAGTGGAACAACCCTCGCCTCCTGAAGTTGTGAACGGAAGTTTTCAAGAAGAGATTAAGACAACCCCTTGGTTTGAAAAATGGCATAGGGTTTCCCTTGCCTGAGCAGGGGGTTGGACTAAATGACCTCCAAGGTCCCCCTTCCTAATCGTTCCATTCTGTTGACGAGGCTCTTCGGGTGTGTTTCCTTCTCTAGTTCCTGGTCGGCTTGCTGTTGACCATCCTGACCGACATCGTCCACTTCAGCCTCTACTACCACTTGGTGACACTGACCGATACCATGCGCTTCTGTACCGGCATGGCCATTTTTAGCCTCCTCCTCAAGCCCCTGTCCTGCTACTTTGCCTACCAGATGTACCGAGAACGGGGCGGGGAGTACGCCCTGAACCTAGGTAAGCTGGGAAAGTGTCGTGCCTCCTAACCCCGGTTCTGGGCCCAGTCCGGTCTCCCTCGGAGTGGGAGTTTTCACCCACTTGGTTTGTTTTCCTGCACAATGTCCGCGTTCCAATGAAACTCCCCATTTCCATTCAGCACTCAGAAACAAAATTCATCCAAGTAAGAATTTAATAAAGGTGAAGGTTCTCCTGGCACATACGTGCTGGTTGTTTCCTGCTCTAGCGGCTCACCTCCGTTTCAAAGCCGAAGAGCCAGCGCTGTCCGAAGACGTCTCCGGGGTCACGTGGCTGGCATGACTAAATGCCCAAGGTGCACAGAAGGTCGCTGTTCCCTTCCCACTAAAGGGGTCCCTATTTTACTACTTGCATTTTTTTTACATGTTTTCAAGCTGCTAGGTTGGCAGAAGCTGGATTCCGGCACTTAACCCCCATTTAAATCATGTGTGATGACCCAGAGTATCTCAGAACTATAACAAAATCCAAAATGTAACTAAAAGTCCTTTAATGCCTTCAACTTGGCTTCACTGTTTAATTGTTCACAGTGGAGGAGTCAAAATAACATTTCAAAGGCAAGAAACACAGTTCGCATTTAAAGAACGATAATGAAGAAAAAGCCAAAAACAAACCGCATTAATACAGTTCCTCAACAGACCAGGATAGATCATTGCCAGCTTCAGGAAGATAACCAGGGACAGTCCGTTGGAAGAATGCCAACCAAGATAAACTTTCTTTAGAACTAAAACACTAACTTTGACTCCAGCAGCCTGACTACTCATGTCCGAACTTATATACAGAGCTCCCAGCTGTAAGCCCTGAGGAGGATCATGGCCTTCTCCTCCCAAGTAGACCATGCTTTTCCCTGATCCTCCTCCCTGCCCTGGGATGGATAGGAGATGGGCCTGGATCCTCCTCTGAGTACTCAGTCAGCCTCTGCCCTTCCCCAGCCTCCTCCACCACCTCTGGAGCCACACTCCCACTCCCTGTTGGCTGTTCCTCCTCTTCCTCAGAGTCAGTCTCCACCAGGGGCATGACATCATGATTCTCGAGCCAGACTTCCAAAACCTCAAAAGGATTTATTGGGAGTTAACATGTCTGGCACTGCCTGGGTGTAACCAACTCTGAGACACACAATTCACTGTCACCCTTGACCCTGGTTTTCCCCCACCCTCTGGGTGTATCATAATTCATAGTCTCCAATGGGACACCTCCATAGCCCAGAGTCATCAATCAGGCTCTCCAGTTAGAATTTTGCATGGCAGAAACTTCGGCCACCTAGTTACCATCTTTGAAAACATTTATGGAATGCAGTTTCGGTTTTGCAAGCTGTCGCACTGCTCCCCCCTCCCTTTCCGCTGCCAACTCTAAAAAGACCATAGAATTACTTTATGAGTTGACGCTGGGACAAGTAACGGGAGCTCACTCCATGACGCGGCGCTAGGGACTCGAACCGCCCAAACTGCCGGCCTTTCTGATCGACAAGCTCGGCGTCTTAGCCCCTGAGCTTAGGAATTTATTAAAAGTCTTAATAATTAACCCCTGGGAATTTGGGAAGGGGGATTTTTTTTTTCAGTGAGTGGAACTTTAGAGTCAACAACATTCTTTCTTAGAAGTCAAGGACAACTTGCCCTGCACCCGGAGAGGAGTGTCTGGAGGAATGGCTCCAGTCGAAGATTTGATTGGGCCATGTGATGGACTGATGGACGCAGGGGATCTGTGCATTTCTCTTGGGGAAGGAAACCGGGACTCTCAGATTTGGGGTTTCCCCAGGTGTGCCAATGTGCCAGCCCAAAGCTTCTTAAGTAACATATGGTTCTATGGCTGACTGGGAACGATGGGTTGTTGTGCTTGCTATTCTAGCTTGCTCCGGCCCTCATTTGCTCTGCTTTGCCCGTTTCCTTCGTGTGCACCAAGCCCGTTCCGGGGGGTGTTTGATTTGGTTTCTCTTCCATTGCAGAGCTGGAGAGCCCACCGGACAGCTGGTTGATCTGGGATAGTAATGTTTCCAACGCTTTGCCTCTCCGGCGTGGCTTTTGAAGTCCACTTTTAATTATTGATTGCTTCCCTTGGGCTGTGGCTTGCTGCTTGCAAAGTGCCTCCTCCTTCCCTCTATCTTCTCCATTGTTTCCTTTCCTCCTCCTCTTCCTCTTCCTTTATCACCTTCTCCACTTCTCCTTCTTCGACAATTTCCTCGATCTTCTCCTCTCTTCCATTTCCCATTTCTCTTCATCTTCTCCATTTCGCTTCTTTCTCTCCATTTCTTGAATGCCGACGCTTTCTTTTCTTGATTCAGTTTTTCGATCCTTTTCTCGGATGAAGATCCTTGAACGAAGCTTTTCTTTGTTAATCGACGATGGGGTTAAGTACCTGTCCTGTCCCGTAACACGGAGGCTGTAAATGTGTCATATTAAATATTAGATTTTGCAAAGATGGGTGATCAGCTGCCTCCTCATTCCAGAGCCAAGTATTTACTATTTCTACACATGGGAACCTGGATGTTGCTCAAGCATGAGGAGTTATGAAGTGGGGAATAATGGCCTGTGTGCTCTTTTGCACTCTCTCAGAAAACCTGGGCAGAATCGGGCCTCCTTCCCAGCCTCACACTCTGTTTCCAGCTCCCTAGAAAAATTGTAAAACAGGAAGTGGGGCAGAAACACTTTCCCATGCCTCTTTGGTCCATCTAAGCATCAAATTATATTAAATTAAATTATATTATTATTATAAGAGCCTTGATGGTGCAGGCTGTTAAACGCCTAGCACTTAGCTCCAGCTGCCTGCAATTAGTGCAGGCTCGAATCCCACCAGGCTCAAGGTTGACTCAGCCTTCCATCCTCTCGGGGTAGGTAAATTGAGGACCCAAGATTGTTGGGGGCAATAAGCTGACTTTGTAGAAATGCCGCTTAGTAATAAGCAGGCATTATGCCTGCTTATTACTAATTATTACTCATTATGTATTATTATTACTCATTATGAAGGCTATTGCTGAGCGCATTGGGTTGTGCTCCAAACATTGTAAGCTGCCCTGAGTCTCCGGAGAAGGGCGGCATATAAATACTGTGTTTCCCCGAAGATAAGACACTGTCTTATATATTTTTTGGCTCCCAAAAACACACTAGGTCTTATTTTTGGGGTAGGTCTTATATATATATATTTTAATGAAAAAAAACATTTACCATATTCATGTAGAACAATGTACATTTATTCATGTACGAAACCATGAACAAATCGCATACCGTGTTTCCCTGAAAATAAGACACTGTCTTATATATTTTTTGGCTCCCAAAAACACACTAGGTCTTATTTTCGGGTAGGTCTTATTTCGGGTAGGTCTTATTTTCGGGGTAGGTCTTATTTTCGGGGTAGGTCTTATTTTCGGGGAAACACGGTATGAATTTTTTTAAAAAATGCCTAATTTGATCTGGTGGCAATGGGAATGGACCACAAGTCCCATCATTCTCCACCCCTTGCCAACAACTGCAAGGCTTTAAGAATCCCATAATATTTAGATGCCTCCCTGTTCAGGCACAGAGCTGCTTCCAGCTATATTTTTCTCAGATTCTCCAAAATGGGACTGTTATACGGGATAAGAGCTCTGGAGATTGAACCCAGTTCGGCTCCAGCTTGGGTGCTGCTCTCTGGACCTGCTTACAAGTGTCCTAAAGACCCAGGGGGAAAAAGCTTCCTTAAGGTAGACTGCCTCCTGCTTGGGAGGTTTTTATGTGCCACATATCCTTTGGCTTGGCTTCTGTTGCAATTTAGTTAATGTTTTCAGACTGCACTGAGTCAAATTTCATTAATTCGGTGGTGTAGTGGGTTGTAACTATGAAATGAGGTTTGGGCCATGCCGAAATGAAGTCAACCCACCAGTGATGGGATTCAAAAAAAATTTACTACCGGTTCTGTGAGCATGATTTGCTGGGTGTGGTATGGCTTGGTGGGCATGGCAGGGGAAGATTACTGCAAAATCCCACCCCACTAACCTGCTTTCCAGCTCTGTTCTCTGTGCAGGGCAACCAAAGAAGACCCAGCCAATCAGCTGGGACTCAGGAGGCGGAGAATAGATGGGGGTGGGGCCAGTCAGAGGTGGGATTTCCCGGTTCTCCAAATGACTCAAAATTTCTGCTACCAGTTCTTCAGAACGGGTCCGAACTGGCTGAAGACCACCTCTGCAACCTACCAACGCCATTTGGGGCTGCAAGAATTGTGTGGTGCCTAAACCGAGATGGCCAACCAAATACACCTAGCTAAGTTGGCCTATAGGTGATGCTGTTGGATACCCAACTGGGCATAATTTCTCCATTTATCGATGCCGAACTGGGAAGGGACAGGGAGGGATGTGAGGCCTGTCCACTAAAATGTCTTTCCATCTCACCTTTGCAGGTGTGTTCGGTGTCAGCCAGGATACCAGCACCTACCAATCTATTGATACGCCAGATCCGCCTCGCCTGTACCCCGATGTGGCGAGCAAGGGACCTCCGCCATCCTCTTACTGATGGCCTTTTGGGGCGCTGAAGCAACTGGTCCCTCTTTGTTGCCTTCGTTGGAAAGGAAACGTGTTCTGTTTACTCCTGGTGTGCTGTTCTCCGAATGGAGGTGTGATGACCCAAAGGGGCGTGGCACAAAGGCAACACAGTCAGATAATCAGTAGGAGTCCCTTTATTAGCTCCAATTTTGCCCCCAATGTCCAGGTTACCTTCTGGCTGGAGAAAAACTCTCCCAGGAACAGCCTTTGGCTGCAGGGAATCAAGTCCAAAACATGGTCAACAAAAACTGTAATTATAATTTCACTCAAGCCAAAATGAGGTAATTAGTTTGGCAGGGAAGGAGCAAGAATTCCAGATGTGAAGGCACGGCCAAAACTCAACATGGCTGGGAAGGCGCCAGGAACACAGATAAGCAAAGTCAACACAAGATAAACTCACGTTTGTTCCCAAGCAGCTGCTGTACTCAGCTTGCATCTCTTTTAAACTCTCATTCCCAGGTGTGCCTAATGAGGACCCTTTCCTCCCCGTAAGCCACGCAACTCACATTGCTCCCTTCTCCGTTCCTCCCTGTGTGCCCTAGGATGAAGAGGGGGGTGGGCCTGGGTCTTCCTCTGAATTCCCTCTCCCTTGTTCTACCTCTTCCCTGCTCTGCCCAGCTGGACTTTGCCCTTCCCCAGTTTCCTGCCACACCCCACTTGTTCCTCTTCCTCCTGGGATTCAGACTTCAGATTTTCCTCATCCGCCGGGGCCAAAGGCACAGTTTTTCTGCCGTGTGGTCCAGCATGGCTCGTGGCATCAGTGGCCGGCCTGGCCTCCTGGCGGAGATTTGCAAAAGACGGCAGTTGGAGGAACGGCTGAAAGTTGTAGAGAGAGGCATTGAACATTATCCCAAACGCTGCCTCAAACTGCAATTCCTTTATTCCCATCGATTGCTCTAAAGTGCCTTCGTTTTCTTCTCTCTGGAATTTGATTTTTAAGGGAGAATTAAACAAGCTTTTTTTTAAAAAAAATAAAATGTTTCTTAATCCATTTTCAAAGGTCTCCGTGGCTTAGCAGTTGTTTTTGCCAGGGTTAAGTTTGCAAATTTCCTTGCTCCTCACGAAGAAGCAGTTTGGGAGAGAAAACGGAAACGGAAAAATGCTAAATTGGTGAGGGGTGGTCTTGTGACATCCAAGCTGTACTCCAACTCCCATCAGCCACTGTCAGTAAGACCTGGAGCCGCATTGACTAAAAAAAAAATGAGTGAATTTGAAGGATGCCCTTTAGTCCTGGTTTTTTTAATTCATCCATCCATCCATTCATTCATTCATTTTTCAGAAGATTTGTTTACTGCTTAAAACTCTTTTTAAAAAGCCCCCTACCAATATTTTCTTTTGATTGCCAGCTTGGTTTGTTTCAGGAGTCTGGAAGAGGCAGCTTGGATTACAGCTCCCAACATTCCCAGCAAGGGTGGGAATTGTATTTTATTTCAATCTCATTTTAAATTGTGTTTGATTCCAATCTCATTTTAAATCATATTTGATTCCAATCCCATTTTAAATTGTTTTTTTAATCGGATTTTAGTAATCATTTGTGTTTGGAACTCCGCACTTTGATATGGCCCATGGGCTAATCAATAAATTAAACTAAATTAAACCTTACACAGGAAAAAAAACCTGGGGTGTGTTCTTTGGACCTGCCCCCAAACAATCAGAATTAAGAATGACTGTGCTGGTCAGACAGTATATAGTTAGGAATGAGAGCTGTCCCCTTTGCTAAAATGCTATGGGATAAAGAGCATCTTTTCACTTTCATGTCCCCAAGCTTCTGGGACCGCAGTTAAACACTACAAAGGCTTCCATGCAAAGTTAGTTTATTGGATTTTATTAGGCATCCTCAAAGTATAACTCACAGTTATGTTGAGATTCATTGAATGTCCAATGCCTCAATAGTTGCCTCCATAGTGTTGTTTGACCAATGTGACCCTTCCATGTTTTAATGTATTTTATTGTTGTGTTCATATTTGGGCTTGTTGGTTTAATGTTTTTTTAAATATTTATTGTTCTATGTTTTAGTGTCAGTCTTGAGATGGGGTGGCATACTCAAATATAAATAAATAAATAAATAAATAAGATGGTTATCTTCATCCCATAGCATTATAGCAAAGGAAAACTCAAGTACGATGCTGGGGTCCAGCTAAGAATGCCCCAAAACTCCCCCAACCCAACCAGAGATCAAGTTAGTGACCAATCAGGATTACAGTTGTGACCATGTGACATGAACTCCCAAGAGGCATTAACTACATTTCCCATGAAGCATTCCCTTAAGGGGGCAGCTCTCATTCCTAAGCTAACTATATACTGTCTGACCAGCACAATGACCCCAAAGGACCATAACAAGTCTCCAAAGTGGGGGAAAATCCTGGGTCAAATATTTATTTTTTTGTCCTGCAATTTTGCCATGGGCTAAAAGTACTACAGGTAGTCCTCCACTTACAATGGTTCATTTAGTGACCGTTCAAAGATACCAGAGCCCTGCCAAAAAGTGAGTTATGACCATTTTTGATCACCCTTCCGCGATCTTCCAACAAGCCAAGTCAATGGGGAAGCCAGGTTCCTTTTAACAACCTTGTTACTAACTTAACCACGATGATTCACTTAACAACAGTGGCTACAAAATGGGGCACAACTCACTTAACAAACATCTCGCTTAACAACATAAATTCTGGGGCTCAGTTGTGGTTGTAACTTAGGACTCTCTATGCAAAACTTTACTGGTGAATCCTGGCCAAAGCCTTATTGCGTTGAATTGTTCTTTAATTTTATTGATAGGCCTTTGTGGTTCGGATCTGTGAGCCGCCCAGAGTCACTTCGGCTTCAATATAAAACTGGAATCAATTAGCAGAATTAAAACAGGGTTGGAAGGGAACTTGGAGGTCATCTAGTCCAGCCCCGCCCCAGAAGAGACCCAAACAAAAGGAAAGATATTGGAACACAATCTGGGGAAACTTACTTTTCACTTTGCAAGATTTCATTTCGTAGTTTCCAGACTTCTTTTTTTTCCCCGTGGGGGAATGGAGCCTTGTCCTTCACACGTGCTTTCCATCCCCGCGAAATGCTCGCATCGAGGGCTAAAAAGAAATCGCGTGGCCATGCTCGGCCGTCGCGGCCTCCCTGCCGACCCCCCTCCCAGAGCTGCTGCCGGCGCCGCGGCCGTGCGAAACCCCCTTGAATCCCCCTCCGCTGCATTTCCGTCCGTTTAAAAAGCCGGCGCGGGGAAGGAGGAACGAGGTGGTAGGAGACGCTTTAACGGAAAAAGGGTGGAGGTGGGGGTGGTTTTCAGTGTTTTCCTTCCCCTCCCCGCTTCCAGTCTGGCCCCTCCTGCCTCGCTCTTCCGACAGGTAGGAGCAGATCTGCTTCATTAAGGGAGACAGCTGCGCAGGTGAGCCGCTTCCTCACCTTTGCAAACTTTCTTAAAAGTGATTATGTCAAAGTGGTGGTGTGTGTGTGTGTGTCTACAGCTCTCCCCCTCCTCAAATAAATGAGAGAGAGAGAGAGAGAGATGATAGAATAATAGAGAGAGATGATAGAGATAGATGATAATAGATTATAGATAGATATAGATGATAGATAGATAGATGATAGTAATGATAGAATGTTATAGATGATAGATAAATGATAGAGAATGATAGAATGATAGTAATGATAGAATAATAGAGATAAAGAAATAATGAGAGAGAGAGGATAGAATGATAGGTATATATGATAGAGATAATTAGATGATAGATAAGATAGATTTAGATGAGAGAGAATGATAGATAGATATATGATAGATGATAGAATGATAGTAATGATAGAATAATAGATGTAGATTATAGATAATGATAGAGAGAGATGATAGAATGATAGATATAGATGATAGAATGATAGATGATAGATAGTAATGATAGAATGACAGATATAGATGATAGAGATACATAATGATAGAGAGCTAGATAATGGAGAGATGACAGATTAGATGGTAGTAATGACAGAATGATAGAGAGATATAGATGAGAGAGAGAGAATGATAGAATGGTAGAGATGATAAAGAGAGAGACATGATAGATCGATCTATATCTATCTATCTATCTATCTATCTATCTATCATCTATCTATCATCTCATCTATCTATCTATCTATCTATCTATCTATAAAAACTATCTACTTTTGCAAAATGCTCTTTTCTTTTAATTTTTGCAAAACAATCCATAGATCCACCAAAAGCCAGCTTTTTTGGGATGGGGGGACTCCTTATATCAGGGGTCCCCAAACTTGGCAACTTTAAGACTTGTGGACTTCAACTCCCAGAAGGCTGAGAATTCTGGGAATTGAAGTCCACAAGTCTTAAAGTTGCCAAGTGTGGAGACCTCTGACTTACACAAATGAATTACAAGAAAAAAGGGGTTATTTTTTTTTTAGTGTTTCTGTTGTTGACTTAAAAGGGTTGGAAATGTTAGTTTGCAAAATTGGGCCGGTTTCCAAAGGAAAAACGAAAGTTTTTATTGTTCTCCCTTTGGGATACGGGATTGTTTCAGGGTCACCAGATACAACCCCGAATATTTTGCAAATATTTCTTGAGAGCTGACTTTCCACGTACACTAGTATAAATTGTTTTTTTTAAAAAACAAACAAACAATAAACTCTTCTTGAAAAGAAAAATCCAAGTGGGGGCCAGTCAGTGCCTTTAAAAATATAATGGGCCGATTATCCCTTTCCAGCAGGACTAGTGGCAAGGGATTATGGTGTGGGATATCTGGAGGGCAGTGAATTTAAAGAGGATAGAGAATAGAGAGGTAGCTGTTGCCATTTATGGATTTATTATATATGAAGAAATCATACTGGGCAGGGGTCTCCAACCTTGGCAACTTTAAGACTTGTGGACTTCAACTCCCACAATTCCTCAGCCATCTTATGAGGAAGATAACATCTTCACAGCTAGGAAGAAATCACACAATGCACCCAAGATTCTAGTCCTCATGGTTTGCAAGAAAGAACTTGGAATGTTATTGTAATGCCCTTCCTGGTTGTTCCCCCCACTTGCAGAGAGGAAAGGACCCAGTCTTGCTACAGCTCGCACCCCCCTTCCTGGATTCCCACCACCCCAAAAACCTCATTGGGGCACCAACAATCCTGCGAGGTAGGCCTGCCTGCGATTCAGGCAACGCTTCGACCCCAGAGATGGAATTGCCCCAAAGGATCCAGGTGGCTGCCAGGAAAGAAAACATACCCCCGGCTTTAAGTTGCTATGGGGCCCCAAAAGGTAAGCCCTAGAGAATTGGGGAGTGGGGGAGAGGGGAGGAAAGATTATTTGAAAATCTATATATATAAAAGCGAAATGCCACTCACGCATCATCACAAAATCTCCAGAACCGTAAAGCCTACAAACTTGAAATTTGGCAGTATTTTCCTCTTGGCTTCTAGGTGCTCACTAAGAAAGGATTTTTCCAAATGACCATCAGGGCATTTAGAGTATTTCCTATATTATTATTATTAACACGCTCTGATGCTAAGGAGTTCTACTCCCCCTCCCCACCTGAAAAGAAATCTCTCCCAAAGGCAAAACACAAGCAGAGGAGAGGAGTTTCAGTTTCACAGCACCAAGCAGCTTTAGTACAGAACAGTTGAGCTAAGCCATGCCCAGGCTCCTTGCTCACACAGCAAATACTCTTTCAGTTTCCAAACAGCCCTCAACTCTCTCACACACTGACAAGGCGCTAGCCAGATGAATACCGATGGATGCTGATAGGCAGAGGCAGAATTTTTTTCCCCTTATTTTCCTCCCCAAAACTAAGGCCAACCACATAGTTTCATAGTGAAGCATGGGTATCGGGCTAGTATAATTTATACACGGCCTTCAAAGGCTTTTGAACGTTTCCTATCTTGTTCTTAGCAAGTGCCTTTTCCAATCTTCCCTTCCAATCCGCCTTTCTTTTCTTGCTGAGACGTGGCCTACGGGAGTTTGAGGTAGACTGCCTCTGAACAGGGAGGCTCTCTCGTCAGAAAGGCGGTGCCAGGATAAACGCAGTGCCTATCCTGGCTCCTCGGGAAGGACTTGACAGAGGGATAAAAATGCCAGATCCTTGTCTAGAACAGTTTATTACGGAGACCGGCTGTGAAAGAGCTAGTCCTCGACTTACAAAGGTTCACTTTAGTGACCATTCGAAGTTACCACGGCCCTGAGGAAAGTGATGGAGGGCCATTTTTCACACTTAATGGCTGTTGCAGCATTCCCCAGGATCACGTGATCAAAATTGAGACGCTTGTCAGCTGACTCACGTTTACGACAGTCACGGGTCACAGGGTCACAGCTGTCTTGCTGACGAAATTTTGCGCTTCCTTGTGGTCGCAAGTCCAAGACTACCTGTAGTCTTTTAAAAAATATTTATTTTTTTATATACAATAAATCCATTCCATTTCAGTCGTGTGTCGATTAGGTACATATTTCATATGCTTAACAATTAATAATAATACTCTTCTTAACAATATAACAACAATCACATTCCCATATTAGTAATATAAGTCCAATATATCTATTCCACCAGCTTCTCTTATTGCTTTATAACTACATCTAATCCATTTTAGTTTATTTTGTTTTCTAACCATTGATAAAACAGATCCCATACTATGTAATAGTCAGATTCTTCTTTTTCTTTAATTTCTAATGTTAACCTATTCATTTCTGCACATTCAAAATATTTTCTCAATTACTTTTCCCTCTATCGGTATTTTATCACTTTTCCAATTCTGAGCAAATACAATTCTAGCTGCTGTTAAGACATGTATAATTAAGTAAATCTTTTCTTTACTATAACCTTCTGGTACCATTCCTTATAGAAATATTTCAGGTTTCAAATCTTATCATTTGTTTCCAACCATGTGTGTATTTTAGTCCAATATTTTTTAGCTTCTATGCAAGTCCACCACATATGGTAATATGTTCCTGGTGTTTGATGACACTTCCAGCAAATGGCTGATTTATCTTTAAACATTTTCGCTAATTTTGCTGGTGCAGAGTACCATCTATAAAACATCTTATACAAGTTTGCTTTATATGCTGTCGATATTGTTAATTTATCATTCCTATCCCATAGCTTCTACCATTTGTCTAATTCTATAGCATATCCAAAAAAATTTGCCCATGCTATCATTGTTTCTTTAACTACCTGTAGACTTATTTATTTATTTTATTTATTACTTGGACTTGTATGCTGCCCCCTCTCCAAAAGGACTTGGGGCGGCTCACAACTAAAACCAACAATAAATTAATTACTTTAAAAAATATTAAATACTGACAAGCCCAGTTACTCTAAAACCCCAATATACATTATAAACTTTAAAAATTCCAAAAAAACCCCAAGAGGTCAGCATAGCCTGGCCTGTTTGAATAACCAAGTTTTCAAATCATGACGGAAGGTGCGAAGGTCAGGGGCCAAACGGAGCCCCAGGGATAGTTGGTTCCATAACTTGATTTGACTGTTGACTTGACATCCTATTGTACAGAGTCTGGGGAAAGAAGAGACAATGGGTTCCTTCTCCTTGACTCAACCCTTCTGTTTTTCACCTCTCCAGAGGAAAGAAGGATCCAGAAGAACATCAACGTTCATCTGCTCCTGTCCTCGGGAAGCCATCTTGGAGAGCTCTGGACCCAGACGAGTTCCAGCATCCATGGCTCAAATCATCTTGGGGAAAACATCAGAAGAGGTTTACGAGTCCCGTCGGGAAGGAGAGAGACCGGCGGCCTATTTCAGACCAATCTCTTTTACCCTCCTGGAAGTGTCACCAAAACCTCCTTGGTCCAACAACAAACCAACCTTGAGTCCAATCTGCAGAGGAGAAGATGGGCAGGTGGGACGTTAAAAAGGATCCCTCTGAGGGGCTTCCCAGAGAGACCCCGCGACGTTCCCAGGAATTCATCCAGAATGAAAAATAGAGAAGGGAAGGACAACATGAAAGGACAACATGAGCTCTTCACTGGGTCAAGAAGAAGCTATGAGGACCTCAAGGCCAGGAGAGAGTGTTCCTCACCTGGCCAGTTTTCACTGGATCCATCTCTTCATTCCTCACCCAACAGTTGTCCTCTTCCGATGACCTTCAGTGTGATCAGTGACTCCTCACCTCCAGGACCGGCCCTTACTTTGGACAGTCTGGTTGATGGTCATTCTTCTCCTGAGGAACCTCAGACTCCCATAAGTTCTTCTCAAAACTCTGCTGATCGGTGCTGGTCCCTCCAGGGGCTTAAGAAGGAAAGGCCTTCCTTCTCTTGGGAATCCCAGTCACCTTCTTGGGTTCCTCAACCAGCACATGAGCCACAGATCTCAAACTTGGCTGTGCGAAAGGTCCGGTCTTCGGTGGAAGGCAGCTTCTCTGGCCAAGTGAGAAGTAAATGGCGAACGATGCTTAGTTCCACCTTGTTGACATGTCAAGAAGATAACTCCAGTTGTCTCAGGAGCAGCTCAGGAACACCACCATCTACAAACCAAAAGGCTACCTTGGATGAGTTGAGGGACCAGGGCTTCCTGAAGACACTTGGCCTAGAAGAGCATCGTTCTGCAACCTTCTGTGGCTCTGAGTTGTATCTCAAGAACCTTTCACCAGATGTCTTCTCCCTGAGAGTTTGAAGAGCTCCCTCAACACGTTGTGTGCAGAGTCTTCTCCAAACAGAAGGTTGTCCGTGGAGGACACCCATGAAGAGAAGCCACCAACTCTTGATCCTTCTGGAGTCCCAGAGGTCCCGTTAGGTCGCCCCTTGGAGAAGAACATTGGGGACCTTGTCGCCCATGAAGTTGGAGATAAGCATGGAGAAGCTGGTGGAGACCCCACCATCACCTCCACTGTTGATGAGGCCAGTCTGTCCACCACCCTTCAGAAGGTCCGTCTCTTTGAGGAAACTGTCTGGAAGGATCCCAGAAAAAGATCCCAGCTGGCCAACACCCCTGTCTGGCCACAGCACCTTCAGAAGGACGGGGTTCCCCTCCGAGGATATTTTGTCCCGCAGGAAACTAAGAAATTGGGCAATGTTTTCAAAAGATGGCGTTCCCTCTGGGAGAAAAGGCAGCAGCTCTGTCTGCTGGTGTTTCGAATCCAGACCAGGCTGATCAGGCGGTGAGTAGCTGTCCTCACAACACAGGTAGTCCTTGACTTAGAACAGTTCATTTAGTGACCATTTGAAATCGCAACAGGATTGAAAAAAGAGACTTATGAGCGGTTCTGGTGAACCGGTACTAGCCGGCTAAATCCCACTCCTGCTTATGGCTGTGTTTCACACCTATGACCATTGCAGTGTGCAACACGATTAAAATTCAGATTGCTTGGCAGCTGACTCGTATTTATGACGGTTGCGGTGTCCCCGGGGTAACAACCTTGGCAGGAGAGGTTGTAAAATGGGGAAACTCGTTTGACAAATGTCTCGCTTAGCGACAGAAATTTGGGGCTCTCCATTGTGGTCGTAAGTCGAGGGCTACCTGTATTTGATGGCATTTCTCCTCTTTTACTAAACCTGGTTATTATCAGTTCTCATGTTCCCCTTTGACCAGCATCTCACTTCTGCTGCTGATCTTTTTTAACCATGGTTTGTTGGCCTGAGCTATTACCTGGATATTCTAGGTCAGTGATGGTGAACTTTTTTGGCACTAAGTGCCCAAACCAGAATACATGTGCATGCGCGTGCATGCTGGAGCGCCGGAAAAATGAAGACAATCTGGCTGGTGCACGCATGCCTCTTTTTTGGATGTTTTTGGGCCCATTTTTGGCCCAAAATTTTTTGCCGTTTTTTGCGGTTTTTCTGGATGTTTTTTAGGCCATTTTCAGGCCAATTGCAGGCTGTTTTCAGGCCATTTTTCGGGCTGTTTTCAGGCCATTTTTGGCAAATTTTCAGGCCGTTTTACAGAATGTTTTCAGGCAGTTTTTGTGCCAAAAACAGCCCCCAAAATGGCCTGAAAAGCCCCCAGTTGGCCAATTTTCAGGCTGTTTTCAGCCATTTTTCAGGCCATTTTTTGGACCATTTTCTGGCCATTTCCAGGCCTTTTCCAGGCCATTTTTCAGGCTGTTTTCAGGCCATTTTTCAGGACAGTTTTCAGGCCTTTTCTCAGGCCATTTTCTGGGCCATTTCCAGTCTGTTTTATGGACTGTTTTCTGGCCATTTTTGGCAAATTTTCAGGCCGTTTTACAGAATGTTTTCAGACAGTTTTTGTGCCAAAAACAGCCCCCAAAATGGCCTGAAAAAGCCCCCAGTTGGCCAATTTTCAGGCTGTTTTCAGCCATTTTTCAGGCCATTTTTGGACCATTTTCTGGCCATTTCCAGGCCTTTTCCAGGCCATTTTTCAGGCTGTTTTCAGGCCATTTTCAGGACAGTTTTCAGGCCTTTTCTCAGGCCATTTTCTGGGCCATTTCCAGTCTGTTTTATGGACTGTTTTCAGACCATTTTCAGGCCAAAACTGAGGCTTCATATGAGATGCTATCGGACATTTTCTTCAGGAAACTCAGCAAGGAAAGAAGCTACCTGGAATTAAGAAAAAAAAAACTTCTAACTGGGAGAACAATTAACCAGTGAAACAACTTGCCACTTGAAGTTGTGGGTGCTCCAACAGCGGATATTTTTTAAGAAGAGACTGGACAGTCACTTGTCTGGAGTGATAGAGGGTCTCCTGCTGGGGCTGGACTAGAAGACCTCCAAGGTCTCTTCCGGCTCTGTTCTGATTGATCGGTCTTTCTGCCGTGTTTGGCCTTTCCAGGTGCTTCAAAGCCTGGCAGAGTTTGGCCCAGCGGAAATGGCACAGCCAGGCAGCCGTGGCGCACCTGCGGGCCCGATCCTTGAGGGCGTCTTTCCGGCAGTGGGGCCTAATGGTGCAAGCCAGGAGGAAAGCCAAGATGGCAGTGATTGAGCTGCTGGGGACCAAGCGGCTGGAGCCCCGCGGTATGTAAAATAGCGAGAGTCGCGATCACAGCTTGGTGCTTCTTTTGTGGGGGAACCAACTTTGCCTTCCTTGGGGTGACCCACAGATGAAGCACCTCCCAAGCTCTTTGTCTCCAAATGCTCCAGGGCCCCGGAGGGACCCCGACAGAAGAACGTGGCCCCCAAAGGACATTGGAAATACTTTGGACTCTCTTTTCCACCTGAGGGCATTGCAGGAAGCATTCCTGGCTTGGGAGGAGATGCCGGGAAGCGCAGCAGGCTGGGTAGGTGGCCGGTTTCCAGCTTTCCAATGTATGCTCTTGTTCTGACCCAGGGCTTAGCAGAACCAAGAAGCAGACTCCTCATCCCGAAAAGCCCCTCTTTATTTAGTTCCTGGGAATTCATGGCATTCACACACAGAAAAGTCCCAGCAATAATCCTTCCAAGGGTGAATTGCCAGAACAGACCTTATCAGTCCTTGGATAATGGCCAGTCCGAGACCTTTCCAGTCGCAAAGCTGTAAATTAATTCCTGGCAAGGAGTCTCTGTGAGGCACGAACTACGATAAGCAAATCTTTATAATAAGCAAACTAATTGTCTCCTGCAACCACCACTCCCCTTTTGCCTCTATTTATTTCCCAAGGAGAGGCCATATAGCATCCATGTGTGCCTCTACTCCCGAGTCGGCCCCTGTTCCTTAACTGTTCCCTTCTCCTGACAGCTCTGTGCATACGCGCATCTGGAACAGGCTCCAGCTATTCTTCTTCCCCACTTATCTACGGCTCTGAAGGCAGCTGGGAAATGTCAGACAGCCCTGGCTCTATCTCTGCTTCTGATGCAGAGCATCCATCAGAGCCTTCCCCAGACTCCCGGACTGGCCCAAGTTCCTCCCCAACCTCCTCACTGTCCAAGTCTGCCGCCAACTCCGCTGGCAGTTGGCGGGCCACAACAGTTCTTCTTTCTTCTCTAAAAGGCAGGTTTCTAGTCCTCATGGATGCCTGCTGTCTCTTTTCATTCCCACAGGGCTTTCCATCGTGGTTTGACCCTGCGACAGCTGCGGGAGGCTCTTGGACAATGGCACCAGAGAACCCACAGCCTGAATCCTCTTGGGCTCACTGAGGGCTCTCTCCTTGCATCGGCAGATTTGCAAGCATCTTCCTCCTCCTCTGCCTTGCCTACCGCCGGTCAGGTTTGTGTTGTGCATTGCATTCTTGGCAAGTAGCAGCGTCCCCTCCGGTCTATGGACCAAGCCACGTTGGCTTGTAACGATCTACCCACAGGCCTAAATTTTGTAAATGAAAGAAGAAAGTTATTTTTCAAGTGGACACACAATTTTGATTAGCCTTGTAAGGTCGGCCAGGATTAAGGGTGTGTTCTTTCTTTGCTGGGGGCAGGAGATCCAACCGGTAGAGCCCAGCCTCATCGGCCTGACTTCCTTGGGGAGTTTTGAAGAATCCAGCGGCCTTCTTGCTCCCACCTCTCGCTGTCCGAACTGCAGTTTTGACCATGAAAATCCTACCCATGTCGCTAATCGGGCCTCTCCTCTTCGGCTTAATTGGCAGGCAGCGTAAGTCCTCTGGTTTGCGACCCTGGAGTTTCCCATTGTAGAAAGTTAGCACAAAGTTAACCCTCTTAGAAGAATGGAATATTTTAGGAAATGCAGTGGAACCTTGGGTCACGAACGCTTCTGTCCACAACCAAATCGGGTGCCGACCCAAAAAAGTCCACAAAATGGTTCAACTCTGGTCGCGAACAAATCCTTGGGTGGTGATCAAACACGGCCGTGGCAATTTCCCCTTCCACACCATTTTTAAATAGTCCCATGGAAGTCTGCCAAAGTCCTTCAGGATAAGTCTGATAAGCATGCACCTTTATCTTCCTTGAAATGCTGCCAACAACTACATGTCCAATTAGTTATTTAAGGCCAACTGGAACACAAATTCAACACAGAGCTTCAGGTTTCAAACCAACCAGTACGAAGAAAGTTGCTTCCTGCAAAGGTTCCTGTCTCTTTGCTCCTCCTTTATGTCTTATGTGAGGGCCAATCACCTCCAAGCCTTATTTCCCTTTTGTCTTAACTGTTCCTGCCTTCTGGCAGCTCTGTGCATGCACGCACTGGGAACGGGCTCCCCCTGTTCCTATCCCCCTGATAGCCTCACTGCTATCAGATTCTGGAGGCTCCAGAGTCAGCACATAATTCCCAGATGGCCCTGGCCCCATCTCTGTATCAGACGCAGGACCCTCGTCTGAGTCCTCCCCAGACTCGTGGACTGGCCCATGTTCCTCCCCACTGTCCGACTCTGCTTCCGTCTCCGCAGGCTTCTGGAGGTTCCACTGTATTAAAGAGGCAGACTATTATATTTTCCCTAAAGGAGAAACACGTTTCTAAAGATGGAAACCCAGAGCCTCAACCCTCTTCCCCAAGCAGAAACTGAGGAGGTCGCCTTTTAAAAATGCACATTTGGTCATCCGTTCAAGAGAGGATTAAAACCCCTAGGATTCGTTACATTTGTTAAGATTAAAAAACCCAACTCACTGCCGGCCTTCGCGAGACAAACTAATTAAAATCAAATTTTAGGAGGGAAGTATGCAGTGGAGTACCCCAAGGCTCTGTTATAGGCCAAGTACTCTTCAACCTCTTCATCAATTATTTGGACAGGGGAGAGATGGAGAATTCATCAGACTTTCAGATGATACTAAGCTGGCAGGAACAGCCAACACTCCAGAAGATAAAGGCTTAAGATACAGGGAATTTGGGTAAAACTTCCTGATAAAAGAGGGATCATTGGCTGCTTGGTGGACCCAAATATTCTCCGAAGAAAATCCAGTAAGTTTTTGAAAAAAAATTCACATTTATATGCCGCCCTTCTCCGGAGACTCAGGGTGGCTTACAATTTTTTGGAGCACAACCCAATGCGCTCAGCAATAGCCTTCATTCCATTGTATATGCCTGCTTATTACTAAGTGGCATTTTTACAAAGTCAGCTTATTGCCCCCAACAATCTTGGGTCCTCCATTTACCTACCCCGAGAGGATGGAAGGCTGAGTCAACCTTGGGCCTGGTGGGATTCGAGCCTGCACTAATTGCAGGCAGCTGGAACTTAAGTGCTAGGCATTTAACAGCCTGCACCACCAAGGCTCTTTATTTAGTTTACAGTGAATTCCTCTCCAGCAAAGTCCCAGCCAACAGTCTTTCAAGATATTTCACTATTACAGACCTTTATCAGGCCAGGCCAGTATCTTTCAGATGCCACACTGTAGCAAACAATACTTGGCAAGAATGGAGGGACAGATCTTCACCCAAATGAACTAATTGTCTCCTGCAAACCCCACTTCCCTTTCACTCCTCTTTTATATTCTAGGGGAGGGGCCATTCACCATCCACCTGTGACTTTACTCCCAAGTCGGCCCTTGTTCCTCAGCCGTTCGCTTTGTCTGGCAGCTCTGCGCATGCACACACTGGGAACAGGCTCCAGCTGTTCTTCTGCCCCACTGATCGACTCTGACGGCAGCTGATAACTTTCAGATGGCCCTGGCCCCATCTCTGCCTCCGATGCAGAGCCCTCGTCAGAGCCTTCCCTAGACTCCAGGACTGGCCCATGTTCCTCCCCAACCTCCTCACTGTCCGAATCTGGTGGGCCACAACACTAAGTTTCCTTTTCTCTGTGTATTTAAACCCTGGCTCAGCGAGTTATGGCCCACCTTGGGGGCTTTCTCCTCTGCCCTTTGACCCTCTCACCCCTTCCAGGAGCAAATATGGACGGCTGTGGAAACGCAACATCCAGCTGCGTCGCTTCCAGGGCGTGCAGGACGCGCATCAGCTGGTAGAGGCCTGGCTGCTTTGGAAAGACGCCTGCAGAACCGAGCTGGCAGTACAAACGTTGGTGAGTAACTTGCACTCACCCCACGGCCGCGTCTTCTATACCGGCCTGCGGGAATCTGGCTTTTAAAGTGCCGTTTCTAGTCCATAGTAAGCAATGGGGAAGGGACACGCTTCATTGGCAGCATGATGGGAAGGAGGGTTAAGGTAGCATCATGTAATCAGAAGATTATCACCCCCGCGCTAGAGAGAATCCCCCCCTTCCCTGTTTCTGGGTTTGCAGGCAGGCTGGGGAATTCTGGGAGTTGAAGTCCACACCATCTTAAAGTTGCTGAAGTGAAGACTCAGAGGGACAGACGCAACAGAAGGATGCTGGATAAGTAGCATGCTTGTCCTTCCTTTCTGAAGCACGAGAGTGGTAAGGACAGCCTCAGATAGAAAGTCCCTACAGAGAGTGGTGAGGACAGCAGAGAAGATTATAAGAAGCTCGCTTCCTGTTATTCAGGATGCTGCTTACAAGCGCGACATGCTTAAGAGCTCGAAGCATTGTTAGAGACCCACACCGCCCCACTTCAGGGTCTGTTCCTGTTGCTCCCCTCTGGGAGGAGGTTTCAAAGTATTTCCAGCAGGAATACCTGATTCTGTAACGGCTTTGTTCCCTAGGCCATCTGTCTAGCTGAACTTACAAGATTTATTTTTCTTGCCATGTACATGTATGCAGAATAGGAGAGGAGAGAGACGGTAGAAGATAGAATATAAAATGTAGAATATGGAATGTAGAAAATAGAATACAGAGTAGAGTGGAGTGGTGTGGAGCTGGAGGGGACCTTAAAGGTCCAGCCCCTTGCTCAAGCAGGAGAACCTATACCATTTCAGATAAATGAATAAATAAGAATAAGAAATAAGAATAGAATAGAAATAAGAATAAAATAGAAATAAGTATAGAATGGAATAGAGAATAGAATAGAAATAAGAACAGAATAGAAATAAGAATAGAATAGAAAT
This sequence comes from Naja naja, assembly GCA_009733165.1. NCBI lineage: Eukaryota > Metazoa > Chordata > Lepidosauria > Squamata > Elapidae > Naja > Naja naja. The sequence continues at coordinate 109,632 of CM019158.1, forward strand.
AAGTCTAGAATAGAATAAAGAATATAATAGAAATAAGAATAGAATAGAAATAAGTCTAGAATAGAATAAAGAATATAATAGAAATAAGAATAGAATAGAAATAGTAATAGAATAGAATAGAAATAAGAATAGAATAGAAATTAGAATAGAATAGAAATAAGTCTAGAATAGAATAGAAATAAGAATAGAATAGAAATAAGAATAGAAATAAAAACAGAATAGAAATAAGTCTAGAATAGAATAGATAGAAATAGAATAGAAATAAGAATAGAATAGAAATAGTCTAGAATAGAATAGAAATAAGAATAGAATAGAAATAAGAATAGAAATAAAATAGAATAGAAATAAGAATAGAATAGAAATTAGAATAGATATAAGAATAGAATAGAAATTAGAATAGAAATAAGAATAGAATAGAATAGAAATAAGAATAGAATAGAAATAATAGAATAGATATAAGAATAGAAATAGAATAGAAATAAGAATAGAAATAAAAACAGAATAGAAATAAGAATAGAATAGAAATTAGAATAGATATAAGAATAGAATAGAAATTAGAAGAATAAGAATAGAATAGAATAGAAATAAGAATAGAATAGAAATAATAGAATAGATATAAGAATAGAAATTAGAATAGAAATAAGAATAGAAATAAAAACAGAATAGAAATAAGAATAGAATAGAAATTAGAATAGATATAAGAATAGAATAGAAATTAGAATAGAAATAAGAATAGAATAGAATAGAAATAAGAATAGAATAGAAATAATAGAATAGATATAAGAATAGAAATTAGAATAGAAATAAGAATAGAAATAAGAACAGAATAGAAATAAGTCTAGAATAGAATAGAAATAAGAATAGAAATAAGAACAGAATAGAAATAAGAATAGAATAGAAATAATAGAATAGATATAAGAATAGAATAGAAATTAGAATAGAAATAAGAATAGAATAGAAATAATAGAATAGATATAAGAATAGAATAGAAATTAGAATAGAAATAAGAATAGAAATAAGAACAGAATAGAAATAAGTCTAGAATAGAATAGAAATAAGAATAGAATAGAAATTAGAATAGAAATAAGAATAGAATAGAAATTAGAATAGAAATAAGAATATAATAGAAATAAGTCTAGAATAAAGAATAGAATAGAAATAATAGAATAGATATAAGAATAGAATAGAAATTAGAATAGAAATAAGAATAGAATAAAGAATAGAAATAAGAACAGAATAGAAATAAGTCTAGAATAGAATAGAAATAAGAATAGAAATTAGAATAGAAATAAGAATAGAATAGAAATAAGTCTAGAATAGAATAGAAATAAGAATAGAAATAAGAATAGAATAAAGTCTAGAATAGAATAAAGAATAGAATAGAAATAAGAATAGAATAGAAATAATAGAATAGATATAAGAATAGAATAGAAATTAGAATAGAAATAAGAATAGAATAGAAATAAGAATAGAAATAACAGAATAGAAATAAGTCTAGAATAGAAATAAGAATAGAAATAAGAATAGAAATAAGAACAGAATAGAAATAAGTCTAGAATAGAATAGAAATAAGAATAGAATAGAAATTAGAATAGAAATAATAGAATAGAAATAAGTATAGAATAGAAATAAGAATAGAAATTTGAATAGAATAACTTTATTGGCATACGTTAAAAAGTTATTCTAAGTCTCTGCAAATGGGAGAGCTGCTAAAATCCCCCATCTCGGCTACTCCAGGCTTCTGGGGGATGATTCTAACCAGGGCTGGGGTCTCTTCACCTGTGCCATGCCTCCTCCCGCAGAGATGGCGGAGAGGAGCTCAGTGGGGCTGGAAGATATGGAGACGGCGTTGGCTGCAGCTCCAGGTGGCGCAGCGTTTCCACAAAGCCGAAGAGGACCAGTTGCTCAAAACAGTAAGAAGGATGCATTTGGGGGGGGGGGGCAGGGGTGGGATCCGACCGGTGTAACTACCGGTTCGGTGATTTACGATTTGCGTGGGGGGTGGACTAGATGACCTCCAAGGTACCTTCCGACTCCGTCATTCTGAACCTGGGGTCTCTTCGCAGGCTTTCGGAAAGTGGCGTCGGCTGGCGGCCGTCCCTCGAGTCCAGACCGAATAAAACACCTGGCTTGGGGCGTCCCTTTTTGTAACCAGCTGCAGGATGGACAAGGGGGTGCGAGGGGCACACAGCCTCTCAGAAAAAACTGGACTTGGCAATCCAAACTTACATCGGCCCACTTTGGAAAGAGAGCAAGATGGAGGAAAAAAATTGAGCCACGCCGAGGACCAACAGGACTCGTGTATTTTGGGATCGTCATTAAAAATCCAAGCGCGTTGGATGGTCTCTTCGGTGTTGCGTCGTGATGGCTGGACCCCAGTGGTGGGATTCAACTTTTTTTTTTACTACTGGTTCTGTGGGTGTGGCTTGTTGGGCGTGGCTTGGCTTGTTGGATGTGGCAGGGGAAGGATACTGCAACATCCCCATTCCCTCCCCACCCCACTAACCTGCTTTGCAGCTCCGTTCTCCTGGGCAGGGCAACCAAAGGAGACCCAGCCGATCAGCTGGGACTCGATGGGAGGCAGAGAATAGATGGGGTTGGCGGGGCCAGTCAGAGGCGGGATTTGCCGGTTCTCCGAACGACTCAAAAATTCTGCTACCGGTTCTCCAGAACTGGCCAGAACCGGCTGAATATCACCTCTGGGTGGCGCCTATTTGTCAAGGCCCTTCTGAAATTCAGGAAAATCCCTTTGGGTGGGACAGAAACCCCCACTCTAGAGCCAGGGTCTACCAACCTTGGCCACCTTAAGACTTGTGGACTTCAACTCCCATAGTTCCTCAGCCAGCTTTAAGACTTGTGGACTTCAACTCCCAGTGTTCCTCAGGAAGCAAAGCTCTAGCTGAGGAATTCTGGGAGTTGAAGCCCACAAGTCTTAAAGTGGCCAAGGTTGGAGACCCTTGCTCTAGAGGGTAAATCGGGTTGTGTTTTGGAACAGAGCAGGCAGTCTTCTCTCCCCGCGCCTTCCCCACTGAGTTTCCCTTACAGAGGGTCCCGACTTATGACAGTACATTTAGTGATCAGCTTTCAAAGTTACAACGGCGCTGAAAAAAAGGTGGCTTTGGAACCGGTCTTCACAATTAACAGTTTTGCCTTCGGAAGTTGTGGGAGCTTCATCCCTGGAGGCTTTCCAGAAAAGACTGGACTGCCCTCTGTCAGGAATGGGGTAGGGTCTCCTGCTTGGGTGGGGTGGGTTGGACTAGATCAGTGGTCCCCAACCAGTGGGCTGGGGACCACTGATGGTCTGCGAGAAAATTTGGGTGGTCCGCAGAGAAATGTCCCCCCCAAAGCAATGAATCCAGGCTGCGCGGGAACACAAGGCTTGCATCGCTTGCATTGCGAACAAGGTAGTGAGGGGAGGGGGGAAAGGGCGGAGGGGGGGTACTCGCCCCACATGCCCCACGTGCCTGGCCTGGCCACCAGCTGCTTCTTTCCGCTTTCTTCTTCTTCTGCTTTTGGCTGCACGCAAGGAAAGCAGCCAAAGTCTTTCTTTCTCTCCCCCAAACTCTGCCAGAAATGAGTCTTTGGGACCCTCCAAGGCCTCCTACTCCAAGAGGCTGCGCTGGTAAGACTCATTTCTGGCGGAGTTTGGAGGAGAGAAAGAAAGACTTCTGCTGCTTTCCTTGCATGAAGCCAAAAGTCTCTCTCTCTCTCTCTCTCTCCCCCTGAGAACGGAGCTGGAGATGGTATCCTGCGATCCCAAATAAAGAACAATCGATTTAGGAAAACAGGGTGGGGAATTTCCCTGCAGACATTTGGGGGGGATTTTCCCAGGGTCTCTGGTCCGCAGGATTTAAAATTATGAGTTTGGCGGTCCCTGAGGTCCAAAAGGTTGGCGACCCCTGGACTAGATGACCTCCGAGGTCCCTTCCAACTCTGTTATCCCGAGACAGTTATCCCGAGACAGGTGGGCTCGGTGCCCTTTCTGCTAGGCAGGAGGGTGGAGGCAAATTTTTTCTTGGCATTGGAGATGCCCAAGACGCCGCCTTCGGACGAAGCCATTCTCCTTGTGAGGCCACACCAGGAGGCCTTATGTGTGAGTTCTTTTATTTCATTTTTCGTCCCTTTACAAAGGCTCCACTGGCTGCCACTCCTCCCCCAAAATAAAACAAGGATGCCTCTTACAAAAATCAAAATAAATAGGGGTGGGGTGTAAGGGAACTAAAAAGAGGGATAGATTGGAAGTCTGAGCCAAGTTGGCCATGGCTGGTCTTTAGGAAGTTTAGAGAAGGGGTCCCCAACTCCCAGGCCGCAGGAGAAATGGGCAAGAGTGACGCTCCACTTACACGCGTGGCAGGCAAGCATGCTTTGCACGCGGAGCTCCACTCCCACGAGCGGAAGGCACACTCGTGCGAGCCCCTTGCATTCGTGCGCCAATCTCCGTGCGAATGGAGCTTTGCGCACTTGCGCGAGCGGCCTTTGTGCGAGGGGAGCTTCATGCGCAAGCCCAAAGCGCCCTCTGCTCATTCCCCCCCTCCACTCGTGCACGAAGCGCTGTTGGAGCTGTGAGCGCGTGTGCGTGCCTGCCACTCACACACACCACACACACCGTCAGGCCACCAAACCGGGGACTGCCGGTCATCGAAAATCTGATTAAAAAACGGGAAAAACCAGCAGCACCAGAGTTCTGCTGGGTTTCTTAGCTGCCGCTCGTTGCAACGGAGGTAAAAAAGGGTCGTAGAGTCCCCATTTTCAAAATCCAGAGGTTTTCGCTTCCTCTCCTGGACTGTTCAACTGTTCGTAGGTGTCCTCCAATACCTGCCAGAGACAACTCTCCAAGGGGAAGTCGTTGTCCACTAAGTTGACCAGGTAATAGTTGTCATGAATGTACTGGATGATCATACGAGAAGGCGATTCTTCTTCATATAGCTTGGCCCACTGCTCAATCCACAAGGCGAAGGCCTCGTCCTGTCCACGGGAGACAGCAAGGGTTACGGTTAGACATTTTAAGAGGCAGCGGAAGATGGCAAGACTCGAACACAGGATTCAGCCCCGGCCCGGTTCCCGCAATGAATACAGTGCCATCCATGTCAGCGTTCCAGAAAACCTCCACTCCAACAAATAACTCTAGGACAGACAAACTTCACAAAAGTTCTGTTTTAATTGGCACATCTGGGAAATCCCGAATCTGAAAGTTCCGGGTTTCCTTGCAACAAGGAAAAAATTAAAAACCCACCCTCTGCACCCCTCATGGCATCACACGCCCCAATCGCCATCCGATTTGAGACTTCCTCTCAACCAGGTGCATAAACAACATGACCTTGACTTAGAAAAAGGATGCTATTATGTCTAACCACATACGCTCCAAGAAATCCCCCCCTCCCATTTTCCCAGGCTCAAGAATGTGGCTGTGTAGAAGCGTCTGGTGCTAATATGGCTTCCAAAGCTGACAGCCAACCCTGAAGTTGGCCTAATTGTGGCCATTTTCTCTGTGTAGTTTTCCTCTAGGGAGGTTTCTCTTCTCATGGCTTCAGGGCTGACGCAGCCTGGAGCGAAGGGGGCCAGAGAGGGGGCGGCATAGAGATTAGCCGGGGTGCTGTAACCGAAAATAAAATTCTTTCCCCTGGGAATCAAGGATGTTGGTGCAGGTGTTCAAGAGGTGGAGATTGAGGTCACGTAGCAACTGGGCTGGATGCTGATTGGACCATGTGACAGGTGACTCTGGGGGGAAGTGACTAAGTTTTGCTTTTAATTGGGTGTAAAACCAGCAGGGACTCAGAGCCGGTTTTCCACCAAGTCTGTGCCAATTTGATAGGTCCCAATAACATGCTCTTTGAGGAATATGCCTGCCTCAGAGTTCTCATTGAATGGGATGTATTACTTGGGAACCTTGACATATAAGTAGTCCTCAACTTATGACCACAATTGAGCCCAAAACTTCTGTTGCTAAGTCAGAAATCGGTTAAGTGAATTTTGTCTCATTTTATGGCCTTCCTTGCCACCATTGTTAAGAAAAGTGGAGTCCTACACTTAGGCAAGAAAAACCAAAAGGACACATATAGACTGGGTGAAACCAGGCTCAATAGCAGTAACTGTGAGAGGGATCTTGGAGTCTTAGTGGACAACCAGCTAAATAGGAGCCAGCAGTGTGCAGCAGCAGCCAAAAAAGCCAATGCAATCCTAAGTTGCATTAACAGGGATACAATCCAGATCAAGGGAGGTGCTAATACCACTCTATAAAGCCTTACTAAGGCCACACCTAGAGTCCTGCATCCAATTTTGGTCACCACACTCTAAAACAGATGTTGAGATTCTAGAAAGAGTGCAGAGAAGAGCAACCAGGATGATGAGGGGACTGGAGGCCAAAACATACAATGAATGGTTGCAGGAACTGGGCCTGGCTAGTCTAGGGAAGAGAAGGACCAGGGGAGACAGGAGATCCTGTCTTCCAATATTTGAGGGGCTGCCACAGAGAGGAGGAAGGGGTCAAGCTATTCTCCAAGGCACCTGAAGGCCAGACGAGGAAGAATGGATGGAAACTGAACAAGGAGAGATTCAACCTGGAAATAAGGAGACACTTTCTGACAGTGAGAACAATCAACCGATGGAACAGAAGTTGCCTTCGGAAGTTGTGGGAGCTTCATCCCTGGAGCCTTTCGAGAACAGATTGGACTGCCATCTGTCAGAAATGGTGTAGGGTCTCCTGCTTGGGCCAGGGGGGTTGGACTAGATGACCTACAAGGTCCCTTCCAACTCTGATTATCTGTTATCTGAATCACTGCCATTGTTAAGTTAGCAACACAGTTGTTAAGTGAATCCGGCTTCGCTGTTGACTTGGCTTCTCAGAAGGCTGCAAAAGCCTGACCCTGGGACACTGCCACAGTCGTAAATAAGAGTCAGTGGTCCAGCATCTGAATGTAAATCAGGCGATCGGGGGGGGTGGGGTCATAAGGGTGCAACAGTCATAAGGGTGGAAAACGGTCATAAGTCACTTTTTTCTGTTGTAACTTCAAAACGGCCACTAAATGAGCTGTTTGTAAGTCAAATACCTGTAATTTTCATCCACTCCTACCTGTGGGGAAACTATTTCACATTACTACAAGATTTGGAGTTCTGCAAGGCTGCAGTTTTCAACCCTATAAGTAAGAACCCCAGGGAATGCAAACTTGTGGGTGCTTCAGAAGGAAGAACTGAACGTAAACACCTTTCTAAGGTCTGGAGAAAGGAAGGCAGGAATTACGTGGGGGAAATGAAAAAGTTTAAATATACGTTTTTAAATTTAAATGCCCCCCAAGGTTTGCACTACAATGCCATGCCCCTGTCGGAGTCTGAATCCGAGGAGGAAGAGGAACAGCTGACAGGGAGTGGAAGTGTGGCTCCGTTGGTTGTGGAGGAAACTGGGGAAAGGCAAAGTCCGGCTGGGCAGAGCAGGGAAGAGGTAGAACAAGGGAGACGGAGTTCAGAGGAGTTCAGAGGAAGACCCAGGCCCACCCCACTCTTCATCCTAGGGCACGCAGGGAGGAATGGAGAAGGGAGCAACGTGGGTTGCATGGCTTACGGGGGAGGAAAGGGCCCTGATTCCCTTCATTAGCCACACCTCGGAATGAGAGTTTAAAAGAGATGCAGGCTGCGTGCGGAGTCTGCTGGGAGCAAACATGAGTTTATCTTGTGTTGACTTTGCTTATCTGTGTTCCTGGAATCTTCCCAACCGTGTCAAATTACTGCCACGCCTTCACATCTGGAATTCCTTCTCCTGCCCTGCCGGACTCATTACCTCATTTTGCCTTGATTGGACTTACAGTTACAGTTTTTGTTGACCACGTTTTGGACTTGATTCTCTGCAGCCAAAGGCTGTTCCTGGGAGAGTTTTTCTCCAGACATTGGGGGCAAAGTTGGAGCTAATAAAGGGAATCTTACTGATTATCTGTCTGTGTTGCCTTTGTGCCATACCCCTTTGGGTCATCACATACAGCTACTCTTCAACGGTTAACTTCAAGTGATTGCTCAAAGTTACAACGGCACTGAAAAAAAGTGACCTAATGACCGTTTTTCACACTTACGACCATTGCAGCATTCCCTGTGATCAAAATTCAGGCACTTGGTAACCAACTCGCATTTATGACGGTTGCAGTATCCTGGGGTTATGTGATCCCGTTTTGCGACCTTCTGACTCAATAGGGCAGCCAGATTCACTTAACAATGCTGTCGCTAACTTAACAATGGCAGGGATTCACATATCAACTCTGGCAAGAAAGGTCATAAAACGGCGCAGAATTCTCTGAGCAACCGTCTCGCTTAGCCACAGCAAAGTTGGGATCGGTTGTCATAAATTGAGGACTTCCTGTGTAACATTTTTAAATTTAAATGTCCCCAGAGGTTTGCGCTATTAATCAGGATCTAAGCAGAGATGAATTCATAGAATACTTTAAAACTATCTAGGGTCGTGATGGCAAATCTATTTATTATTTATTTATTAATGAGACTTGTATGCCGCCCCATCTCCGAAGACTCAGGTGGTTCACAACTAAAACAACAAGAACAATAAATAATTAAAAAAGAATTAAACTAACAAGCCCCATTGAAATATAATTACATAAATACATAATAAAATCCATGATACATGGTGGCACGCAGAGCCATTTCTGCGGGCACACGAGCCCCAGCCAAACTCACCTGCACTGCACATGCGTGCGCCTCCATATCTACATAAAAAGGACAGCTTCCTTTCGAAAGACGGAAGCAATGTTTATTTCTTATCATCAGAAGTACTTGGGACAAAGGGTGTCGTCTTCCTCCATAGGCAGATGGATTAGAGCAGTCATTGCTAACATTGGTGGTGCAGGCTGTTAAACGCCTAGCACTTAATTCCAGCTGCCTGCAATTAGTGCAGGCTCGAATCCCACCAGGCTCAAGGCTGACTCAGCCTTCCATCCTCTCGGGGCAGGTAAATTGAGGACCCAAGATTGTTGGGGGCAATAAGCTGACTTTGTAAAAATGCCGCTTCGTAATAAGCAGGCATATACAATGGAAGGAAGGCTATTGCTGAGCGCATTGGGTTGTGCTCCAAAAATTGTAAGGCGCCCTGAGTCTCCGGAGAAGGGCGGCATATAAATATGAATTAAAAAAAAAAATTACAAAGCACAGGGGTTACCTGTCCCATCTCACATCACCGCTCACTCAACATGTAGTGCAGCCACTACAGCAGCTTGGAGTACTCAGGCTTCAGTGGAAGAAATATGTAAGGCGACAACTTGGTCTACCCCCTCGCCGTTTCTTAGACATTATAAACTGGACTCTTTCGCTTCCGCAGAAGCGGCGTTTGGAAGAGAGTGCTCCAGAAGGTTTTGCCAGAAGATCAGTCTCATCACGGTTAGAATCCCTCCCAACGGACATTGCTTTGTTATCTCCCAGGCATGGATCCTGTCGAAACCATTCTGGAGAAGGAGCGTTGGTAGACTTACCTGTGAACTCGCCTTCTCAGATGGTGAGGACAGGATCCAGTCCCACCCGTTTATTAGAAACTGGCAATCATTTATTTTATTTATTTATTTTATTATGAGATTTATATGCCACCCTATCTCCCTGAGGACTCAGGGCGGCTTACAATACTAAAAACCACAAAATACAAATATCAAAAGATGAATTCAACCCCCAAATCTCATAAATCAATGAAGTTTAAAATTTAACAAATTTAAAAACCACTAAAAAGACCCTCTCCCCCCCCTCCCCATCAGTCCGGGTAGGCTACTTGGAACAGCCAAGTTTTTAGGCCGCGGTGGAAAGATCGGAGGTCAGGGGCCACCCGGAGCTCCAGGGGCAGCTGGTTCCAAAAAGTGGGTGCCCCCACAGAGAAGGCCCTACCCCTGGGGGCCGCCAGCCGACATTGCCTAGCTGACGGCACCCTGAGGAGGCCCTGCTGGTGGGAGCACACAGGGCATTGGGAAGCCGTTATTGGCAGCTGGGTTTCCTGCAAGTACCCCGGTCCAATGCCATGAAGGGCTTTATAGGTCAGCACCAGCACCTTGAATCTCACCCGGAGGGCAACGGTAACCAGTGCAGCTCACGCAGGAGGGGTGTAACATGGGAGTATCAGGATCCTCCCATCACAACCCGCGCCGCTGCATTCTGGACAAGTTGAAGTCTCCGGGTGGTCCTCAAGGGCAGCCCCATGTAGACAGCGTTGCAGTAGTCCAGACGGGAGATGACGAGTGCACGAGTGACCGTACGTAGGGCATCTCGGTCCAGGAAGGGTCGCAACTGGCACACGAGGCGGACCTGGGCAAATGCCCCCAGGTTCATGTTGTGTCTTGGACTAAAATTTAAGTTGTTACTAATCATGAATGTTATACCAAGATTGGACTCTTGCAGCATATATGGGACAGCCTCGACTTCATGCAGAACTGGAGACAGTGGCCTGGAGGGCAGGGGGGTGTCTTCAGTTTTTCTATTCAGTCTGTAGCCGAACAGAGCTGAATACATCCCGAGAGACTGGGGGAAGCCATTTTCCCCCTCCTGGGGATTCAAGGGAACCCTCTGCAGGGTGCCGGCACGGGCGTGCGCACTTTTGACACACCACCAGAAAAAGGTTCGCCATCACTGATCTAGGGAGTGTTGGGGAAAAAAATAAGACTTGCTATGTTTTCCCAAAGAAGGGTCGTCGGTAGCTTCCCACTGGATTGCAGGCTGAGCAGAAATCGGCAAAGGAAAGGAGAAGGAAACAGGCTTACCTTCCAGTACATGAAACTAACTGGATCCACCACTGTGGGCTGGATGATCTCTCTTCCGGGGAAGATCCCCCATGTGACAGCGTTGGGCTGCATCTCGTGAGCGTTGGTGATGTTTTCTCCCTGCAGAAGCAGCAGGAAAAGTGTTTATATTTTACTAGCTATGGAACTATGCCTCTGCCTACCAGCATCCATCGGTATTCATCTGGCTAGCGTCCTGTCAGTGTGTGAGAGGGTTGAGGCCTGTTTGGAAACTGAAGCAGTATTTGCTGTGTGAGCAAGGAGACAGCAAGGAGCCTGGGCGTGGCTTAGCTCAAGTGCTCTGTACTAAAGCTGCTCGGTGCTGTGAAAGTAAAACTGAAACTCAAACTCCTCTGCTTGTGTTTTGCATTTGGAAGAGATTTCTTTTCAGGTGGGGAGGGGGAGTAGAACTCCTTAGCATCAGAGCGTGTTAATAATAATAACATAGGAAATACTCTAAATGCTCTGGTGATCATTGTGAAAAATCCTTTCTTAGTGAGCCCCTAAAAGCCAAGAGGGACATACGTGCCAAATTTCAAGTTTGTAGGCTTTACGGGTCTGGAGATTTTGTGATGATGCGTGAGGGGTATTTCACTTTTATAGATGTATAAGGGAAGATATTTTCAAGAAGAGATAAGACAATCACTTGTTGTCTGAAAGGGTATTTCCGTCGATCAGGGGTTGGACTAAGAGACCTCCAAGGTCCCTTCTAACTCTGTTATTCTGTGTTATTTTTCTAGCCATGCAGGGCTGAGCTGATTCTATTCTCTGATCAATGGGAGATGCTTGTTTTTGAATGGCCTGAGACAGGGGCATGGAACAGAACCGGGCCACAGTATGCCAGAGATCTGGCCATGTAAACAAGCAAAGTCCCATTTGTGGGACGCAGGCAGCACGCGAAATCACGTCTCCCTCCGGTCTGTGGGAAAACCTTTCTCCACGGAACTGGTCCCTGGTGCCCCAAAAAGGCCTAAGAAATCCCACCATACCTTCACGTTGACGATGTGGTAATTCACGCGCTGTCCGTATTTTTTCAGAATCGTGAGAAGGGCTTTGACGTTCTCGCCAGAGGTAAAAAACTCCAGGTAAGCCTGTAAGGCGTTGGGGTCAGAGGAAAGAATAGGACATTGATTTCTCTTCTGTCCACACACCTTAAAAGTCGATGACATTGAAACAACTTCACAAATGGCCGCCGTTTTATAAAAAAAAAAAACCCTAAATGTAAAATTATTTTTCCAGCTGCTTCCCGATCGAACCAGCTTTCCAAGCTCCCAGTCGGTTGACCCCCACCAAACAATCTGGGTTTGCACAACTGGCGAACTGAAATAATAACCCTAGCCAAGGTTCGCGCTAAACAAGTTTGGGCTAAGGGTGTTGGGCAAAGACGGCTTCTCTCTAGTTTGGGCGTTGTAAAGGATATTCAAGGGGTAAGCTTTTTAAAATCTCATTGTTTATTTATTTAATTTATTTATTAAATTTATATCCCGCCTCTCTTCCCCCATCGGGGAACTCGAGGCAGCGTACAACAAGATAAAAACAGTAGCTTATACAATATAAAATCAAAAAACTCATTCATACCGTCCAAACATACAAGAGGGAAGAACAGAGGTCTTAGTTCCATGCCTTCCGACAAAGCCAGGTCTCAACAGCTTTGCGGAAAGCAAGTAGATTGGGGATGGTTCTAATCTCCACAGGGAGCCTATTCCAGAGGGACGGTGCTGCCTTCGCCCGCGGACCCGCCAGCCGACATTGCCTGGCCAACGGTATCTGGAGCAAGCCCTCCCTGTGGGATCTAACTGGGCGCTGGGAGGCATAAGGTAGCAGTAGGCGGTCTCGAAGGTATCCCGCTCCTAAGCCATGAACGGCTTTAAAAGTTGTCACTAGCACCTTGAATTGCACCCGGAAGACTACCGGTAGCCAATGCAGCCCGCGGAAGATAAATGTTATATGGGCACGCCTAGGTGCACCCATAATCACTTGCGCGGCTGCATTTTGCACCAGCTGAAGTCTCCAAGTGCTCTTGAAGGGCAGCCCCATGTAGAGCGCATTGCAGTAGTCCAATCGGGAGGTGACAAGGGCATCGTGTGTAAAGCCCCTCGATCCAGGGAGGCTGTAAGGAGGGAGGCAGGTGAGAACACAATCATTTGGTGCTGTGTGGTTTTTGATGTTGGCAGGGGTGGGATTAAAAATCCCAGCAACCGGTTCACTGCCCGGTTGGTGGGTGGGTGTGGCCTAGGTGGGCGTGGCCTACCAGAACTTCTGGAAGGGCCATTTGTTGCCTTCCCCATGGTCCGGAGCCTTCCCTTGGGCCTCTGGGAGGGTGACAGTGGCCTCCCCTGGGCTCTGGAGGTCCTCCTCCGGAAGCCGGAAACAGGCCCGTTTCCCGACTTCTAGAACTTCCTGTTCGAGCCATTTTCCCCACTCCCAGAGCCTCTGCGTGGACCCTGCATCCAAAACAGGCCGTGTAAAAACTCCTGGGAGGGGAGAGGCAGGATGGGTGGGGCCAACTGGTCGGTTCAACTACCGGTTCGGCAAAGCAGATGTAAATTTAACAGCCGATTCGCCCAAACCGGTTTAAACCGGTAGAATCCCATCCCTGGATGTTGGGAATTATGGGGAGTTTGCACACAGTGGAGCCCATATGGACCGCGCTTGGGGGTTGTTAGCTGCTTTTTTGTGAGTCGTTTTAAGAGGGGGAGGAGACTGCCAACATGGATAACCTGAGACCATTTTTGGCTGCCTCCTCTGGGGTTCACTCTGGGGTGTCATTCATGAGCCTCCCAGCAGTAAAAACCAGGCTTGTAAATGTGGGTTTTAAAATTCAGTGGGGCTGATTATCTGCTGTGATTCCCATAAGGTTCTCTAATATTGTTTAATCTCTGTGTTGCTTGCTTTAATGATTTTAAGAATCAAAATCCCCTTTTCCCTGGTCTTCTGAATAGCTGAATGTTTGAGGCTTGAGTTTCCCTCTCCTTAGACACAAAGTGTTGTGGCCTGTCAGCAGCCAGCGGTGTCACTGCGTTCTTTTTGATTTGTCTGCAAAGCTTCTGCTAAGCTACTAGGCTAATATTTGCAGGCAGTTATTCAAAGCCTGCTAGAACATTTGTTATCTTGTCTCCATAGTAAGGAGATAAGGCTGTCTTGTGATTTCTGATTTACTGCGCATGCTTCAAAAGTTTTTTCTTCACTTCCTGTAACTTCCTTTGTATTCCTGTATATGCCTTTGTGTGCTTACACTGCCAGTAATGTAGTCAGTTAGGATTTGTTATTTTTGTAAATAAAACTATGTTTCTTATTTTCTGGGTTTTATTTAATCAAAGTATACAGCAGAAGAAAAGCACGGTCCATCACTCCAATTAGCAGGGAAGCTGTTTTTACACCCTGACAAGCGGAACTGGCAGCAGACTCGGATAGTGA
>CM019158.1:128647-131147 GCA_009733165.1 Naja naja
CATGTTATTAACTTAAGAACTGCAGTATTCACCTAACAACAGAGTCAAGAAAAGTTGCAAAATTCATTTAACAAACGTCTCACTTAGCAACAGAACTCAAGTGTGGCCAAAAGTTGAAAACTACCTGTAATTACTCTTGCTCTACTCCCTGGATGGAGAATATGGAGGGAAGCATGTATTTGACATGTAGAGTGCCTCTCACAGTAACATTAACACGCTTTGAAGGAAATTAAAATATTCCTCTATTCCCAGCAACGCAAGTGGCCTTCCACAATTTGATTTGTTAAACTTACGACCCACCACGATCAAGACTCCCATTATGTCTTACCTTGTTATCAAGATTTTCTAGGACTTCCAAGTACGGTTCATTGAGGCACCGATCATAATCCAACTCTGGAGAGGAGAAACGAAATGCCAATATTTTCAGAAAGACGGCCCAACCAGAAAGACGAGCAGGCTATAGCCAACTTTTTTTTTTTTAATTATATTTATATGCCGCCCTTCTCCGAAGACTCAGGGCGGCTTACAATTTTTGGAGCACAACCCAATGCGCTCAGCAATAGCCTTCATTCCATTGTATATGCCTGCTTATTACTAAGCGGCATTTTTACAAGGTCAGCTAATTGCCCCCAACAATCTTGGGTCCTCAATTTACCTACCTCGAGAGGATGGAAGGCTGAGTCAACCTTGAGCCTGGTGGGATTCGAGCCTACAGTAATTGTAGACAGCTGGATCTTAAGAGCAGGCATTTAACAGCCTGAGCCACCAAACCAAAAGCCATTTAATGGGATAGCTGGATCCACGCATCACATAACAGGGTAGTCCATGACTTACAACAATTCATTTAGTGACCGTTCGAAATTACAACGGCACTGAAAAAGTGACTTACGGCCGTTTTCCACACTTGGCTGCATTCCCACATTCAAGGGATCAAAAATTCAGAGGCTTCGCAACTGGCTCATATTTATGACAGCTGCAATATTCTGGGGTCACATTTTGCAACTTTCTGACAAGCAAAGCCAATGGGAAAAAAACCAGATTCACTTAACAACTGGGGCAAGAAAGGTTGTAAAATGAACAAAACTCAATTAACAAATGTTTTGCTTAACGATAAAAATTTGGGTCTCAATTGAGGTCGTAAGTCGAGGACTGTATGACAAACTCCGTGATAATAATCTTAATCTCTCTCTATATATAAAAGCGAAATACCATTCCACGCATCCTCACAAAATCTCCAGAACCATAAAGCCTACAAACTTGAAAAGAGCCTTGGTGGCTCAGGCTGTTAAATGCCTGCTCTTAAGATCCAGCTGTCTACAATTACTGTAGGCTCGAATCCCACCAGGCTCAAGGTTGACTCAGCCTTCCATCCTCTCGGGGTAGGTAAATTGAGGACCCAAGATTGTTGGGGGCAATTAGCTGACCTTGTAAAAATGCCGCTTAGTAATAAGCAGGCATATACAATGGAATGAAGGCTATTGCTGAGCACACTGGGTTGTATCCCAAAAATTGTAAGCCGCCCTGAGTCTTCGGAGAAGGGCGGCATATAAATGTAATTAAAAAAAAAATTGGCACGTATGTCCCTCTTGGCTTCTAGGTGCTCACTAAGAAAGGGTTTTTCAAAATGACCATCAGAGCATTAGTATTTCCTATATTATTATTATTAACACGCTCTGATGCTAAGGAGTTCTACTTCCCCTCCCCACCTGAAAAGAAATCTCTTCTAAATGCAAAACCCAACTAGAGAGGAATTTTGGTTTCAGAGCACCAAGCAGCTTTAGTACAGAAGAGTTGAGCTAAGCCATGCCCAGGCTCATTGCTGTCTCCTTCTTGCTCACACAGCAAATACTCTTTCAGTTTCCAAACAGCCCTCAACTCTCTCTCACACACTGACAGGATGCTAGCCAGATGAATACCGATGGATGCTGGTAGGCAGAGGCAGAATTTTCCCCCCTTATTTTCCTCCCCAAAAGCTAAGCCTGACCACATAGTTTCAGAGCGAAGCACGGGTATCGAGCTAGTCCTATGATAAACTAGCTGAACGTAATTCATCCACCCTAATTTTGAGCGCTGCAAGAAGTTGGCTGCTATGTAACTAAAGCCCCCCCCTCTCTGGTGTAACTGAAAACGCCACCCTAAAAATCACTTATGGTGACTAAGCCTTCTTGTCCAAGCCATTTTCTTTCCAGCCGTACAAAAGAAATTTGCCATTCTTTCAGGCTGTGTTGTCCTGCCTACCATCCTGAGGTTTCTTTATGATTTTTCACAGGGGCTTGCTCTTCAAGCTTGTTTCAATTTAGTTTCTGCGCGTTTTGTTAGGTAAACATCAGCAGCAGGATTACAGTTAACGAAACGTTCAAGAAACCAAACTGAAACAAGTTTGGAGAGCAAAACCAAAAGCCAAAATCTAAATCTAAAGTACAAGTATTTTCTATTATTTCAAAATTTCTTTGTGGTCTTCATTCGAAGGATACTCAACTCTGGCCTTGCTTAGTTTCCC
>CM019158.1:136147-158466 GCA_009733165.1 Naja naja
CTGATATTTCTTTCAACAGTACCAAGTGCCCCGATGACAATGGGTATCACTGTTACATGTTCCATCCATAATCGCATCGTTTTGATGGGCAAGTCGCAATATTTTGTTATTTTTTCCCCCAGTTCTTTTTCTTCAACTCTGGCATCTCCTGGTACAGCGATATCAATAAATTATTATTATTATTATTATTATTATTATTATTATTATTATTATACACAAAAATAACAGTATACACAGCAAACGAGATAACTATGCTGGGTTTCGTAACACAAATCACTAGTCGAACACTTCCTAAACGTTTAGGACTGCGTGATGTATCGGTGGATTATGCAAGCAGATCCCAGTAAGGTGGCCTTCTGCAGCTGATCAATGGTGACTTTGTCAGCACCAATTGTTTTTTAAAAACCTTTATAAGACGTTAAAAACATACAAACATTCAGATACACACAACAAAAATACAAAACTGTGCAAAGCGCTCTCTTCATTTGATTTGGATATCAAATTGGATATAAACTTTCGCTATAAAAGTTGAATTGTACATAAATATATTAATTAACAGATTTTACTGTTTGTTTGGCTTAGGTTGTAACTATTAACTATCCTATGTGACCTTCGTGTTCACTATATGTTGAAGCGAATTATCTGTACCTTCCGTGCCTCCAATTGAATATATTATATTTCCTAGGTTCCTTTTTTCTTCAGCGGTCTTTTTACGGTTTGTTCCACCCAGTTGTACCATTTGTCCCATATCTTATAATACTCTGAATCCTCCTTTTCATTTAGTTTGAGTGTAAGTCTCTCCATTTCCACACACTTGTATGTTTTCCAATTGTTTTTAAGTGCTTGCCTAGGTCTTTAGGCACAGCACCCAGTGAGCCAAGTACCACTGGAACCAACTGCACTGGTTTATGCCAGAGTCTCTGCAGTTCAATTCTCAAGTCCTGATACCTGGTGATTTTTTCAAGTTGTTTCTCGTCGATTCTGCTGTCACCAGGTATGGCAGTGTTGACGATCCACACTTTTTTCTTCTCCACAATCGTGATATCCAGGGTGTTGTGTTCCAAAACTTTGTCAGTCTGTAATAATAATAATAATAATAATAATAATAATAATAATAATAATAATAACAACAACAACAACAACAACAATAATAATAATAATCGCACAGTCAGCCAGATGTTCAGACTGGGTTTGGCATGTTTGTCTACCTATTGAGTCCTTACCAAGGACCTGGGATAGGCAAATCTGGATGTTTAATGGTGTTACAGATATCGCCGCAGGATGGAGGCTGTTTCAACTGAAGCTGCCTTCTGCAATTGACTGATGGCAAATTTGTCAATGCCTGTGGTATTCAAGTGGTGGTGGTTATTGTTGTTATTATTATGCACAAAAATGGTTGCACACAGTAAACAAGATAAATATGCTGGGTGGTTGTTGTTATTGTTGTTATTATTATTATTATTATTGTAAAGGCCAGGAAAAAGCCGTCCCGTCCACCATGCCTGCTGTGGAAGAGAAATTTAAGGAGATTTGACCCACGCAAACTTCCAGCTTTTTTCTGGGCCATTGTGATTTGCTTTGGACTTGTCCGATGGAACTGGCTGAAAAAACACCCATTGCGAGGTGGGTATTGTCCTTTTTATTTTTTATTTTTATTTTTTAAATGCATGCTCGGGATCCGGTTTCCTGTTTGTTCTTTCTCTGAGAGGTAATCTCGCCCTCAAGATAAACTTTCCAAAGCCGCTTTGCTTGCTCAGCAAACAAGGGAGGGTGGGGGTAGGTGGGCTTTCTCTGGGAAACCCAGCTCCCCCATTGGTAGAGAAGCCAAGCACCAATTGGCAGAAGGGGGGACATTTAGATAAGGGGGTGCCTGCAGATTGCTGCCTTTGCATATTGTGACACCTACAAGGTGTTGACTCTCTTCGGGCAATTGGCAGTGTTTGCATTTCTCCAGACTTGTCAGATCCAGCAACATGGGCTGGGTCCAATCCAACGAGCAGATGCTGGGGTGAATTTGGCCCTTGAGCCCCCAAAATTAGCAAACTGGAAGGCCTGAATCGGTCAACCAAACTGGAGGGAAGCCCCAGACCCCGGTGGAAAATTACCCAGAGGAACAACACCAGGTCAGTCAATATCTCCTAAATTGTACTCGGTTCTCACTTTTAAATTCAATCCTAAATAATGTTCCCTCTTTCCTCCCCCCCTCTCACATCCACTGCAGCTCTCTCAACCCTGTGATTTAAAGCAATGTATTTATTTATTTTATTTGTTTTGTCAAACATGTACAAGATAACAAGTGTAGGTATGAACATAAAAGAGGAACAAAGGGAGTAAATACAGATAAATGGGGATAGTGAGACAGGGACGTTAGGCACGCGGGTGCGCTTATGCACGTCCCCTTTTAAGGTCCTCTTAGGAATGGGGTGAGGTCCACTGGAGGCAGTTTGAGGTTGAGGCTGTGAGGGGTTGAGGCTTTGACAACGGACTCAGGTAGGGCGTTCCAAGCATTGACCACACTGTTGCTGAAGTTGTATTTTCTGCAATCGAGTTTGGAGCAGTTTCCCTTGAGTTTGTATTGGTTGTTTACCCGTGCATTGTTGTGACTGAAGCTGAATAAATCATTGACAGGCAAGACGTTGTAGCAGACAATTTTGTGTACTATGCTTAGATCGGACTGCAGGTGGCGCAGTTCCAGATTGTCCAGACCCAAAATTTCCAGCCTGGAGACAGAAGGCAGGGATGGCGAACATTTTAGAAACCGAGTGCCGAAACTGGAAGGCTCACGCATGCATGAGTGTGCGTGTGTGCGTGCCGGAGCACCGGAATACCGAAGACCAAGTGGCCAGTGCGCACATGCCTGTTTTGTGGCTGTTTGGGGGGCCATTTTCAGGCTGTTTTTCAGCCTGTTTTCTGGGCCGTTTTCAGGCCAAAAACGCCCAGAAAATGGCCCCCAAATGGCCTGAAAACAGCCCCAAAACACCCTGTTTTTGGAGACCAGCACCAGAAACCAGAAGAGCATCTGGCAATGGTGTGCATGCCTACTAAGAAGACTCTGCATGCCACCTCTGGCATGCATGGCATAGGTTCACCAACACAGGCATAGGGAATTCTATTGTGAGCGGAGGAGTAGAATACTTTCCTTGAGAAATATATGTATTCACCGTTCATGGACAAAAGAGAGCATCTCAAATCTTTACTCTCAGAACACAAACTTGCCCCCACCCCCAAAATTTTTTGCATCCCTTCCCTTGACTTCCTCCTCTGATGGCAGCCTTGAAAACTAACCAAGTCCCTTCCCCACTGGAAGAAACAGGCACAATCTGCAAGGCTGGTGAGCGCCCAAGCAAGATCGGGATGGAAACGTACATGCACGGTGGAGGAAATTTCATATCACATTTTTTGCTGCTCCTTCCTGCCTTCTCTGTTTGGGATCCTTCCGCGTTCTCTATTTTTATTTATTTGATTTGATTTGTCAATCACTTCCAAGGTAATAGGTGTAAGTATAAACATGAGTAAGAATACAGGAAATAGGTATGAATAAATGGGGACAATAGGACAGGGACAGGAGGCACGATGGTGCACTTATGCACGCCCCTTACAGACCTGTTTTTACCTTTGTTCTGCTGCTGGCTAGCGACTGGGGGAAATTGATCTGGATTTGGGGCTGATTATAAACAGCCGAGCGCTTACCCCTTGCAGAAATATTCAGCTCTCCTGATCTGCAAAATTAGGGCTGCCTTCCTCCCACGCCTTCCTTCACAGGCTCAGGGAGAAGTTGTGCCTGTCTGTCTGCCGCAAATCACTTTTTGTTAAAGATTTCCAGTAGTTTTCAGAGTAAGAAATTGTTACTGGCTCTTGCAAACCACTAGCTAAGTGTGTCTTGAGTCTTGTTATCTGCACCTCTATAACTAACTGGTTTGGTTCTGCAACCCAACAAGACAGACACAGACTTCAGAGAGTAATTAGGACTGCAGAAAAAACCATGGCTACCAACCTGCCTTCCATGGAGGACCTGTATCCTGCACGAGTCCAAAAGAGGGCTGTGAAAATATTTACAGACCCCTCACATCCTGGACATAAACTGTTTCAACTTCTACCTTCAAAAACGTTATAGAGCACTGCACACCAGAACAACTAGACACAAGGACAGGTTTTTTCCCAAACGCCGTCACTCTGCTAAGCAAATAATTCCCTCAACACTGTCAAATTACTTAGTGAGACTGTATTACTATTCTTATTCTCATACTTCCTATTACCTATCTCTTCCCACTTGTGACTATAACTGTGTTGCTTGTTATCTTTACGATTTATATTGTTTTATTTGTTTTCCTAGTATGTTTTGATTGCGTATTAGTAACCTATGTATGATTTGATTGAATTTGAATTCTTTATTGTCATTGTGCGTATATACACAGTATACATAGCAACGAAATTCACATAACACCCAGAGATGATAGAGTTTTTTCTCCAGCCAGAAGGTAACCTGGACACTGGGGGGCAAAGTTGGAGCTAATAAAGTGATTCCTACTGATTATCTGACTGTGTTGCCTTTGTGCCACGCCCCTTTGGGTCATCACACCTCACCTGGAACCTTCTGGCATTCTTTTCATTTCTCCAGGGCCTTCACCATGGTCAACGAATCCCATGGCGAGTTTCTTCCGATGAGCAATGGCCTTGGCACCCGCTCTGATGGCGGCAACAGCAGCAGCAGTGGGGAGAGCTCCCAAAACAGCTCCCGCTGCTCTACCCCTGTCCTGGACACGGAGCGTCACGAGCGCCTGCGGGAAAAAATGCGTCGGCGTCAGGAATCTGGCGACAAGTGGTTTTCCCTGGAGTTCTTCCCTCCCCGGACGGCCAATGGAGCCGTGAATCTCATCTCCAGGTGAAGAAGCAGCTGACGGAGGCTCCGAGTTGATTAATAAGAGCCGCGGTGGTGCAGTGGTTAGAGTGCAGTACTGCAGGCTACTTCTGCTGACTGCCGGCTGCCAGCAATTTGGCAGTTCAAATCCCACCAGGCTCAAGGTTGACTCAGCCTTCTGTCCTTCCGAGGTCAATAAAATGAGGACTCAGGTTGTTGGGGGCAAGAGGCTGACTCTGTAAACTGCTTAAAGGGGGCTATGAAGCTATATAAGTCTAAATGCTATTCCTTCCTTCCTTCCTTCCTTCCTTCCTTCCTTCCTTCCTTCCTTCCTTCCTTCTTCTTCCTCAGTGGCATTGCAGGCTAACTCTGCCCACTGCTATCAGTTCGATCTTGACAGGCTCAAGGTTGACTCAGCCTTCCATCCTTTCAAAGTCGGTAAAATGAGGACCCAGATTGTTGGGGGCAAGAGGCTGACTCTGTAAAACTGCTTAGAGAGGGCTGAAAAGCACTGTAAAGGGGTATATAAGTCTAAGGGCTATTGCTATTAACGATCTGTCTTAATGAACTTGATAACCATCTGACTGCAATTTAATCTGGGCGCCTCTCTAATTCTTCTTGCTCTTTCTTCAGGACATGTTTTGCTTTTCTTTTTTTTTTTAAACAAATTTTATTCAATTTTTAACAATTTTTTAAAACAACTTTTTCAGTAGACAGCATGTTCCCGGTCATCACTTTTACATGCAAATATGACAGTAGATCTATATTCATTTTAAACATTTGACTTCACTTCTATTCCATTTTAGGACAAAGGGTGAAAGAAATTAATCTAATCTCAAATCTTAATCTCAATCTGTATAGCCCCCAGTTCATTTCAAGTTAATTGCAAATATACATATATATTTTAAAACTTCATGTATAAATCTTACAAATAACAATATATTTGCCCATCATATTAAAATAAAGTTCATCCATATCTATCCTTTAATTGTCTTCACATTGTTAATACTCTTTCATCATTTACAGAATTCTTTTATCCACAGATTTGCCTTTCATCACATATTCTCTCCATAATTCTAAATCCCACTCAATGTTAACACTAAAAAGAATGAAAAACCTAGACTTGCCCCCCTTTTACTACTTTGAAAGTGACACCTCAGTGGTTAATATAGTAGCATAATCATAATCATTCTCTTTAAAACGAAAGATAGAGAAAAGAAAAGAAAAAGGAGAAAAGCTCTCTTACAATATATCTCTAATCGGCCGGGTTCTGCAAACATATCCCCCTAAGATTGATTTATAGTTCCAAAATAATAATAAAATAGCTAATCTTGGTTATTGACAAATCTCATTTTTAGGCATTTTCTAAGATCATTTCAATTAATTCAATTCATCTAATCATCATTTAGCTTTTTTTGTGAATAAGAAATGAAAAATGTGACCTTTACCAGTAAAATTGTCAGTAACCCCTATTGTTTTACACTTTTATAATTACAATATATTCTTATTACCATTTCTTCATGCAACCCCCTTTTAAATACGTTAACCATTGTCTCTATGCAAACAAATTCCTTTCTTTATTATGTAATTCCGTGTCTCTCTATCTTTTGTTCTTGTTTTCTTGTTCTTCTTCTCTTTATCCCGCATCCCCCTCTCTATCCAAATCCTCTCTCTCTCTCTTTTCTTTCTGCTCTCTATCCTTCTGGACCTTTCTATCATGCCTAGTTTCATAAATGTTCCTTTAATTATCTTCTTAAGTTTCATTTTTTGACCATCCTCCTTTCCTTTTTTTTGTAATCTTTGTGTAATTGTCTTCTTAAAATGGCAAGCTTGTGCTCCTTCTCCTCCCTATTATCCTCTCTCTATCCAGTTTGAATCCTCTCTCTCTTTTACCTTTCTGTTCCCTTTCCTTCTGAACCTTTCTAACATGCTTAATTTCATAAATGTTCCCCTTTTTTAGATACTTTCTTAGGTTCGTTTTTTTAGCCACTTCCTTTCCCTTTTATTTGCATTAATCTTTGTATTAATTGTCTTTTTAAGATGGCTTTCTCTTGTGCTGGCTCCACCCTTTCCAAGGCTCCTTCTTTATTCAGCATTTGAATGCCCATATTTTCTGCAACATGCCAAGTTAGTTCAGTTACTTCCTGTAACAGTTCTTTCATACTTTTAAACTCCATTTTAATTCTTTGGATGACCACCAAAATTTTAATTTTCCTTATTTCTTCTTCTTCTTTAAATTTTCTATGATCCTAACCCAGGTCCAGAGTCTATATCAGTATCACCAATTAGTCCGCAATCCGTCTTTGTGTATTCAGGCTTTCACTTTCTATAAGTCTTGTGTCTCTTTAAAATGTAACAACTCCAATCCACAAAGGAACAAGATAGTTTCTTACTTCTTTAGCTTCCAATTTTTCTCCACAAAGTGGCACTTTCTGCACAGAGTCTTAACCCTTTCCTTTTATTTTAATATTCAAAGTTTTCCAAGCCCCAAACTTAAGTTCTTACGCTGACTTCTTCCTTTCCCGTTCGAAGCCCCTTATAGCTGTCAAAATATTTTACTTATTTTTCTTCACTTGGAACTGCGCCTTCTGTTTCTCTTTTTAAAACTCATCTTTATCTTAATCCGGGTGCCTTGATCTTACCATCCGATACTCCCGGTTCCTCTGCTGTCGACTTCTCTCTTTCCTCCTGTCTTAATCCCGTTAGACCTTCTCTTGAGGTGGCCATTTTGACCACCACTTCTTGACGTCTTCGAGGAAAGGACCAGACCCAAGGGGAGATGCGCTCCCCTCACTCTGGCTGGCAGATTTCCTTTCTCCGCCGCCCCTGAGGCAGCTTCAGCCCCGAACCTTGCAGGATCGGGGCTCTCCACAAGAGCCAGGCTGCGTGGTGGGCGATCACAAACCGCCGCCTGTTCTCGAGAAGGCTCAACCCGGAAGTTCGTTTTGGGTTGCTTTCTGATGACCTACCAGCTGATGTTCCAAAGGGTTTTTTAATTCCCCAAGAGGCAACTGGACTTTCTGGTTTTTCCTTGAAGACCTTTCGCTTCTCATTAGAGAAGCTTCTTCATCTCTGACTGGATGGTGGGGAAGGGAAGGATTTATACTCCTTGCAGACAGCTGGTCATTTGCATCCTTTTTAGAGAGTAGTTGAGGCCACTTGGAGGTTTATTTGTGTCCTCAGGGTCACCTGAGTGGTGCAAATAGGTGTGGAGCCTTCATGGAACTGTGTTGTAGGTTGGAGATAGGTTGCATCCCTTCCCCTCTGTTGAGGGTGGGCTGTTCAGTTTGGACATAGATGGCCTTTTTGACCCCTCTTTCAAACCAGCTGTCCTCTCTGTCCAAAATGTGGACTTGGCTGTCTTCAAAACAGCCACCTTTGTCTTTTAAATGCAGATGGACAGCTGAATCTAAGTCCTGATGGGCTTGTTCTCCTATGTTGAGTCATGCGTTTATGAAGTGGCTGTTTTGTTTCCCCAAATGACCAGCTATCTGCAAGGAGGATCAATCCTTCCTTTCCCCACCATCCAGTCAGAGCTTGTTCTGACTCAAACCTTGTTCGAGGAAACAAACGCCAAACAGAGGTAACAAGAAAACCTTTTAATGATTCTTTGCAAATTCCATTGCTTCCCGGTTAAAAGGCTGTTTCAAACTAATTGTCTGTGATAAGAACAAGCCTTGCCAAGGCTGCCAAGAACACTAGATAAAGTTACTAAGAAATATTTCAAACACAAAGAGTCTCCAAACACAAACTAAGAGAGTCCGAACATCCACAAGGCTTGAGTGCAAAAACGTCTTTGCTTCCTGCAAAGAACTCCCGTTTCTCAGCTGGCTTTTATCTCCTCAGGGAGGGGCCATGACCTTGCAGCCTTACTCCTGAGTTGCCTGTGCTGCTGCAGCTGCTCTTTCCTTCGAGCAGCCCTGTGTGCACACGCATTGGGCACAGGTTCCTCGGGGGCCTCTTCCTGAATGCTGCCAGCCTCCACAATCCCCTAAGGCAGCCTTCCACTCCCTGATGGTCCTGGCCCCATCCCTGCATCACACACAGGCCCCTCACCTGAGTCCTCGCTCTCTGAGACCTCAGCCGTCCGCACCTGTTGCCGGCGAACCACAACAGAGCTGAAGAAGCTTTTGGGATGAGAAGTGAAGCACCTTCAAAGAAAAAAAAACAGAAAGTCCAGTTGCCTCTTGTGAAAAAAAAAGCACCTTTGGGACAACCATCACCAGGAGGACTTGAGAATCTCCATAAACACCTACCAGCTGAAGATGGCCAATTTCTTTTGTTCCTTGCAGGTTCGACCGCATGGGGGCAGGTGGCCCCCTTTTCATCGACGTCACTTGGCATCCGGCTGGCGATCCGGGCTCCGATAAGGAGACTTCGTCCATGATGATGGCCACCACCGCCCTCAACTACTGCGGGCTAGAGACCATTCTCCACATGACCTGTTGCAACCAGAGCAGGGAATCCATCACTGCCCACCTGCAGAAGGCCAAACGTTTGGGGCTGAAGAACATTATGGCACTGCGAGGAGGTGAGAGACAGTGTCATGCCGCTGTTGGAATCTGACTCCGAGGGGGAGGTCAAGCAGCTGACAGGGAGTGGGAGTGTGGCTCTGGTGGCTGTGGAGGAAACTGGGGAAGGGCACAGTCCGGCTGGGCATTCAGAGGAAGACCCAGGCCCACCCCCTCTTCATCCTAGGGCACGCAGGGAGGAACGGATAAAGGAGCAACATGGGTTACGGGGGAGAAAAGGGCCCTGATTCCCTTCATTAGCTGCAGTTGGGAAAACAGGATAAAGAGGGTGTTTGCACACAGCCTTGCTGGAAGCAAAGTGTGAATTATCTTTGTCATGTCTTATCTGGGTTCTGGCGTCCTCCCAACTGTGTGTGTTTCATTATCTTTTGGAAGTCTGCAATTCCTTACCCTTCCCTGTCTAGTGAATTGCTGCAGCGTGGTTTGTGTTGGTTTTTATTTATAATCTATATGTACTTCGGGTTCGGACTGAATTTCTTCCCTTTAAAGACTATTCTTGGGAGAGTTTTTTCTCCAGCCGATGATAACTGGACATTGAAGGTATTAAAGGGACTTTACCTAGTTTTGTGACTTCGTTGCTTTTGTGCCATGTCCCGGGTCATCACAAACGGCTACAAAAATGGTCTTTCCTTCTACGGGAAGGAAGAACAGTGTTTTCTGAAGAATGTGGGGTCTTCTTCTCCCGCAGATCCTGTCGGGGAAGAATGGGAAGAAGAACTGGATGGTTTCAACCATGCAGTGGACCTGGTGAAGCACATCCGTAAGGAGTTTAACGATTATTTTGACCTCTGTGTGGCAGGTGAGTAGTTGAGTTTCACACTAAGTTCTCCTGATCTTCTCAAGACATTCCTCAAGTGTCTGTCCATCTTTTCGAACCAGCGGTGGTGCTTCTTCAGGTCATTTTGGACTCCTGGCAGTGGCCTAGCCCAGTCTCTGCCATTTTGGGGGCAAGGTTTTGGGGCAGGGCCTTGGTGGTGCAGGCTGTTAATAGCCTAGCACTTAGCTCCAGCTGCCTGTAATTATTGCAGGCTCGAATCCCACCAGGCTCAAGGTTGACTCAGCCTTCCATCCTCTCGGGGTAGATAAAGTGAGGACCCAAGATTGTTGGGGGCAATAAGCTGACTTTGTAAAAAATGCCACTTAGTAATAAGCAGGCATATACAATGGAATGAAGGCTGTTGCTGAGCGCATTGGGTTGTATCCAAAACTGTAAGCCTGAGTCTCCGGAGAAGGGCGGGATATAAATATGAATAAAAATAAATAAATAAATAAAATAAATAAAGTTCTCACAACTTGTTGGCCATGGGTTCTTGGGTTTGAGGGAGAGAAGCTGGCTTAAGTTCACCCAGCTGACTTTGTGTGTAACAAACAACAAATTCAGGTTTCTCCACTTCTCAGGTTTCACTTCCTCCTTGCCTCTTGTATGGCCATTGAGTGAAAATTATCTTTTGTTACCTGTCCGGTGATACACACTGAGTCTCCATGTGAGGTTTCCAAGTGATGAAATCCATTTAAAAAGAAAAGAGCAAAGTCCATCTTCCAAAACAATTTCTTTTATTTAGGAAAGCATCAAATTGGCAAAGTCTGTTGTCATTACGGATCTGACACAACCCGGAATTACACCACATAGTATTGGAAATTAGAAACGGCCCCCAAAAGTCACATTCCCCAATAGAAGTAAATCAACATTTGCCTGGTGCCAACAATCTCCACTCCAGGTCTCAGCAGGGTCAGCTTTTGTTCCCACGGGAAGGAGAACCACCTAGCCTAAACAACTCTCACTGTCTCCACTCCTCCCACCTTAGGAATGTGGCAATCCTGAAAGCCTTCTCTCCCCCCCCATAACCAGCAAAGAGAAAGAAAGAAAAGGAATATATAATAAGGCTAAATAAAATGTACACATATGTCAATTTCGGGCTTGACGCTCCATCTGTGTCTCTCTAAGAAAACTCTCTAAGAAAACCAGATGGCCCGGCCACTCAGCATGCAAGTTTCTAGAGAGAGATTCGTGCATTTCACCCACATTTTGAGGTTTAATTCAGAAACCTCCTTTCTTCTGGATTTTTCCTGGGTCCCAGATGACCTGGGGAAAAAAAGGAGGCTTTGAGACAGTGGTGGGATTCAACAATTTTTTACTACCGGTCCTATGAGAGTGTGCTTCAGCGTTCAAAATACATCAATTTCAAGCACTATAACTTCCCTTCTATGGGAGCCCCGGTGTCAGGTGTGGCTCCATTCAAAATCCAAGAAAGAAAACCCGAGACTCCATTTTTATAGAGAAAATGAATATGAAGCCGTAGCAACAGAAGAAATACAAGATCTGAGGCAAAAGGTGCGGAAATTACATATAGAAAGATATCCCATGTCCCCACCTCCAACAATTCAAACTGGACAGCCAATCTGAGGTGTGTATAATGTCATGTGGGTTACATCTTCAGGTGGCATCTCAGACATCTGGTATGCCAAGATGGTTGATCTTGGCCTAGAAAAGATAAGTGTGTCATGCCCTTCTTGGAGTCTGATTCTGAGGGGGAGATTGAGCAGCTGACAGGGAGGGGGAGTGTGGCTTCGGTGACTGTGGAAGAAACGGGGGAAGGGCACAGTCCGGCTGGGCATTCAGAGGAAGACCCAGGCCCATCCCCTCTTCATCCTAGGGCACGCAGGGAGGAACGGAGAAGGGAGCAACGTGGCTTACAAGAGAGAAGGCGGCCCTGATCCTTTCATTAGTTGAAGCTGAGGGAACAGGATATAAGAAGGGCCTTTGAACTCAGCTCCTTGCTGGAAGCAAAGCGTGCATTATCTTTGTCAAAGCTTATCTGGATTTTGGCATCCTCCCAACTGTGGGTGCTGCCGTTATCCTTTGAAAGCCTGCAATTTATCACCCTGGCCTGCCATGTTAATTACTTCAGTGTGGTTTGTGTTGTTTTTTTTAAAATTTTTAATTATCTTTACTTTGGGTTCGGACTGCATTTCTGCCCTTCGTGGACTGTTTTTTTGAAGAGTTTGTTACCCAGCTGAGGATAATTGGACATTGGGGCCAAGTTGGAGGCATTAAAGGGAATTTATTTTACTTTTGTGACTTTGTTATTTTTGTGTCACGCCCCGGGTCACCACAAGTGGCTGCATTTGCACAGTAAGCAGGAAAACATCCCAACTTATTTTTTCTTTTCCTGCTTACACAGCATTAAGATCTTGACTTCGTCAATCATTTGTTTAATTGTATTCAATCTATTTTAATTGTAAGCCGCCCTGAGTCCCTCAGGTGATAGGGCGGCATATAAATCGAATAAATAGATAGATAAATAAGTAAATAAATAAACTTTTACAATTCACACAACTTCACCTCCAGCACCCTTCCCCCCACGAGGCCCGATTATTCCTCCCCCCATTTCTGTGCCCGCCGGAAAGAATAAAGTAGAAGAAGGAATCTTGGAGGCTGACACCCAGTAAGTAAAACAGCTGAGGCGCAGGAATCCACTTGCCACACAAATCAGCTGAGCTGAAAAAACACAGAAATATTAGGGTAGGACCATATGGGTGGGGCCAGCAGTGGTGGGATAATGCCATTTTGGGCCGGTTCTACTGAACTGGCAGCACCAGTCTGAACTGGCAGCATCGCACCACTGCTTTGAGACTAAGCAAACCAGGTTCTCTGCTTCTGGAGGAGGCCGAATGGTGGGTCCCAAAAAACTATGTATCAAATCCTGTAGAACAAGTTTCCCTGTCAACATGACTGTGAATTACGCGGAGGACATTTTGATAAGAACAAAGGTGAAACCAGGCTGAAGCTCACCGTTTGTCTTTCTTTTATTTGGAAGGTTATCCTGGGGGGCACCCTGAGGCCGACAGCTACAACGATGACTTGAAACACCTCAAGGAAAAAGTGTCTGCGGGAGCCGATTTTGTCATCACGCAGCTATTTTTCCGGACAGAAACCTTCCTCAAATTTCTAAAGGACTGCCAGGCCATCGGCATCAGCTGCCCCGTGGTGCCTGGGATATTCCCCATCCAGGTAAAAGGCGTCCTGCATACAGGTAGCCCTCAAGTTACAACAATTCGTTTAAGGACCATTGGGAAGTGACACATTCACGTTGGCATCCTTCAGTCTCGAGAGACTATGGTGTCGTGCTCTGAAAAGAGTCCTAAAACGGCATCTAGTGTGGCTAAAATGGCGAATTCGAGAATAGAATAGGATGGAATGGAATGGAATAAGGAATAGAATAGAATAGAATAAGGAATAGAATAGAATAAGGAATAGAATAGAATAGGAATAGAATAGAATAAGGAATAGAATAGAATAGAATAGAATAGAATAGAATAGAATAGAATAAGGAATAGAATAGAATAGAATAGAATAAGGAATAGAATAGAATAAGGAATAGAATAGAATAGAATAAGGAATAGAATAGAATAGAATAAGGAATATAATAGAATAGGAATAGAATAGAATAAGGAATAGAATAGAATAAGAAATAGAATAGAATAGGAATAGAATAGAATAGGAATAGAATAAGGAATAGAATAGAATAGAATAGAATTGGACTAGGACTAGAAATAGGACTAGAAATAGGATGGAATAGAATAGAATAGAAAAAAGAATAGAATTCTTTATTGGCCAAATTTAATTGGACACAGAAGGAATTTGTCTTGGTGCAAATGCTCTCAGTGTACATAAAACAAAAGATACAATCGACAAGAGTCAAGAATCATGAGATGCAACACTTAATAATAGTCATTGGGTACAATAAGCAATCAAATCATACTAGGAAACAGTCAGTATAAATCGTAAGGATACAAGCGACAAAGTTATAGTCATACAGTCACAAGTGGGAGGGGATGAGCGATAAGGAGTGATGAGAAGATTAATAGTAATAGTAATGCAGACTTTGTAAATAGTTGGACAGTGTTGAGGGAATTATTTGTTTAGCAGAGTGATGGCGTTTGGGAAAAAACTGTCCTTGTGTCTAGTTGTTCTGGTGTGCAGGGCTCTATAGCGTCATTTTAAAGGAAGGAGTTGGAACAGTTTATGTCCAGGATGTGAGGTAATAAATAAATAGGTAATAAATTGCATTGGCATCCTTCAGTTTCAAAAGACTGTGGTATTGTGCTCTGGAAAGAGGTCCTAAAAGAACATCTAGTGTGCCTAAAAAGGCCAATTACAGAGTGGCAATCCCTTCCACAGTCTGTCCCCTATCCAGCCCCCCAGATTTCGCTGGTTCCGGGACTGACTCTTTACCTCAGCCTGCCGAATGATTGACTCTTTGAATTGGAGAAGGCCATGCTGCCTCTTTAGCCTCCAAGCTGAACAATCAGAGGTCAAAGTTTCCTGGCTGTTGAGGTCCATTCCCAAGGCCTTTAGATCCCTCTTGCAGATATCCTTATATCGCAGCTGTGGTCTCCCCCTGGGACGCTTTCCCTGCGCTAATTCTCCATACAGGAGGTCTTTTGAAATCCATCAGCCATCCTCACGACATGCCCAAGCCAGCGTAGACGTCGCTGTTCCAATAGGGTATACATCCATGATGGCGAACCTATGGCATGCGTGCGACAGGTGGCATGCAGAGCCATTTGTGCCGGCACGTGAGCCGCAGGCAAACTTACCTCACTGTGCATGTGCGTGCCTCACAGCTGATTTTCGGCTGGTTTGAGGACTTTTTCGGCCTTCCAGAGGCTTTTTTCAAGCCTCTGCAGGCCGAATAGGCCTCTTTCGTCACTTCCTACTGCAAGTGACAAAATGGGCCTATTCGGCCTGCAGAGGCTTTTTTCAAGCCTCTGGAAGGCCAAAAAAGGCCTCAAACCAGCCAAAAATCAGCTGTGAGGCCTGGTTAGAGGCCTTTTTCCATCTCCCAGAGGCTTGAAAAAAGCCTCTGCAGGCAGAATAGGCCCCTTTCATCACTTCCTGTAATATTGGAAGTAACGAAACAGGCCTATTCAGCCTGCAAAGGCTTTTTTTCAAGCTTCTGGAGGGCCGAAAAAGACCTCAAACCAGCCAAAAATCAGCTGTGAGGCACAGTGCAGGTAAAGGGGGGCGGGGGATTGCGCGCACATGTGCAGGGCACGGGGGGCACATATTGCTTTCTGGGTGCTGGCATGCGTGAGTGCGAGCGCAAACAATTTTTGGCACAGGAGCCCAAAAAGGTTAGCCACCACTGGTATACATGCTAGAAATTCCAGTGTCAGGTTTCCAAGTGATGAAATCCATTTAAGAAGAAAAGAGCAAAGTCCATCTTCCAAAACAATTTCTTTTATTTAGGAAAGCATCAAATTGGCAAAGTCTGTTGTCATTACGGATCTGACACAACCCGGAATTACACCACATAATATTGGAAATTAGAAACGGCTCCCAAAGTCACATTCCCCAATAGAAGTAAATCAACATTTACCTGGTGTCATCGATCTCCACTCCAGGTCTCAGCAGGGTCAGCTTTTGTTCCCACGGGAAGGAGAACCACCTAGCCTAAACAACTCTCACTATCTCCACTCCTCCAACCTTTTGGAGTGTGGCAAGCCCGAAACCCTTCCTCCCATAACCAGCAAAGAGAAAGAAAGAAAAGGAATATATAATAAGGCTATAAAATAAAATGGCTATGTATATGTCAATTTCGGGCTTGACATCCAGCACGTTCCAAGACTGCGCTATTTGGAACTTTGTCATGCCAGGATCATTGTGAAGTTACAATGGCACTGAAAAACAGTGACCGGTGACTTTTTCCCACACTTAACAACCGGCGCAGCATCCCCATGGTCATGTGATCAAAATTGGCAACTGACTCATATTTATGACTTTTTTTTCTTTTTAATTACATTTAGAACTTAAGTGCTAGGCATTTAACAGCCTGAGCCACCAAGGCCTGGTGGCTCAGGCTGTTAAATGCCTGCATTTAAGTTCCAGCTGCCTGCAATTACTGTAGGCTTGAATCCCACCAGGCTCAAAGTTGACTCAGCCTTCCATCCTCTCAGGGTAGGTAAATTGAGGACCCAAGATTGTTGGGGGCAATAAGCTGACTTTGTAAAAATGCCGCTTAGTAATAAGCAGGCATATACAATGGAATGAAGGCTATGGCTGAGCGCACTGGGTTGTATCCCAAAAATTGTAAGCCACCCTGAGTCTTCGGAGAAGGGCGGCATATAAATGTAATTAAAAAAAAAAAAGGCCCCCAATGGTTGCCATGTCCCCGGCGGACAAAACACAAGGAGTTCACACATTGTCCCCTTAACCCTGACCCAGAGCTGACATAGGCTTTTCAACTCTCAGCCGGCCATCTTGGTTTCTTTCAGGGCTATCATTCTTTGCGCCAGCTTGTGAAGCTCTCAAAATTGGTGGTGCCTCAGGAAATCAAGGACGTCATCGAACCCATCAAGGACAACGATGCGGCCATCAGGAACTATGGCATTGAGCTGGCCGTCAAGATGTGCCGAGAACTCTTAGAGAGCGGCCTGGTCCATGGTCTGCATTTCTACACCCTGAATCGTGAGGTGGCCACTATGGAGATCCTCCGACAGTTGGGCCTCTGGAATGAAGACCCAAGGTGAGTCTGTCCAGAAGGTGGGAGGGCTGGACACCTGGGGCTCCGCCTTGGCTTGGTGAACAAGCCACAATGGTGTCCTTTCCAACGGACCCTGAGCCATAAAACATTTATTATTTATTTATTTAATTGGTCTTATATGCCGCCCTATCTCCCAAAGGACTCAGGGCGGCTCACATAAAAACACCCAATACAAAAGTTAAGAAACATTAAAAATAATGGAACTAATTAGACCAAATAAATATTTAAAACCCAAACCACAAAACATTTGAAATGAAAAACCCCCTCAGTCCAGGCCAGTTTGTTCAAATAACCAAGTCTTTAGGCTGTGGTGAAAGGAGCGGAGGTCAGGGTCCAATTGTAGCTCCAGGGGAAGCTGGTTCCACAAAGTGGGTGCCCCCACAGAGAAGGCCCTCCCCCTAGGGACCGCCAGCCGACATTGTTTGGCCGACGGTACCCCAAGGAGGCCCTGTCTGTGAGCGCGCACTGGGCAATTGGTGTTCGATGCTGGCAGGAGGCATTCCCTCAGGTACCCCGGCCCTAAGCCATGTAGGGCTTTATAGGTAAGTACCAGCACCTTGAATCTTACATGGAGGGTAGCCGGCAACCAATGCAACTCATGCAGGAGGGGTGTAACATGGGAGTATCGGGATACCCCCATCACAACCCGCACGGCCGTATTCTGCACCAGCTGAAGCCTCCGCGTGATCCGCAAGGATCACCCGCAATCACCCTAAAGTCTGGATTGGCTTATTCCACTGAGCCAAATCCAGATGAGGAATTTTGGTCTTGGCTATTTTAAGACTCCAAACTTGGCCACTTTAAGACTTGTGGACTTCCAACTCCCAGAATTCAAGCTGGCGGGGAATTCTAGGAGTTGAAGTACACAAGTCTTAAAGTGGCCAAGTTTTGGGGGAATTCTGGGAGTTGATGTTTGCAAGTCTTAAAGTAGACAAATCTTTGGGTTATTCTGGGAGTTGAAGCATGCAAATCTTAAAGTGGACAAGTCTTTGGGGAATTCTGGGAAACAAAGTCCACAAAGTCTTAAAGTGGACAAGTTTTGGGGAATTCTGGGAGTTGATGTTCACAAGTCTTAAAGTGGACAAGTCTTTGGGGAATTCTGGGAACTGAAGTCCACAAAGTCTTAAAGTGGACAAGTTTCTGGGGAATTCTGGGAGTTGAAGTACACAAGTCTTAAAATGGACAAGTTTCTGGGGAATTGTGGGAGTTGAAGTCAACAAAGTCTTAAAGTTGCCGACTTTGGAGACCTCTGCTCTTGGCTAGGGAGAATAACGTGATAAACTTGATGTAACTTCCTCTTTAAGCTGAGTTTGGAGTTAGCTTGCTTTAAAAAATGCCACTGTTGACATCCAGGAGAAGGCAGGAAAGATTGCAAAAGACAAATTAAGGAAAAGAGAGCCAAAATTTCAAAAACCCTGAGGGAAGTTTCCAAACTAGACTCATCTCTCAACCAACTGTGATACAGGATAGCCCTCCCTTTTCCACCATGGTTAGTAATGTCGAGATGAGTTACCTTAAAAAGCCCATCTGGAAAAGTCCGATCCAGAGTTCAAACCGTTTTTAATTTTTTCCATCCCTGATATCCTCCACACCAGGCGTCCCTTGCCATGGGCGGTCAGCGCTCACCCCAAACGGCGAGTCGAAGACGTCCGGCCCATTTTCTGGGCTTCCCGCCCGAAGAGCTACATCTATCGGACGCAGGAATGGGATGAATTCCCCAACGGACGATGGTGAGTATAGTACTCTGGCCTGTTTATGCAAAACGAAATAGCTTGTACTGGAGAACAGTCATGCTTAAAACAAATTCACGTCTCCTCCTTATTCAGGATTTGGTGGTCAGTGTTGTGATTCCCCGGCAGCCTGTGCAGACAGCAGCGGAATCAGACAGTGGGGAAGAACGGGGACCAGTCTGGGGAGGACTGGGATGAGGGTCCTGTGTCCAATGCAGAGATGGGGCCAGGACCACCTGGGAGTGGGGTGAAGTCTGGAGCCTTCGGAGTCTGGCAGCAGCGAGGCAGAGGAACAAGGGGAGCCAGTTCCCAGGGCGCGTGTGTGCAGAGCTGCTAGAAGGCAAGAGCAGCTAAGACAAAAAGGACGACTCGAGAGTAAGGCTTGGAGGTGACTGCCCCTCCCTTAAGGTATAAAGGACAGGCAAAGGTAGAGAAACCTTTGCAGGAAGCAAAGTCGTTCATTCTGTTCAGATTAATCCTTGAAGCTCTGTGTGGACTTTGTACTTGGTTGGTTTTTATAGTTCATTTGGCACTCTGGTTGTTGGCAGCAGTTCAAAGAAGAGAAAGGTGGGTGCTTATCTCGAGGGACTGTTTGGGACTCATTACAGGCTGGGAATGCACAAAATTCCCAGTGCTGAAATAAAACAAGAGTTGTTTAGACTAAGCTTAATTACGGTCTCGGGAAGCCTTGGTCAGAACAGTAAGATTCTGTTTTTATATACATCAAATAGAATCCCCCAAATTTTAGCATAAATTATACACAGATGGAGGTAGTCCTTGACCTACGGCCACAATTGAGCCCAACATTTCTGCTGCTAAGCAAGACAGTTGTTAAGTGAGGTTTGCCCCATATTTACAACCTTTTCATTGTTCAGTGAATCCCTTCAGTTGGTAAGTTAGCAACACAGTTGTTAAGTGACTTGACTTCTCTTGTTGGAAGGCTGCAAAAGGGGATCACGTGACCCCAGGACCCTGTGACAGTGGTAAATATGAGCCAGTCGGTCATAAATGGCCATAAGTGTGCAAAATGGTCATTTTTCTCCGTGGAACTATGTTGCCAAGCATCCAAATTTGGATCAGGTGACTGTGGGGATGCAATGTCACAAGTGTGAAAAATTGGGGCAAGTCACTCTTTTCCAATATTGTTGTAACCAGGGGTAGGCTGCTGGGGGTTTGCGGGGGTTCGGGAGAGCCCCTAGCTAAGATTCGGTGCAGTTCAGAGAACCCCGAAATCCCACTCCGGGCTGGCCCCGCCCATCCTGCCCCTCCCAGGAGTCCCCATGCGGCCTGTTTTGGATGCAGGTAAGTACAGGGCATACACGGAGGCTCAGGGAGGGTGAAAAACGGGCCTCCCGGAAGTTTGGGAATGCCGGAAATGGGCCAGGGAGCCTCCAGAGCCCGGGGAGGGCAAAAACGCCCCCCCTCCACGGTGCAGGAGGCTGACTAGGCCACGCCCACCATGGCCACACCCACCCAGCAACCGGGCAGAGAATCCCTTGCTAAAATTTTCAAAGCCCACCCCTGGTTGCAACTGCTAATTATGGACTTTAAGGCAGCTCAAAAAGTCCACACACTTTTTTTAAATTACATTTATATGCCGCCTTCTCCAAGACTCAGGGCGCTTACAATTTTGGAGCACAACCCAATGCGCTCAGCAATAGCCTTCCTTCCATTGTATATGCCTGCTTATTACTAAGCGGCATTTTTACAAAGTCAGCTAATTGTCCCCAACAATCTTGGGTCCTCAATTTACCTACCCCGAGAGGATGGAAGGCTGAGTCAACCTTGAGCCTGGTGGGATTCGAGCCTACAGTAATTGTAGACAGCTGGATCTTAAGAGCAGGCATTTAACAGCCTGAGCCACCAAAACTTAATTCAAACATTTTTATTTATTTATTTGTTTGTTTGTTTATTCATTTGTTTATTTATTTATTTGTTTTGTCAAAAGCTTACAATATAACAGAAACAAGGATAAACATAAGTTTGAATACAAGAAATAGGAACTAATAATTGGGGACAATAGGACAGGGATGGGAGGCATGATGGTGCGTTATGCACGCCCCTTGCATTAATTCAACGGGCTCTGGCAACAATCGACCAAAGCAGAATTTCCTACTTCGCTTCTTCTTTCTCCTCACCTGCTTGCCAATTCTCCCCCAAATCTCCAGGGGCAACTCTTCGTCCCCCGCCTTCGGGGAGCTGAAAGACTACTACCTTTTCTACTTGAAGAGCAAGTCCGCCCGAGAAGAACTGCTGAAGATGTGGGGAGAAGAGTTGACCCGCGAGGAGAGCGTCTACGAAGTCTTCAGGTGCTACATCGCTGGGGAGGCCAACCGAAATGGACACAAGGTGAGCATTCGTGAAAAGCACGGCCCTTTTCTGGTGAAAGGAGAAGAAAGGTGGACGTTGGCCATGGAGAAGGCCAAGCCAAAGTTGACTACTTTGATCGAGTGTTCCTTCTCCAGCAATGTATCACAACCAGGGGTGGGATTCTACCAGTTTGCACCTATTCCCTAGGACCGGTTGTTAACATTCTAAGCAGTTCGGAGAACCGGTTGTTAGAAGAAATTACTGGGCTAATCCTGTAAGGAAGGCAGGAAGGAAACATTCTGGTGTTGCTTACAGAAACTGCCTCTCCATTAACCCTTATTACATTCTTGGCAGGACTAGACTTCCTGTCTTAGGAACGTCTCTGGAGTTTTTTTCCCCTCCTTTGCTGGTACTTTGCTTGTGTGGAGTGACCATTCAAAGTTACAGTGGCACTGAAAAAGTCACTTATGACCATTTTTCACACTTACGACTGTTGCAGCATCCCCAGTCATGAGAGGCCAGGCGAGGAGGTGCGTGCCTCGATGTGAGTGATGTTGAGTTGGCCACGCCCAGCCACTAACATGACCACCAAGCCACGTCCATCTGGTCACATGACCACCAAGCCACGCCCACCAACTAAGCCACACCCATAGAACCAGTTGTTAAAAAATTTGAATCCCAACCTTGGCCGCTGGTATCTAACACCAGATATTTGACACCGCATTTAAGTTATCTAAAATGCACAAAGGGATGTCAAATGAATGTTGGAAGTGTAAAAGTAAAGAAGGGACTTTTCTAAAAAATAATTTACAGTGGACATGTGATAAAGCAAAGAGATGTTGGAGTAAGGTTCATATTTTAATACAGAAAATGCTTCGCTACGAAAGTATGTGGTCGGGCTTAGTTTTGGGGGCGGAAGATGAGGGAGAAAAAATTGTGCCTCTGCCTACCAGCATCCATCGGTATTCATCTGGCTAGCATCCTGTCAGTGTGTGAGAGAGTTGAGGGCTGTTTGGAAACTGAAAGAGTATTTGCTGTGTGAGCAAGGAGACAGCAAGGAGCCTGGGCGTGGCTTAGCTCAACTGTTCTGTACTAAAGCTGCTTGGTGCTCTGAAACTGAAACTCCTCTCCTCTGCTTGTGTTTTGCATTTGGAACAGATTTCTTTTCAGGTGGGGAGGGGAGTAGAACTCCTAGCATCAGAGCGCGTTAATAATAATAATATAAAATACTCTAAATGTTCTGATGGCCATTTTGAAAAATCCTTTCTTAGTGAGCACCTAGAAGCCAAGAGGAACATATGTGCCAAACTTCAAGTTTGTAGGCTTTACGTTCTGAGATTTT
>CM019158.1:158566-208708 GCA_009733165.1 Naja naja
TGGAAGGGCCTTGCAGGTCATCTAGTCCAACCCCCCCCCCACGTCCAAGCAGGAGACCCTCAACCGTCCTAGACAAATGGCAGCCCAGTCTCTTCCTGAATGAATGAAGATTATTCAGAAGAATCCAAGATTTGGGGGAGGTCAAGTTTTGGGGTGGGGCAGGGGAAAGTGACCCTGAGCACATCTGGAAGAGAGAAGGGGTTTTTTTTGCCTTCTTACCATCTTCGCACTGGTCTCCACTGGCTTCGAGGGGGGACAGTGGCAGGCTCCCGTCACTGGACTGCAGCTGCCTCCATTTTGGCAGGGACAGAGAGAGCTACAATTCTTCCCAAAGGTCCCTTTGGGGCAGGCTGTGAAAGGAAGATTAGTCATGACTCCCATAATCCCCTGCCACACCCGCCCGAGACCCATTCAGCCATATGGGACTCCCGAGCATCAAGTCACAATTTCAGCTTTTCACTTGGGCCATGCAGCCAATGGACGGACTTCAGCTCCCAGAATCCCCCAGCTGGCATGAAATGTGGACTTCAGCTCCCAGAATCCCCCAGCCAGCATGAAATGTGGACTAAAACTCCCAGAATCCCCCAGCCGGCATGAAATGTGGACTTCAACTCCCAGAATCCTCCTGATGGCATGAAATGTGAACTTCAGCTCCCAGAATCCTCCAGATGGCATGAAATGTGGACTTCAGCTCCCAGAATCCCCCAGCCGGCATGAAATGTGGACTAAAACTCCCAGAATCCCCCAGCCGGCATGAAATGTGGACTTCAACTCCCAGAATCCTTCAGATGGCATGAAATGTGGACTTCAACTCCCAGAATCCCCCAGCCGGCATGAAATGTGGACTAAAACTCCCAGAATCCTCCAGATGGCATGAAATGTGAACTTCAGCTCCCAGAATCCTCCAGATGGCATGAAATGTGGACTTCAGCTCCCAGAATCCCCCAGCCGGCATGAAATGTGGACTAAAACTCCCAGAATCCTTCAGATGGCATGAAATGTGGACTTCAACTCCCAGAATCCTCCAGATGGCATGAAATGTGGACTTCAACTCCCAGAATCCTCCAGATGGCATGAAATGTGGACTTCAACTCCCAGAATCCCCAGCCGGCATGAAATGTGGACTAAAACTCCCAGAATCCCCCAGCCGGCATGAAATGTGGACTTCAACTCCCAGAATCCTCCAGATGGAATGAAATGTGGACTTCAGCTCCCAGAATCCCCCAGCCGGCATGAAATGTGGACTAAAACTCCCAGAATCCTCCAGATGGCATGAAATGTGGACTTCAGCTCCCAGAATCCCCCAGCCGGCATGAAATGTGGACTAAAACTCCCAGAATCCTTCAGATGGCATGAAATGTGGACTTCAACTCCCAGAATCCTCCAGATGGCATGAAATGTGGACTTCAACTCCCAGAATCCTCCAGATGGCATGAAATGTGGACTTCAACTCCCAGAATCCTCCAGATGGCATGAAATGTGGACTTCAACTCCCAGAATCCTCCAGATGGCATGAAATGTGGACTTCAACTCCCAGAATCCCCCAGCCGGCATGAAATGTGGACTAAAACTCCCAGAATCCCCCAGCCGGCATGAAATGTGGACTTCAGCTCCCAGAATCCTCCAGATGGCATGAAATGTGGACTTCAGCTCCCAGAATCCTCCAGATGGCATGAAATGTGGACTAAAACTCCCAGAATCCCCCAGCCGGCATGAAATGTGGACTTCAGCTCCCAGAATCCTCCAGATGGCATGAAATGTGGACTTCAGCTCCCAGAATCCCCCAGCCGGCATGAAATGTGGACTAAAACTCCCAGAATCCTTCAGATGGCATGAAATGTGGACTTCAACTCCCAGAATCCTCCAGATGGCATGAAATGTGGACTTCAACTCCCAGAATCCTCCAGATGGCATGAAATGTGGACTTCAGCTCCCAGAATCCCCAGCGGCATGAAATGTGGACTAAAACTCCCAGAATCCTCCAGATGGCATGAAATGTGGACTTCAACTCCCAGAATCCCCCAGGTGACTTTTTTGCTTTTGCTCTGAGGCAACGGGCTATCAGACTCACTTTGGTTGCACAAGATCCCCGTCCAGCCAGCTGGACAGACGCAGCCGGTCCGGTTCTGGTTGCACCAGCCTCCATTCTGGCATCCCTCGCAGGAGAGGCTGCAGTCGGGGCCGAAGGTGTCGTTCAGGCAGACTGCGAGGAAGAGAGAGGAAGAGAACAAGGGGAACAGGAAACGTCACAGGGGCTGCTACAAGCCCTAAATGGGAGAAAAAGGGGTTTTCTTTCAAGCGTTTTTTCTTCTTCTTTTTTTTTTTTTGCAAGTTTGGGACACAAGCAAGAGGAAAGTTTACTCCGGGTGAAGAGATGCTGAGAGAGAGAGAAGTCACTAAAGAAGCTCAGCTAAAATTCAATTATCTGCATTTTTTTCTTTTTTTTTCTCTTTCCTCTTTAGCTTATTTTCCTGGGTGTTACTTTATAGCTTTTATTCGTACCTTTTGTGACACTGAATAAAATTATTCTGAAATGAGGAAAAGAGAGAGGAAATGCTGAGAATATAGGGAGGGGTGGGGAGGGGAGGGGAGGGAGAGGGAGAGAAGGGGGGAGAGAGGTGGAAGGAAGGAAGGAAGGAAGGAAGGAGAAATGGAGGGAGGAAGGGTGGATGGATGGAAGGAAGGAAGGAAAGAAGGAAGGAAGGAAGGAAGGAAGGAGAGGAGGAAGGAAGGAAGGAAGGAAGGAAGGAGAAGGGAGGGAGGGAAGGGGGAAGGAAGGAAGGAAGGAAGGAAAGAAGGAAGGAAGGAAAGGAAGGAAGGAAGGAAGGAAGGAAGGAAGGAGAAAGGAGAGGGAGGAAGGGAGGAAGGAGGAAGGAAGAAAGGAAAATGGGAAGGAAGGAATGAAGGAGGAAAGGAAGGGAGGGGGAAAGGGTGGAAGGATGGAAGGAAGGAAGGAAGAAGGAAAAGGAAGGAAGGAAGGAAGGATGAAAAAGGAAGGAAGGGATCTGGAGGGAGGAAGGGTGGATGGATGGAAGGAAGGAAGGAAGGAAGGAAGGAGGAGGAAGGAAGGAAGGAGGAAATGGAGAGGGGAGGAAGGGTGGAGGAAGGAAGGAGGAAGGAAAGAAGGAAGGAAAGGGAAGGAAGGAAGGAGAAGGAGAATGGAGGGAGGAAGGGTGGATGGATGGAAGGAAGGAAGGAAGGAAGGAAGAAGGAAGGAAGGAAGGAAGGAAGGAAGGAGAAATGGAGGGAGGAAGGGTGGATGGATGGAAGGAAGGAAGGAGGAAGGAAGGAAAGAAGGAAGGAAGGGAAGGAAGGGAAGGAAGGAAGGAGGAGAAATGGAGGGAGGAAAAGGGGGGAAGGAATGGAAGGAAGGAAGGAAGGAAGGAAGGAAGGAAGGAAGGAAGGAAGGAGAAATGGAGGGAGGAGGAGGAAAGAAGAGAGGTGGATGGAAGGAAGGAGAATGGAGGGAGGGAGAAGGAAGGAGGTATGGAGGGAAGGAAAAAGAAAAGGAGAAGGAAGGAAGGAAGGAAGGAAGGAAGGAAGGAAGGAAGGAAGGAAGGAGAAATGGAGGGAGCGAGGGAGGAAAGAAGAGAGGTGGAAGGAAGGAGAAATGGAGGGAGGGAGGAAGGAAGGAGGAGGAAGGAGGAAGGAAGAAGAGGAGGAGGAAGGAAGGAGGATGGAAGGAAGGAGGTATGGAGGAAGGAAAGAAGAGAAGGAGAGGGAAGGAAGGAAAGA
Organism: Naja naja; assembly: GCA_009733165.1. NCBI lineage: Eukaryota > Metazoa > Chordata > Lepidosauria > Squamata > Elapidae > Naja > Naja naja. The sequence goes on from CM019158.1 coordinate 162,302, forward strand.
AGGAATCTGCACCTACTGAACTTCTCCGAGATGGTGTGTTCTCCTCTGGCCTCGGCCTCTTCCATCTCTTCATCCTCGTATTCTTCATCAAAAAACGGGGTGAGCCCATCGTGGAAAAGAGCCACGTGGGGGAGCGGCCGGATAACAGGTCGCCCTCCATCCACAGCTTCCATGGGCTCCTCAAGGTCTATGGCGAGAGAGCAAACACCTCCAAGCGGCTGCCCCATAAAGGTGGGAACAGAGAGGACTAGAAACATGAGCGCAGCAAACACACACACACACACACACAAATCCCAGCCTGAACCAGCCGGCCCCCCTTCGGTTGCCATCCAAATAGGCAATTTCCTCGTATGTCCCGCAACCTCGTGAACGTGTCCAGATTTACCATTCGCACATGTCCCCCGTGAAAATCCAGACTTACAAAGGCAGCTTCTGCGATCTTCGTCTAATTTGAACCCGCTCTGGCAGCTGCAGACAAACGAACCCACCAGGTTACGACAAAAATGTTCGCAGCCGCCGTTATTCGCTGAGCACTCGTCCAGGTCTGGGAAATAAAATAAACAGCAATGACAACAATCCCTTTTTAAAAATATTTTATTTTTATTTTAAGCTGCTAAAATGTTTTTAAAATAATTTTTAGATGATTCTTTTAAAAACAATCATTTTCAAACGTTCTCTTGACTGTTTCATGTTTAATGAATTAAAGAAATCGTCATCATCCTTTTAAGCTACTTTATTTTTGTTTTAATATGCTAAAATATTTTAAAGTTAATTTTAAACGATTCTTTTAAAAATAATCATGTTTAAATGTTCAGCTGACTGAGTTTCACGTTCAATGAATAAAAGAAACAATGATAATAATAATCATCATCATCATCCTTTTAAAATATTTTTTTATTTTAATATGTTAAAATATTAAGTTAATTTTAAATGATTCTTTTACAAATAATCATTTTCAAATGTTCAGCTGAGTTTCATGTTTAATGAATAAACGTTAATAATGATAATAATGCTTGTGGTATATTTTTAAATGTTCAGTTGACTTTAATGAATAAAAGAAAAATAATAATAATAATAACAACAATAACAATAATAATAATATAATAACAACCACCACCACCACCAAATAAAACTTGCAAGCAGGTCGCCTTTTCGGATGAGATACGGGTGGATTCCTGCCCAAGATAAAAGGGGGTCAGACTAAATGACCTCCGAGAACCCTTCAACTTGCACACTTGTTTGATTTGCAGACTCGTTGGACTCCACCTACCATCGCATCCACAGCCTGCGGGGTTGAGCTGATAGCCGGCGTAACAAACACACTCATAACCCCCGGGATAATTGTAACACCCCTGCTGGCAGCAGTGAGACCCGGCCTTGCATTCGTCAGTATCTGAAACGAGAGAGATTTCTGAGTTGTGTCGGTTGGCACCCACTTCACAAAAGTCACGTTGTGTGTGCGGGTTTTCCCTCCCCTGAATTTTTGTGTTGCGGGGTTTTTTTTTCTTTTTTTGCAAGTACTCCAGAAATTCCTCTCTGCAAATCGGTGCCATTTTCCCCCCAAAAAAATTGTGCAATAAAACTGGCCTCAAATTATGCTAACGGTCCTTGACTCACAACAGTTCGCTTAGCGGCCGTCCAAAGTTGCAACACCGCTGAAAAAAAAGTAACTTGGATTTGCTTAACGACCGACTAACTTCACAAATGCAGTGATTCACTTAATGGCAGCAAGAAAGCTCGTGAAACGAAGCCAAACTCACTGAGCCAGCGTCTCACTTAGCAACACACTATTTGGGATTCGTTTGTGGCCGTTAAGTTGAGGATTGCCTTTATATAATTCTACTTTTCAATGGGCCAGGTGGCTTTCGCCCTTTAGAAAACTCTAAATTTGGGTGGCTTCATCCTGCTTACACGCTCATTATGATAAACCTCCCAACAGCCCAAGTGCAAACCCTGTAATATTACATATATTCTATTCATAATTAATATTAATGTCCTATTGATGCTACAATCGACTGCATTTAAAAAAACTCCGCGCGATCAAATCCAACGTAATCATTATTTCAGGTTTCATTTCAATGAGGAATTTTTGTTTTAATTTGATCCCACCACTTTTTTTTTAACGCTCGGCTGCCTTTATAATGCACCATTTCTTGGCTGGGACCCATTGATCTTTCCTTAATGGTCGAGATTAATTTTTGCAATTATCCTTTCTTTTAAAAAAAAAAAACCAAATCTTTTTTTCCCTCCTTTGGATGAAACAAAAGACATTTTGAATAACGTCACCAGGGGGAATAAAAATTCAACTTTGCAAACCAATGTCAAGGAAAATGTGTGTGTGTGTGTGTATATGTGTGTGTGTATGTGTGTAAGGAGCTGTGTGGGGCAAAAAAAAACCCGGCACAAAGTTGTGCAAAAGTTGTTCTCCATCCAGATATTAGATTAACAGTTGGAAGGGACCTTGGAGGTCATCAAGTCCAACCCCTCCCACCACCACCCAAGCAGATGTTCCTCTCCTATTCAAAATTTTGTTCTAAAATGGGCTTTATTTCCTCAAACGGTTGAGTTAACAGTTCACCGATGCAAGTCTTTTGGTCTTCATCCAAGCTGTATCCGAAATTGCAGCTGCAGGCCGGGCCGGCGCTGGTGTGTTGGCACAAGTGGGAGCAGCCCCCGTTGTGGGTTTCGCAGCTGTTCACAATTTCCATCTCTATCCCTGGAAAAGGAAATTAAGTGGGGGGGGGTGGGAAACGAGTCAGAAAAAAAATTGGGATCGCCAAGTCACGGGCCGATGCCGCCATCCAAACCCCGTCCGGACTTTGCCAACTTCGCCCTCCCGCCCCGTCCTTCCCAAAAACTCACGGTAACACTGCTTGCCCTCCGCTCCGAGTTCGTAGCCAACGTTGCACAGGCATTGGTAGGAGCCGTGAGTGTTCAGGCATTGGTGCGCACACAATGCCACACCCGTCACACACTCGTCTATATCTGGGATAAAGGGAGCAAGGTGAGAAAATTATTTGTAGTTTGAGGGTGCCTTCTTTCCTTCCTTCCTTCACCTTTTCATCCTTCCTTCCTTCCTTCCTCCTTCCCTCCTTCCCTTCCTTATTGATGAGCAAATGCTAGTCTATTGAAACATTAGAAATAGTTTTCAATGATGGATAGATAGATAGACAGACAGACAGACAGATGAGAGCGAGAGAGAGTTGGATAGATCGATAGATTGATAGAGGAAGGAAGGAAGGAAGGAAGGAAGGAAGGAAGGAAGGAAGGAAGGAGAAATGAATAGATGGGTGTAGATAGATATAGACAGATGAGAGATGAGAGATAGAAAGAAAGATAGATGATAGAAATAGATAGATAGATACATAGATAAAGGAAGGAAGGAAGGAAGGAAGGAAGGAAGGAGGAAGGGGAAGGAGAAATGAATAGATGGGTGTAGATATAGACAGATGAGAGATGAGAGGTAGAAAGAAAGATAGATGATAGAAGATAGATAGAACAGATGGAAGGAAGGAAGGAAGGAAGGAAAGAAATGAATAGATGGGTGTAGATAGATATAGACAGATGAGAGATGAGAGATAGAAAGATAGATGATAGAAATAGATAGATACATAGATAAAGGAAGGAAGGAAGGAAGGAAGGAAGGAAGGAAGGAAGGAAGGAAGGAAGGAAGAAATGGATAGATGGGAATAGAGATATAGACAGATGAGAGATGAGAGATAGATTAGATAGATAGATAGATGAAGGAAGGAAGGGGGGAAGGAAAGAAATAGATAGATGGGTATAGTTAGATAGATATAGACAGATGAGAGATGAGATATAGATAGGTAGGTAGGTAGGTAGGTAGATGAAGGATATAGACAGATGACAGATGAGAGATAGATAGATAAAAAATATAGTAGATATAAATATATAATTTATGTTTCTGTACAGTATAATGTCTGTATAATTTTTACATACAGACCTATATATTTAAATACGCATTTAACAAAATATTATTATAGTTTGCAGCAGTATAATAATCAACACATCAAAGGGAAACAGTCCGTAGTGCCTGTCATCACCCATTGCTTAACTGTGACTCACACCACAACCAGCCGCATTCGGGTGCTGATGCGGCCGGGAATTTCAGGGTTGAAAACTGTGCAAGGGGTGTGAAGCGTGAAACAGTGGCGCTCCCCTTACCTTGGCAGCTTTTGCGATCCGGCCCCAGGCGGTAGCCCGGGTGGCATTCGCAGCGCGCCACCCCGTTGCGGTTGTGGCATTTGTGCATGCAGGCTCCATTCTGGGTGGCGCATGGATTCCTCACTGGAAGGCATGGGAATGGCCATTACCTTTTTTTGTTTTTTTAAAGAGCTTCCTAGCTCTGGCTTAACTCTGGATGTCAACTCATAAAATATTTCTATGGTCTTTTTAGATTTGCTAACGGAAAGGGAGCGGGGAGCAGTGCAGCAGCTTGGAAATCGAAAGTGCATTCCATAAATAGTTTTTCAAAGATAATAACTAGGTGACTGAAGTTTGTGCCGTGCAAATATCTAACTGGAGAGCATGACTGGTGACTCTTGGCTATGAATGTGTCCCATTGGAGAATATGAATTATGACACCAGGGTCAAGGGTGACAATGAATGATGTACCTCAGAGTTGGCTACACCCAGGCAGTGCTGGCATGTTAACTCCCAATAAATCCTTATTTTGAAGTTTTTGAAGTTTGGCTCGAGACTCATGATTTAAATGGGGGTAACTGCCAGTATCCTGACATGTGGTTTGACTCTGGTTACCTAACAGAGGGTCCCACACTGAACGGCCCTGCCACGCGACCTGCCTCCCAATTAAATAAACCAGGTTTGGTGGCTTAACAGGCAGGAGCCAGACTAGAATCTAGAATCCCTAAGTGTGTTAAGCCATGGTTTGTTCAGCGCAAATTATTGAACTCAGCTGCACTGCCTGGTTTTGCATCCCTCTTTTCTCCATCACATTTGCCGATCCTCATTTGGCCACCTCCCCACCCACACACGTAGATCTGTGCATCTGTTTGTGTGTAGTGTTGTGTGTGGCTGTGCTTGTGTAGCTTTCCTCACAAGGAACTTTGGAGGAGAAAAACAAACTCAAGACGCGAGCACGAAATTCATTCCTTACAATAAAGGGAACACACATATTTAACAGCAAGCTAGAATTGTGTTTGCACAACTGTGGGAAAAGCAAAGAGGAAAATGTAATAATAATAAAAAGATACTAGAATGTGCAGAAATGGATAGATTAATGCTTAAAATTAAGGAGAAGGAATGACCGTAAATCTAAAAAGAATGATGGCTTCGCAAAACGAAGCAGCCATGTAAAACTGACGCGTATATCGTTTTGTTCATTTTATTATTATTTTTAGGTTTCTTGGGGGTGATTCCAGAATTTGTAAGGGGGGACTCACCTACGCAGCCTTTGCCATCTTCTTTCAGCTGGTAATTTGGGCGGCATTGGCATCGGTGGTGTGAGAAGCTCAGCCGCACGCAATCATGTTCACACCCTCCGTTGTTGATGGCGCAGGGGTTGCCAGCTGGGGTGGGTGGGTGAAGAAGTGTCAGACAGGTAGAAGTCCAACAGGTACACGTGCACACACACAGACACACAGACACACAGACACCAGGGGGGAGTCCAACTGGTGCATCCATGCATACGCCAGGAGCTTCTGCTTGTCCTAAATGAGAGATGTGAGTCCTTGGTGGAATAACACCCATTTCTGTTTTTAAATTCATGTAACAAGAAAGCCAAATCTATTACTTATTAAAACAATTTTAACCATAGAAAAATGGTGTTGAAAGTCCATAGCAGAGTTTTTCAAAACTGGGTGGACTTCAACACCCAGAATTCCCCAGCCAACCCTAACTTAGCCAGGAATTCTGGGAGTTGGTCTACCTACCTTAAAGTTATCTTCCTTCCTTCCTTCCCTCCTTCCTCCCTTCCCTTTCTCTTTTGTCCCTTCCTTCCTTCCTTCCTTCCTTCCTTCCTTCCTTCCTTCCTTCCTTTCCCTCCTTCTTCCTTCTCCTTTCCTTCCTTCTTCCCTTTCTTTTCTTTCCCTCTCACTTTCCCTTTCCTTCCTTCCTTCCCTCCTCCTTCTTCCCCCTTTTCTCTTCTTTTTTCTTATTCTTTCTCTTTTTCCTTCCTTCCTTCTTTCCCTCCCTCCTTCTGTTTTCTTTTTCTTTCTTTCTTTCTTTCTTTCTTCTTTCTTTCATTTCTCTAGCAAGCCAAATTCGAATCACGCATAATACAAGCATTTCTAGCCCAATTCTTTTCCACTGATTTTTTGAGCCACCACCAAACATTGTCACACAACTTTGTGTTTTTGCGTGTCAGATGTTTCTAAAATCCTTGTCGTGGCAGACCAAAAAAAAATGTGCTAAACTCCCAGCTAAGAATGAACACCAAAACCTCTGCTCAACTCACTACAAACCGCAGAATAAGCTGATAATAAATTCAATCCACGCTAGCAAAATTCCCCTTTGCCTTTGACCGCCTGCAAAAGTAAAATGGCCCTTCTGTAAGTAGAAAAACTCAAATTTTAGACAAATCCATGTATTAAATTGCAGCTAGCAAAAAGGTGGTGTTTTTTTAATTCCCCCAGTCTGAATTGAACTTCATGTGGGATTTTGTTTTAAAAAAAGATATCGAGTTATTCAAAACACAGAAGCGTTCCCACCATTTGATTAGCTGTTCTTCCATTGAAGGGTCCAAACAGAAAGAAAAGAGATTATTTTACATCAAGTGAAAATCATGAGGGGCCATCGAAGAAATTAAAAACAGTTGAAGTTCAGAACATTTGGCATAGATGTTTTTGATGCTTTTTCGTCTTAAATTTAGACTTTGTGTTTCCGCTTAATTTTTTTTTTCTGGGTGCCTCCTGAAATTTTGCAGCTTTCCAAGTGAATAATTTCTCCCTGCCACCACCACCGAAAAAAAGAAAAAAAGAAAGAAATGCTCACCCCATCTGAACCTCGAAGGTTTTTTTTTCCAAACTACGTCGGCCAAAATGTTTGCATTTTGTTTGCATTGACCACGCTGCTAAGGAAATTCCAGCCTGGGACAGATAATAAGGACCAGAAGTTCTGGCTTGGCAAGAGATTAAAAAAACCAGGCAGACTTTTGAGAATTGAAGCCGAAAAGCTCTGGAGGGAGGGCAGAAAAAAAAAATCAGGATTTACTGGGCACCCCAAAAGCTGATGCTTTAAAGGGGGAGCCCTGAAAACGGCAGGAAAAAAGAGCAGCAAACTTTCCACTCCTGAACGGATGTTTCAAAATGGCTATTTTTTAAAAAAAAAGATCCTGCCTTGCTGATCTACATTTTAATACCTTGATTTGGGACTGTAGCTTTTAGCCAAAATTCAGGTAAAGGTAGGGAAAAAAAAAACCCCACATCCGTTCAAATTTCTTCCTTTGAGTTTTAAATCTCCTCTCTGCCACAAAAACTTCCCTTTCCTTTTATTTTTTCCTTTATCCTTCCTTTTCTTCCTTCTTTCCCTTCTTCCTTCCCTCGTTGCCTTTTCTCCCTTTTCTCCCTCTGTCCCTCCCTCCCTTCTTTCCTCCATCCTTCCCTCTTTCCTCTCTCCTTCCCTTTCCTCCATCTATCCCTCCCTCCCTCCCTCCCTTTTTCTCTCTTCTCTGCTTTCTCCCTCCATTCTTCCCTCCTTTCCTTTTCTTTCCTTCCTCCTTCTATCTCTCTCATCCTTCCTTCCTCTTTCCCTCCCTCCCTCCTTCCCCTCTTGTCTCCTTCCTTCCTCCCTTCCTTTTATCTCAAACTCAGCCTTTCCATTCTTCTTTTAAACCACGATACAGCTTCATTTCCAGAAACCAAACCAGGCAAAAGCGAGCTAGAATAAGAATCCAATGATGGAAAACTTGGGGGAGAAGAGACCTTTAAAAACAAACAAAATAAAACCTCATAGTTCTTCCCATCCCAAGCGCTTGGCTGAGGCCAGAATCCAGCAAGCCAACACGTTGTGGGTCACCGCAAAAGCCTTAAAGCTTTCAGGAGCCACAGCTGAAACTAACTCTGGCATCTTGGCAGGCGGCCGTGTTCCTGGTCACAAAGAGGGCCACGGAAATTTAGGCCATCACGCAAGCCCCCGCAAACTCTGGAGTGAGCTGCACCACTTTGGGGTGGAAATCAGTCAGTTTTCATGCCTAAGAGAGGACTCCAACCCCCCATCCTTTCTGTTTTCTGTGCCTTAAATGCTAAGCCAAACTGGTTTAACCTCCTGACAAGGGAAAGCAGTTTGTGCAAACCCAGTTTAGCACAAGCGTAAAGCAGCCACCATCTCTCTCATTGGTGGCACCATGCCTTCTAACCATGGTTTGTACTCGCCCATGCGCACTCAGAAGGAAGACACAATGTGGTGACTAGCATAAAAATAATACATTGAACGGTTGATTAAATGAATAATGAACGATTATAATTCCATATGAATATGTGCATTATTTGTATTAAAATGCAAGGCATGCAGAATGTGGCAATTGGCATAAAAATAACATATTGAAATACTGAACAACCAAATAACGAAGGATTGAACAAGCAAATAATGGAAGATTTTAATTTAACATAAATGTTGGTGTTATTATTAGAATCATATAAGCTTGCAAAATGTAATAAATATGATTAATCATCTATGTATTAAAAGATATGGCACTTAGAATAGGGTGATTGGCATAAAAATGACACATTGAAATATTGAATAACTAAATAATGAAAGATGATAACTTAATAAAAATATGTGCATTATTAGAATTATATAAGCTTGGGCAAAATGTAATAAATATGATTAATAATATTATATTTGCATTAAAAGGTATGGCACTTAGAATAGGGTGATTGGCATAAAAATGACACATTGAAATATTGAATAACTAAATAATGAAAGATGATAACTTAATAAAAAATATGTGTGTTATTACTAGAATTATAAAAGCTTGATCAATGGAACAAATGTGATTAATACTATTTTATTTGTATCAAAACGTATGACACTCAGGTGCCACACTGTTCACACATTGATATGTTTGTAAAAAATGAAAACATTAAAAACATGGGGGAATTTAAAAAAAGAATGAAGACATTTCCATACACAACAAAGCGGCCCCAATCCCTCCCGGGGGATTTTCCCATCATGCCTTGCAAAGGATGCTCCAAACCCCGCCAAACTCACGGAGACACGTCCTGCCGTCCGCGTGCAGACGAAAGCTTGGCTTGCACTCGCAGTGATAGCTCCCCGGGGTGTTGACACATCTGTGCTGGCAGCCCCCGTTGTGAGTTTGGCACTCGTCAACCTCTGGAAAGGAAACAAGATGGAAGCGGGACAAAACGCAGCAGCTCGGCAGACAATTGTCAAAACCAGAGGCTGGTTATAAAGCAAAACTCACATAAAAGAACTCTTAAAATTCTTCCATTTTTGAATAAGGAGTGCCGCGTCCAGTCTTGGTCCCCGCATTACAAAACAAGAGGTTGAGACTTTGGAAAAAGTGCAGAGAAGAGCAACGAAGAGGATTTAAAAGGCCTGGAGGCTAAAATATAGGAAGAACGGCTGCAGGATTTGGGTATGGCTAGTCCATTGCAATAGAGCTCTGCACAACAGAACAACTAGACACAAGGACAGTTTCCCCGAACGTCATCACTCTGCTAAACAACTAATTCCCTCAACATTGTCCAACTATTTACAAAGTCTGCACTACAATTACGATTAACCTTCTCATCACTCCAACTAGGTAACATTATCAGTGCTAGGAGGAAGGGGATTTGTGGAGGAAGAGGATTGTGGGGTCCTTGCTGGTCTCTGAGCTTGGCTGTTTTCTTGCAGACATTTCACGACCCATCCTCTCCCACTTGTGACTGTATGACTGTAATTTTGTCACTTGCATCCTTACGATTTATATGGACTGTTTCCTAGTATGATTTGATGTCTTATTGTACCCTATGAGTATTATTAAGTGTTGCACCTTATGATTCCTGACTCTTGATGAATGTATCTTTTATGTACACTGAGAGCATTTGCACCAAGACAAATTCCTTGTGTGTCCAATCACACTTGGCCAATAAAGGATTCTATTCTATTCTATTCTGTTCTGTTCTGTTCTGTTCTATTCTATTCTATTCTATTCTATTCTATTCTATTCTATTATATTCTATCTGATTGCTTATTGTACACTATAACTATCATTAAGTGTTGTACCTTATGATTCTTGTCTCTTGATGAATGTATCTTTTATGTACACTGAGAGCATTTCCACCAAGACAAATTCCTTGTGCGTCCAATCACACTTGGCCAATGAAGAATTCTATTCTATTCTATTCTATTCTATTCTATTCTATTCTATTCCTTATTCTATTCTACTCTAAAGACTGTAACTTTGTCGCTTGTATCCTTACGATTTATATTGACTGTTTCCTAGTATGATTTGATTGCTTATTGTATCCTCTATTATTAAGTGTTGCACCTGATGATTCTTGACTCTTGATGAATGTATCTTTTATGTACAGAGAGCATTTCCACCAAGACAAATTCCTTGTGTGTCCAAACACACTTGGCCAATGAAGAATTCTATTCTATTCTATTCTATTCTTATCTTATTCTATTCCCTATTCTATTCTAAAGACTGTAACTTTGTCGCTTGTATCCTTACGATTTATATTGACTGTTTCCTAGTATGATTTGATTGCTTATTGTATCCTCTATTATTAAGTGTTGCACCTGATGATTCTTGACTCTTAACGAATGTATCTTTTCTCTTATGGACACTGAGAGCATTTGCACCAAGACAAATTCCTTGTGTGTCCAAGCACACTTGGCCAATAAAGGATTCTATTCTATTCTATTCTGTTCTGTTCTGTTCTGTTCTGTTCTGTTCTATTCTATTCTATCTATCTGATTTGATTGCTTATTGTACACTATAACTATCATTAAGTGTTGTACCTTATGATTCTTGACTCTTGATGAATGTATCTTTTCTTTTGTGTGCACTGAGAGCATATGCACCAAGACAAATTCCTTGTGTGTCCTATCACACTTGGCCAATAAAGGATTCTATGCTATGCTATGCTATGCTATGCTATTCTAGAGAAAAGAAGGACATAGGGGGGACATGATAGCATTATTAAAGTATTTGAGAAGTACCACGAAGAAGAAGGGGGTCAAATTATTCTGCAAAGCACCTGAAGGCAGGACAAGGAGCAACGGGTGGAAACTCATCAAGGAGAGAAGGAACCTGGAATTAAGGAAAAACTGCCTAACAATGAGAACAATTAACTCGTGGAACTGCCTGCCACCAGAAATTGTGGGTGCTCCACCACTGGAGGTTTTTAGGAAAAGTTTGGTCTGAAATGGTACAGGTCTCCTGCTTGAGCAGGGGGTTGGACTAGAAGACCTCTGAGGGCCCTTCCAGCTCTGTTCTGATTGATTGATTGATTGATTGATTGATTGATTGATTTCTCGGTTGGGAGAAAAAATGCTACCAGATTCTTGATTTATTTTTTTTTGCTACTGGCAACTAACAAATCCCGCCACCGATAATGTCCGTCCAGATCTAGGAACGCAGCCAATTTCAAGCAAGAGGGTGGGTAGCCAGAAATTATTTGCATTTTTTTTAAACTTGGGCCTTCTATGAAAAAGAATGAGCTTGGGGAAACAATCTCGATTAATTTTGAGCCCCGTCCATAAAATAAATTTTCAAGTCTATTTTTTCTCTCCCCCCCACACACACTTTGGGTACATTCCAAAATTTTACGATGTTGTCAACTCTCTTTCTTTTTTTCTCTCCTTTTTTTCCATAGATTAGCTACAAGGAATAAAAAAAAATATCTTTGTTAAGTTTAAAAAAAAAAAGAAAGCTAACAACACTAGCAAACGTATTTCTAGCAGGGGTAAACAAACCCAGTCAGAAAACGTAACAAATTACCTACTGCGGTTTTTAAGGTCACACTTGTTCGTGTTGGTTTGTTGCGGAGGCCAAACAAGTGGATGATAATTTGTGAACGTATTCAGGGTTCTTAGAAGTGTGGCTTGCACTACATTAACTCAGTCTCATTTTGGTACATTTTTTTTTCTTTGCAACCCTCGTATAAATCTATTAATTTGGCTTTCGGCACCAAGCAAAATTGGCAGACCCGGAGAATCGAAGGAAAAAAGGAAGAAAGAAACGCACAGCTTCCAACTCAAGTCTGTGGAATAAGCGCAATGGAGAAATGGACAAGGAAGATGACAGCGTCATTAAGGATGGCAAAATGGACCTGCTTGATTAAAGGAAGAACAATAATTATATTTATGAGTGACCGGAAGCCCCTTATGGAATTTTTTGCTGAAGGGGGAAATGAACTTATGATGTATGTATGGCTTTGAGGCTTACACAGGGCAGACTATGGAAAAAAAGGAAATGGTGTTGAAACTTGAGAAAGAGGGGATGAAATATAAATGGAACCGCTGTTAAGAAGACTGGAAACCATCCCTCTATTTTCTTTCCTTTCTTTAATCCATTGCTCTCCCTCCCTTCCTTTTCTTCCTTCCTCCCTCTTTCCTTTTTCCTTCCTTTTGTTCCCTCCCTCATTCCTTCCCTTCTTCATCCCTCATTGACTCTTCTTTGTTTCTCCCTTCCTTCCTTCCTTCCCTTTCCCTTTCAATTTCCTTCCTTTTCCTTCCTTCTTCCTTCTCCTCCTTCCTTCCACAGCTTTCCTTCCCTTCCTTTTCCATTTTATTATTCCTTCCAATTTTCCTTTTCCTTCCTTCCTTTTCTTTCCTTATTCCTTTATTTTTTCCGGAATATTATTCCTTCATTTTATTATTATTTTCCTTATTCTAAATTATTCTTCATTATTATTCCAGCCCTTTTTATTTTCCTTCTTTTTCCTTCTCCTTTTTCCTTTTCCCTTCCCCGCCTTTCCCATTTGTTTTTCTCCCTTTCCTTCCTTCTTCCTCCTCTTTCATCCTTTCTTCCCTCCTTCTCCTGTCCCTTCCCCATTGCTTTCTTTGAAAAAAAAAAATTAGGATCACTTATTAAAGAAAAGGGAACTGAGCATCCTTAGATGGATTGTTTTTTTTTTAAAAAAAAGAGGAAAGAGTACAAAAACATTCTTTAGCTGATCAATTTTTCCCCTCTTTGTTTCTGCGCCCGACATCTAGTTAAGACAGCAAACTGTGTGTCTTTGTGTGTGCATATGTGTGTGTATTGGTGAGTGTGTTTTTCCTCCTTTCTGTTTTGTTTAGCTCCCCACGCTGCCCCTCACCGTCTCGGCTCTGGAATTGAATATCTGGCTGGCTGCCCTCTTGTCTCTTTTCCAAACCCAAATCAAGGACGACGTTCCAGTCCACCGAAAGTGGGGTTTGTGTCCTGCAGGGAAATATTTGCATTCGTCTCTCTAAAGAAAGTTTTTGGAAGGCAATCCCAGTTTTAAAAAGTTTTTTTTTTAGAGGGAGGATGTGGAGACTTTGAGTTTAGCAGGCAGGAAAGTTTGCGACCAAAGAGATTCTGGGTTGTTGGTTGTTGGGTTTTTTTCCCCTCTTTTTCCCCTCTTTCCTGTCTCTCGCTTTGGAGCTTCACGTTGGGTGGCAAAATGACCGGGAGGGACCCTCCCAGGGCATCTAATCCAACCCCCCATCCGGGCCTCTGTTTGAAGGCCTCAGGTGAAGGAAGACTGAGGCTAAACATCTCCAGGTCTTCGGTGGGTTTGATTTCCAGGTCTCGCCACATTTTTTTAACCCCCCCGTCCTATTAAACCCCTGAATTGTGGGGCCCAGAACTGGAACCCAGGGCCAAAGTGTTGTGGGGTGGACCTCCAATGCGTGTACGGAATAGAATAGAATAGAACAGAACAGAAAATAGAATAGAATAGAATAGAATAGAATAGAAAATAGAATAGAATAGAATAGAATAGGACTCTTTACTGGCCAAATGTGATTAGACACACAAGGAATTTGTCTTGGTGCAAATGCTCTCAGTGTACATAAAAGAAAAGAAGGAACTTTTCCTCTTTTTTTGTTTTGTTTTGTTCTAATTCCTGAACTGAGCAGGGGGTTGGATTAGATGGCCTCACGGACCCCGTCCGGCTCCAAAACTCAAAATTCATTTGGCCCTGCTCCTCCGTTCACCCGACAACTTGATGATTCCACCCTGGGTGTGTTTCCCTTGCACTGACATTACAAGAGACCCACAACTGCCTTGGCGGGGGGGCGGGTCTGACACGCTAGCAGGGTTTCCAATATTTGAGGGGCTGCCCCAAAGAAGGTGGGGAAGCCCCTCAAATTCTCCAAAGCACCAAAGCACCAGAAAGCAGGACAAGAAGCAACAGACGGACGGACGTTAACCAAGCAGAGAAGCAACTGGATCGAAGGAGAACACTTCCTGGCAGTTTAATCCATGGGACAACTCGCCTCCGGAAGTTGTGAGTTGCTCCAACACTGGAGGGTTTTTTACAAAGAGATTGGGCAAGCGTTTGTCCAGGAAGGCGCAGGGTTTCCTGCCTGAGCAGGGGGCTGGACTAGAAGACCTCCAAGGTCCCATCCAAGTCTGTCATTCTGTAATCCCAAATCAATTAATCAGCAGAACAACTTGCCTCCAGAAGTTGTGAGTTGCTCCAACACTGGAGGGTTGTTTTTTTAAAGAAGAGACTAGATAACCGTTTCTCTGATAAGGTCTAAGTTTGCCTCCTTGAGCTGGGGGCTGGACTAGAAGACCTCCAAGGTCCCTTGCAGCTCTTGTTCTTCTGTAAGCCGAGGAGAGGGATCAAAGCCCAGCCCCTCGGCACACCTAATCACCCACTCGCTTTGGGCAGGAGTCTCACTCACCTGGCCTGCTGTCCGAGCGTCCCCCGCCGTCCCCCACCTGCCCCCTGTAGCAGGGGAGGCAGTTCCTCCAGAGGTACCGATAGTGCAGCGCAGAAGCCGGGGGTCCCCCAATCCAGACCACTGCCAGGCACCAAAACACCAACGCGCAAAACCGCCTCTCTGTTCCTCCGGGCATCTTGCAAACACACACACACACACACACACACACAAAACGTGTCTTATCCTTGCAGCTTCGCAAAAAAACTCTTCCAAGACGGAGCGAAGTTCATCCTCTCCTCTTCACTGTTGCAGCCCCCTCCCCTTCACTGCATGCCTCCTCACTCCCCCACCCACACATCCACCCCCCCCCCCAAAAAAACCCCCACCCCCATGTCAAATTTCCTAGTTTTTGCAAATTTTGGATGTAACAAGGGGTCCTTTTGCAGGTTAAATAAAATTTTAAAGATTTAACTCTTTCTCTCTCTCTCACACACACACACACACACACACACACACACATGAGCCTCCCCTCCTCATCCTCTCCCCACCTCGCACATATTTTCGGTTGCATGCACCGCACACACACACACACACACACACACACACCACAGGACAACTCCATCCGTGCACCCGAGCGCAGGAATTTTTGTTGGCTGATGGGACTTGATGGAGGGTTTTTTTATGCATTCCTGGCTGGCGTCCAAACCTGGATTCTTGCAAATTGGCCGTGTCAACAATCAAAGAAACTGGGGTGTGGGGAGGGGGTTGAGTGGGGGTGGGTGGGAGTGGGAGAGGTGGGGGCTTAAATTAAATCCACATTTTGGAAAGTCCTGAATGGCACAACCACAGCGAACGGCGGAGAGAAAACTTCCCCAAATATTATAAACCCAGAAGACGGTCGGTCTCGTTAATTTTACCAAGCCATAGGATCTCCTGGTTTGTGGGGAGAAAGGCAGGCGGTCCTCGACTTACGGCGGTCCATTTAGTGACGTCGCTGAACAACACTTTTTTTTGCCACTTAACGACTGTCGTAGCAGCGTTCCCCCCCCCCCCACGATCACAGGATCAAAATTCAACCGGTTCGTATTTATGATGGTCGCCCGCCATCCCTTTGGCCGCCTTCCAGCAAACCAAATCCACAGGGGAGGGGAGCCAGACTCGCTTAACGACCGAACAAATGCAGTGGTTTGCTTAACAACAGCGGCGAGAAAGGTCGTAAAATGAGGCAAAACTCACTCGAGAGCTGTCTCGCTTAGCGACGAAAAACTGGGGGTGACTCTGTTGGGGTTGTAAATCGAAATTTGCATTAGGAATTACAGATGTCTGGGCTGTATGGAATTCTGAAATTTTGATTCCTAGGTCCCTCTGGAAAGAGATTAAAAAGAATTCAATTTTATCTCCAAATTATCTTGGCAGGAAATTTAAAAAAAAAAAATTGTCGTCCCTAAGCAGCGCATCTGTGCCAGCTAAGCCATCCATCTATCCTGGCTGGCATAAAACGGGCACGGGAGAACGACAAAGGGGACGGTTGTTTCGTATACTTTTTTTCAGCCAGCTCCCATATTTTAAAGCCGGAGGCGCGCGCCGTGTTGGCTCCTCGAACTCGGAGCCTGTTCGGATTCGAACCCGCGACCTTTCAGAACCCAGCGCCTCTGAACCGTTCCAGCTCAGGGTTGATAGCCAAAGCTGTACAAGATTTAATCCTCTCCAAGGGCGGAGGGGAGAACCCTTCCCTCATTTCCAGAAGCGAACGGCACGCACAGACACACACACGCAAAAAAAAAAACCACACAGTTCTGCACAATGGCAGCTGGGAAGAGCAGAAGAATGGGAGATGTTTCCATGGGTTTTTTTTTATAAAAAAAAAACGCAGGCAGCCGAAGTTCCCGATTACGACTGATGTGTGCTTTGGAAAGGGGGTGATGTACGACTTGCCACGGTTTATGTGGGACCCCTAAGTGGATCCAGACTGGGAAGAGAATTTGCAAACCTCAGAATATGCTCTTAATGGAGCATCTCTTTTTATCCTAGGTGAACTTTTGTCTTTATCTATCATCCCTCCATCTCTCTTTCTCCTTTCTGTCTATCTATCCATCCATCCATCCATATCTATTAATATCTATCTATCAATATCTGTCTATCTAGCTACCTACCTACAGTATTTATCTACCTACCTACCTATTGTCTATTTTACTGTATTTATCTCTATTGAATTTATCTTTCTGTTGTATTTATGGTATTTCTCTATCAATGCTATTTATAAATATCTATGTCTATGTTATCTATGTATTTACCTGTTTATATTGCATTTAACTATAACTGTTATCTATTTATTGTATTTATTTTTCTATATATTGTATTTATCTCTACCTATTTCCTATCTTATCTATCTTCCTTTCTATGTCCATTATCTATCTCCATCCATCCTTTTCAATCTCTCTCTATCCATCCGTCTGTTTCTACCTCTACCTACCTGCCTCCGTCCATCCATCCATCCACCCACCCATCATCTATCTATATCTATCTAATCTCTATTGTGTTTATTGCTTTGTCTTTGTCTATCATCTATCTATATCCATCCATCAATCCATCCGTTTCAATCTCTCTATATCCATCTGTTCCTATCTCTACCTCCCCCCTCTGTCTGTCTGTCTATTTATCTCTCTATTATGTTTATATCTATCTATATCTGTCTGTCTATCTCTATTGTGTTTACATCTGTCTATCTATCTATCTACCTATCTATATTGTGTTTACCACTATCTACCTACCTACCTCTCTATTGCGTTTACCAGTGTCTGTCTGTCTATCTATCATCTATCTATATCTATCGAATCTCTCTATTGTGTTTGCTTTCTGTCTTTGTCTACCTATCTATATCCATCCATCCATTTCAATCTCTATCCGTCTGTTTCTATCTCTACCTCCCTCTTCTGTCTATCATCTATCTATCTATCTATCTATCTATCTATCTATCTATCTCTATCATCTATCTCTATCATCTATCAATCTATCGATTATCTATCTATCTATCTATCTATCTATCTATCTATCTCTATCTATCTATCAATCATCTACATCTATCATCTATCTACCGATATCTATCATTTACCCCCCTCTATCTATCCATCATCTCTCGTGATTCCATCAAAAATCAGTCAATGACTAATTTGAACCTACACCAACCATCATAGCTGGTTAACTTCAACATTTTGCAACAAAGCCCGCCTGCCTGTTGGGTTTTCTATATTCCGGGACTCCATCCATGTTCAAAAACCAGAGGGGAAAGCTCCTTTTTGGGGGCGGGGAAGAGTAGGAGAAAACTAGAAATTAAGTGACGGCCGGTCCAACAGAGGCACTCCTCCCATTTCTGAGCTTCAGGAGGCTGCAGTAGATGGACCGTCCTGGAGTCAACTCAACACCCTCTTAGCTGGACCTCTCTCCAGAACGTGGTTGGGTTCTCCAGCCCCATGGCTGAGGTTGACCAGGCTCAAACAAATCTGGTTTGTTTCCCTGGAAAACAAACTTTTGGAGGAACCGGTAGATCCTGGGCTCTTCTGGACACAGATGTGTGTCTCTTGGCTGAGCAACAAATTCCCCCACTCCATCACTGTTTTTCATTCAGCGAAAGGAATTCGGAGGTCTTTCTTGCTCTCCATCCAGATTTCTCCTCCCCCCCGTGAGTTGAGAGGATCTTGCCCAAAAAAGATTACCCTGCATGATGGATTATCAGTGCATGATTCCAATGCATGATGGATTATCAGCGCAAATATTAAATTTGCAGAGAGCAAATGAAAGCCAATAAATTCGTAGAGTGAGGTTCCAATTGTTTTTACTTGGGCTTCCCCCCCCCCCCAAAAAAAAGGCTTGGAATTCGCTAACTCCTCAAAAGATCTCCTGCTTTTCCCATAAATACTTCCATGCTCCAAAAAAAAAATCAAATCTCAGGCCAAACCAACTTCTGGAAACTCAACTCAGCTTGTTGTGTGGATAACAAGCAATCTAGGTTTATTTTATTATGATTATTATTATGATTATCTTTTATTCATTAAACATGAAACTCGGTCAACTGAACATTTAAAAATATATCACCAATATGATATTATTATTATTATTATTATTATTATTATTATTATTATTGGGAGGGGCAGAGGAAGGAAGGAAAGAAGAAGGAAGGAAAGAAGGGAATATTAGGGAAGAAAGAAGGAAAAGGAAGAAGGGAGGGAGGGACGGACGGACGGAGGGATGAAAGATTAGAGAACAAAGAAGGAAAGAAAAGGTAAGATTAGGGAAGAGAAGGAAAGGAAAGGAAGGAAGAAAAGATTAGAGAACAGAGAAGGAAAGAAGAAGGAAGGAGAAAAGGGAAGATTAGAGAAGAGAGAAGGAAAAAAGGAGGGGGGGAGGAAAGGAAGACAGGGGAAGGGAGGGAGAAAAAGAAGGAGGAAGAGAAAGAGGAGAGGGGAAATAGACGATGTTTACTGAATTTGAACGAGTTATTTCTTTAAAAAAAAACCTTAGAACAACAACAAAGCCTTTAAAACTTAAAATTTCAAAACCTACATAGTCAAAACTGGGGGAATGATTTCAAACTGCATTTAAAACCATAACTTCAATAACTCTGAATAACTTTGAATGAAGTTTGAATAACTCTGAGCGACTTTCAAAGCGATCGAAGCACCAAATATTCCACGGTGCCTATAAATTCTCTTATTTTGCACATTATTTTTCCCCAGTGTTGCCATTTCCTCCCTTTATCCAGCCTCCTCCTTCCCCTTTTTTTTTCTCCCATTCTGAAAAACATTTAATTCTTCTTCTTTTCCTTTTTTTTTTTAAGAGCAGAAGTCTCCCCATTGTGCCTAGGGAAGCATCTGCAAACGCTCCCCTCGAACAAGGGTGCATTTTTTGATGCCGAAAAGATGAGCCACATCTGGCTCTTTATTTTTAGAGAGGTCTCACATTCCCACAAGAAAGAAAAGCCACCGGTTTTTAAAGCTATAAATAAAGAGTTTCCCACCCACCCCTGGTGTATTTTCCTCCCATCTGTCCCCCTCCACCAAAAAAGGAGCCAGGCAATCAAACAAAAGGCCATTGAGTGGCATTTTTGGAGATGTCAAAGGTGGGGTGGAAAAAAGGGGGGCAATTATAATAATAATAATAAAACCCAGGATCTGATAAGCGTTTCTCTGAACTTTGCAAAAGGGAGCATCAGAACAGAAAGCAGCGAGTTTCCTACTGATGAAAATGTGATCAGAAAAATACCAGAATGTGCAGAAACGAATAGATTTAACACTTGCAATGAAAGGAACAAACTGAATATAATAAGATAGAATAGAATAGATGAAGAATAGAATAGAATAGAAGAAATGAAGAATAGAATAGAAGAAATGAAGAATAGAATGGAATAAATGAAGAATAGAATAGAATAAATGAATAGAATAAAATAGAATAGAATAAAAGAATAGAATAAATAGAATAGAATAGATGAAGAATAGAATAGAATAAATGAACAGAATAAAAGAATAGAATAGAATAAATGAAGAATAGAATAAAAGAATAGAATAGAATAAAGAATAGAATAGAATAAATGAATAGTAGAATAAGTAAAGAATAGAATAGAATAAATGTAGAATAAATGAAGAATAGAATAAATGAAGAATAGAATAGAATAATAGAATAGAATAAATGAAGAATAGAATAGAATAAAATAGAATAGAATAAAAGAATAGAAATAGAATAGAATAAATGAATAGAACAGAATAAAAGAATAGAATAGAATAAATGAAGAAGAGTAGAATAAATGAATAGATGAAGAATAGAATAGATGAATAGAATAGAATAGATGAAGAATAGAATAAATGAAGAATAGAATAAAATAGAAAAGAAAAATTGAATAGAATAAATAGAATAGAATAGAACAGAACAGAATAGAATAAGGAAAGTCAATATAAATCGTAAAGATACAAGCGACAAAGTTACAGATATGCAAACTCCTTTATCGATGGCCAGAGAAAAAATAGGAGAGCTAGAAATAGCTAACAGATTCGTGAAATACAGAAAAGAGGTTTATAGAATGAAACATGTTAGGAAGAGGAATGTTATAGTAATAATAGAGATATTATGTGTATCAACAAGGTAAGAACAAGATAAGAACAGAGAATTAATACCAAAGTAATGAACATGGATGTAAATTTTAAATCGTTATTGCACAAGATAGTTCTCAGATGACACACCGTTAAATGGACGGTGAACTGTATGTACTTTAAATAAAATTAAAAAAAACAAAACAGAAAGCAGTGAGTTTAAACACCTTTTCCACCCCTCTGATTTATTTACGCTATGCAGAAACTCCTCGGCTTAAAACAGTTCACTTAGTAACGTGTTCCAAAGTCCTGACGGCAGTGCAAAAAGGGACTCGGGCTCGGTTTTCGCAATTACGACCATCACTGCGGGATTTACATTTGGACGCTCGGCAACCGCTCGGCAACTGACTCGTATTTATGTCAGAGGCAGTGTCCCCTGGGGGTCAATGTGATTCTGCCCTTTGGCGACCTCCTGACAAGCGAAGCCGAGGGGGAAGGAGGATTTGCATAACAACCGGGTGACTCGTTGAACAACGGCAGGGGTTTACCTCATGACGGCGGCAAGAAAAGTCATAAAATGGGGCAAAACTCAACTTAGCAGGGGGGCTGGACTAGAAGACCTCCCAGGTCCCTTCCAGCATTATTCTGATCCACCTGGAAGCGTTTTGTTTGGTTTTTATTCCTTGCTTTTATTGCTTCAGCCCAAACAAATGCCTCTTTCCTTTGAAATCTCCTTTTTCCCTCTTTCCAAACCTCCCTTTGTACAACGGGTCTCAACCTGCATCCCAGCAAGGAACAATACATTCCTTAAAGAGAGAAAGAGACATTTGTCTTCCTCTAAAATCGAGATAAATATGTATTTTAAAGGGTGCGGGCATTTTGAGGGAAGGGAATTAATTACATGTTTTTTTCTCCTGGTGGTCGATCGTAAAGGTGAGTTTTATGAACAGGTTTCTCACCCACCCACCCCCGAACCGATAAGCTGCAGGCCAACACCGCTGGGTTTCAATACCAGGCAGTCGCGTTTCACTTAGCAACCAAAATGTTGGGCTCCATGGTGGTTGTTAAGTGGAGGATTCGCCTGTATCGGTTTATTTGCTTTATAGAGTGTTTTTCTTTCAATATTGTTTGAAAAGCAGGACATTTCCTTTCCAGTCTTTGGCTCCGTGCACACAACACACACACACACACACCTTTGGCCTGGCACACACACAAACACACACATAACCTCCGTTTCCCAACAGGGGAAAAAAAAAAAGCCCACTTCTGACTTAGAAAAAGGGAGCCCCATTTGCTTCACACCTTTTGGGGGTGTTTCAAGTGGCCCCAGGATTTGGGGGTGCGGCAGTAGCAGGTAGAGGGGGGGGGTGTCTTCCCTTACCTCAGGAACTGGCTTTTTCCAGGGTCCAAAGGAGAAAACTTGCTGCTTATGTCCAGTTCCGGACCACAGAGTCCACCGGCCGCAAGGGCCCACCCTGGAACATCTTTCTGGCCCGCCCACCCACCCAGGTGAGCTGTAATGAGCCAGTTTCTCTTACAGGTGATTTTTGGGTTGGCAAATTGCATTCTATGGCTAGCTCTTTATGGGCAGGAGGGGTGAATCTCAGGAGCTGGGATTCCCTCTTTGTCCAAAGCCACAAAGTCCTTCCTTCCTTTTCTTTCTTTTTCTTCCTCTCTCCTTCCTTCCCTTCCATCCATCCTTCTTTTTCTTTCTTCCTTCTTTCCAAAATATCCTTCTATCTTCTCCTTCCTACTTTCCTTCCTTTTTTCATTTTCCACCTACAATATATCTCTATCCATTGTTTTTCCTTCCCTTCCTTCCTTTCTACTATATCCTTCATCCATCTCTTCCTTTCTTTGCATTTTCCTCCCTTTTTTCCATCTAGTATTTCCCCTTCCCTTTTTCGTCCCTTATTTGTCATCCAACTGTAGGATGATCCCCGTTCATCGTTTCCCTCCCACGTGTTTGCACGTAGCACCCTCCCATGAATGCAACTTATAACAGGATTAACAGAGTTGGAAGGGACCTTGTAGGTCATCTAGTCCAACCCACCCCTGCCCAAGCAGGAGACCCTACACAATTTCTGACAGATGGCAGCCCAGTCTCTTCTTGAAAGCTTCCAGTGATGAAGCTCCCACAACTTCTGTTCCATGGGTTGATTGTTCTGTCAGAAAATTTCTCCTTATTTCCGGATTGAATCTCCCCTTGATCAGTTTCCACTTGCACCCTTGCATAAATGCAACATGCACCTTTTCCATGAAGGCAACTTATAAATACAACGTGAGCGGCTTCGCACGTGCCCCTCTTCCCGCCAAAAGCGGTCGAGGAGAAAACACTGGAAGCCGTGGAGCCTGCGCGTTGCGCTGAACCCGCCAGCGCGCGCTGAACCCGCCAGCGCAGCACCCTCCGCATAGACGGTCGCCTCTAGAGGCTTGCGTGAGTCTGAGAGACGGAGGAACACTCCTCCGCGGGCGCCGGCTCCGCCCCCGCGGGCGTCGGTTGCGGCTCGGCGCCTGCGCATAAAGGCGCCGCCAGGGCCGGGACAAGGGGGAGAGACAGAGAGGCCGCGGCCGGCCGCCGGCGATGCTGCAGCTGCGGGACTCGGAGGAGGGCGCTGGGCCGGCTCTGCTGGTGCCGGCGGCCGAGGCCGACGTGCCCTTCACGCCGCCGGGAGACCTGGAGGCCTCGCTGGCGGCGCCCCGGCAGACGCTGCGCCCGCTCACCGTCCGCAACCCCACCCGGGGGGGCCGCCTGAAGGAGTACTTCGTCTTCCGGGTGGGTGCGAGGCGCGCATGCACGGAGGGGTGAAAGGAGGGGGAGGAGGCCACGCCCCCCGGGGGAGACTGCCTCGGGCTCTGGAGGCTCGGGTGGGGGATGGGATAAAGCGGGACATTTAAATATCGCCCTGTATTATTTTATTTGACTGTATAAAGTGCATGTAAAGCCTATGTAATCATATATATATATATTATGTACATTTAATGTGTTAATAATTGCATATATATATACACATATACGTACCTATTTCGCAAAATCTATGTAGTATAAATATATATATATATTTAATATATATACTTATCTTAGCCTCTAAATGGTATTTACATATGCACCTATCTCAAAGTCTAATTATATCTATAGTATAATATATTTTAATATTGCTCATTTTTCTAATATATTAATGTAAAACTATAATAGACTCGATATAATTATATTGTATCTATCATACATATAGTCTTGACTCTCATATCTATATATCTCTCTCTTTCTATATGGAATTGTATTTATATGGGTACCTGTCTCGCAAAACAGAATTCCTGGAGATCTAAACCCAAGTGTATAGTGTGTATGTTTGTGTGTGCATGTATGTTTGAATACGTGTGTATGTATGTAAGCACCATAGAAATATGGTTCATGGCAATAGCATTTATATACAGCTCCATAGTGCTTTACAGTACCATCTGAGTGGTAAAAGAAATGTATATACTGTGTGTCTACATTTCTTGCAAAGATTACACACAGAAAGAGAAAGAAAGAGGAAGGAAGGAAGGAGAGAGAGAGAGGAAGGAAAGGAAGGAAGGAGAGAGAAAGGAAGGAAAGAGACAGAAAAAGAAGTAAAGAGAAAGAGACAAAGGAAAGAAAGACAGAAAAGAAGGAAAGAAAAAGGAAGAGAGAAAGAAAAGAAGGAAGGAAAGAAAGACAGAAAAAGTAGGAAAGAAAAAGGAAAGAGACAAAGGAAAAAAGGAAGGAAAGAGAAAAAGACAGGAAAGAAGGAAGGGAAACTCACTCCCCAGCTGGGGAATTCTGGGAGTTGAAGTCCACCTGCCTTAAATCTTAAGTCTTTGTGAAGCGAGTGGTTAAAGATGGCTAACCCTCCTCTCTCCCCACTCAGCCGGGCACCATTGAACAGGCGGTCAATGAGATCCGGGTGGTTGTGATGCCCGTGGAGGACGGGGAGGTCCAGAGCGTCTGGCTGCTGACCGAGTAAGTCACAGGACCCCAAGGCCTCCTTTGCAGATTAGCATTAAAAAAAACAAACAAACAAAACCCACGTTTCCCCTAATGTTGCTTTTTCTCCCCAGAATCGACCACTGGAACAACGAAAAGGAGCGCCTCGTTCTGATTACCGACCGCTCCCTCCTGATCTGTAAATACGACTTTATCAGCCTTCAGTGCCTGCAAGTGACCAGGATCTCGCTCAATGCTGTCGATACCATTTCCACGGGCCAGTTTGAATTTCCTCCCAAGTCGCTCAACAAGTACGTTCAAACAGAGTCGGAAGGGGCCCGGGAGGTCTTCTAGTCCAGCCCCCTCCCTCAGACAGGGGCCCTATCCCATTTCAGACCAATATCTCTCCAATCTCTTCTTTAAAGACTTCCAGCGTTGAGAGAACTCATCTTCTGGAAGCAATCCATTCTACGAATTGTTTGGTCTCGTTCCTCCCATTCTGACAACAAATTCCCCGATTAACATTGTATCTTAAAATGATAGAGTTTTAACGACTTGCTACTAAGGTTTTTAACTAATTAAAGTAATTAGAAATTAAACCCTTTCCCCGACAAATCACTCGTGGTCGGCCTGAAACGGTCGCGCGAGCAACAGTGCGCTTCTCTCCGTCCTCCAGGCGGGAAGGCGTCGGGATTCGAATCCAGTGGGACAAACAGAGCCGCGCTTCATTCATCAACCGGTGGAACCCGTGGTCCAGCAACGTGCCCTACGCCACCTTCACCCAACACCCCATGGCTGACGCCGACGAGAAGATTGCGTCTCTCTGTCAGGTTCAGATATGATACAATCTTGGTTTGTTTAAGAAATTTACCATGTTTCCCTGAAAATAAGACCCTGTCTTATTTTTTCCTCACCAAAAAAAAGCACCAGGTCTTATTTTGGGGGGATGTCATCCACTGACCAACCTCACTTGCGCATGTCGTGCCCCCGGCCTCCTTTTGGCTGTCCAAGGCCTTCAGGAACTTCCGTGATGGCCAGGGTTCCCTGAAGGCCTCTGCAGCCAATAGGATGGATCCAGAGTTTTCTTACCAGCTCCAGAGGCCTTCAGGAAAGCCTTGCCGGCTGCAGAAGAAATCGGCCAGGAAGGCAGGTGTTGGGAGTCTGTGAGGCCTGGCTACACCTGTCCAAAGGGAAGTAGTAGGGCAGCTCCACCACCACCCATCTCCACCTTAGTTTAATTTTTACCCATGTACTCTGGAGTGGGCAGGATCTTAATTAGGGCTTATTTTGGGGGTGGTAGGGCTTATTAGGCAAATGTGTAAAAATCCAGCTAGGACTTACTTTCAGGGTAGGTCGTGTTTTCTGGCCACGCCCACTGAGTGGCATCAAGCTGGCCACGCCTACCCTGTCAGCCACGCACACCTGTAGTCCAACCACAGCCCTGATGCGGCCCTCTGTAAAATTGAGTTTCGACACCCCTGTCTTTTGTGGGGGCGGTCAAAATACAATGGGGTAGTTTCTCCCCAAATGGCGGGGTCCCTCCTGCTTGTGCAAAACCAGTTCCCCAGCAGGTTGGGACAATCCACTGCCAGCCCACCAAGCCAGGCTTCAGTCCACAAACGGTGCAGTCGGACATCCGTGGCCGGAAGTCCGTCACTTCCCTCGCCGATTTCCGAGGTTCCGTGGGGATGACATCACAACCTTTCAGCATTCCCCCCAGCCCTTTTGTTTCCTTTCCTTCTGCAGCTGGACAACTTCCAAACCCAGCTAGTCCAGGCCGTCAAGAAAGCGCACAGGGAGTGTCCTCTCCTGGGACGGGCCAACGGTGTCCTGCTCCTCGAGCGACCGCTCCTGATCGAAACCTACGTGGGGCTCATGTCCTTCATCAACAACGAAGCTAAGCTGGGTTATTCCATGACCAGAGGGAAAATTGGATTCTGAAAAACGAGCAGGTCACTGTC
Source organism: Naja naja (assembly GCA_009733165.1). Lineage (NCBI taxonomy): Eukaryota > Metazoa > Chordata > Lepidosauria > Squamata > Elapidae > Naja > Naja naja. Next base: position 189,079 of record CM019158.1, read on the forward strand.
GGCCCCCCGGAAGAGTATAGGGGAGAGAAAAACAACGCGGGTCAATTTTTTTATTTTTTAGTCCCAGCTCGTTGAAAATCTCGCCGATCCCTCGCGACGAGAGGCGGCCATAGAGAGCCGTTCACTATCACACCGGAAAACCACAATCCATTCCTTTCCGTGTGTCTCGGATGAGATCATAGTTATGTTTTCACGCATGAGTTTTCCCCTTCCCATCTCGACATGTAACCTGGGTTTCCTTAATGCAGGGTGGTTGGTTCTTTCCCATGATTTCAAGGGATAATCATTGAGAGTCGCTAATTTTTTCTCCCCCGTAATTTCAATTTTGAGCAGCTTGTAAGTCTCTCTTGTGTTGCAACTCATTCTTCCCCTGTTCCGGCGAGTCAGCACACCTTATGAGTTGTCGCGGCTGGTTCTGTGGGTGTGCCTGGTGTTGAGAACTTTTCCGTAGCCAAAATAAAAAAGTTGCGCAAAGAACCACTTCTCCTCATGCTGTGAAATTCCACACAACAGTGCTCATTTCCTGCAGAAATTCCAGAATCACATTTTTTCCACATCAAGTGGTTTTTTTTTTTTAAGGGAATTTTCAATCCGCTTGAAATAAAAGATGGCGTTTCAGTCCAAAGCAGAGTACTAAAAAAAAAAATCTACCAAAGCTTGAGTATTGAAGCAAGAACGTGTAATTTTACTTCGAATTGTCCCAATTTTCTCTCTTGGTTTCAAATCTGCCAGACGCTTAATGTGGGGTGAACCCTGAGGCAGAAACTCAAAAAAGGTGGGAAAATTAAAAATATTGCTTCATCCAGGCCAAAAAAAAAATCTTCAGAAGGGAGAGAGAAAATATTGGAGGAAAATCTACTGCCACATGGGGAACAAATCATTTTCGAAGCATGAATTTCCAGTTTTAATTTTTGCCTTCCTTAAACCGGTGTTTCTCAAACGGGGACTTGTTAAGACACCTGGACTTCAACTCCCAGGATTCCCCAGCCAACATGGCTGACAGGAATCCTGGGAGTTGAAGTCCAGACGTCTTAAAATGGCCCAATTTGAGAAATACTGCCTTAAAAACAACCCAGAACTGAAATTCTGCTTCCCACACTCTGGTCCTCTTGATACCTCTTTGTAATTTGGCATTGTCTCTGTTCACAGCGCACAAAAAGGTGGTTGCTGGGATGACGCCAGATGTATGTCCTTGTTTCTGTTATAAGTTGTGTATACCGAAGCTTAATAAAAACTGAAGTCCATATGAATTGAAGAAGCATTAATTCTTTTCGGCCTGCGTTTGTTTCACAGGGGTCCACGAAGTGCTTTTATCCTCCTCGGAGATCAGGGTCGGGGTGTGTGTGTGTGTGAGTTTTGCTGACAATTGGTGGGCGTGTTCACAAAATGGCTGCCATTTCCTGGGTTATCTGGCTTCCCGGTAACGCTGGAGATATTCCTTTCAAGGCAAACGCTTCGCAGCGAGCTGGGTTTCTCTTCGTTCAGTGTTTTCTTTAATAGGACTTTTAAAAAGATGAGAGGGTTATCGAGCGCCCTTTAAGCTGTGATTTATAAGCCACGATTCAAGGTTTAGTGTTCTGGGAGGTTTAATGAGCGGGAGTTAGCACTAAGAGGGCATTAGAGCCATTTAGGATGGGGATGGGAGACCACTTGGAAATCCTACAGCTTTAGCGAGGCACTTCCATACTAGCCAGGACAACTGTGTAGATAGTTGTGTGCATGAATTCTCCAAGATTCTTCTCAAAAGGAGGATGAGGATGGGTAAAGAAGAAAGGCCAATAAAAGGAAAGGTTGTGTTCCCCATTTTTTCCTGCCTACCTATCCCCTCCCTTCTTTCCCTCTTTTCCTTCCTTCTTTCCATCTTCTTTTCCTTCCCTCCCTTTCACTTTTCCATCCATCCTCCCTCCCATCTCTTCCCTCTTTTTCTTCTCCCCTCCTTTGCTTCCTTCCTCCTCTTCCTCCTCATCTCCCTCTTTTGCCTCCCTGTTTCTCCTTCCTTCCTTCTTCCCTTCCCCCCGCTTCCCTATTTTGGGGGACCTGGCTTTCACACAACATCTACACACCCACATTCAAAGAAAAGCAAACCAGAAATTGCTCTGCTTTTTCCTCCACACACAATGCAAAATTGCTGCCTTTTCATTTCAACCGCACTTTTCATAGCAAACACGTTTATTGAAAATCGGAGAAAACAACAGCGCAGGTCGCACGCCCATAAAATCTACACCCTTTATAGGTTTCCTACTGTTGGAGCGCTCGCCAGACAGCTTCAACCTTTCCTGGAAAGGAAATTGAAAACCAGGTCTCTGGCCCGTTTTGGGTTTTATGTACAGATTTAAATTACGTGTGTGTGTGTGCCTAAAAAAACCAGACAAGAGGGAACGAATCGAGACTGGCTCACTTACGTTTTTCTCCTGAATTTGGAGAAGTGAAGTGTTTTAAAAACAATGGACAATTCGTTTTTTTTCACTTAGCTTCGTTTTTGATCCAGTTGCCTTGTAGCTTCTTCTCCTTCTAAGTAACACAGGCAGAAATTGTCCTTGCTCAGAAGAATCAGGGAGTCCCCACTGGGGTGCCAGCAGAACAAAGTCACCTTAAAGTCACCTGTACACACACAAAATATTTTTTTAAAAATTAATCCTTTTTTTCTTTTGTGATAATTTCCAGCCTTTCAGATACATCCTTTGAAACAGAGGGAAAAATAATAATAAACTGTATCTGGCAGCCAGAAAAGTACTACCGAACCACAGTGGGATCTCTCCAACTTTTTCAGTTTAAATTCCAGTTTAAATTCCAGTATATAAATTATATTTTATATATATATATATATATATATGTATATGTATATGTATATAAAAAGCGAAATACCCCTCATGCATCATCACAAAATCTCCAGAACCATAAAGCCTACACACTTGAAATTTGGCACATCTGTTCCTCTCGTCTTCTAGGAGCTCACTAAGAAAGGATTTTCCCAAATGACCATCAGAGCATTTAGAGTATTTCCTATATTATTATTATTAACACGCTCTGATGCTAAGGAGTTCTACTCCCCCTCCCCACCTGAAAAGAAATCTCTTCCAAAAGCAAAACACATGCAGAGAAGTTTCAGTTTCAAAACAGCAACCAGCTTTAGTACAGACCAGTTGAGCTAAGCCACGCCCAGGCTCCTTGCTCACACAGCAAATGCCATTTCAGTTTCCAAACAGCCCTCAACTCTCACACGCTGACAGGACGCTAGCCAGGTAAATACCTATGGATGCTGGTAGGCAGAGGCAGAATTTATTTCCCCCTTATTTTCCTCCCCAAAAACCAAGCCCCACCACATAGTTTCGTAGTGAAGCACAGGGACTGAGCTAGTTATTATTATTTTTACCTTCCATCGGTATCTGCACGGAGGCGCATCCTGCGGAAGACCAGAGATACACTTTCGTGTTGCCGGTACACAGAGCGAGCCGAGGCTGTTTGGGGTCCCAGTGGAAATGCTGAACGGGACCCAAATGCTCCAGGACTCCATAAAGTTTCATCTTTTGGACGTCCCAGATCCAGACGGTGTTCGGGAGGCTGTCTGTTTAAAAACACACACCGAGCCATTCAAGAAATGCAGCCTAACCCACAGCCAAACGTATGAACGGCGTTCATAACCCAGTAGGATGTTGAGCTGGGATCTTAAAAAATGCAGAAAATCCTCAATGTACAACAGTTCGCTTAGTGAACAAAGTTACAACAGCATTGCAAACAGAAGATAAAATGTGTGCCACATAAGGAGGAACGCAACTGTATCCGTAGTGTATTCTACCTTAGTCGCTACCGGTTTGGTGGGTGATTGTGTGTGCAGCGAGGCCAAGAAATAAGGGGAGCATGTGAGCAGAGCTGCTAGAAGGCAAGTGCAGCTGAGACAAAAGGGGCGACTTAGGAATAAGGCTGGGAAGTGATTGCCCCTCCCATAAGGGATAAAAGTCAGGGCAAGATGATGAAACCTTTGCAGGAAGCAAAGTCGTTCAATCGGTTCAGAGTCATTCTTGAAGCTCTTTGTACTTTGGTTGGTTTCTTTTCTAGTTCATTGGATACTTCTGTTTTTGGCAGCACTTCACAGAAGTGAAAGGTGGGTGCTTACCCGGGGACTGTTTGAGATTAATTCCGGCTGGGAATGAAAACAATTCCCAGCGCTGCAATAAAATCAGACTTGTTTTTAAAATAAGTGTGCGCGTAATTACGGTTTACGAAGCCTGGGTCAGAACAGTGACTGAAGTTACAACAGCATTGCAAACAGTAGTTAAAATGTGTGCTACGTAGGATGAACGCAACTGTATCCGTAGTGGGATCCTACCTTAGTCACTACCAGTTCGGTGGGTGATTGCGCGTACACGCCCCTAATGCGCGTGTCCCCCTAACAAGTCAATCAGCTGAGAGGATTGAAGAAATGGAAAGCTAGTAGCGATCCTCACACACCCCCATGGGCTTTTCGGTCTTTTATCCTCTCAGCTGATTGTCGGAGCCTTTTAGTGATCTTCACTACCAGTTCAGCCAAAACGTTCCGAACCGCTGAACTGTATAATGTGAAGTGGGAAAGGAGCCCATTCCGACCGCTGTCAACCATCCAACTTTCAGAAAGGTTAGCCAAGGCTTTCTATTAGGAATCATGTCCAAAAAAATACAATAAGGATGAGCTATATTTGATTATACATATTATTACTGCGGCAAGAATAGCCTGACCCAAACCCTTTTCCAATAAAACAAACATGAACCAAAGGGAACAGAAATCTTTTAATGATTCTTACAAATCCCTGGTTAAAAGGCTGCTGCAAACTAACTTTGATAAGCACGAGCCTCACCAAAACTGCCAGGCTGCCAAGAATAACAGATAAGGAAGATTTCACAACACAAGAGTTTTCAAATACCAACTTAAGATACTGCAATGTCCACGAGGCTGGAGTTTCAAAACGTCTTTGCTTCCTGCAAAGAACGTCTGATTCACAGCTGGCTTTTATCTTCTTGAAGGAGGAGCCATTACCTTGCAGCCTTACTCCTGAGTTGCCCGTGCTGCTGCAGCTGCTCTTTCCTGCGAGCAGCCCTGCGTGCACGCACACTTGGCACAGGCTTCTTGGGAACCTCATCACTGCTGCCTGTCCCCACAATCTCTGAAGGCAGCAGCCCACTACCTAATGGACCTGGCCCCTCATCTGAGTCCTCACTCTCCTCAGCTGTCCACACTGCTGCCGGCTAACCACAACAGTGGCCAGAACTGGAAAGAGACAGACATGCCGAGCAAAGACGAAGTAATAAGCAAAATCTTGATATGCGCTGAAATGGACAAGCTAACTTTAGAGATGAAAAATAAAGGCGAGTCGGCATATTACGCAATTTGGGGTTGATTCTATCACTGGTGGGAGCAGAAAGGAAGGTCTTAAATTGGGAAAGGAGTTGGTGAGAGGGTAAATGAATGGATGAGATGAAAATAGGACCAATGATGTTGGAAAATGTAATATATGAGCGAACAGCCTGCCTTGGTGGTGCAGGCTATTAAACACCTACCACTTAGCTCCAGCTGCCTGCAATTAGTGCAGGCTCGAATCCCACCAGGCTCAAGGTTGACTCAGCCTTCCATCCTCCCGGGGTAGGTAAATTGAGGACCCAAGATTGTTGGGGGCAATAAGCTGACTTTGTAACAGTGCTGCCTAGTAATAAGCAGGCATATACAATGGAATGAAGGCTATTGCTGAGCGCATTGGGTTGCTCCAAAAATTGTAAGCTGCCCTGAGTCTCCGGAGAAGGGTGGCATATAAATGTGAAAAAAGAACAAAAAAAGAAAGAATATTTGAATAACTGTATATAGGAAAATATATATCTATGCGATACTGACCAAAAGTTATGTCAAACCGACTTCACGATGTTCAATGTTTTTAATTGTTTTGTTCGATAAAATATGATACGTGAATTTATAATTAAAGTCTAATAAGGAGTTAACAATAATATATTATGTATAGTTGATATATATAAGATGAATTGTAATTTAAATGTAGAAGGGAAGACTGTTGATATTTTGCACAAAAGATATGTACCAACCGACACACTGTACAATGGAAAGTTGGCTTTAGTTGATGTTTCATGTTTGTTAATGTTTGCTATTAAAATAAATAAACTTTTTTTTTAAAAAAAATTATTACAATGATTTTGATTTTTTCACCTGTTTTAAAATTCTCATTCTCGTTCAAATTTTTCACTCCCCTTTGTCCCAAAAGGCTCATTTTGTCGGTTGGGAAAGTCGGTTTCTTGGCTTGCTCCAAACTACTCACCGTTTTTCGTGGCCAGGAAACTGTTGTCCGAACTGAAAGCTAACATCGCGACACCGATCCTGGGATTGGCCCTGTCTGTGGGAGGTTTGACGTGGTGCAAAGGAACGGGGGCTTGGAAAACTTCGTCTTGAAATTGAAACACAAAGGAAAAAAAAAACCAAGATTTACTTCCTGACCCTGCTCGTTTCAACCCCTTTTCACTAGACAAACTAGGAAACCAGTTTGTTGCAGCTGGTCCTTGACTTACGACCACAACTGAGCCTGTTGCTAAGTGAGATGTTTGTTAAGGAACTTCCTCCCCCCATCCCCAATTTAGAATCATTTCTTGCCACGGTTGTTATTAGTAACGTGGTTGTTAAGCGAATCTGGCTCCCCAATTGACCTGTCAGAGGGTTGCAAAAAGGGATCGTGTGATCCTGGGACACTACGACCATCGTAAACCTGAGTTGACAAGGGCCTGAATTTTGATGCCCTGACCATTAGGATGCTGCAACGGTCGTTAAGTGCGAAAAACAGGCCGTAAGTCAGGGTTTTTTCCCCCCCGGTGCCATTCTAACTTCGAACGGTCGCTAAACAAACTATTGTAAGTCGAGGACCATCTGTAGAATGGTTAACTCCTGAACTGTGATGACCCCAAGGGGCGTGGCACAAAGGCAACACATTCAAATAAGCAATAAGAGTCCCTTTATTATCTCCAACTTTGCCCCCAATGTCCAGGATACCTTCGGGCTGGCAAAAAACTCTCCCAGGAACAGTCTTTAAATGGAGGAAATTCAGTCCGAAAACAAAGTACATACAAACTGTAAATAAAAATCCACACAAACCACGCTGCGGTAGTTAACTTGACAGGGCAGGATAAGGAATTCCAGACTTGAAAGGCCAGCAAAACACACACAGTTGGGAAGATGCCAGGAACCCCAATAAACCTCGACAATAATTCACAATTTGCTCCCAACAACTTGCTGTGCGCAGCTTCCTCTTTTATACACTGTGTTCCCAGCTGCAGCTAATGAAGGGAATCGGGGCCCTTTCCTCCCCCGTAAGCCATGCAACCCACGTTGCTCCCTTCTCCATTCCTCCCCACGTGCCCTAGGATGAAGAGGGGGTGGGCTTGGGTCTTCCTCCAAACTCCCTCTCCCTTGTTCTATCTCTCCCCTTCTCTGTCCAGCCGGACTTTGCCCTTCCCAGTTTCTTCCACAGCCAACACAGCCACACTCCCGCTCCCTGTCAGCTGCTTGGCCTCCCCCTCCGAATCAGATTCTGACAGGGACATGACATGAACTAGCAACCAAGAGGTTGTGAGTTCTAGTCCTTCTTTTAAGCATGCAAACCAAATGGGTGACTTTGGGCTGGGCCGGCTTCCTCTACCGACGGACGGGGGGATTCTGGGAGTTGAAGTCCACCCATCTTAACTCCCCAAGCGCTACCTGAAACGTACATTTTGTCTTGTGGCTGAAGAGCGCGCTGGCCATTCTCTTGCTGGGGGGGAAGGTCAATTTCTCCAAGTCCACGGCTGGGGTCTTCTCAACTTCCTTGTAGACCACCTAGAAAGGAAGTCAGATCGGGCTGGGGTCATTCCCCAAAACGCAACGTGAACCAACATGAATCTTACAGAATGACACAGCTGGAAGGGGCCTTGGAGGTCTTCTAGTCCAACCCCCTTCTCAAGCAAAAGACTTTATTACCATTCCAGACAAATGGCTGTCCAGTCTCTTCTTGAAAGCCTACAGTGATGCCACAACTTCTGGTGGCAAGGAGTTCCACTAGTTCATTGTTCTGTCTTCTTCCTCCCATTCACCCGATCACCTGCCTAATACAGGCACTCCTCCACTTACAGCGGTCCGTTTAGTGACCGTTTGAAGTTACGACGGCACTGAAGAGCGTGACTTATGACCGTTTTCCACATTTATGACCTTGCATCCCTTGCGAGAGCGTCTCCTGCCGGCATCGAATGCCGATCGCCCTGTGCGTGCGCACAGACGGGGACTCCTCGGGGTGCCGTCCGCAAGACAGTGTCGGCCAGGGCCTACTCTGTAGCAGCTCCCGCCTTATGGAACCAACTACCTCTGGAGCTCCATTTGGCTCCTGATCTCTGCTCTTTCTGCCGTGATCTGAAAACTTGGCTGTTTGAGCAGGCCGGGCTGGACTGACCTCTTGGGGAGGGGGCGTTTAAATTGGTTTTAAATTGGTTTTATTTATTGGGCTTGTTTAGGTTTAATTCTTTTTTTACATATTTATTGTTTGTATTTTAGTTGTGAGCCGCCCCGAGTCCTTTCAGAGAGGGGGCGGCATACAAGTCCAATTATAAATAAAATAAATAAATAAAACAAATCCCCATCGTCACATGAGTTACATTCGGATGCTTGTCTGCTGACATGTATTTATGATGGTCACAGCGTCCCCAGGGGGAGGGGTGTGAGGGCTTCCATGGGGATGCCAAGATTCACTTAACGGCGGCAAGAAAGCTCGCCACAAAAGGGGGCAAAACAAACGTCTCCCTTAGCAACGTTTAAATCCCGGGCTCCCTTGCAGTCGTTAAGCCAAGGACTTACCCGTATTGCTTTCCCCGCCCCCCAACGAAATCACGCCGCTTACCGTTTTGGGATCAGTGACGTTGACCGGATGGTCAAATTCTGCGATCTTCGCCCAGGTCACGTGGTTTAAGATCCGTACCTGGTTAAAAGGAAAAAGGCTCAGGATTCCAGCAGTTGCCCTAATTGAATCATGGTTCCCTGCTTAAATTAAATTAAATCCATGATCCTGGTTTTCCCTCCAACCCCTCTGGGTGTATCATAATTCATATTCTCCAACGAAAACACGTCCATAGCCAAGAGTCATCAATCACTGTCATGCCCCTGGTGGAGACTGACTGAGGGAGAGGAGGAACAGCCGACAGGGAGTGGACGTGTGGTTCTGGAGTTTGTGGAGGAGGCTGGGAGCTCAGGCCGGCTGGGCAGTCAGGGAAGGACCCAGGCCCATCCCCCCTCCATCCTAGGGCACGCAGGGAGGAAAGGATAAGGGAGAAACGTGAATGGTGTGGTCTATGGGGGAGGAAAGGGCCTCGATCCCCTTCATGGGCTGCAGCTGTGACAACTGGTAAGAGGACAGACATGCGTATGGGCCAATGCTGGAAACAAAGCATGGAAATATCTCTAGTTTATGGTTCCTCTCTGAGTTTGGCGTCTTCCCCAGTGTGTGTTCTGATAGCTGTGGATGTCTTCAAGCCCTTATCTTGCCTGGTTTGTGTTGTTTTTTACTCTTTATAATTTAAACAGCATTTTCTCCTTCTTGTAACTGCTTGTATGGGAGTTTTTTGTCTCCGGTCAAGGATATTTGGAGCTTGGAAACAAAGTGAAGAAATAAAAGGGGCTTCACCTGTTTTTTGTGACTGTGTTTGTTTTGTATCCCACCCTGGGTCATCACAATCACATTAAGACCTGGCTTTGTCGGAAGGCATGGAACTGAGATCTTCTGTTCTTTCCCTCTGGTATGGCTGGATGATATGAATGTGATTTTTGGTTTTACACTGTATAGGTTATGTTTTTAAACTTTGTTGTACACCGCCTCGAGTTCCCCTGATGGGGGAAGAGAGGCAGGATATAAATCCAATAAATCTAATCTAATCTAATCATTCTCCAATTAGAGATTTGTGGAGGCAGAAATTCCAGTCGCTTAGTTATTATCTTTGCAAGATATGAATGGAATGCACTTTCGGTTCCAAACTGCTGCACTGCTCTTTCAAATTCCTCCCCCCCCCTTTTTTCTGATCATGGCAACTCCTAAAACGGACACAGAAATGCTTTATGAGTTGAAGGCGTCAAGATTTCTGACTTGTCAATCAACGACTGAGGGGGAACACCTAGCCCGTAGGTAAAAACCCCCAAAAAGTTGAGGAAATCGATTAAATGTAGCCTAGCATTTCGGATAACTCTCGAACCCTGCGTGGTCATCAGCTGCGCAACGGGAAATTTGGAAGGGGTTTTTTTTGGGGGGGGGAGGGGAGGACCAGGTTTGGCCAAGCTGACCTTCCCGTCGTAGCTGCCGATGGCCAAGAACTGACTGCTGGGGCTCCAAGTGAGAGATTTCACGCCCAACGACCATTCGTAAGCACTGTAGGTCGAGAGGAGACGGCCGTCGAGAGAGAACATCAGCACTTTGTACTGAAAAAAGGAAGAATGACAACCATTTGTCTGAAGTGGTGTAGGTAGGGTTTCCTGCCTAAGCAGGGGGCTGGACTAGAAGACCTCCAAGGTCCCTTCCAACTCTGTTTTCTATTCTGTTCTGTTCTATTCTTCATTTATTCTATTCTATTCTATTTCTATTCCATTTTTTATTCCACTCTCCATATTCTCTTCTCTTCTCTTCTTCATTTAGTCTATTCTATTTGTCATTTATTCTATTCTATTCTATTTTGATTTCTGTTCTATCCCATATTCTATTCCATTCTCCATATTCTATTCTATTCTTCATTTATTCTATTCTATTCTGATCTCTATTCTATTTCATGTTCTATTCCATTCTCCATTCTTCATTCTCTATATTCTATTCTATTCTATATTTATTCTATTTTTCATTTATTCTATTCTATTCTGATCTCTATTCTATTCTATTCCATTCTCTCCATTCTACTATTCTTTCTTCATTTATTCTATTCTATTCTGATTTCTATTCTATCCCATATTCTATTCCATTCTCTCTATTCTATTCTATTATTCATTTATTCTATTCTATTCTGATCTTTATTCTATTCCATATTCTATTCCATTCTCTATATTCTATTTTTTCTATATTTATTCTATTCTATTTTTCATTTATTCTATTCTATTCTGATCTCTATTCTATTCCATATTCTATTCCATTCTCCATTTTCTCCATTCTCTCCATTCTATTCTATTCTTCATTTATTCTATTCTATTCTGATTTCTATTCTATTCTATTCCATTCTCTCCATTCTACTCTATTCTTCATTTATTCTATTCTATTCTGATCTCTATTCTATTCCACATTCTATTCCATTCTCCATTCTCTCTATTCTATTCTATTATTCATTTATTCTATTCTATTCTGATCTTTATTCTATTCCATATTCTATTCCATTCTCTATATTCTATTTTTCTATATTTATGCTATTCTATTTTTCATTTATTCTATTCTATTCTGCTTTGATTTCTATTCTATTCCATTCTCCATTCTTCCCATTCTATTCTATTCTATTCTATTCTATTTTTTCTGCATTCTGTTCTGTTCAAATTCTGTTCTGTTCCATTCCATTTTATTCTATTTTCTTTTCTTTCTTTCTTTTTTTCTTTTCTATTCAAACCAACCATCTAAGCTAAGATGATAAACTAAGCAACTGAGATGCTTAAAGGCCTGGAGACTGAGACATACAAAGAACAGTTGCAGGAATTGGGTTTGGCCAATCGAGAGAAAAGAAGAATTAGAGGTGATAGCATCTTCCAGTATTTGAGGGGCTTCCCCAAAGAAGAGGGGGGTCCATCTATTCTCCAAACCACCTGAGAAGGCAGGACAAGAAGCAACGGATGGAAACTCATCCAGGAGAGAAGCAACCTGGGATTAAGGAGGAATTTCCTGACCGGGAGGACCATTAACCTCTTGCCACCAGAAGTTGTGGGTGCTCCATCACGGGAGGTTTTTAAGAAGAGGCTGAATTTTGCTCACCTCCAGACAGCTGTCCCACACGGCCAAAACGCAACCGTTTGGGGCCCAGTCGATTCCCGCAGCGTCCTGGGTGTCGATTTCAAAATGCTTCGGACAGAAAAGACAGGGAAATAAGGAAAACCAGGCCCGGACTGAGAAGACGCAGGTTGAAATCTCACCTGGTACAAAAGCAACTCAGGTGAGACCAGACCAGGGTCCTTTGCTCAACTCAACCTACCTCCCAGCCCAGAGGAAAAATATCGGACAAGGAGAAGCCCCCAAGCAGGCTGGGAATCCCACAAGCCACCATCCAAGAGGAAGTCCAGAAAATGGGATTTCCTACCCTTAAAAGCTGCCAGTCGCTGCAGACAAAGAGGCTCACGTAATCTTTGCAGTCCCTTCGTTCGACCAGGGCCAGGTAGCGTCCGTCTTTCGTGAAAGCCAGGCCTGCAAAATAATAATAATAAAAATAGAATAAAAATAAAATCACAAAATAAAATCATCATCATCTTTAAACGGCCCCCTAATCAAGTCTGGGCAACCCAATGGAGCTGAGTGTTGAATGGCCGGATGCCCTTCCTGTCACCAGTGAGGAGTTTTGTTCAGCAGATATATTCTCAGTGTGCCCAGAGAGAGAAATAATCCTGCCTCTAACTTGGATCAAACGCACAGCCTCGTGATTGTCCACCTCTAGGCCGCTGCGCCACTCCAGAATGAAATGAAATAAAATAAAAAAATGTATTTCATAAAATAAAATAAAATAAAATATAAAATAAAATAATATACAATAATAAAATATAAAAACAAAATAAAGATATAAAATAAACTATAAAAAATAAATCAAAACATAAAATAATAAAAATATAAAGCAAATAAAATAAAAATAATAAAATAATAAAATAAAATATATAATAAAATAAAATAACAAAAGATAAAATAATATAAAATAACAAAAAACATAAAATAAATAATAAATAAAAATAAATAAAAAAGTTATAAAAGAAACTATTAAAAATAAAGAAAATAAAACATAAAATAAATAAAACAAATAAAAATAGAAAAAATAATAAAATAAAATATTAAATAAAACAAAACAATAAAATTAAAATAAAAGAATAAAGTAAAATGAAATGTTTCTTTGTTCCTCCCTTCCCCTGGCTCGGTATTACTATGGAGCTCTGGCATTTGGGTTGCCAGAAAACAGCTGTGGTGTTTTCCTCCTCAGGACCCGCCACACGATGCTGTGTTAAGACCCTTAAACAATTGTAGACAGATGTGAGAGGCACATGGATGTTGTCCGTGCCGGCTGCGCTAAGAATTCTGGGAGTTGAAGTCCAGAATATCTACCTGTGCCATGTTTTTATTGCATTGAGTTTTCTGTCTTTCTCAGCCTTTGCCACTTTCTTCCAAGGAGAGAAAGTGGGGGGGGGAGATTCCTTTAACGGCCACCTGATTCACTCAGCGATGAAGGCAGGAGTACATTGAACCACCGTTAATTAAAACACAGTGTCAGGATTCCAGCAGTTACCCCCAGTTAAATCCTGAGTCTCAAGCCAAATTTCCAAAACTTCAAAAAAAAGGATTTATTGGGACATGTCAGCACTGCCTGGGTGTAGCCGACTCTGAGATACATAATTCATTGTCACCTTTGACCCTGGTTTCCCACCGCCACCCCCCTGGGTGTATCATAATTCCTATTCTCCAATGGGACACATCCATAGCCAGGAGTCATCAATCGTGCTCTCCAGTTAGAATTTTGCATGGCAGATACTTCAGTTACCTGGTTACTATCTTTGCAAACATTTATGGAATGCACTTCCGATTTCCAAGCTGCCGCACTGCTCTTTCAAACCCCTTTCCCCGCTTCCTTTCTGTTGGCAACTCTAAAGACCATAGAAATATTTTTATGAGTTGACACACAGGTTGCAAAACTGGAAGGGACTGGTTTAAAAATCACCTTTTGTTAACAACGGCAGTTCTGCCTCCAATTGGGGTCTACCTGTTTAGAGGGGGGATGATAAAAAATATATATATCTGAATTTAATTCACTTCACTCACCCTGCTGACAAGCTTTGGGGTATTTGATGTAGGACACTGATTTTGTACACAGGGACCAGACGGTGATACGAAGCTGTTAAAAGAAGACAAGATTTAATTTTGAGGACGCGATGGAGGAGGCCCAGAAATTTCCTACAGATTTTTTCCTTCCTGGCCCTACCTCCATTTGACTCTTAGATTATTTCTTCATTGTTAATTTTTATTCAGCCAGAATTGCTGCCACATTAATTAACCTTGATTTTTGGGCATACCTCCATTCGACTTTTAGAATTCGTTTGTTTTGTTTTATACAGCCAGGACTGCTGCCAAGAAGAGAATGGAGTGCCATCTGCCAGAAATGGTGTGTAGGGCGTCCTGTTGGGCGGGGGGTTGGACTAGATGACCTACAAGGTCCCTTCCAACTCTTGTTCATCTGTATTTATTTATTTATTTATTTATTTATTATTTTATTGGACTTATAGGCTGCCCTCTCTCCCAAGGGACTCAGGGCGGCTTACAATTAAAAAAAAACAAGAATACAAATGTTAAAATAGAATTAAACTAAACTAAGCCCAATAAAATTTAAAACCCGATTAAAACTAAAAATTGATTAAAAAAACCCAGCCCCACTGCATTCAGTCCAGGCTGGCCTGTTGAAACTACCAAGTCTTTAGGTCACGGCGAAAGGAACGGAGGTCAGGGGCCAACCGGAGCTCCAAGGGGAGCTGATTCCACAGGGTGGGTGCTCCCACAGAGAAGGCCTACCCTGGGCCACCAACCAACAGTGTCTGGTCGACGGCACCCCCAGGAGGCCCTGCCTGTGGGAGCATACAGGGCGACTGGAGGTCGACGCTGGCAGGAGACGCTCCCGCAAGTACCCCGGGCCCAAACCATGTAGGACTTTATATATGATGACTAATACCTTGAATCACACCCGGAGGGCTACCAGTAGCCAATGCAGGTCGCGTAGGAGGGGTGTAACATGGGAGTATCGGGACACTCCCATCACTACCCGCACAGCCGCATTCTGCACCAGCTGAAGCCTTAATGTATCTAACCATATTAATTATAACTTGATTTTTAAAAAACAAACAAAATCGATTTATTTAATAGACGGACCCAAACAAACCGTCACGATTTTAGAACAGGAATTTTTTTGTGTGTGGAAGCAAAGTGGAGAGAAGTAACAACAGCCCTGGGGAATGCACTTATGAGTGTTTTTCACCCTTATGACCGTTGCACCCTTCCCGTGGTGACAGGATCCAAATTCGGATGCATGGGAACTGCTGCATGACGGCTGTAGTGGGATAAGTTTCCTAGCCACCCAAAAAATAGTCATTATTTTGGAGACGAACTTAAAAAAACTGGCTTTCCATTCATGTCTGTTCCAACAGAATTTTTTCCCCCCCAAAATAGATCCCCCTGCTTTCCCCCCCCCCTCCAAACCTACATTGCTGGCTTAACGCACATGCACGCGGCCAGCCTCACACCTCTCTGTGATCGGGTGTCTGGCGCAGCTGCTCTTCGGAAGGGAGAGAAACGAACAGCAGCGTTGTTGAAATGCCGACCGCAGGAGCAGCTGAGGAAGCAGCGTTTCAGACACGGGTCTGCTCCAGGAGGAGACGGGGGTGAGGGTTGACAACGCCGGGCAGGTGGCGAGGGGTTCCCCCCCCCTCTGTCCCGCGGAAAACCCCATGCACCCACCCCTCCGCCCCCCTGGCGTTCCTGACGGACCTCCACTCTTATCCCAGACTTGGTGGGGTCCAGGTTATCGAGAAGAGGGTTTGTGTCTGTTTAGCATGAGGAATTTGGGGCCGGGGGCGGGGGGGGGATTTTTTGGACTGGATAAATTTTTGGACAGAAACAGAAGAGGATGGACGGACGGACGGATGGACGGACAGAGAGAGAGATGTAGATGGATAGATATGATAGACAGACAGATATGTAGATATAGATAAGATAGATAGTAGATGGATGGATGTAGATAGACAGATATATAGATAGGATAGATAGATGATAGACAGAGAGAGAGAGAGATAGGTGGGAAATAGATGGATAGATATAGACAGACTGATAGATATGTAGATATAGATAGGATAGATAGAAGATAGATGGATGGATGGATGGATGGATGGATGTAGATAGACAGACAGATATGTACATATAGATATGGATGGATGGATGTAGATAGACAGATATGTAGATATAGATAGGATAGATAGATGATAGACAGACAGACAGAGGTGGGAGATAGATGGATAGACAAAGAGATACGTAGATATGGATAGGATAGATGACAGACAGACAGACAGAGAGGTGGGGAGATGGATAGATATGGATAAACAGATATGTAGATATAGATAGATAGGATAGATTAAAATAGATGGATGGATGGATGAATGGATGGATGTAGACAGACAGACATATATGTAGATACAGATGGGATAGATGGATGGATGGATGAACGAAAAGACAAAAGAGGGGGAGGGGGGGAAGACAGATGTGTAAAGATAAAGGATAGATATAGATAGATAGATAGATAGATAGATAGATAGATAACAGATAGATAGATAGATAACATAGATAGATAGATAGATAAGATAGATAGATAGATAGATAGATAGATAGATAAGACAAAAGGGAGGGAGGGAGGAGTCAAGCTATTCTCCAAAGCACCTGACGCAGGACAAGAAGCAACGGATGGAAACTGATCAAGGAGAGAAACAACCTGGAATGAAGGAGAAACTTCGTAACAGGGAGGACAATGAACCTGCGGAACTGCTTGCCACCAGAAGTTGGTGGTGCTCCATCACTGGGGGTTTTTATGAGGAGACTGGACCGCCATCTGTCTGAAATGGAACAGGGTCTCCATCAGACTAGAAGACCTCCAAAGGTCCCTTCCCACCCGATTATTCTATCATCTTTGCCCCCTTTTTAAACATTTGTCCTTCATTTTTTTCCCCCAGGGTGCTTGCAATTATTATCTCCATCTTGCATCCAAATGCACGACAGCTACGCAACTATTGCGGCTAAGGCGATCTGGGAAACATCCCGGATTTCTTTGCTCCCCAAAACGGCAGGATGAGGATGAGTCTAAAAGGAGCGCGTTAATCCCTTCTTTCACGGCCCTGAATGGATGCGCCGGCTTTGCAAGACACCATTTGCAAAAAAAAGAAAGAAAGAAAGAAAGAAAGAAAGAAAGAAAGAAAGAAAGAAAGAAAGAAAGAAAGAAAGACAGAAAGAAAGAAAGAAAGAAAGAAAGAAAGAAAGAAAGAAAGAAAAAGGCCTTTTAAATGCGATTTAGGGCAGCAAGTTATGACAAGCCCCGATGAGATTGGTGGCAAACATCAATTTTCACCCAAGCTGGAATCTGGAAGCTTCGAGGGCAGATTTGATGTCTCCGTCACGCCACCACAGACCCCACATGGCTTCCCAGCCAGATGGAGGTGCCTCTGTTTTCCGTCCACGCGGCTCCATCTAACCACTAAGCCGCAAACCACAATTAAGAAACCACGATGGCTTACTTCAGGCCTCTCATTGCAGCCCCTCGGCCTGTCCGTGGGTGTCAGAGGAGTTAAAATGGCCGCTGGAAACGTGCCATGGAAGCCACGCAACTGTGCTCAGCTTACGACCACATTTCGGCCCCAAATATATGTTGTTCAGCGAGGAAATGTGTTAAGTGAGTTTTGCTCCGTTCTACGACTTTCCTCGTCACGTTTCTTAAGTGAATCACTCATTCCTCTCCTTTTAATGACCCCATAATCAAGATGGAGAATGGGCAACTGAATGGAGCTGAGTGTTTACTGGCCAGATGCCCTTCCTGTTGCCAGAGCAGAGTTTTTTCCCCAGCAGATATATTCTCATCGTGCCCAGAGAGAAATATCTGCCTCTACCTCACAGCCTCCATATTGTGAGAGAGCGCCACCTCTAGGCCACTGCACCACTCTTCTTAAGTGAATAAAATAACATAATAAAATAACAAAATAAAATAATCATCATCTTTTAATGACCCCGTAACCCCTTGCAGGGTGGAGTCTGGGCAACTGAATGGAGCAGAGTGTTTACTGGCCGGATGCCCTTCCCTGTCGCCAGTGCAGAGTTTTTTTTCTAGCAGATATATTCTCATTGTGCCCAGAGAGAGAAATATCTGCCTCTAGCCAGGATTGAACTCACAGCCTCCTGATTGTGAGGCGAGAGCTAAGCCACTGCACCACTCTTCTTCAGTGGGTCACAGCGGTTGTTAAACTCAGTCACATGGTCGTTAAGCAAATCAGGCTTCCCCGTTGACTTTGCTCATCAGAAGGTCACAAAAAAGGGGAATCACGTGACTTTGGGACACATCGACCATCGTAAATGTGAGTCAGTTGTCAAGCATCCTGATGTAAATCCTGTGACCGCCGGGGAAGCCACAATGGTCATTAAGTCCGAAAAACAGCAACGGGCCATCTTTTTTTCCAAGGCTGTCACAAGTTTGAACAGTCACAAAACGTACTGTTGTAAGTTGAGGACTGCCTGCCTGTAGAGCGACCGGTCCAAATTATGATGGCCCCGAACAGTGTGATTTGCGAACCCTTTTCCACACTTATGACGGCTGAGGCATCCCCGGGGTCAAGTAATCCAAATTCGGATGCCCACCATCCGTATTTATGACGGCATCATGCGATTCTCTTTTTCCGACGAGCAAAGTCTACGGGAGGAAGTTAAATTTGCTTTTAACGACCGTGGGGACTAATTTAACAAATGGCGATGCTTCGCTAAAAGGGGTGAGGAAAGTCGTAACCCGGGGACCAAACTCCCTTCACACACTTCCTCACTTACCAACGTAAATGGCAGCCGTAATTTGAGGACGACCCGCCATCCAATCCATACAATTTTTTTTTGCGGCACGCCCAAGGGACTCAAGGGGACTTCTCCACAAACCCTAATCCTCTCCCAGTGGCTCTGACGGATGATGGGTCCGGAGTGTCCGTCAGCCACCAGTTCAAATCCCAGGTTATCCCAGCCAGCTGTCGGTCGAAGTTATTATTATAGTCCCCTTGTTTACGGTCCCAAAGTAAGTCTACCCACGCGGCCACGGCAGCTGGCTGGAGGCAAGCCCACCGGGGTCACTGCCAGGGTTTCCAGCCCAAGAGGAAATATTCCCATCGCCCCGTCCCACCCTCCCACCCCAACCTCTTCCAAGACCCTTCTATTTCTTTCCTTCCTTCCTTCCTTCCTTTCCTCCCTTCCTTCTCCTATTGTTTCTTCTTCCCCTTCTATTATTTCCTTATTTCTTTCCTTCCTTCCTTCCTCCCTTCCTATTACTATTTCCTTTTTTTTTTTTTCCTCCTTCCTCCTTCCACATTGTACTGTTCTTCCTCCTCCTATTATTTCCTTATTTCTTTCCTTCCTTCCTTCCTCCTTTCCTCCCTTCCTATTACTATTTCCTCTTTCTTTCCTTTTTTCTTTCTTTCCTTCCTTCCTCCCTATTACTATTTCCTTCCTTCCTTCCTTCCTTCCTTCCTTCCTTCCTTCCTTCGAATTCCACTCTTTAAAAGATTCAGTATTAATTAAAATAAATTCCCCCACCAGCCATGCTAAATACAGATGGTCCTCGACTTACGACCAAAATGGAGCCCAACTTTTCTCTGTTGCTAAGCAGA
>CM019158.1:209708-226677 GCA_009733165.1 Naja naja
GGGGATGACATGACCCCCCCAGGACATAGCACAACCGTCATAAATATGAGCCAGTGTCCAAATTTTGATCATGTGACCATGGGGATGTGCAACGGTCGTAAGTGTGAAAAACAGCCGTAAGTCACTTCCCCAACCCCCCCTGTGCCGTTGTAACTTCAAATGGCCACTAACCAAATGGATGTAAGTCAAGGAAGGAAGGATGGGATCTGGAAAACTATAGGACATTTGAGCTGGAAGGGGATCCTCTGAGGTCATCCAAACCAACCCCACCCAGACCTGGAATTTGCCACTTACAAGTATCCCCAGCATATCTGGCCTCTGTTTAAGCATCTCACCCCAAAAAAGACTCCGATGCCTTTTCCACAGTTGAAATGTGCCACCAACATTAATAAGACTGAAAGGCAAAAATTAAAATACATTTGCAAAGATGCTGGTCCTGATGAAGGAACGCTGAAGAAACCCAGGTGTTCCTGCCAGCTCTTCTCTCACATTAAGAACTTTGCCAAAGGGGCCAAAAAATAAATCCATTATTTTTCATTGGGAAGAACCATGCAAGCTTCTATAGTAGGAAATACTTTTGTTTTTTTCTCAAAGAATAAACTCTTGTTTTCCATCCTGGGAATTTTTATTCTCGGTGGCCACAGGAGGGAGAAGCAGACCTAAAAATTCAGCCATTTGGGCAACCTCTCCTTCCTTAAAAAAAAAGGTATTTAAAAAAATCTGGTTAATAAAAACAGTGTCTTAAATCTTAAAAAGTCATTATAAAAAATCTGGTTAATAAAAACAGTGTCTTAAATCTTAAAAAGTCATTATAAAAAATCTGGTTAATAAAAATGATGTCTTTAGTCTTAAAAAGAAGCCTTTAAAAAAATCTAGTTCCTAAAAATAGTGTCATAAATCTTAAAAAGTCTTTTTAAAAAAATCTTGTTAATAAAAACAGGGACAGTTCCCAAAGATTACTGGGTGCAAATAGAAATATGTACTATTTCCATAGCAAGGAAGATAAAGCAGGAATGGTTAAATCGACTGTTTCATTCAAAGAGGAAAATATATATATTTTTTCATTTGGATATCACTTCTGGATTTTGGGCTTGTGATGAAAAAAGAAGTGAAACTCCGTCTTTTGGTTTTGCTGATCAGAATGATTTCTTGTTATCGAAATTATATAGATATATACATAAGAAAACAATATATGTGTGTGTGTGTATAATTTCGATAACAAATCATTCTGATTAGCAACACGTGTATATACATACACACACACTCATACATATACATATATATACGTATACATACACACACACATATACAGATATATATAAGTATATGCATCTGTATATGTGTGTGTGTATATATATATACACACACACACATACACATATATGTATGTATATGTATACATACACACACACATATACAGATATATATAAGTATATGTATCTGTATAATATTATAATATATATACACACACCTACACTAGATACATATACCATATACACATATATATACAGATGGATCATATCTTATACACACACACACACATATACAGATACATATACATATATATGTATACACATGCTACATGGATACATATCATATATATATACACACACACATGGATACATATATATATATAATACAGATGGATCTGGATCTTGTATGTATACACACACACACACATAGATACATATATATATATATATACACATGTACAGATACATATACTTACATATACACACACACACATACATATACATACACACACACACATACACATATACATACACACACAGACATATATATATATATAGTTATAGTTTTATATAGTTATATATTAATGTGTAAAAGCCAAAAGTTGAGGGTTTTTATCTTTAGTACTATGCTAAGAAAACCTTTTTTTAACTTTTTTTTCTTTCTCCTTATATCTCCACATCCCTTTTCCTGCTCCTTTTCCTTCCCTTAATTTCCTATTTTTATTTTTATTTTCATTGTATTTGATATCGTAAAACAAATAAAAATAGCTAAAGGACACACACACACACACAAAGAAAAAAGAAGAAAAAAAACCCCAAACCAAACAAACAACCCATCGATTCCACTCGGTTGCAATTAAGGAGGAAAAAACCGAAATCTCCCACGATATTGCCACCCACCCACCCCACTTCTTATTTCAAATGGCGAACGTGTTCCGACTTGTCGCTCCGATTCTCAATTTCTGATCGTGGCTAATTATGGGTTGTAATGAGCGGCGAGTCCATCACGAGCGGCTCCGAGAATTATCCCCTTTGCTTGGTGGGGCTGGAACCGAGTTGGTAAACAATGTGTTAATTGGCTTTTAAAAAAGAGAAAGAAAAACCAGATTTCTTGGCAAGCCGTCCAGTCAAGGGATGTAATGTCGACTCAATTGACCGAGTCGGATTAAAAATACAGGAAGTCCTCAATTTACGGCCAGGAGGGAGCCCAACACTTCTCCGTTCCTAAGTGAGACACGTGTCAAGGGAACCTTGCCTTGTTCTATCACTTTTCCCGGCCCCCGTCGTTCAGCAAAATCCCCGCAATGCTTAAAGTTAGGTTGTTAAGTGACTCAGTTTCCCCGTCTGGAGGTCGCAAAAAAAGGAGATCGTGTGACTCTGGGACACTGCAACGGTCGTAAATATGAAGCGGTGGCCAAGTGTTTGAATTTTGATCATGGGATCCGCAGGGATGACGGAATGGTCGTAAGTGTGAAAAACGGCCGTTAAGTCACTTTTCCCCCCCCAGTGCCGTTGTAACCTCAAACGGTTACTAAGCAAACGGATCTAAGTTGAGGATTACCTCTGGAAGAAGGATGGGATCTGTAAAGCCGGAGAACGTTTGAGCTGGAAGGGGGTCCTCTGAGGTCATCCAATCCAACCCCAGACCTGGAATCTGATCTCGGGACGCTGCAACCCATCATAACGTTTTGAGCTGGAAGGGGTCCTCTGAGGTCATCAATCCAACCCCACCGGGACCTGGAATCTGATCCTTGGGGCTGCAACCCATCATAAATGTTTGAGCTGGAAGGGGTCCTCTGAGGTCATCAATCCAACCCCACCGGGACCTGGAATCTGATCCTCGGGGCGCTGCAACCCATCATAAACGTTTTGAGCTGGAAGGGGGTCCTCTGAGGTCATCCAATCCAACCCCCACCCGGGACCTGGAATCTGATCCTTGGGACGCTGCAACCCATCATAAATGTTTAAGCTGGAAGGGGGTCCTCTGAGGTCATCCAATCCAACCCCCACCCGGGACCTGGAATCTGATCCTCGGGACGCTGCAACCCATCATAAACGTTTTGAGCTGGAAGGGGGTCCTCTGAGGTCATCCTATCCAACCCCCTCCCAGGACCTAGAATCTGATCCTTGGGACGCTGCAACCCATCATAAACATTTGAGCTGGAAGGGTGTCCTCTGAGGTCATCCAATCCCCACCGGGACCTGGAATCTGATCCTCAGGATGCTGCAACCCATCATAAACATTTGAGCTGGAAGGGGGTCCTCTGAGGTCATCCAATCCAACCCCCACCCGGGACCTGGAATCTGATCCTCAGGATGCTGCAACCCATCATAAACGTTTTGAGCTGGAAGGGGGTCCTCTGAGGTCATCCAATCCAACCCCCACCCGGGACCTGGAATCTGACCCCCGGGGGATGCTTACAAACCCATCATCATCAATGTGAATCAGTTCTACCAAACATCCGGATGTTGATCACGTGATACACAAACACACACACCCTGCGACGGTCGTTAAGTGTGAAAAGAAAAACCCAGAGATAAGCCCATATATATTTTCCCCCCAAAATTGCTGGATGGATTCAAGGCAGAAAAAAAAACGGAAGCGGGTGTAAAATCGTGCCGGACGGATTTGGGCATCAGGCTGAGGAACCCAAACTCGGGGAGTTGGTCCATGCTCCCTCCCTCCCTCCCTCCCACTGCTGCCTGTTCCAGGAAGGAGTTGTGTGCAAAGCCACAACTTTTTTTTGCATAGCTTTGAACAGCTCCAGCGCCATCACCTTGGCGACCGGGACGCTCCTTGGCCGCTAGCGCCCTGCGGTCGAGCACTCCGAAATCGCATTCCCTTCCATGCCTTGACAGTTCCTCTTTCTCTTTCTCCAAAGAGACCCACGAAACGCCAACGGCCGAACAGGTAGGCCTTCATCCCTCCTCCCCTCCCAAGCCCCAAACTCTGAAAATAAAACATTTGCAAAAAAAAAACCCCCAAAAACCTATATTTCCACCCCCCCTTCTGAACTTGGTGCAAAACTGCCACGGAGTGTTTTTTTTTTAAAGAGAAGGAAAAGGAATTTATTTTCAGACGTTAATCCCTTGGCACCGGTGCTCTGTGTGTGTCTGTGTGTGTGTGTGTGTGTGTGTGTGTGTGCCATTCCTTCCAAGGTGGGTGTTGTGGAACCAGGCCAGGCCCCAACTATTAATCTCCCCTGTGTCCTTCATCGGGGACCTTAAAGGCTTTCGCTCTGGCGCTGTGGAAGTCTTGCGCAGAGGGCAAAGCCAACGTCCCTCTCGGGGTTAATGCCACGACACCGAGACCGGCTGTGTGGTTTATTATGCGCCTGGAGGGAAGGAGGACGTGGAAGGGGGTGGATGACGGAGTTGTAAAGGGGCCTGGGAGGTCATCTAGCCCAGCCCCTAGGCCATCTCAACCCATCAATCAGCATAGAGCTGGAAAGGGACCTTGTAGGTCTTCTAAACCTCCAGTGATGCAGCATCCACCACGTCACTAAATGAATGGTTGTAAGTCGAGGACTTCCTGTCCAGGAATTTCAAGTAGTTCTAGGTAATCAGTGACACAATGCAGATAGTCCTTGCCTTATGACCTTCTTCTTCCTCCTCCTCCTCCTTTTTCTTCTGTGACAAAGTTTATCTTCTTCTTCTAGGTGACAATAAATTTATCTTATCCTCCTCCTATTTCTCCTTCTAATTTATCTTATCCTCCTCCTCCTCCTCCTCCTCCTTCCAGAGAAATGGATCGATGCGAAAGCTACACAATCTAATACAACTTGTCTTTCCTCCAACAGGGCCACCTATCCTTCCCCAAGTTCGTTGAAGATGTCTCGGGCATCTCCGGCAGATGAAGGCACAACCTTTGAGCATCTCTGGAGTACCTTGTGAGTAAGACGATTGGGGGTGTGTGTAAGGGGGCTCCTTTGAACCTCGCGGGGGCACTCGCAAAAATGGTGACACAACGGAGCAGTGATGTCATCCTGAAAAGGCAGCCAAGTTGGGTTTGGCCTGACCTGGAGAGGAAGAAATTAGCGTCTTCAAGGTGGCCTCTGATACAGTAGTCCTCGACTTATGACTGTTCGCTTAGTGACCGTTCCAAGTTACAACGGAGCTGAAAAAAGGGAATTATCAGTTGTCACACATCTTGCAGTATCCCCACGGTGGTCCTGGGAACGAAATTCAGACGCTTGGCAGCTGATTCATAGTTACGATGGTCGCAGTGTCCACACGACCCCCTTTTGTGACAAATCCACGGGGAAGCCAGATTTGCTTAACGACCGGCTTACTAATTTATCGGTTGCAATGACTCGCTTAACTGCCGAGCCCAGGAAGATCATAGAACGGGCCAAAATTCACACATGCCTTGCTTAACAACAGAAAGGGTGGCCGTAAGTCAAGAACTACCTGTACAATACCCTTTGTAATTTGACGAGTCCATTAGCCACGGAGGGACGGTTCATCCCAGTTACTGAATTATTAACTGAGTTAAATCCTAAATCCTTCACTAATTCCTAATGTCAGGATTCCAGCAATCGCCCTAATTAAATCATGATCCTCAAGCCAAACTTCAAAAACCTTCAAAGGATTCATTAGAAACGACATACTGGCCCTGCCCTGTATGAAGCCCAGTGATAAAATTGGGTTTGACTTGACTCACAATTATAACCCCTCTCAACTGGCCCCCAAAAGTCAAGGATTACTAGATAATTAAAACCTAGACCTACATTTGCGTTCCCACAACATCTGCATGCGTGTGTCGATTTGGGGCCAAACTCAGCTCCCATTTGTTTTGATCCATTAAGAAATCCACCCACGTTCTGGATCCAATGTGATCCAATCTTATTTGGCAATCTGGGGAATCCCCTTTGCCTGAAGCCAGCCTGGGAGAATTCAGCACCTCGGCCAGCACCTTGTCAGCCATTGTTGGCCCTCCATCCAACTTAAAAGAGATGAACAGAGTTGGAAGGGGCCTTGGAGGTCATCTAGTACAACCCCCACCCAAACAGGAGACCCTACACCATTTCTGACAGATGGGAGTCCAGTCTCTTCTTGAAAGCCTCCAGTGATGAGGCTCCCACAACTTCCAAAGGCAACTTCTGTTCCATGGGTTGACTGCTCTCACAATCAGAAAATTTCTCCTTATTTCCAGGTTGAATCTCTCCTTGACCAGTTTCCATCCATTATTCCTTGTCTGGCCTTTGGATGCTTTGGAGAATAGCTTGACCCACTCCTCTCTTTGTGGCAGCCCCTCAAATATTGGAAGGCTGCTTTCGTGTCTCCCCTGGTCCTTCTCTTCAAAGCCATTGAAAATTTCAACCCTAATTCTCTATTTATTTCATTTATGTAGCTCCCCTTGTCACACTCCTAACTCCGGAGGCCTTTTGGCCTTCAAAAGAAACCACATCCCTTGTCTTTAGCTCAGCTGGAAATTGTAAATTTCCCTTTTTTTTACTTGAAGGACATAGAATGGACTTGCTCTGTGAATGGAGCAAGGCAAGAGGTATCCAAATTGCCAGTTAAGAGACCTGTGGAGTTCAACTCGCAGAATTCCCCAGCCAACCAATCGTCCCAAAGATTACAAATCATGACCATGTGACTTCAAGGATGGTATGATGGTTGTAAGTGGGAGTAAGAGGTCATAGGTCACTTTCCTCCCCACCATAAGTTTAAACCACCATTAAATGAACCGTTGTTACATCGAGAAATATTTGCAAACTGGGATTTTAATGGTAGCCATTTTTGTAATGTTTCATGTTTGATCCTGGTTGGGAACCTGGTTTATGGTCTACTTTATGATTTAGTAGAGTTGTGTGAACTCAGTTAATGATGCTGGCTGGGGAATTCTGGGAATTGAAGTCCGCAAGGCTTAATAAGGCTGAATTGGGCAGCAGCTCAATTGGCCAAATGAATAAGATAAAGCACAAACAGACCAGAGATTAAGTAATCTTACTTGCATCCCAGATTTTATCTTTTCCAGGATTTGGGGGAAGGGGACATTAAACCCAGATGAACCAAAAGAACCAATATCTCTGTTAAAGGAACCATAGCTCCAGATAGAACCGTCCAGGCATTGAAAGTAATTTAAAGAGACTCCATCTTTAATTAAACACCTATAAACTGGTGGGAAATTGTGCTGACACTTTATTATCATCATCATCTTCTTCTTTTAATGACCCCCATAATCCAAAGATCTTCAAACTTGGCAAGTTTAAGACTTGTGGGACTTCAACTCCCACAATTCCTGAGCTAACATGACTGGAGGAGGAATTCTGGAGTTGGAAGTCCACAAGTCTTAAAGCTGTCAAGTTTGAAGAGCCCTGATCTATCACCTATCATCTCTCTCTCTCTCTCCATACCTATCTACCTACCTACCTACCTACCTACCTATCCATCATCTATCAATAGATCTATGTATCTATCTATCATCTATCTATCATCTATCACAAGGGTCTTCAAGCTTGGCAAGTTTAAGACTTGTGGACTTCAACTCCCAGAATTCCTGAGCTAACATGACGGGAGGAGGAATTCTGGGAGTTGAAGTCCACAAGTCTTAAAGCTGTCAAGTTTGAAGAGCCCTGTCATAATCCTTTGCGGAGTGAAGTCTGGGCAACTGAATGGAGTTAGCAGAGTGTTTTAATGGCCAGATGCCTTTCCTGTTGCCAGAGTGGAGTTTTGTTCAGCAGATATATTCTCATTGTGCCCAGAGAGAGAACTATCTGCCTCTCCCAGGATTGAACTCACAGCCCCCTGATTGTGAGGTGACAGCTCCCCCTCTAAGGCCACCGCACCACTCTTTCTGCTGACACTTTATATGTACTCCTAATTAAAGGCAATTATTATTTGAAATCTGGACCCCTCTGGCCAAAGCATGGAATATGAATGAGCACAGCTTGGGTTGCAAAAGAGCACCCAAAATTTAGGGGTGAGTTTGCGCCAAGCTTTCAATCGAGCACAAAATATCTGATGTTGTGTTTCCTTCTCTGGGCAGGGAGCCGGACAGTACATATTTTGACCTCCCCCAATCTGGAAATAGGGGAGGGGGTGAACCCCACAATCAGACCGAAGTCACCATGGATGTTTTCCAGATGAGGAGCATGGATGATTCAGTAATGGTAAGTTTTGAGAAAGCGGTGATAGACAAATTTACAAAAATTGGTGG
Organism: Naja naja; assembly: GCA_009733165.1. Classification (NCBI taxonomy): domain Eukaryota; kingdom Metazoa; phylum Chordata; class Lepidosauria; order Squamata; family Elapidae; genus Naja; species Naja naja. The sequence continues at coordinate 218,127 of CM019158.1, forward strand.
TTTCTGACCAAGCTGCAATTAGGATGCTAAAGATTGGGGTGGAGGGGAAATGGTGCTACACTAGTCCCTGAGTTACAACCATTGGTTTAGTGGCCCTTGGAAGTTAGAAGGGCACAGAAAAAGGGGGACTTACGACCAGTCCTCAGATTTACAACCATTGCAGCATCCATTACGGTCACACAATCAAAATTCATGTGCTTTTATCTATAATTTGCAGCATCCTGGGGTGGGTGGGTGTGTTGTGCTCACCTGTGATGACCCAGGGTGGGATACAAAAGCAACAAAGTCACAAAAACAGGTGAAGTCCCTTTAAGCCCTTCAACTTGGCTTCAAAGGTCCAATTGTCATTGACTGGAGAAAAAGACTCCCCCACAAACAGTTGCAAAAGGAAGAAATGCCGTTCAAACTCAAAATACATATAAATTATAAATAGGAAAAAACCACACAAACCACACTGAAGCAATTAAGGAGACCAGGCAGGATAAGGACTTGAAGATGTCCACGGATATCGAAATATCCTAGGAAGGACGCCAGAATTCAGATAAGAACTGACAAACTAGAATTATTTCACGCTTTGCTTCCAGCACTGGGCCATGAGCAGTTTGTCTTTTTAAACAGTCCTCACAGCTGCAGCCCATGAAGGGGATCAGGGCCCTTTCCTCTCCCGTAAACCACGCAAGTCATGTTGCTCCCTTATCCGTTCCTCCCTGCGTGCCCTAGGATGGGCCTGGGTCTTCCTCTGAATGCCCAGCTGGCCCGTGCCCTTCCCCAGTTTCCTCCACAACTTCCAGAGCCAGAGCTGCACTCCCACTCCCTGTCGGCTGTTCCTCCTCTCCCTCGGAGTCAGAGTCCAACAGGGGCATGACATCGCCACTGGCCTTTGTTGCGGCGAGTAAATTCAACAGGGGAAAGTGGATTCATAGCAAGTATGCGATTCACTTCATGGCCGCGGCGCTCACTTAACCACCAGGGCAAAGTTTGTCAAACGGGGGCACGGCTCGCTGAATGTGCTTAGCGGTGTAAATTCTGGTTGTGCTTGTAAGTTGAGACCTGGCTGTCTGCTTCCAGGTTTTGGTGCAAAAAAATCCAGGTGTGGTGACCATGTTCCAAAAAATAAAAAGAGGTTGAGATTTTTGGAAAAAGCGCAGAGAAGAGCAAGGATTAAAGGCCTGGATATTAAAACATATGAAGAACAGTTGCAGGATTTGGGGGTTTGGCTAGTCTGGAGAAAAGAAACAGTACATTGGTGACATGATAGCAGTTGTTGTTTCTGTAGTTTGGTCTTCTGTGCTGTGCTATTTTCTCTTGGAGCAAGTCCTGGTTTTTGGTTTTGCTTTTAGTTGTGAGTTCCCCCGGTGTTATTTGCAAGCCGCGCAGGGGTCTTTCCATTCGACCAAAGAGAAGAAAGAAAATAATAAATCTGTACCATGAAGGGGTTTTCGGGGGTCATTTCACCGCTTCAAACGTTTGGCAAATGAAATGCAATTCTTAGGCTGAATTGTGTCATAATTGCACAAGGTCCAGCGGTGGGCAGGCCCCAAATTTTGTACTTTGTGGAAGCTACATTTCGGGGGTACCGGTGGAAAACAATTAAGGCATGGATCAAAATTTCCCCCCATCGATTTTTCTATGGGGCAGATCTAGTTTAATTGGGGAGGGGCTGCCCCAGAGAAGAGGGGGTCCACTTATTTTCCAAAGCACCAGAAGGCAGAACAAGAAGCAATGGATGGAAACTCACCAAGGAAAAAAGAACAAAGTAGAAACTTCCTGACAGTGAGAACAATTAACCAGTGGAACAACCTGCCACCAGATGCTGTGCGTGCTCCAACCCTGGAGGATTTTAATGCGAGATCTGTCTGGAACGCTATAGAGTTTCCTGCTTGAGCAGGGGGTTGGACTAGAAGACCTCTAAGGTCCCTTCCAACCCTATCATTCTATGTTCTATGACAATACTCAGAGTCCTCCAGCCCAGCACACCCCTGGGCCAGTGGGCACGATATATGCCCTCTTTTCCCCATCGGGGTCCATGCTGGGCGTGTTTCCAACATTTGCCCCATGCTGCCGTGGGAATAAAACCACATCGCCGGCCATGAAGGCTTATCTCGCCACGGCTCCATTGCGCCAGGCGCCTCGATTTCGTTCCCACCAGGGCAGGGAGCACCTCTGTTGCTGCCGACTGCCCAGGAGGGCATCTCAACCACCTGTGTCGCAGACGAGGGCTGGACGGGCCTTCGCCGTCTTGTGCAAACCGGCATCCACCGTGCGCCGCGCCAGCTCTGCCCTCCCCCCCCCCATGCAGCACCCTTGGTACTGCCCAATCTTCCAACGGGCATGTTGAAACTTGCCTTCTCTTTAATGAATAGTCATAAGGGAGGGGAAGAAAGAGGTTGGCTACGAAGGCTTGGTTGTTAGATGCAACTCAATGACAGCACCGCAATCTAACGGGTGGCAGGAGGAGAGAGAGAACGAAGCCATCTAGGCTACCACCACCAAGCCAGCTTCAAATCTGTCCCCCCTGGTCCTTCTGCCATTGGCACGCCCTTGGTGGACCCCCAAAAACCTCCCTCCGTGGTGGCTTCCCTCAACCCTCATGACTCCAGAGGCCAGAAGCTGGCTTGTCACCTTCCAACCCCAAGGAGATAAACATGCTGTATGTTAGCAACTCGGGGCAGCCTTACACCACGGTAGGTGATGGTTTTCTCCATTTAGGAAGGGGTGTTTTAGGAAGGGCGGGGGGAGAAAGCAGGCTAGGCCAGGAGAACCTCAACTGGCTTCTGAAAGGCCACCAGGTTTGGTCCAGAAGCTGATGGAGATAGATAAGACCGTAGGTTGGTTTGATGAGCTATGGAGGATTCATGCCTTCTCCACTTTGCGGTGCCCCAAACCATCATCAAATGTTTGTTGGGTTTGAGGTGAGATGACAGCTGGTTTGTCTCAGTCCCCACCTGTCAAATTTTCATGGGCTGATTCCCCTAAAATGCCAGAAAAAAAATTTGGGGCAGGGGGACAAAAGCACCCAAATGGATTTCCATGCAATTTCCATGCAGTTCACAGAAGGCTTAGAGATGGGTACCAAGCCAGGATTGGCTAACCGTGGCTTAAATATCAAACCTTCGTTAAATTAGGGCCGGATTGAATTCTTGCTCGCAGGTTCAGACTTCGCTGGCGATGGCCGCGAAGGATGAGGGTCTGTTGTCACTCTCTTCGAAGGAGATATTAATTACAAGCTGGCTTGCATAAACGATGCCAACCGTCCGCCAACAATTTTCTCTTTAAAAAAAATTGCAGCCAGCTTTATTGGATAATATCAAATATGCACGTAGCTGCCTTTATTTTACAATATCCAATGAAGGTAGCTGATTTTTATTCGATAAAAGATTTGGCACTCTACCCTCGATTACTTGCTTTCTAATTCCGAGTTTTTACGATGCACCCATGCCAAGAATTAGGATTTGCCCAAATAAAATGCATAAGCGTGCAAAGTGCACCATCGTGCCTACCATCCCTGTCCTATTTTATTATTAGCTCCTATTTCTTATATTTAAACTTATGTTTATTCTTATTTCTATTGTATTGTAAGCTTTTGACAAAATAAATAAATGAAAATAACTAAATAAATAAATAAAAATCTGGATCCAAACAAATCCAAATCAAATTAAAATCTGGATTTGAAGACGGACGGGAGACGGTGTTTTTGAGACTGAAGGGGAAAATGATCCTCATCCGCGAAGGCGTGGCCTTGTTTGTTGCAGCCGCCGACAAACATCTGCAGCTTTTCGTGCGCGCCTCTGTGTGTGTGTGTGTGTGTGTGTGTGTGTTTTGGCGGTTTTCCCTGGCTTGGATCCACCAAACCGCAAAACAGTTAGCGACCTCAGTTTGCTGTTGACAAAGCAGCGGGCCGCACTGTATCCCCAAGCTGAAGCAAGAGTCAAAGGGGATTAAATCCCAAGATTTTGGGGGAGACAGGATGGCAAAATTGAAAAAGGGATCCCACAGAGATCCAGAACATGGAAGATCAAGCGCGCAAAAACAAGAGGATTTTATTTCTCGGGTGGTTGGAAAGGAAAAATCCGTCCTTCCCAATATAAAAATCAAACTCGATTTTGGCCCGGGGTTTTCCACGCGGCTGCAATGTTACGTGGATTTAAGAGGAGATGCCCGTTAAAAAAATGTGGCACTGATTTGCCAGCAGTTGTTCATACCGGTTGTTGTGGTACCTGCTGTGTGTGTTTTGCAGTAACCTTAGGACTTAATTGCCGAACGGGAGGGACTGTGTTTCTTTGAATTTGTGCAACACTCGGCAACTGTTGTTTTCAAGTCACGTGCAAATCCCGGGTTGGTTTTTGGTTTTGGGTTTTTCAATCTGGCGCTCTCTCTCTCCATCATTAGGCAGGACTACAATTCCCAGCAGCCCCAGCCAGCCATGAGTGTAAAGGTAGTCCTTGACTTACGATAGTTTGTTTAGCGACGGGACTGAACAAGGGGACTTATTATGACCTGTTTTCACACTTATGACTGTTTTTTGCGCTTATGATCATCGTGGCGGCCCCACGGCCGCGTGAACCAAATTCGACGCTTGGCAACTCATATTTATGACGGTCGGCATGTCCCTGGGGTCACGCGATTTCCCCCCCCATTTGCAACCTTCCACGGGGAAGCCAGGTTCATTTAACGACCATGTGACTTGGGGGGGTTGGACTAGATGACCGACGAAGTCCCTGCCAACTCCGATTATATATATATATATTTAAAATCTGTTTAATCCGACTAATTTAACAACTTGCAGTGATTCACTTAAGAATGCTGGCCGGGAAAAGTCGCCAAACGGGGCAAAACGCACTCAGCCAACGTCCCACTTAGCAACATAAATAAATGGATTCAGTTGTGGTCATAAGTGAAGGATTACCTCTCCTGGTTTTTTCTTTCCCCAAAATGGGGGGGTGGGAATCAATTGGGGGGAAAATGTTCAGATTCCGGTTGTAGGGAAGAAAAGGCACCTGTTAGAAATGGTGTAGGGGTCCCCTGCTTGGACGGGGGGTGGGTTAGTCTAGATGACCTCCAAGGTCCCTTCCCACTCTGTGATTCTGTTAATTAATCCGTGGAACAACTTGCCTCCAGAAGTTGTAGGTGCTGCATCACTGGAGGCTTTCAAGAAGAGATTAGACAGCCAGTTGTCCAGAATGGTACAAGGTCCCTTCCAGCTGTATTTTGATTGATTGATCGATTGATTGATTGAAATGGCATAGGGTCATCATTTAATCAATGGTTGGAAAAGAAAAACGGAAATCAGAAATTAAATATATGAACATAGAAGATATATATGTGTGTATGTATGTATGTATGTAACATATATGAATATATGAATATAGCGGGGAAGGAGTTAAGAAGGGGATGGTTACAATGATAAGATCCGTTATGTATACTAGTTCAAAATAAGAATGCAATGCAATTGTTGTTGTTATGGTAAGGAAATTGTGTTAGCCACAAATATTATGCACAAGGTATTTGTACCCAGACGGCACACCGGATAAAGGAAAGGTGGAATGTTTGTTAAATAAAATGAAAAAGTTTATTTAAAAAGAAAAGAAATGGTCTGGGGTCTCCTGCTTGAGCAGTGGGCCAGACTAGATGACCTCCAAGGTCCCTTCCCGCTCTATTCTGATTGATTGATTGACATGCTCTAGGGTCTCCCGCTTGAGCAGGGGGTCAGACTTGAAGACCTCTGAGATCCCTCCCAGCTATATTCCAACTGATTGAAATGGTCCAGGGTCTTCCGTTTGAGCAGGGGGCTGGACTAGAAGACCTCTGAGGCCCCTTCTGGCTTTTGTTATCCTCTAAGATCCATGCTGGTTCACATTGTGTTTTTGGGAATGATCCCAGCCTGATCGGACTTCCTGTCTGCAAAGAAGTGGGCGGGGGAGGAATTTTTTGGGGAACCAGGCTCTGGAGAGAAGGATGAATATATATATATATATATATATATATATATATATATATATATATATATATGATTTTTTTTTCTCGTTCCATCCTGCATACTTTCGGGGAGAAAAGAGGTGTTTCGTTTTTGCCAGCGCAAGTCAAAGCTTGTTGCAAATTCCAGCCGTTAGTCACCAAATACACTGGAAAGATTGTGGGAGACGCAACACAACCGGAGGTCTCTTCCACCTCCCCCACCCATTAAAAAAAGAAAACCAAGATTACAGAACAACTTCAGAAAAGTTATAAGTGGGTGAGGTTCGAATCCCAAGTTTCGACATGTTCCCTTGACTGCCGAAGTTTGAAAAGAAACGGTGGATAGGAGCCGAGATCTTGGAGAGGCCAGGCGAGGTTATCAGCAGCTAGTCCTCCACTTACGACGGGTGCCAAAAACAGGGGCTGGATGTTCCCGGCGTTAAGCAAGGCGGCGTCTGATTTTTACGGCCTTTTCTTGGCCGTGGTTGTGAAGCGAACCCCCATGGTCCTTAAGCGAATCTGGCTGTGACTGGTCTTTTGCAGCCCTTCCAGCATGGAAAACGCGCATTTTTTTTTTCTATCAATCAATGAGAATAGAGCTGGAAGGGACCTCGGAGGTTTTCTAGTCCAGCCCCCTGCTCAAACAGGAGACCCTGGGTCTGGACCATTCCAGACAAGTGACTGTCTTAAAAACCTCCAGCAACAGAGCCACTCACAACCTCTGGTGGAAAGCTGTTAAGAGCTTGTTGAGAATTGCTTCACAGTGGGAGGAGCAGCAAATAAATATAATTAATAATAATAATAATATATAATAATATTATTATATATTATATATTATATATTATATATTATTGCATGATAGTGCCCAGGGGTACTGATATAAAAATTGACCTCTCCGTCTGTAGGCTTAGCCGTAAATCACGACTTTCCACAACTTGCAATTCCTGCTCATTTCTGACTCGGAAGAGAGCCAGGCTTGGTTGATCGTGGTTAAAGAAATAAACCAGCATTGGTTGGACTTCACATGCCGTGTGCGTTCAGATGTGTGCTTGTGTACCCTGGCCCATGCTTTCAAAAAAACCTCGTATTACAGGTAGTCCTCAATTTACAACCATAATGGAGCCCTGACATTTCAGTTGCTACACGAAAACCGTCGCCTGGGAAATTGTGCCCCGTTGTATGACTTTTCCGGCTGTCGTTAAGCAAATCCATCTTGCCCGTTGCCTTGGCTCGCTGGAAGGTCACAAAAGGGGGATCACGAGAGCCACCCCCACCGGGATGCTGCAACCGTCATAAACATGAGCCCCTTGCCGAGCGTCTGGATTTCGATCAGGGGATGCTACAACGGTTGTTAAGTGTGAAAAAAGGGTCATTTTGTCACTTTGAACCGTCACTAAATGAATGGGGGAGGTAGCTAGGTGTCATATTTTGGCTACCTAAAAATTGTCTTGCCTTGGTGCTCAGTCTGGCTCCCCCTTCTCTAGATTATTTCAATAAATTGAATTCCTGGGGCTATTTTCTCACCGTAAATTCCTTGGGGGTATTATTATTATTATTATTATTATTATTATTATTATTATTCTCTAGGTTATTTCAGCCCAATAAATTGAATTCCCGGGGCTATTTTTGCGCCGTAAACTCCTTGGGGGCATTATTATTATTATTATTATTATTATTATTATTATTATTATATTATTATTATTATTCTCTAGGTTATTTCAGCCCAATAAATTGAATTCCCGGGGCTATTTTTGCAATCAGAACTCCTTGGGGGCATTATTATTATTATTATTATTATTATTATTATTATTATTATTCTCTAGGTTATTTCAGCCCAATAAATTGAAATTTTTAGTAGAACTCCTTGGGGCATTTATTATTATTATTATTATTATTATTATTATTATTATTATTATTATTCTCTAGGTTATTTCAGCCCAATAAATTGAATTCCCGGGGCTATTTTTTATACCAGAAACTCTTGGGGCATTATTATTATTATTATTATTATTATTATTATTATTATTATTATTCTCTAGGTTATTTCAGCCCAATAAATTGAATTCTCAGGGCTATTTTTATACCAGAACTCCTTTGGGGTATTATTATTATTATTATTATTATTATTATTATTCTAGGTTATTTCAGCCCAATAAATTGAATTCCCGGGGCTATTTTTGCGCTGTAAACTCCTTGGGGGCATTATTATCCGTCCCAAGTCCTTTTTGGAGAGTGACGGCATACAAGTCAAAATAAATAAATAAATAAATTATTATTGTTGTTGTTGTTGTTGTTATCATCTAGGTTATTTTAGCCCAATAAATTGAATTCCCAGGACTATTTTCTCGCCATAAACTCCTTGGGGGCATTGTTGTTGTTGTTGTTGTTATTATTATTATTATTATTATTATTATTATTATTATTATTATTCTCTAGGTTATTTTACCCCAATAAATTGAATTCCCAGGGCTATTTTCTCACCATAAACTCCTTGGGGGTGTTATTATTATTATTATTTTACAAAAAGACCATATTTCAATTCAACGGTGTGTTAACTGGGTACATCTATCTTGTGCACATATTGATATTTAATATA